>CM031682.1:4003858-4603858 GCA_006182925.3 Reinhardtius hippoglossoides | reverse complement strand
AAAAAGGTATGAATTCGGGGATGGACTAATATAATAATGCTTTTGTGTTCCCCTGGCATTTGCTGACAATAAGAAACATGTAGAATAACGGCAGCCTTGTCAGTCAACATTTTCTGGATTCTTATAATGTATATATTGGTTTTATGGTTTGAAAAGTGAGTCTGTGACATGACGTTCCTCTCGTGAACAACATGAACATAATTACACAGTGGTTGTGATCACACGAGCAAAACAGCTGGATAACGTGTGATTTCCTTTGTCTTCTCACTGCATCACACAAATTTCCTCATCCCCATCTCCTCACTTCTATTTCTAATCCTCTGTGTAATTTCTAATTTCTGGGTCTTGCTGGAACCTTGGCCTCTGTGAGTAATGAGAAAAAGGTGAGGGGGCTCTGGAGTGTAATTATTTTCATTTGGGAGACAGTGGGGGGCTGCTCTACATTTGTCACAGCCATTCGTGACAGTTCACTATCTACCAGTGACGGTAATGAGCACCAGGCTTTCATTATCTGGTCGGGGCTGGCAGCTCTGAAAGAAGAGGCTAAAAATAAATGTTACCTTTCACCGTCCACGCATGACAAAGACAAGAGGGAGAAAAAAAAAAATGTGGAGGAGACGGTGTCATGGGCAGAGATTGCCTTGTGGAAATGTTGTCTTTTGGAAATATATAGAAATACCAAGAGAAAGGACAGGTCAAGGGAAGGGGCAGCTGTATCAGGTGGAATATAATGATACACATCAGCAGCGCAACGCCAACACAGAGGTGCGGTTTTAGTTATGTCAACGAAAGAGAGAGAGACAGAAGGAGAGAGAGAGAGAGACAGCATCAACTATTAACAGAAACACAAAGCAGTTTTTTAAATTTTTTTTATTCCCAAGGTGAAGCCTTTGGGCAATTTTGTCCGCTGTCGCTTTACATATTTCTAGAGCACCAAGCTTCATTGCCTCGTCCTCAGATGCTATGTTGCTCACAGTGGAAGAGAAATTCTTTGGATGTGTTGACCTGGCAAAAACTATTTTGTAATCCGTCAGTTGACCGGCCTCGCTTACGTTACCTTACAAAATTGTTCTGGCTGTTTTGTTTTCTATCTCTTTCTTATTGTGGGTAAATCTTGCTCTGTGCGTCCCACATGTTAGCATTTCTCACTTTCTGTTTATTATTCTCGTTGCAGTTTTTTGGGGGAAATACAAGAGTAACTGTACTCTTAAATTACAGTGTATGTTAGCGGATGGTGCAGGCACGGGATGCAGTATCATGCCAGTGGGTTCAGTGACTGTCTTCTTGAAGCATCCGACCGTACGTAATCAGACCTCACTGTTCCAAAAGTACTACAGAGTCCAACATTTGGTCACATATTAATTGAGGCTTGGGGGAATGTTACAGACCTTCTTCGTATAAAACCATTTGCCCTGTTAGGAAACCTCTAGTGGTCGTTGTAGAGGAAGTCACGTGAACAGGAACAGTGTCTCATTTCAGAGGCCCTCCTTCTTGGAGCCTGTAGACTGCGTCCTCTGAAGGAGGCGGTCTTCAAAAACAGGTTTGTCACCAAGGAGCAAGGAATCTCGGAATAGGTTGGACTGGGAAGGATCCACCCATTGGAGACTTTATTTAATGGGGATGGAAGGACGCATTTGTCTGCTGCTTTTGAGCCTTTGTGACACATTTAGTCTTCAAATGCAGCCTCCAAAGGATGAACAGAGACAGAGCTATAGACGGAGTAAATCCTTATAATTATTGCTATTGTAACCATGACAATGAAAGTCCTCTAACTTTAAGGGAACTACATATTTAACCCAAACCACAATCTGGACCTAATCAAGTAGCTTTTGTGCCTCAGCAAACGTGGCCATTCCACAGCCTGCACTTCATAATTGTTACCATGAGGACAAAGGCCTGTTATGTGACTGCCAGTGGACTCATGTTTATTGAAACCATGATGGCGAAGCTGCTGGGAAGATATTTCAGGAGGATATTGATGACAAATGTCGTAGAGAATGTGGTTGTTCAGGTCGGAGGGCTTATTGATATTTCATCGAATTTCTTATCCAGTGAAACTTACTTAAAGTAGGACCATCTATTACGTGGGAGACAGTGTCGGATGAAAAGCCTCGCAGCGGTCCCCTGCTCCTCGCCAAGATGGTTAACCAGTCATACACTCGCCAAACCAGAAAGTTTGTCTTGCTTGTCTTTTCTCTTGAAAGCCCTGAAAAATACCACTATTTTCAATAAAGCACAAATCCCACCTTTGTGCAGGTTGTCAAGGTTTGGGGGGGGGGAGAAACACAACAGCCCAGTATGATTGCTGTTCTCACCAGCTGCCATTTACAGTGCATGTTTTCTACTGCCCGGCTACAAGGGACGGTAATGATCTCGTTACAGCTCAGTGGACCAGATTAGGTGGAGAAGATGCTGCCCTCTCGGACACACTCATCTCCTCGGACAGGGAGTGCAGAGGTGAAACGGCGCCAGCATGTTTCAGTTTTTACGAAAAGAAAAGAACGAGGAGTGACTCATTGCTTTGGTAAAGGTACGTCTGGGTAATTGTCCTGCCTCGAGACAGAGCTTCATTATAATGGGGCCATGTGAGCGTCAGTTTATTCAAAAAGTTCTTCATCTAAACTATGAGATATAATTACTATAGTTGTATCTACACGTGAAGAATTTTCTGTATCTCTTAGATTTGTATTTCAGACGCTGCTTATTTCCCCACAATCAAGGTTCTGTTATTGTGTATTGTATAAAGTATTAATATAAAAGGGATAAGGATAATCCACATACCTGCTTTGAGCATTTTCCCACATGAACTATGTTCTCCTACAGAAATAGTGCAATGACAACTATCCATGACACATTCATGAAACTGAATGAGTCATAGGGTGGATTTCTAATGGCAGCATCAGATCTACAATCGACACTCGGTCGGTCCAGCTGTGATGCAGAATAAGAGCTGTCTGAAATGACCTTTTCAAATACCGGTTTAAAGCTATATACTTTCATTAATGAGGCCGTCATGTCTGTAGTTGAAAAAAACAAAACAATACCTGTGTTATTTAAAAGGATGACTTAGATCCCATAAGGCTGCAGAATTATTTAATGAGTTGAGGATGTCCAGGGATTAAACCCAGTAGAAGAAAATCGACAACTCTCACACTGAAGTCTAAGCAGGAAAAAGAGTGCTACCATTCTCTAAAAGCTGAAATCTGATAGAGTCAGTCATATTTGATAACTGATATATTAAATATTTTAACTGCATTTAGTAGCAGCTACATAATCCTCACCCACACACTCGTTTATGGAAATTAGACGTGTTGGCTTGTTGACCACATATTTACACAGTATTGCAGAGATGTAAAAAAAATATATATAATATTAATTCAAATTAAAATCTAATGAGACATTTCACTGACAGAAAAGCCAGTGCTGCATTAAATCAGCGTTTTTATCCTTCGCACATCTTCAAAGACAAGATAAGACTTTATTAATCCAGAAGGAAATTCTTGTGTCAGCTTGCTCCGAGATTACATTATCATCATGTATAAGAGAATGCAGTGAATGGAACAATATCTCAGTATCTGAGTGTTAAGCCCTCAAAAATGTCAGTGACGATAAAAATAAAAGTGTAGTGTATATTGCAAGTGAACATTAAATATACTAAGTGGAGGCTCTACAGAGTAAATGCAGAACCAGAGATAACAATGGAAATGAGAATACAAGGTGTTATTTAAGACAGTGGACTAATACTAAACATAAGTGGCAGTAGGGTAAGTAATATGGGGGTTAACCCTGAAAATAATATGATTAAAAAACCCGAATTAATAATATGTCTAATGAATAGTACATGAAAGAATATATATAAGTTTCACTGGTGTATTACTCGTGTATAATTTTGCTCCGGAATATGCATTTATGGCGTCTGTCTTCAAGCTAATACCATTTGCAATGCAAACTCCTCCTTGCATCATATGGTTCATACTTCCTTGTATTCAATTTTTAAAGCAATGAAACACCAACTGAGGCAATGAAGATAAGTTATTTCCTAAATGTGCTTGTTTGGATAAAATGCTGTTGCTGAATAATGCATTGTTTTGTCCAGTGTTACGTCAGCTTCCTTTACATAGCAAGTTAAAATGTTTTCTTTCCTCTTGGCACCCAAGTTTAGAGAAGCCCTGAGAATCTTTATAATTAAAAAGCCAATGGTACAAGCAATTTGCCGCCTAAAGGTTGATGAAAAATTGATGTGTGTTATGTTCAGGTTTGAAATGTGAATTCTTTCTCCCACTGTGATGCTCCATTTCTTTCATTATCCTGTTTTTCTCAGATTGATAAACTCACTCACGGCATGAAAAATTGATGACTTCTTCCTTTGTGTACCCCCCCCCCCCCTGCTGCCCTCTGTTTTGAATTGAAAGGTGAGCGCTGGATCACTGCCAGTTAGCCACTAATGGCCCTGGACAGTTAGCTTCCGGAGGGTCTTGCGGAAGGTAAGGTGCCGTGTTAAAAAGCCCATTATGCTAATGCTAATTCAGCTGGGGGGGGGAGCGGGACGATCGCCCTGACACTTTTCATTTCCATCATTAGCGGCACCTCGTCGGGAAAAGGATAGAGGAGCTCTTTACTGAAACCCGAGCCTTTCTGGAGGATTTCACATCTGCCATCTGAGGGAGGTGCGGACTATTTTTCTCTTAAGGGGCAGAGTCTTGACAGCTCATTTTCACTGTTGAACTGAAACAGATTGCCACAGTCTCGGCCTTGCCTCCAATTTATTTATTGTGTTTGAGGTATTTCCTTTTTCCTTTTCTGGCACAGTGGACATTCACGGGTAACTCGTCTACGGTTTGTCTCTGATGTCTCTGAATTAATCCACGTCTCCCTGCCACATGATCATCGCTACCTGTTTCCATGCCTGTCTCAGTCATACAGCCAAACTCACAAAATTGCTTTCAGTCCCACTTGGTCCTGCCTCGCCTGCCACCAGCCATCTGCCTTCACCTGCCATAAACCTTCCCCTTAATGAGGGCTAACAATAAACCTTTTCTAATTAATTTGTACTCGAGTCTGTCCTGTATTTGAGTTCCCCATTTGATCATAAAAGAACAATCTGGCCAACGGAAACCCAGCGGACAGAGTCACACTCCAGCAAGACCTTGCAAGTCAAGGCCTCTCATGGGACGGCAGGACCAATTGCTCCAGGAGGTCAAGGAGAATGTCCGTCTGGCAAAGTAATAAGGATCGATGACCAAATGGACTGGGGGCTCCATGAAGCCCAGCCTTTGTCCTGCTAATCCCACGCTAAGCAAAGCCTGTTGAAGACGTCCTGACCATTTCTGGGTGTGCACCACGCCTTTGTTCCCGCCTGTGCTGTGTTTACATGTGGTTTGATCCCACCAACCACCAGCTGGACTGCGTTGTCTCCCGTCTGCCCCTGGTCGACCTTGGACTCATTTTGCTCTTGACTTTATCACCGGTCTGCCACCATCTCAGAGTAACTGCCTCCGAATCGTTCTTCCAGGAGCTAACATCTTACCTCTTTGGGCTATCACCCTACTTTGTTTTCCGCTGAGGACGACAAGATAACTGTACCATAACCCTAACCCTCACATGAGTGCAAGCAGCACATCGCTGACCAACACGGACCCCTACACCCTACTACCAACCAGGTTAGAGAGTCGGGCTTTCTGCAAAACACACTCATTTAAAGGCTGATTCAGAGAAACTCTGTCCTTGTCAAACTGGCCTGTTCCAAGAGGAAAGCATCGTTAATCCCTCTGTTAATCTCGAGATACCAAGGTCAATCACAATCCATTCCACTTTTCTGTGTCCACCAGTTTGTGTCTACCAGCTCCTTCTTACATAATATGCACTTATGACCCCCCCGCAACACACACATTCCCAAGCATTCACTGATGTGCCCACTACATCACATGCTGACTGCGAGAATTTAAGTAAAAACTATGAAACGCAAAACTCTTCTAAAATATTGACGACCTCAGTTCTTGCCACGAATGATATGCATCCCCGAGTAGCAGAGTTCATATCTGTTACTGGATGGGCTCCAACTTTGCATTGCATAAATGATACACCGACGAGAAATGTCAGCGGTAATACGCAGAAGATGGCTGCTATAACAAGACTTGCTCATTTTACAATTATTCCAAGCAGTGAGCACACCACCACCACCACTTATAAAAACCATGCATAAGTCAAGAGGCATCTAGCCTGCAATGTCGGCTCCTCTCATTTTTCCACGGCTCCCGAGCAGGTTCGGGAGAGAACTGGTTGCACCGCTAATGTGGATAGTTTGGCCCCGTTCTTCAGTTTGTGTGCATGTGTGTGTGTGTGTGTGTGTGTGTGTGTGACAAAACACAACTTTCAAACTTGGCTGTCGTCCATTTGTCTGATTTGTGTAGTGGTTCCACTTCACACTCAAACAGGTACAACATGAAGTGTGCCGCCACCTGCCTGATCGCACCACACACAGTCTAAAGTACTAGCTTGCAAAAGGAATGTGCAGCAGCTCCAGATGTGGATGGAAATGTTAAGACGCAGTGGGCTTTTTAACAAGTAGAACTGGAGAATGGATCTGGGAAAACATAGCAATTCAATCTCAACAGATTTTCCCAAAAGGAAACAAAATTCATTGCATTTCACCCGTTTATGTTTATGTCTGTTTTGTTGACGCTATTCCCCCCCCCGTTGAACAATCTGCACCAGGTTGAGTGAGGAATCATCTATTTTTGTAAATGTAGCATCTGCCTCTAGGCCCCTAGGAGGCACAGGGAAGATGCTCTGTGTTCTCCCGCTTTGATTTCACTAACTCACACGCAGCTATTCAGCTAAACGTCAGCTGAGGTAAACATTCCAATCGTCCAAAGCACAAACATTTTTATTGAAGTTTTTCACAGAACACATTATAGAATACTGACAACAGGCATTTATCTTTCATTGCATCATAGAAACGTCGTTAAAAAAAAAAGGTACAAAATGTTCAGGTGGTGTCACTTTAACGTTCATATCTTGTTCTAAAGTACAATATGTAATAGAGAACATTTAAAAGCTGAGGTTATTCAATAACAGAAGTTTCACACCTTTATTACCTGATCAGACCCAATATTGGATCCTGAAAGTGTCTTTTCACAACTGCTCTTAACAGGATATTGCCCTCAGTACATTCCAACACCAGAAATAGTCTTGTTTTATTCCACACATCTTGATTTGAGTTCAGATTTGGCTGTATCATGCTAGTGGTGGCTAATGCGGCTCCTCTCCACATAGGCAGGAGTCCTCTTAACGTTGGGTTTTGTAGAATCATCTTGAATGAATATTAACAGGAACAGTGATATCCTATTGTTATTCACATACTTTTGTCGTAGCAGTGTAGGTGGAAGATCTATGATTAAAGTAATTGAAGCTGCAACAGTGAATTCCAATCAGGCAAGTTTAAAACACTGGTATACTTTATCTTTGAAGATTTCATTTGTGAGATCGGAACTTATTCGTAGCAAGAATACTTAATAATAATAATCTTACTAGTAATTGAAGTATCAAACTGTTTTTCTTTAATCAACAACATACAGGGGGAGTTTGTTGTAGTTTCAAGTTTCTATAATAATTTATCACTATTTATTGAATACGATTAAAACAGCAGGTGTTGGGAAGTAAACACGTAACGTTTCACCTTCAGTCACAGTGTCTTTAAAAGTACGAGATTCAGATTGACTTGATCATATTTGCATATACTGTACTGTTATGCTCATAAGCTGCTTGCTTGCTTGTGAAATGCAGTTTTCTCTGTTATACATTTAAATTCACAGACACAGTTTGAAGTTTCACTGGGCCCGTTGACAACTGAGGAAACACTAATCAATGGACCTCCATCCCGCCACTGCAGCAAATGAAAATTTCCCCTCTGATTAACATCAAAAGCACAATTAAGAGATAAGCAGCATGGAAACCAAACATAATGGGAACGCAAGCCACCACAGCAATAACAATTAAGTGCCCCACTCTTAGGGTAATAGAGTCACGGCCCGGTAACAGGTTTCTGGACCAAGTGCTATCGGCTAATACGTGTAATTACTATCTCACTCTGTGAAATTTGGTTATCCAGGCTTGGTCAAAATCTAAAAGGTATGTCTCCTGCTGCAGAATGGTGAATACAGTGTGACTATTTACATCTGTACTTGCACACTTTATGTAATTATCCTCGTGAATTCCCTTGGCTTGGTTTCCTCATACTCTATCTGATAATTAGAATTTAGGCCTTTGCAAATAAACAGCACAAAATAACAGAGGCAACGTCAACAAACCTGACCATTTAAATTTAGATTAAACGGATAAATTATGAAAACCCAGTAATACACAACAGCCTTTAGTCCAGTGGTTCTGGAAGCTAATTTTCTCATGGTTAGCATGTTAGCTGTGTATCATTTTTTTAATTAAGTTTAAACTCTAGGCTGAAGGGAATGCCATTAGCTCTGAGGGGATTTGTATGGAAATCAAAGTGTCACTTTTGTCTGACTGCGCTGGAAGACAGGTTTTTCCATTATTGTTGAAGTTATTACAACTGATCCGGAGGAAGACACGACAACACGGAGTAATTTCACTCCCACAACCTCGAAGGGACGTTAGAGGAAAGATCCGGGGATCACCAAAGTCATAATGAGATATCTTCTATAGGCACCAAGGGTGTGTGTACAAGACTTAAGTGGCAATCCGCCCAATAGTCAAGACATTTCTCTAGATACACAACAGACCTCAGGGGACGACGACTGTCTGTACTGATTTTAAGTTCATCCACAGCAGTGGGTCAAAGGTGGTGTCACAGTTAAAATCCTTGAAGCTGACAAGGCGTCATATAAAACTGATTTTAATGTTAAAGTTACTGCACAATTATTAGAATTTTGGATTTCCCCCCCAAAAACACACATTAGTTCTCACCCACTGAATCTATATTAATTTATATGTTTATACAACTTGTTATACAACTTTTTTGCGGTATATCTGTCGGTTACCCGGTGCAGGCACTACTTTATCACAAAGTTGAATAAACAATGATAAATAAAGTTGCTTGTGACTTGCTGAAATATCACCCAACTGCTTTAGCCCTTATATTTCCCGACTGACTTCAACACAACATACCCATTTGGACACGCAACTGTGTCACATTATGTATTTATTTATGGGAAAAATCCGAGTGATAAGGTTCACTTGTGATTCATCAAAGGCGTCTCAGTGAAGTGTCAAGTGTGAAGAAGAAAAGAAGAGCCAAGACCGAGGTGCCACCCGTCTGAGATACATGTGTAGGAGCGTACTTAAGGCTCCTCATCTGAATAAAGAAATGTCATCTAGAGGAGGAAGAAGCAGGGGAATCTTCAAAGAGCAGCCGGGGCTTTGAAGGTGTCGCTGGTAGCTTCAAAGAGCAACACGCGTGTCTCCCAGTGGGCTTCGGGGGGGGGGGGGGGGGGGGGGGGTATCTTGAGACAAGTCCTATCAACTCCCACCTATGTGTTTTCACCTCTGCGTTAAAGTGCCGAGCGACTCCTGAGGAGACGGCTCTTACGCGAAGATCTGATTCGCTCCCAGGATTTGATCCACCTTCATGAAAAGCGGCTTAAGTCAATAAGCCGCTGCTCAGCGATTGTTTCACTCAAAGTGCCGTTTCAGTGTCACGTTAAAAGATGCCCGCGAGATCTGCGACTTCACAGTTCCCACCGTTGAGAGAAAATAGTTTTTAAGAGCTTCAAACAACAGCCCTTAATCCATAAGCAGGCAGTTCCAGCCAGAGCACATCCGATAAATATTTCATCAGCGCAGCCAGTGGCTCCACACTCAGCATATTAGAAAAAGGTCGTTCCTTAGTGTTCAAGAGGAGTCCCAAAAAAAAAAACCCTGCTCCAAAAACCTTTTTGATACGTACTGAACCCGTAAATTCAACGCAGCCACAAATACAGAGGTGGCACATCCACTCCAGACATCTTAAAAGTGCACTTTGCTCAATCAAGACGAGCGAGTGAAACGGAAAGTGGAGGGAGAAGATAGCGTTCGTTTCCCCTGAAGTTAAAAGCCGTGTTTCACAGAGCAACAGCAGGTTTTTATTTATTCATTAGGTGGCAAGCAGGCAGTTTTAACCCAATAATACTTTACTAGATTCTCTGAAACGCTTCATTTATGCAGTTTGGTGCTTTGTAGTTGTTAAAAAAAACAAAAAAAGAGGTTTAAAAGGTTCTCGCAGGGAAAAAAACTAAAAAAGGTGTCGAGGTAGGAAGTGTTATTTAATAAAGCTAGGCTTCCTGAAATGATATATATATTGAAGGAATAAAAATAGGCTCTGCGAGGAAAGCTTTGAAAAAATGCTGCCTTTGCTTCCAGTTCACAGTCTTACCGTGTCCAGGATTATGCAAACAACAAACATTACTTTCCTCTTAATTTCTTTCCTTTCATAGTTAAGTCAACCTGCCTCTCCAGCTCCTGAATATGCATGAGCTCTGCCTCTCGCACGCGTACTTATGCTCACGCAACCGCTTTTTTTTCGCTCAATGGCAATTTGAGCGTATTCTATAAAATCCAGTTATGATACATCTGTTTGCACAATCCGAGAACGTCCTGATAATGCTGTTGAACTTTTAAAGAGCCGAGGCTCAAACGTCTGGCGTCTCCCCGAGGTGATGACGACGTGGTATCCAATCAATGCTGGTGTGATTAGCAGGTAGTTAGAGCTGTGGAAGGGAGTTTAATGATGATGCTGATAGCAAACATGCCAACGAGGAAATCTCTGTGTGTGTGTGTGTGAGACTGATCAGAAGAGCATAAATGGCTCGTCATTATGACTTCAGCAAAATGTGATAATCCGTGTAAATATGTAAAATAATGTGATTAGTGGGCGAGCTTTAAGTCGTGTGTCAATTCTCACTATTGATAAAGGATTTTCAACTATTTACCAATTTTAAAAATGTTGGAGACCACAAAGATAACGACAGATTTAACCCATTTGATATTTTAATCATCAGAACACACACTAGACGATTTGGCCAGAACCTAAGACAACACACTCTATTGGCAATTGCGTGTTTCCTCAGTATTTTGTAAACCCCCCTCACACTTCAGGATTATTTCAGCAGACGCCCCTGAGACTGTAGGAAGGGTCAAACGGGTCCAAGTGTGCACCAGCCCTGACTCTGATTCAGTTCATGAGACGTGAAGCACCATCTCTCCATGGTGTGTTCAGACAGAACAAACGTGGATTTTAGAGACGGTGCATATTCTCCTGAGACACAGTAAATTGAGGATTTTTTATTTTTGCTTCATAAACAAACATGAAAGAAAAAAAACAGGATAAAGGAAATGAACAGGAATTCCTGGTGAGACCTAATATACGTCTGGCGACACACACACACACACACACACACACACACACACACACACACACACACACACACACACACACACACACACACACACACACACACACACACACACACACACACACACACCTAGTTTAGTGGCATAGGTGGTGATGAAGCTTGAACACTGACCCTGATCTCATTATTTACAATAATCCAATCATTCACATTGAAACTGCAATACTTCATAATTTTAAGGAGCATAAATGATACTGACTGCAGCTTGATATTTCTAAATAATAACTTGACATTGCTTTTGTAATTGCTGTTGCTTAATCATGCTTGTTCCTGCCGTGATTTTATTTACAGTCAATTTAATTGTCTGGGTTTTGTCGTCTTTTGGATTATTTCTCAGAAGCTGAGGAAAGTAGCTGCTTATTTACTTCTGCTAATCAGTCGTATGTACAGGCAGCAAAGTGCCTGTGAAATCGTTTGGGACACAAGAGATCAGCGGCGTTAAAAACAGTTCTGTTCTGGTCAACAGTATCATCATATTAAAAAATTCAGCACAGTAATATTTATTCAGGGTACAATTAAAAGTATATACATTTTACTTTTATCTGAGGTCATTTAAACACCTTTGTTCTCGATAAGATGTAACCTGAGGTCATTGGGTGTTTCATCCTCAGACACCCTCACCCAGACGACCCAGCAGGGGGTTGATCAGACCCCGACTTGTGTTCTGGAGGCATTAGCTTCTCCCCATGGTCCTCCTCTCCTGATCCAGAGCCATCTGGAGGCTCTCCACGCTGCCTCTGTGATGTCCTCGTTGGCTCTTCTCCATTCTGGTGATGCTCGGAGTGATCAAGGCTTTGTCGAGCGATCGCCCTGCAGAACCTCCCCTCGCCTTGCAGCCCTGCTTGCGGCAGTCGATCAGTTCTTCAGACTTTGTCTTCTCCCTCTCTTCGGCAAATAATTCTACATTAATGTCACTTCATTGCCTGAGTAGTGTTACAATATGTGTAATTGTTGCATTGCTATCGTAAGAATTTCCCCATGACTCTCCATTAGTTTTGCAGAATGTCATTTTTGCCTTGTTTTCAATTCTTACATCTGCTCAACGATCATCTAGAAAACGATATGTGTGTGTAAAGCTTCACCAAATCTTCCATTAGAGGTAAGTCAATATTATTCTTTTCCCATTAGGGTCATAGCATGAGCTGTCTATCTGAACATCAAACAAGAACAATGAAAACGCAGGGGGCATTTAATTTATAACCTGTGCAGCGGCAATATCCCAGATTACACAGAAAAGTCATTAATATCCTCGTCTGCCCCATACATTAATTCAACTCTGAGATTGATAGGAAGCCCTCGGGCAGACTTAGATTGCGAGGGAACCATCCTGCGAAAATCCCCAAACCAATATATGTGGATAATTACAATCTAAGCTGCGGTATTACAGCGACGCAAACCGCTATCGAGCATTGGCTGTACACGAGCGCCAAAATTAGAAAGGCAAATTCAACAAGCTCTGTGTGAGGGCGGGGGACAACGTACGAGAAATATGCAAAACCACACCTGAAGAACACACACAGTGGATTACTGCAGGTTTTTGGAAGTAGCTTCGACAATTTGCTTTTTGACGGACAGAATTCTAAGCTAATTAACTGCTAAACAGTCCGAATTATCCACCAATCAGACACAGCATTCAAACCGGTAATCAGTTTTAATGTCGTGGCTGATCAGTGTGCGTCGCTACAGATTGTGTTAACAGGTCGATACCAGACAAACAGCTTTCCTCTATTTGATGAGGTCAGCGTGAGATTAATCTCATTTCGAGAGCGTCCTCATCAAACGCCAGTCTTGTTTGGATATACAGCACTTTATCTGCGGAGAAGAGCCGAGGAGGAGGAATGAAAATTGATTTCCGTCAGTCTCTTACTTGACCTTTCTGCTCCTCACACCTCAGAACGATGCAGCATAATGACTGACGGCTCTGGCAGAGCTGACCCTCGTTTTGTTGATATAGAAATAACCCATAATACCGTCGCCTCGCATAGTGTTTACTTACACACAGGGAGAGATTAAGAAGAGATAATCAATTCTTATGTGCAAACAAATACTTACAGTACTGTGTGTGTGTGCTACAGAGAAAGTCTTTGTAAATAACAATACTAGCGAAGTATTAAAAAGTATTTATGAGACAAGAATTAAGGAGCACAGACGACTCAAATAACAGCTTCTTTCAATGTCACTGATTATATTTAAATGCGTGTTGACCTTCAGAGTAAAACCCAAAAACCTGCTCGTTGCAGTTTCATACTTAGATATGGTATTTGAAAGTGTGTCAAAAAAGGTACAGTGGGAATTGAGTTATAAAGGAAGTCAGCAAACCTTTTATGTACCTCTCCCACAGGCTCAGTACACACCCACGTCAATACATCTTCATTACGGATGCACAATAAACAATAAACAGGCCACGGATGTGTTGTCCATTCAAGAGGTGTTTGAAAACAGAGAGAGGGCCACCAACAACAAAATCACTGAATTTATTAGAAGCAGTTATTCATCAGTTTATAGTCAGTATCGATATCCGATCTCCATCCAGACAAGAGTTTTTATTATGTTCCAGAAATAAAAGTTTTTTAAAAAATAAAATCAGCAGAGTTTCCAAAAGCTTCCGTTTCAGGGACTTGAAAACTCCCGAGTCATGTGGACAACAGGTGTAAACACAGCTAATTTTAAGCATTTAAAAAGTATTGCATTGATGCTAGTGTGTCATGCACAAGAAATCTCACAAGTTTACCTCTAAATTATAAGTAGGTGTTATGTAGATCGACTGGTGAGTCAATAGTTTAGAGTTTTATATTTCTTGGAACAGAGCACAAACATCTATTCTTGCCATCCGTTAGAAACCAGAGTTCTCACGTTACCTCTGGAACATTAGGACAGTGATTACAGTGTTAATGGGCTTTTGATTCCTCTGGTTATATGAAAAAGCCTCATTCCGTTGTTTGTATGGTTAATGACAGAGACATAGCATGACAGCGACAAGTTTAGTAATTGGCAAACATTAGCTGATCAGTAGACAGAGGCCTGTGAGAATGCTAATTCCCCCGGTAGCACGCACAGTGCGGATGTGCAGTGACAGCCCAGAGTTTAATGGAATAAATTACTGCCTTGCCTAAGGACACGATCGATAACCAAAGTTGAATCCTCTGACGAACGCACTGGTCATTCATGAACTTGTCTTAAGTGTGAAGTCACTGTAAGGAAAAGTCACACTGACGTACAGTTGAGCTGAGGTACATTGCGTGAGTGACAGCTCAACTGCCACAGGAATCAGTGAATGACAGCAGTTTAATATTGTTTGTTTAAAAGGGGGAGAGTACGGTTTTTATTGCTAAAACATTTCAGTTTCTTTAGTATTATGTGCATTTAAATACTTGTCTTGCTGAAAGACATTAATGCTGTTTTTAAATCACATGTAAACCAATTAAAAATCTACATTTATGGGTGTGTTTCAAACCCTTTTGGACCTTGCAGGGCGAATGCTTATATAGAGTCAACCATTGGGAGTCATGACTCACGAGTAGGAATCTGGAGAGCAGCACTCATTTTCAAATCTATGCTAGAACCAAACCCTAAGCGTCCACCATCCCTCTCTCTGTGTCTGTCCTTTCAGGAGAAGGAAGTTGTGGTTCTGCTTGTCAAATTGATCATTGCATGCACAACACGAGGTGTCAACACAACGCCTTTCCCCTTTTTTTACTCGACTACTTGCAGTCTGTTCCCAAACACTAGGTGTCGAGAATGCCGTTTCCTGCAGAATGCCTCATCTGAACCACGACAGTCTCTCCCTCCAGGAGCCATCTGGAAATCTTCATGCTTCCTCATGAATGAGATTATTCGGGGGGTAATTGAGATGTCTGTAGAGACAGACCTGAACCCAGACTCTTGTCTCGAGCTCAATCAAAGTTTGCGCTGAACGTGAAAAGTTGTCAACCAGCCAAAAGCAAATCAGCAAATCAATCGAGCATGATTTGAGACGGCGATGGTGACAGATGAGTGTAACTGGTATTGGGTATTAATTCTTTCTGTAGTAATGGAATCAACGTTATTAATTATGTATCGTTACAGAATGACTCGCAGTGATCAGGTCTGTTATCTGTCTGGCAACAACGGGCACATTCATCAGCGTTTTCAGTTCAGTTCAACTTTTTAGTTTTAGATATTTCGTAATAAATGTTGATGAACATAAGAGCAAAGACAATCTCTATATGTACGTTTACCTTGTTGAGCTGTAGCAAAGACACATTAACACAATAACCCATAGAGTTTGATAAATATCTTCCATTAATATGTGTGCGAGTAGAGCACATATTTATATTATTACAAACACCATTAATCCAGGGAGCATCCTACCTGGTAAAAAAATTACAAATCTCCAACTGTTCACGTAAATATTATTTTTCATCTATGATGCCCATTAACTGTGACTTGTGTAGGCGGTTAGCTCCCCCACTTACTGTAATCATACATTAATTATTACCTGGTACACACTCATATTCCACTTCAGTCCACCTCCGTTGGCCTCACGTGTCACTTTAGCAAATGCCGAGTGCATTATGTTGGACAATTAAATTACACATAATTTAAAACTTCAGGTTCATTGTCATATCCACCCCATTGCATGTATGCATGGCTCACAATACAACAATAGAAATTAAATAAAACGTCATTGCTGGTGACGTAAGCTTTGATAATGGCCTGATGCTAATAGCGATGTGCGGTCTCTTAGCTAACCATGTGTCTTCCACACCTCAAACTAGCAGGACCTGAACCAGCTGTCTGCAGAGTCTAATGCTGAATCCTGCCCTCCTGCCAAAGTGGGTCAAACCTTTTTTGGATGTCCACTGAAACGGGTATTTCCTGGTGCTGCTGATGGTCGGTGTGACAGTAACAGATGTGTGTGGGGCACTAACAATATGGTGTTCACCCACACACACCACACACACACACACACACACATTCTCTATCTGCACACGCAGCACTCTCTCATAGATGATGGGGGGGGGGTGAAGCCTGAGAGGGGATGGCAGAATTGGCAACTTTTTAATGGGAATCTTTTTTTTGGTGGCACCTCCATCCCCCCCTTTACAAATCACCTACCGCCATACCAGTGACTTCACGTGGATTACTAGTTTTAAGTCTTCTTTACCCGTACTGTTGCAAATAGTCAGTGCTTTAAAAAAAAGAAAAAAAGGCATAATTGGAAGGCCAACGTGATCGCTCGTCTAACATCCATTGAGGAAAAGTGAAGAACACACATTGGTAAACAGCCTTATCACCTTCCCCGCCAGGTTTGCACGTTGCATCTCTCAATGTTCTGCCCAAAGAGGGTATTTACATAAGCCCAGAGGCTTGAAAGCTGAAAGCCGGCCAGCTGTGCCTGCACTGAAGCTCTTACTGTGTCTTTTTGGCATGCCACAGTAGTATGGTGCACATTCAACACCCTCCAGTATAATCTCACCTACTGAATGGTGCAGAGTATAAACAACCCCCTGTGACCAATGGCTCTCGTTCACGGGGCTTCTAATGTGGTGAATGAATACTTAGTGCGGCCGGGACTGATTTTCACTCGCAGAATTTGCTTGGGACTCTTTGGACACACACACACACACACACACACACACACACAGAAAGAAGAGTGCTAGAATTCTAAAAAACCACATGTTAGGTAAAAAAAATATGGGACCCCGCTCGACATCATTGAGAACTTGGTGTACGACGAGGGGATGATCCAAATTCATGCGCCGCCCGGAGAACGTCCTCTGATGATTAACAGTGTTGCATGTTTTTCTGCCCTGATTTTCCGAGATACTTTGAAGATGCACCACGCTCTGCAAATCTTATTACAAAGTCGAGGCAATATTTGTCACTATCACCGCGCTGCGTGCCGAGCCGCCGCTTCTCTGCCCACAGCTTTACATTATGCAATTGTGATTAAAAACCAAAAGGAGGAAGAATGGCAGCTCGATATTTCCTGTGTCACTGATGAGCGGCAATTACTTTTAATTGCTTGATATTACTCGATAATGAGTTGGGAGTAAAATGTTACACCGTGTTTAAAACTAAATACTTATAAAGTGAGTACTTTTCGACTTGTGAAACGCAAACTGCAACCTTTTCAATCAGGAGAATTCACAGATTAAAATTGTGTTAGTTCTTTGATGCAGCAGCCAAAGTGCGTTGCCGTGTAAAATTCTCTTTCAGCGTATCCTCGTGACTCCGGTGTCATTACACCAAACAGTACTTGCTTGTAGTTGTGTCACTGGTGGAGCCCCACGCGTCTCCAGTTATATACTGAGATCGAAGGTTTCTTGGAACATGTGTTTCTGTGTTTCACCACGGGAATACACAGACCGCCAGATAAGCTTATTTTAAGATTGATTGCCAACCCGCCAGGAGGTTAGAGCCCTCACCCTGGACAGTGTGCGACAGTGCAGACGGCCAACGCTTCACCTTTAACCTTTCTCAGGCCTTGCAAAGGTTAAAGGTGGAGCTTCGCTTACTGCAGCAAACATCTTCAAGAGACAGAGACAGAAAAGTTTGTCAAAACTTACTTAGGGGTTCTGACACTTGTGCTACCAGCTCACCCTATTAGTTTATACCAGTGGTGTGTTCATTGTATCATCTCTGTTGGGTTAAAGCTTAATATCTGATATTTATCCCGCTTTATAGAAGTCAACATATACAAATCATAAGTATCCTGGAATCTCTTTTTAACGAGGAACAGTTCAGAAACTCAAAAGTAGCTCTTACCCACACCTTCATTCTTGGTTCATTGATTTTTATTAATCTGACTCCAATAAGCTTTTGTTGATGTCACATACTTTCTCCAACCAATGTCTGAAAGATATATTCAATACAGACAAAAGCACCTCAGTGATTTGTGTTTAATATCGATTGTGTTAGTTTATTATTGTAACTGAATCTCTGACAATATTTTACACAAACGTAAACATAACTGATTGTTTCAAAGGCTCCCCTCTCTCTCTTTCCTCCCACTGTCAGGGAGCGGTGAGGCGGATGGACCCAGGATGCAGAGTTTAACAAAAAGTCTTTAACACAAAAAACAACTAAAAGCACAAAGGGGGAAACACAGGAGGCAAACACGCAGAGAAGCAGAGGAACGGGAGCTCAGGAGACGAGGCAAACACAGAAGCACAGGAGATCACGACATTCAGACATTATGACAACGAACCCGACAAGGAGAAGCACAGAGACTTATTTACACACACAGGGAAGGCAGGGGCAATTGAACACAGGTGAAACACAGGACTGGTGCAGACAATCACAGAGACAGGAAGTGAAGAAAGAAAACACGCCAGGAACAGAGACTACAAAATAAAACAGGAAACAGAACACGGAGTGGGAAAACAGGAAACACAGAAACAACTCATACAAACATAAACACAGGGAATGTACAAGAAACACGAGGAGGTGCGAATAAACTGAAAACACTAATCACATGAAAATACAAAACCATGACACTCACTATATATACACATATTATCTTACATTACAAATGAAATGGAGAGAGAAGTAGAATCGAGGTTTATTTTATTTATATATATATTTATGTTATATCCATTTGATTATATGTGAAAGAAGCTTTTCTCTCTCAGTTCTTGCCGCAGTGCTGGCTCTCTATCCAGAGAAGCCTTTTCTTCACCGTCAGTCAGCACACAAAGCTCAATGATAACAATGGGGGGTTCGGTAATTTGTTCTTAAACAACATCTTCACGGTAAACGTTGAACAATTTGTGAGTTAAGTCCCTTTTTTACAACCAGTCTGTGGCGGTTTTACTTGTTTTATTCTTGAGCGGAAACAGATGAAGCAGGTGAAGAGGAGAACACTGAGTAGAGTAGAGTATATTGAATGGAAGCTGCAGTTCCTCTCTCTACAACAAGGACTAATCCATCAAAGAATCCTGGAAGTGGACTAGTGTCAGGGTTTGGCTTTTCGATAAGCCAACCTGGGATTCACCTGATGTAACACTAGTAGCTCGTTGAGTCTTTGAACCCAGTGTTTCCAAAATGTTGCTCCATTTTCTGAAAAGCTGATTCGTATCCAAACTTTGTCGTAGTTATCTCTTGGTTGTCGGCGTCTTTGAGCTCTGATTGGTCGCTGGATTTGTTCCTTTAACTGGTGGAACATCAGTGGGCACGGCTCCACACCAGTGTGAATCACTGATCAATCTGATATTTGCATGGAGCGCTGGAACATTGATTCCAACAGAATCAGCGGTCACCACAGAGAAGGTTTGAACATATCTCCTTCAAACCACCCGTGTTGTTCTTATGCCGGCGGGTAGCTGCAGTGGGAAATGGTTCACACTGAGGTCTCTGGGGTTTCTCATAGGCACTTCGGAGTGTACAGCAAGGACAAGCTGGGTGTAGAAGCTCCAAGCTCATCTTATGTAATGCACTGAAAAACAAGACAAACATAATATAAAAGATAGGTGTGATGGTAGTCGAGGTAAAGTGCCTGCTTCCTTCTCGAAGAGGAATTCTAAGTGGTTCAGATCTTTCTCCCGTTCGGGAACACGTGATCACCCCGAGGTGCGTCGAGCATCAAAGAATCTGAAGCACTTCTTATCCATCAGCAGGAGAAAGGACCTTGACTAAAGGTGTGAGTGAGATCTAACTCTCTCAATCACGTCGTTTCCATGGTCTCTTCTGGAGTAATATCATCTCACAGAACGGCCAGATGGGCCAGAATCATCTCACAGAACGGCCAGATGGGCCAGAAGGTGAATCCAGTGGATTATGTGATTGTCCAGCTACACATGGGACCGACCGTTTGAAGTGAAGCAGAGCAGAGAGAACAAAGGAGATGTTGAGCTGTGTTTCTTATCTCCAGATGATGTAATCTGGACGTCATCACAGTGAATGTTTCATTGTTCTACAGTTAGATTAATAGTCCGGAGCCGTATGTTGGCCTCTGCCTAACAATGTAGATACAAGGAGTTAAATCAACAGTTTGACTCAACCTTTAAATTATTATATTGCAGTATTTGCAGTATTTTGCATTCCTACTGCATGATATTTCTATTCCTGTTTACTGGTTTGGTTTTAATGATAGTGCGGCGACAGTTTTATATGCATAATAACATAGATTTACCTGGATACCTCTGCCACCATTAATATCAAAGTGTGCTCTTGTTATTGAAGAAGATTTATGAAAAGTATAGTTTATCTCTCAAATAAATTTCACACGTGAAATTTGCATATTTGAGGTTCATTGGAGACAATGAGGCTGTGGATATTCTCTACAATAACTTTATGCTACCTAAAGTATTTATTGAAAACCAGATATCTTTAATTCCTCTGTAGTGCAGAGCTTTATTCTTTACCTAAAACACAGTGACACATACCGCTGCAGCGGGCGACTGTTCCTCAATTAATATGAACATGGACACTGTGATTTGTTTTGAGTCAAAATCCCATGAAGATAATAATAATATTCAATTATTCATGTAGCAGCCTTTTAGAAGAGCCCCCCCCCCACAAAGTGCCTTAAAAAGAGCAGATTTAAAAAAAAAACATCAACGGCAACACATGAATACATTTAAAATCCAAGGCTGCAAATAATAAATACAAAAAAACTTATAATTAAAGATAACAAGTCAAAAATATTTAAAGTCAAATCACATAAAGCAGTTAAAAGTTATGGTTAAAGACAAAATTCTTAACAATCATAACAACTGTGCGTCATACCGCAGCTGAAATGAGCTGTTTTCTTCCTTCCGTGCCTTTGACCTGTTTGTTGTGTGATGCTGATCTTTGTGTTGACATGTTACATATGTTTGTGTATATCCTTTTCTAAGTGTAGTGGTAAGGCAGATCTGTCGGGAAACCAATATATGTCTCTAGAAAGCAGAAGCAGTTTGAAGAAACACCCTGCAACACATTCATGTGATGCACGCTGCAGTTATTGTGGGGGAGATGGGGGGGGGGGGACAAAGCACCTGCGAGGACGGGCTGCGTTCAGCTGGGCACCTGATTTTCCCTTTCCTAATAAACCATAGTCTGCTGTTATGATATTCACAGCCCCCCCGCGGGTGCTCAGTGCTTTGCCTGTGGTCTGGGTAAGCGAAAAAATTGTCAGCAATGGCTGCAGCCTTGTCCCTGTGGGGTGTGGAGCCGACTCACTGACACAGCACCGCTGATTTTCTCCTCTCTGAATAGGTGAACACCGATCGCTTCCTGAGTAATTGGACTCATTATCTTCCCTACTAGTAACTGAATGTGGGTGGGAGGGTGTTTTGCTGCCGAGGCAGAGATACTGAGGTTCTGCATCTCGAGCGGAAGCTGCATAATGTAATGTACAGTTACTGAAGTGGACGGCCACCTGAGCACGGACCAGGGAGTTTAAGTCCTTGTGAAAAAGTAATAAATGTGTCACCACAGACGAATGTAATATTCACCACTCAGCCAACGAATCATCGAATATTAAAATGGAAAATGTACAACATAAGGGTTTGTTGGGTTGTTTTCACAGGACTAAATGGGTTGGGTGAGATATTACAGTGCCAACACATTGAAAACAACCTGTCACTGGGACTGGGAGCTTTGGCAATGGTAACTCCTGTCTTTCTCAAAAAAATGTAAACAAGGAGGACAATGCATTTGCAGGATGAAGGGTAGGTAGCTAGCAAACCGGAGGCTGTAGTAGAAGTATTAACTTCTGATCAAACAGTAGAACCAGCGATATACATGCACTCTAGCATTTATAATGTTGTAGTGTTGGGGGAAGGCTTGTGCTAAGGATGGATACATACTTTACAGCGTTGTCACATTACTTACCAACATGTATAATACAGTTAGGAACTAATCCTTAACACAAAGCACCAAATTATTGAATTATAGCATCGTATATCATGGCGATCGTATGATGTTTAACTCCTCAGGTATATTAATCAGACGAAGACTCACATCTTAGCAATGGATACAGCTTCAGTCTCAGTAGCGCCAACACAGGGAGGGACGGCTCACACAAATACCTGAAGTCAACCGCAGAACCTGAAATATTTACTTATGTCATCCACCATTTTCATCACCATTTCCCACTAAAGTGACCAGTGGGAACTGTGGAGCTGGCAAAAGGGACCGAAGTGAAGCAATAAATTCCACTTCCTGTCAGTATCCATGTTACGTGGCTAATGCCTGACAGCCTCAGGGCCGAGAGCAAGTCGTGTTGCACCAGCACTCTGCCACGGAGAGAGCTGCTTCATCATACTGTAAGCAGCAGGGAGAGATGGAGTATGGATTTACACTCTGCACATTGTTATAAGTGAACATGAAGGGATGGGGTTCTCCCTACAGGAACTTGTCGAGAACTGAAATAACTTCTCTCACTTGAAGCGCACTTTTCATCCGGAAGGTTGTTTTTTTCCTCAAATGTCTGCTGTGTTGTATCTGTTGTGCTGTTTACAGGTTTGTCCTCTGTGGCCTTGTCGCTTTTCACTATTCCTGTTCATCCATCAGACACATTTCTGATTCATTGAATTCTTTACAACTCTTTTCATGTGGTGGGAGGAATGTGTCTTTGACTGAGACAGGTTCTGTATGTGACTTCAGAATCGCCCTTGAGACGTAGAGTGTGCTTCTCAACAAACATCTCTTTTAATCGTACAAACCTCAGCAGGGACACATTTAGATGAAACCTGCAAATACTGCCTCTTAATCTGTATATTAAACATTACTATTTACTCAAGCTGCATCACGTGGTATCACTTATATGAAGAAGAAAGATGGCACGTGCCATGCAGGGCAGATACGAATCACAAGGTAGGAGGTCATCTTCAATACAATGCTTTACACAGGAGAACAGCCGAGACAGAAAGCAGCTGAGCACTCAGGGGTCACGCGTGGCACCGTGGATGTTTCCCCGGCACAGGAAATAGATCTGGATGTCACCGTGTAACTCCTCACCCCATCAGACACATGCCAAACCCCTCCAGTTCCATCAGGCCTAACCTGGCCTCTGGCAAACAAGACACCTCATGCAGCACAAATATCAGATAAATCCAGGTTATTGACACTGTGGGCAGGTTATCTAGTGCTGTTTGCTTATATTTCCCGACGCAGCGACAGACCGACTGGTGAATAACTGTAGTTTTGTAGCAACAGTCACTTGTTTTTTTTATTCGTTTACCTTTTGGCCTATTTACATTTATTACGGCGGCGATACGACATTTTGAAAATCTAGTAAATATTATGTTGACATTGCAGAACAGAGCTACATCTATTCACTAAGGTAATCACATATTATAAATGTACATAAATTTACATCTGCACAGTGACACGGGAGGAAAGATGAAAATAAAACTGTGTGAATAATAGAGAAACGCATTATAGCAAAAGATCCAAAGATGAGCCCAGGAGCACATTTGTCAAAGCTTCCAAACAAAAATTTATTATGAGAAATGTTCCAACCTCCCTCTAAAGTTCCCATGATCCTAATTACAAGTAAACACACCTTTCCTTTGCCCTCCCCTCTGTCTGCCATTCATTTTGCATCAGCATATTTTTGGATGATTTGATAAAGCTAGAAAAGAAGTTTCAGTTTCAGGGAAGTGATGATTCTGAGTCCAAGACTGAAAACACAAAACAAGCCTCCACACTGTCACCGGCCTGTTGACCTCTCGTTGTTTTACTGATTTAACAGAATTCATTTTTCATTTCACAACTAACATCGATTGCTAGATTGTTGTTTGACTGTTGTGCAAAAACTACTGAATCAATCTTTTTTTAAAACTTGTCAGAGGGGAAAAGAATCCATGACCTTCTGAAGTGGATCGGGTGAAAGTGGCAGATCCACAAACTATTCTATCACTTTCTTTAACAAAGCGAGTTCTGGCTTTTTTTTTCTTTTTGACATTTTCTACGATTTCCTAGGGAATAATTCATGAATCTTCCATATTCAGAAAGTTGATATCTGTGAGTGCGATTTCTTTCAGCAAGTTTGCGCTCGATTGAGTGCCATTCTAGCTTTATGTAATATATATATATACAGTATATGTATAGTTCATGCTGAAACAGTCTCTCTACATTGCTTCCCGAAATCATTGTGCATGATTACTCCTCTACGATGACAGATTCAAAGGCTGGTTGCTTCAGGAGTGATGCTGCGCCATTTAAATAAAGGATCTTCTTAGAATTGACTGAGGCCAATTGACTAAGCAATTGAATGGGATTTATATTGAGCAGAGACAAGTAGCTAAGTCAATGAAAGCCCCGTGAAAGGGCTGCTCCTGTGATCACAGAGCTGTACAATGCACACGTAATAATTATAATAGCAGTCGCAGCTAAACGTCTGGTGAATCAGTGAACAATAGAACATGATAATAAAGGGTTTTGAGAGTCGTGAAAATCCTATTTCCACCCGCACAGATATCACACATACCATATAACCGTGTAACATACTCTTTGTTGTTGTCAGCAGATTACCTTTCCTGAAAGTCAAAGACCATTTGAAGCTTGTATTGGATGTGACACATTTGGAAAGGCTTTCGTTCACAGTCAACATCTTGGAAGTGTCATTTTAAAAAGAGCCTGACCCTATCCTCAACCCCTTTTCCATTCTCATCTTCGCCAGTGTTTTCTTTCTCGTTCCCCTGCATCTATTCATTTCCCCATTACCCCAGCTGTCCTCCCATTTTCTCCCATCCCGTCCCTCCCCTCTGCCTCTCCCTGCCCTGCCATTCATTACTGCTCGCTGTGACGCATGCCGGGTGACAGTCTTTCATCATCTATTCCATTGGGGAGAAGGTGTGAGGCAACAAAGCGCAGCGTGGTGGGAGCTGTGTTTGTGTCTGTGTGCTCATTCATTCACATTTAATCTTCCACAATGGCAATGACCATCATTCCCCAATTTCCTCAGTCATTAGGCTGACAGCACAGGGGGCCTGCTGATCCAAATATATTCAAAAAAAAGCATTTTGCTCTCTTGCGTCTTGCTTTTGCGGTTGTGGTTTTATTGTGTCTGAACAGAAAAAGTCATTTTTTCCAGTATGAGTGAGAAAAAGAAAAACCCCCCGAGCAACAACCGAGCTGCTCCTCTAACATCATACAGTAGAAGGGTTGAATTCTGCAGAGTCATACTTTGCAAAATGCACCGCCACATTAATTAATTGCTTTATTGTGTGTTCCTTGATGAAGGGAAAGACGTTCAGCACACAAACAAAAACAAGTGACAGTCTATTGTACAACTGTTTGAGGACGACTCACTAATGACAATGAATAATTCTGAAGTAGCTGCAGAGCATCGACACAGGACAAAAAATGTAATTCCTGACAGGCCAGTTTAGAACGAGCACTGCATTAATATACAGTAATGCTATGTGGGGAATCTCTTCATTACTGCTGCGCCAAAACTAATACTGCTCCTTATGTTCCAGTTTCTAGATTCATCACTGTGTGGAGGGGATGAATTCTGGGAGGTAAAGCCTTTAAAACAACTTCCTTTAGGTGAACAGAATCAACTCCAATCTGACTTTACTCTTTTACATTTTTCGTAAAACAATTATTCACACTTTTTTCCACCCATAAAGATGGAGCTGTACAGTAAATCCAAACTCGTTGCATGAAGCACAGGAAGGAAAGAAAGAATTTAAATGAAAGTCTGTTAATAGGATTATAATTGATAATCTGATATTTTAGTTGGCCTGGTCAACTAGTGTCATGTCAGTGAGGCAGTTTTTTAATATTTCATGATCTAGCAACGTTTTGGCCATGTGTGGTCAAAAGAGAAAAAGAGGCAGAAGTTTATTAAATGTTTCTGTTGGTTTTGCAATCCACTAAATATTGGATCCAACTATTTTACAATCAATGAGATTTAAAAGCTTGTTCAGGGTTTATTTTGAAAGACAGGACATGAAAAAGTCTCATGAAAGCTGTTTTTCCAGCTTGAATCCCCCTTTCACTAATCTTGAAAGAAACAGCATCTGATAATGATTATTTCATATTATACTGAATTCATAAAGCACAGTGTGCGACTTCTACTTTTTCCTCTTCATACAAAGAAAACAACGAGGAGTCCCACATGGGGAAAATAGTATGGAAAAACATACTCTTTACTCTTTGGTAACTAACCTAGTGTAAGTTTCACTGGGGATAATAATAACAATAAGTCAGAAGACTTGTTAACATTAAGATGGTGTCTCATATAAAACTAAACAACAATACTGTATTTACAGTACATCATGCACCACAAAGGATCAACATCAATTTAATACACAAAGAAAGACAAAAGTGGATGAATCTTAAGCTTCGTTTCCTGGTTCCCTTTGAGCATTGCCAGGCTGCCGGCGTCTGAATGAGTCATCATTATCAGCAAGTAGCGAGAGCAACTGTCCCACAGCAATCACGCGGGCTTCCCTGCTGGGTGGAACCGCTAATGGGGTTCCAGGTGCCTGATTAAAGCCCTCACTCCCCACAGAGCCTTCCCCTAATGTTATGCTGTCTCTGTCCCCTGGGATCACAATAGGTGCTGAGAATGTCAAATGACAGAGCAAATGCCATAACTAAAGCTAATTGGTGAGGCTACTTATTTCTACTGTGTGTGTGTGTGTGTGTGTGTGTGTTGAACCCCAGGTATAAAACATGTCTTTATGTAAAGCTAGTTTTTGGAGCAGAGGGAGGTATACTGCTGGGTTAAATGTGAATGAATACACATGTGCTGTTGTTTACTCACAGTGTCACAGAGACATTAACAATAGAAGATGCTCTGAGTGTGTGTGTGACGTGGTTCTCTGCCCTCATCTGCTCCTGAACAAGGACCCCGGTGATGTCAGCACACGCTTCCAAGTCTCACCCACAAAAACATAAAGTGGCCATGTCAAGGGTACTTAGTGCAAACTTTGTATTTATTCTTTTCCCCCGATGTCACTAAAGTATGCATGAGCAGCAAATAACCTGATATTGACACGGTGCAGCAGAACTTTCCCCCTGACCGCTCCCCCGCTGACCATCAATCACCAGGACGGCCCATTCATCAAGTGGCCCTGTTGGTCCGGCCCCCCTGTGACACACAAACGTTTTTCCAATTTAAAATCTGATATTGATGGAGCACTGCATCCCGCCGCAGCCCCTTTGAGCTGTTGTTGGGCCGGCGTGCTTTTCCTTATGCCGACTCTCTCACCACGGTCATAATTTAGCACATTATATTTCCATAGACGTCGTATGTAAAAACATTCTGTTATGTTGACGAACGGCCGTGTCCGACAACAACAAGAGCTGTGGCTGTTTGACCATGAGGGGAAAGATTTTAATGCTGTCCTGTTTCACACACCAAAGGTTGTTTCCCCCACTTGTACCAGTTGGTGTCGTTACAGTTCACAGTTCCACAAATGCTGCAAAAACACTCTGGAAACAACGTTGTTCATAATTTAAGCATATAAACATGTTGTAGTTGCTGTTGTAGCCTGCAGAGGTGGAAAAGGATTCTTTGCTCAAGTACTGATTCAACCTTTTTTACTATATATATAAAAGTATTTAAGTACAGGCTTGCAAAATAACCTTTGATTGTAATGTCTCGCACATAAAATGACTGTGTGCACTCATTTCCTCTCATCTCAATGTGGATTACGATCACATGGATCCCGAAACCCTGAACTAAGCCAACACATCCCAGCGTGTCTCATCCAAACAGTCGAATGTGGAGTTATAGATAAGAGACGTCATGAATTAAAGAAGGATCGAGAGAATGAAAACTGATATCAGAGTGAGAGGAAAGAGAAGAGGTTTTACTCTGAGAGACAGAGAGAGAGAGAGAGAGAGAGAGAGAGAGAGAGAGAGAGAGAGAGAGGGGAAGAGAGAAAGAATTAGAGGAATGAGACAAACTAATGGGATTGAGTAAACTCACCATTTTATATTAAGCCCCACTCAAAGTCCCCAAGTCTCCTCCAAGCAGAGTGGATACATGTGGATCGTCTTTTCGTTGGCGGCTGTGCCAGTTTGCTCCAATACATCACATTGGGCACAGCAGAAGACTACATGTCAATATCAGATCCACTGACACAACATAATCACACTTTCTGTACAGATGTGCACGTAGAGGTTCTCTTGCAGTCAGGAAAACAACAGTGCAGTGCTAAATGAGCACTGCTGGGAATTGTCACGTAGGCCACTGGGGTGCTAGACTGATGCCCACTGGTCTAACAAGCAACATGCAATTCAAACCAACTTGACCATTACAGTGGAAACACTAGACTGCAGCGGTAAGAATGTAGAATAAGAAAGACAACTGCAGCTCCTTCTGGAAGTCCACCTGGCCGCTGATTGGAAAAATGATTTTCAAAAGTGATTAAACTGTGATGTCACAACGCGTCTCTCCAGAGCCACGCACACTGCGACACTGACACAACTGCTCCCGTGCACGTTTATGTGCACGTGTGCGCGTGTGGATCACAGTGCACATTCTGCCAGGTGTTGAAACTAAGTGTGGTTTTCGACAGTGCATTAACAAAAGTGTCTCACTCGTCACGTTCACAACTTCTTTTGTCAACTTCAGGCTGAGTTGAGAACACGCGACTTGTTTTAGTGTAGTTTTGAATTGACTCCCAGGGAGTGTAAACGTGTCTTTAGTTTGGAAAAAGGAAATAAAGATTGAGTGAATAACCTGTTTATTAAAAAAAGAAATGTATTTCTATCGTAGCAGCAGCAATAAACCGTTGTGTTACTCATCACGTTAATCGCGAGCTACATAAAGCAGAGCTGTCTTAATGTGATTACACACAGGGATGAGCAAAGATACGTCTAAATGTATTTTTAAATAAATAAGGCTAATACTTTTCCAAGTGAGCATGAAATCTCCCTTTATATATATATATAAATATATATATTACAAAATACTATGGATGGATAGCTTCTGTTTATTCCATGTCAGTGATTCTAGCCCCAGACTGTCGTGGCTTTAAAATCTACAAAGAGTCGATGCTCAGTGTTGATTGTGCTTGACGAGCCCATCATGCAAATGGGGCCATACCAGAGACGGGCATCACGCCGACTCCTCTCTGCTCTCAGCGCTGCTCGTTCCTATGTGCACGATGGCATCAAAGTAAAGAGCACTCTGTCACGATCAAACAAGCCGGGGACCCAGCGAAGCAAAGGAGGACGTGTTCGGATGTTTTTATTGACAAGAGCTTACGAGAGCTCACGGAGCCTTTCAGTCGGAAGGGGACGCTGCACAGAGCCAGTTTGAAACAGCTGGACACGTCAAGTAAATACACCAATAACATCTGGCATTAACAGATTTTAATGTCCTATTTCACGTCTGCTAGTTTCTCAATGGAAAAATCTATTTAGCCACTAAAGGGCAGTCCATAGATTTAGAATTGCAGGCATTGTCAGAATCCTGAAAGACTGACCAAACGGATGTGGCAGGACCAGAGATATTGTTTTTCATCATTCTGCATATTCATCTCTAATGTAGCCACAAGCCCCAGAGGTCTGCCGAGGTCCCTTCTTTCAAACTGTTCACCCAGAGATTCACTTTTCAAACTTGTAGTCTTCAGACGAAACCAATGCCGACTTAGATGAAATTCAAATAAATGGAACAGATGTGGAGCCCTTCACTGGACCAGCATTTGTTTACATCCTCAGTATGAAATAGCGAATTGAAACTTCACATGATGATTCAGAAATACCTTTTCCTTGTTGTGTTGTAATTCAAGGCTGCGGCACGTCGTGTTCTGCCTCTGCCTTCATTCCACATTCCTACAGGTTGTGTTTGATATGAGCAAAAGAAAAAGTAAGTATTAAAGTATACTCTAAACATCTGTAGTGCAATATACTATACATATTAAAAACGGGGGAACAGACAAGAACACTGGACCGAGGCCAACGCCTAAGATCTCCGTTCGAAGGGCTTCTCATTGGAAAGCAGCCTTAATGGACAGGCAACATTCCACCTCTAAGTGGTTTGACATCTTGCTGCCATAAATAAACGCTAACAGGGGCACTCTATTAGGCTAAACAAGGCTCTGTGTGTCCCTCCAAAGCCAGAATGCACCCTCCTAATGGTACGCTAATGTCTTTATTGGATTACTCCAGCATCTCCTGTTCCAATGCGTCACAACTACAGCATTCTGTTGGATTTGATGGAATGGAGGCGGCCTGTGCGGGATTGATATCACCCTGGCCCGAGATGCCTGCTATTAAGAATATTTCCATTTGATGATTACACTCATCTCCGATTACTAAATGCTTTTTTTCGCCAACGGACGCTCTTGGATCTTTTTTGCGCAGCCGGGGACTGATTCCATAATACGCTTACGCTTTTAGACTTGCCGACATGTGGTCATAAGATTTACATGGCAATCTCTGGACCGCTGCTTGGCAAGTCAAATAAATAAAAGCACTGCGTTTTTACAATAAGTCCCGATGAATGAGAGTCCTGGCAAAATTGTACATGCGTTGTGTTCGTAATGTCAGAGTGGACTAATGGCGGACACGGAACGGAAGAGGACGGAGGAGAAAAAAAAAAAGAATTGGAAAAATGATTTGACCACTTTGGAAGTCAAAATCTGCATCACATTAATACCTAATACAACATTGATTTCCATTAAGTCCGCACGCACTTGCGCATTTGCGGAGATAAAAGTCTATTATCGTTTCATCATTATTTACACGGCCCTGGAGGTTACAAATTCTAACCTGCAGACCACGGAAGCAATTACTGTGCAAATAAAGCAGATGGTGCGACAAACAAAGTGCTTAAGAAAATGATTTTTACTGTAGACAGACACTTTGGTATCCATAAAGACCTTGGATGTTTGCCCCCCCCCCCCTCGTTGAAATTATGCATGCGTGTGTGTGTGTGTGTGTGTGTGTGTAATCATGTCCATACTTTATTCATGCCAATTATATGTGTGAAAGGCTATCAGTGACTTTACCCCAGTGATTATTTAAGTGGAATGTTACAAAGCTCTTTATGGTGGGCAGGTTTATGATGTCATAAGCGTCTGGCCCCATGTTCATTTCCAACAGGTCCGGAGGAACTCAAATAATGTATTTGCCAGCTTACGTTCAGCGGTATAATAAATACCAATCAATACGCAGACACACACGCAGAAATCCCCCGAGTTTCACTGTTCTCGTCTTGCATGCTTAATGCCCCGGTAATGGATCCATTGAGTGACCAGATAAGTAGGCCTCTCACACCCAGAGGAGTTTGTTAGTGGTTGTAATGACAATGCTGATGGGGGCCGTTGCCTTCGATATCTGTTCATCTCCCCTCGTAAATCTCTCCACGCTAAATACAACTGTCACTCACTCACCTCTCCATATCACCACTTAACTGTTTGAAGGAACGGCGTGTATATCACCTCGGACAGCTGATTTTTTTTCTATCCATAATTGCCCCCTAATTTCCTGGAGAGTCTTGAGCAAATGTCCATGTATTTGCTGACCTTATATCACACGTAGGTTTGAACAAGATGATGCCCTGACACCTGGCATACTAATGCACCCATTATTGAGTCCTTATACCAACTGAAAATCTATTAGACATTAGGGGTGGACGTTATGCTGCATTCAGCTCTATATCACACAGGCATCACCTTCTAATGGGTTCTATAAGCTTGACCACATCTCCCTACGGAGCACAGAGCAACGGGAGCTTGTTTGTTCTTCCGCCCTCTGCCTGGCTTACACTGTGTGAAATTACCCGGACTTATAGCTTCTACTTTTGAAAGTAGATAAAATGGTTTGCATAACCGTGTGCCATCAATTTCTCTTCTAGTCTGAGAAATTTAGAAGGAAAAGGCCATGTGAGCTACTTTAGAATAATGAGGTACCATAGAATAATGGTTACACTATGCTCAGTATGTGCTAGACTAGAGAGTGCTGGTAGAGCGGAACCACTTTACCCTATACCGTCGTGACGGGCCCAATGCATCTAAATCCAGTCAGCTGTAATGAAAGAGAGAGTGGATGGACATACAGTCTGTTAGAAGGTGCAACCTGTGCTCATATACTTGTATAACAGCATCTACAACTCGGCTTAGTGCCTCTGTGAGGCTTTAGGCATCAGCATAGTTCAACCCACCTTCTCATTAATTACATTACATTACATTACATTTGATTTAGCTGACGCTTTTATCCAAAGCGACTTACAATAAGTGCATTCAACCATGAGGGTACAAACCCAGAACAACAAGAATAGAGAAAATAGAATTTCTTCAAAAAAGCAAAACTACAAAGTGCTATAAGTAAGTGCCATTTTAAGCGCTACTAAATTGTTAGGTTTAAAAATGTTATTCAAGGTATAGTCGGAAGAGGTGTGTTTTTAGTTTGCGGCGGAAGATGTGTAAACTTTCTGCTGTCCGGATGTCACTGGGGAGCTCGTTCCACCGTTTAGGAGCCAGGACAGCAAACAGTCGTGATTTTGATGAGTGTTTAGCTCGCAGTGAGGGAGCAACAAGCCGTTTGGCCGAAGCAGAGCGGAGTGAACGGGCTGGGGTGTAACGTTTGACCATGTCCTGGATGTAGACTGGACCCGATCCGTTCGCAGCATGGTACGCAAGTACTAATGTTTTGAAACGGATGCGGGCAGCCACTGGTAACCAGTGAAGGGAGCGGAGTAGTGCGAGTGAATTTAGGTTGAAAACCAGTCGAGCTGCTGCATTCTGAATGAGCTGCAGACGTCGGATGGCACCAGCAGGTAGACCTGCCAGGAGGGAGTTACAATAGTCTAGGGGTGAGATGACCAGGGCCTGGACCAGAACCTGCACCGCCTTCTGAGTGAGAAGGTGGCGTATTCTCCTGATGTTGTATTAATAAGGATAGAACGTTGATGTTGAGCTCATAAACGTTTTACCATCTTACAGTTTATCATGTAGGCATGACAACGATGATTACCAAGCACTGAGTACAACTGGGGCTGATGGGAATGTCAGTGGTTTAGCAGGAATGGGATCTCCAATCAAGTGATTTGACAAAGAGATGCTGGCTTGATGCTAAGTGACCATATGTCGGCCAAATGTTTTCCCTTTATAGCTACGAGGACAATCACAGACATTTCACATAAATCCATCCAACAGTTGTTGATATGTAGTTGTTGCATTCAAAACAAAACTAATGGAAGCAGGTGATCCCCTTATTTAGTAGGGATTCATCATCTGGAAACATTATAACAAGTGAAAACTTCCATCAGCTGTTGGTGCAGGAGCAAATGTCCGATGACCCCCTCAGTCATTAGAACCTGTCATCTGGTGACCTTGAATATCATGGCAACCATAGTGGAAATCAATGTAATGCTCCATCTCACTTAGTCTGCCATTCTGGTGTGGACCATTGATGTCTTGATGACAGAGCTCCAATGAAACAAATAAAGAAAACACGATTCTAACCAACTAAAGAACAAGTGGACACAGTTTAAAAATCAAGTGATATTGCGGGTAGTCCAAAAGTCATATAAGCCGTTTATATATGACTTTGACAGGACGACTTGAGTGGTGCATGACAAGTGACAGTTCTAGGGAACACTATATTGGTGAAATGGACCCTGACCAACAGACTGAATGAATACTGCACGCAGACCACATCGGCTCCAAAGGTCAAAGTCATCAACCGGAAGTCGATGGAGAGACAGAAAGATAAAGCAGGCTGTCACACACCAAAGGCCATCCATGGACCAGGATATTTCCATGTAACTGATGGTCCATAACATCCATTTTTCATTTATTTTTTTGCATGGCATTTTATTTCATATTTGGATAAATCCTCCCCAGAAGAAAGAGAGGTGACACGGGCACATTTAACCTGCGGCTTTTTATAGAACTCTGCAAAACACATTATGTCTGGAAAACCTGCAAATACAATTCCTGGGAAACGGTTCAATCTCTGAGCTATAGTGCTGCCTGTGAAGAAGCAGTACCCTTCAGTAGCGGGTGATAACTGTCCTCTACAGCACCGTTACGATGGAGTGGACGCTCCCCTTGACAGTAATTGTTGCCTTTCGTTGCTCAACCCTTGAAGGGTGCACTGACGGGGATCTCAGAGGTGTAACATGTCACAGGAGTTGTTCCTGGAGGAGTCAATAATAATCTCTAATGATCAAATCACATCATGGAAATTACAATGGCAATTTGACTGCTGTCATCAGCATTGTTGAACCCTCCTCTTTGTCTCAAACAAAGCCGGCTGTCACTCAGCACCTCACTCGTGTCCGTATCACTGGAAAAGAGGTGACCTGGAAAATGCCCTCTGGCTCTTTACATTACCAAAGTGAATGTAACAGCGGTGGACTTTGTGTCCGACATCACATCCACTGTCCGTTCCCGTTTCGGAAAGAGGGAGACGATTGTTTTATTCAAGAGCGGTAGAAGATAGTTAATAATAGATCCAGCACCAGCGAAAATGAGACTTTAACCGTCCTCTTTCAGAAGTCGTAATTTGCTGAAAGGGCTATCGAGTCTGAATCAGACCCCATTATATAAGCCAAATGGCTTTTTGGTAGGTTATTATATTTATTTTTACCGGCACCCAGTTTTCTTGACCTTCTTTTTTTGTTGCACAACAAAGTTTAACCATCTGCTAATCAATCTTGAGAAATCCCCGACTGCCCTAAAATGTATTTCAGCAGTGCTTTAGAGACTCGTTGAAAGTCTTGTGTATGTGGAGCGATGTTTAAGACAAATTATTTTCTGGGGTAAGAGCAAGAAAGGTGATATGGAGAAAAGTGTAGAAGATACCAACAACCCGATAAATACAGATAAGTCTACGTTTCCTTCGGGAGTAAATCATGACACGTTGATTATTTTTTATCACGTTGAGTGATTCTTAAATTCGATTTTTAGCCACCATGTCCTCCAGCTTTAATTTTACACTACAAAAAAAGACCAGTGGCATCATTTGCTATGTTTGATAATAATTAGGGCACCGGGTGTAACATTCATTTACCCCTGGACAATGTTTCAGAAGTACAGTAAGTCATATCTGAGAGTGATATGGGCATCGGGGGAACAGGGGCTGGGCGGTCTGGTGCCAAAGTATCTAGTACCCCGGGGTCATCCGAAGACTTTGGGATAAAGTTGTCCTAAATAACTCACACCAGACTGATGGATGTGCAACAGAGCCGGGGCTATTATTGGACCCAAGGTGACTTTCTGCGGGGCTATTTTCTCAGTCTTCTTCACAGTTGTATTGTCATATCTGGTTCATCCGGTGGAGTGAGGGGCTGAGACCTCTGGTGCGGGCTATCCATAAATGAAGACGCTAAGAAATCAACCTATCGGACAAGTTGAAGCTGAGGCAGTGATTGGCTCTTATAGGAAGCACTTGGGCAAACAAGCTTTTTTCTAGGGCACGGAGTTGTGGGCTGGTGTTTCTCAAGGGCTTGAATGAAAGACAAGAAATATCTCTCTTAAAACTTTGTTCCTTATTAAGCATCATAAAAACATGGAGGTTGAATCTACAACTGTGAACGACCTTGAATGCATCCTTTTCAAATAAAGACAAACGGTTAAATACAACCTAAGCTCATGACAAGGACTAATTCAGGAAGAATGTTTTAAATCAATATATTTTTTTAGAACAAAACAGTCCCTGTCCTCTGTAGAAATATATTTCTGCTAAACCTTTGAGCTCCTTTTTTTATGATTGGACGCTCTGCCTCCATGCGTCATCCCTCACCCACTGTATACCTGGCACTGTATGTGTGGTAAATATCCATCATCGTTTCACAGTGTCTAAATTTCCCCATTTTATTTGCTTTAATCCTCTGCAGTGGGTCAGGAAGAGGAGAGAGGAGCAGAGGGAGAGTTGAGGGAGAATAATGTCATTTCAGGATAGGCCTTATTTAATTTACTGGAGGTCGATAGAGGTTCTCCAATTGCCTCTCCCAGATTAATAAGTAACCCACACGCGCTGTCCATCACTGTCCATCTCCCATTAGGCCTCTGAAATAGGGGCCCAAATTGCCTGGCAAGGTTGACTCTGATGGAAAACACTCCTCTCGCACTCCTTTTCTCTCTCCATCGCCAATCCATTTCTCTCCCAACACTTTTCTTGTTTTGCTCTCAGGTTTCCTCTCTAAGATGGGCTCACTGCGGAGCAAAGCACATCCCCTGTATGTAAAAGAAAACACGATAATGAGAGAAAAGGTTTATCATCGGTAGGTGGTTTTAGTGAACGGGCGCGTATTCGCTTTTTCGAGAACCACATTTTGTGCCAGATTTGGCATCAAAGTGAAGCGAAGTGGTTGGATTTAACCTGGTGCTGCTACAGGAATATAGATAATAAGCAGTGTCCAGAGATCCCTGCCGTCTGTACCTTGGAAATATGATACCTGGGAAAGAGTCAGGTCTCCGCGCTCCAGTGCTCCCTGTGAGGAAGCACTACCTTCTTCAGTACGTGATGGCATCGCACCTCTGCAACTCTCCAGCACCATTCGGATGGAGCGGATGCTTCCCTTGACAGTAATTGTTACTTTTCTGGGCAGCTCCTGGAAAGTGCACTTAAGAAGATTTCAGAGACCTTTTTATAGAGACACCCCGTAGAAAAAAATGATAAATTCTGAGACAGCTTGGTTACAGCTTGAAAACCCTATGTGTTGTGTTAACTCCAGAGAGTCACACTTATAATTCCATCTCATAGGGTAGTGTTTTACACATTTTCCAACTTAATTCATAATTATTATTACATCATAAACCTGTCTGTATAATATACCATACAATACCCTAAGGCCGTCCATTTGATTTTTAGGACACACAGTAAAAAAATCCAATAAAGTCTGAGCTGGAAGTGAAGAAGAAATCCTCTATTATTGCTCACTGCAGTGCTAAGTATGACTGACACTTTATAAACTGTTATCGGTTCATCAAATAAAATTTCTGGATGTGTCTTTTGTTAGTCAGACTGCTGTGAGAAGTAGAATTTACATGACCTTCCACTAAAATATGCTTCATTTCACGGGGGACATTCAGAAAGTAGGATTATAGTTTCCTGATTGTGTGTGTTCACATGTAGAAGGCCACTGTAAATACTTGTACTTGACACACTTGATAGGCCTTCACTGAAGATATCCTGACATGACACAGCTGCTGTGTGTATATATATAATAAAAGCAAGTGATGGCTCCATATTATTCAGCTACTGCTAGCTTTAGAGTCCTGGTATTGGGCGTGCTGACTCCCTGTTGTGCTGCCACTGAATTTCATTCATTTTATTCAGAGAGTATTGGACGTATTGAAGTCCGCTCAGACAGATCTATAAGAGAGAAGCCGTTGAAATATGAATCAGGCATTTCAGTCAATTCTAAGGCCTCTGGATGGTAAATTGTTTAGTTCTCTAAATGAAGGAACTCATGAGGTTTATTCCGTCTGAGAGTAAAAGGAATAGAAAGCTCAGTCGAGCTATGGAGAGATGGCTGTGTAACACGGAGTTGTTTTTATTTCCTGTATCAGCGATCAATAATATAGTCTGGCAGTGCAGAAGGCTTTTATATCCTATTGTTTGCAGGCACTCTTCTAGAGTGGTGGAATCCTCTCCAGCGTTGGTGTCTGGTTTTAAAACACACGTTTGTGAATTGCACTGCGGGGCTAACGTCCCCCGACTCACCACCGTCTTCTTCAGGGACACGGAGACATCAACAAGATGAGCAATTGCTGCGTTGACCATTGTTTTATGATAAATGGTTGGACGGAAGAGGATTTTGAGGATTCTTTATCAAATGTTCAATTTCTAAGCCTTTTTGGGTTGATGACACATCGTAGAACTGGTTGTTGTCTGGTCCTGCTTGGTTGTAAAGTGTAAAAGACTAAGAATAAGGGTCTCAATTTAGATAGATGTATGTTTAGGTCAAGGTTTAATAAATAAGCTGTAGAGTGGAAAACATTTACAGCCCTAATATGCTGTAATAAAAGAATATAGCTGAAGCTGATTGAGATAAACACCAGCAATGAGACACACAGTGCACCAGAGCCAGTGCTACTCTCAGTCTGGCACTTTCCTCTGGGAAAAAAAAAGATTAAAGGCCAATATTGACCGTTCATGTGAGGTCACACACTTTGCTGGTTAAACCTTAAATCACAGCTTCATCACCAACCATGTTAGTAACTGGGTCAATGCACAGCACGGCATTAAAAACACGTACTGTTGTATAATAGTATACGGGCACTTAAAATATGATCAAGTGTAATATTTTTGTATTTTCTGTGAAGTGAAATGTATCACCTGCATCTTCTTAGAATAAAACAACCTGACCATATAATCTAAAATCTTTTGAGAGTCAAATAATTGTCATTACACCTTTGCCTTCGCAGGAGTCGCTCTTTTTGTGAAGGGGCGGGCGGCGGCTGCAGTCAGCTTGAATTCAAAGCAGTTTGAATGGATTCCGATGGTGACCCAGAGTCAAAGAGAAGAAAAACATACCAAACAAGATCTCGAGAGAAACTTCACAAACTGTTCCTGGAGCATCGGCCACTTCTCGAGTGTCCATTCTTATGTTTAATGTGTTCGAAACAACATAGGCTTCAAGGCTGTGGTGGAGAGACAGGTTCAAACATATTGTATATTGTTTTATTGTGAGAGAGGTGAGTGGTTCCATCTGTTATGGCTCATCAAACATGTCCACAATTTTTCCAGACACAATCACTAATCACTTGAACATTTGAGATACCAAAAAAAACAATACATTTCTCTGCCTCAAAATCAATAGATGACGATCAAGTGAATTTATATAACATGTGCAGGCAGCGCCGTGTGCTGTCTCTTGTAGCAGATAATCCAGCAAAGCCTGATGCTGGGATATGAGTGATGATTACATATTATCTCCCAACAGCAGCTGGGGGGGGGGGGGGGGGGGGATGAGGATTCTCTCGTTGAGTCAAAGAGACGGAGATAAAGAAAACAAAAGTAGTGCATGTGTCTTTTTTTGTACGACGGTTCTCAACAGGACAACAACAGGATTTGCCTACAAAGGCCCATGGCTCCTTTTTTTCAACTGTCCTCGCTTTTTAGCAAACCCCCCCCCCCAAAACACAATACACATACAGTTATTAAAAACTCATAGGAACTTATTTTATGCAGCTAAAACACAAATGTTCCATTTGTAAGTAAAAGCAAGCATTAATCCTCCCAAAGCATTTTCCTTTGAATAAGAAAAGCTATTACTTGGAAACCCAATTTAACATAAGGAGCATTTCTGAATCTTAATATTTCACCAACCATTCACTGACGCCTGATGTTCAGTGACCTTTATTTTAAAATGTTTAAACTGAAGAACTGCGATATAGGTCTTCGGTTCATCTTCATCTTTATCAGAGGAACACATGCAGCCTTGAAGCAGATAACGCCAACAAGCAGAGTGATGCTTATCGAATGCAGCTGGCACGCGCGCAGGGGCTGCACACGAAGAAGAAGAAAGCCGCGGATCAAGAGAGAACATGTGTTCTAGTAGATCCTCTTAAAATCCATCTGGTCGCTGTTGACCCCCTTTAAGCTCGTGCAACACACACAAATACGAGTGCTTCAACTTTGTTCATTGTTGAAAATGCAACATTCCCGTTAGCTCGGTGGAATTATCCACAGCTCAACTGTTCAACTTTTTACAGTTTTCTACATTTCTTCAGATTTACCAGCGTCGTGAACCAGCAAGACAACGGAATGGGTCGCGACTCCCGAACTTTGAAGTAGTCATGAAGTCCAATTGTCTGTTTTCTATTTCTTTAGTCAGTAATGGTCGACAGATGAAGAAGTATAAGTCTCAAGTGTTTCCTTTCTGGCGACAACACACATGTGGTATTGTTGAGGAAAACCAGTGACACAGCAAAATGAACAAATAATAATAATTTTAATAAGTATCTGTGGCTCCCATAAGGTTGCAGAAAGTGTCCTTGTCATTGTTACTCAAGTATTGTTTAGTCAATATACTATAAATCTATACTATATATATAATATAAATAAATAACTGTTGTATTGTTCTGCATGTATTATATATTTTACCATGTAAAACCGTGAGCAGTTTAAGCCGTGAATTGTATTTCCATCTATTTTCTTTTTGTGTATTTCTCAGCCTCAGTGGTTTCCACTATTCGCTGCTCAGTCATAAGCAAATGTGACATTAATACAGGAGGTTTTCTGCCACGTGTGTAATCACACTACCTGCAGAGCTTCCCTCCTCCACTCAGCGTCCGCTCTTTACTTTGAGAGACAGACGCAGCCTCACCTGTTGTTTAAAGCCCTGTTGCCCGGGCTGTAATACGCGGCTCCTCGTTGGCGAACCACCGAATCCCCTCTGATGCCCCTCGGTTTACAGATTTTCACATTATGCTATTTCCAGACCACACTGCGCTCCGTCGCGGAGTTAATGCGGATGCCTATCATACGAAATGTAATATCCTTTCTGAGCCCCTGCAGATAATCAACCTAATGTATTCCGAGCTTTGCAATTTGAATGCACAGGGCACAACACGAGAGTCCATTATTAGTTATGAAGAAACTGTGGCGGAAAGGAATTTATTGTAAGTCAGTGGGATATAGAGCAGTGTGACATTTGCAGGCTTCCCCCCGGTTTCTGTAAAATGCTTAAAGGCCACAGTGTTGTCTGTGTGGACAAAACCATTTAGCTGCTTCATTCAGCCGATGGAACAAAGGCAGTTGTCATTGAAATTTATGTTCCAATACCAGCTCCGGCTCGACAATGAGTTTTAAACACATTAATTGTTTTGTTTTTTTTACTGTGAAAGGTAATTCACACCCGCTAAAAAGTCACAGCCACGCTTTGTCAGTTGTTGTATTGGGATTTTAGTAAATATAGCCTTTTCTATGGCAAACAATATATTTACTACTGAGGGAACTTGTTCTTTAAAACTACAGTAGATCACACGATGAGTACAAATCTCCCAAATTGATAATTGAATAGTAAACAAACAGGTTATTAGAAAATAAATCATAAAGTGTTGCTTCTCATTAGAAATGATCAGGTAATGGATTCATTTAATTCTTGTTGTTTCTAAAGGTATTTATTGATAATGAGATAATTATTTATTTTTTCTTACAACACAGACAATTTGTGTTTGTCACAGTTTGTTCCATCATTATAAAAAGAAAAGTAATGAAAGAATGAATTTTAGTTTTAAACTCATTTTCTACTAAGTACCAGGATCATTCATACAAAGGTATTAAGGTAGTAGAACCTGTGTGTCACCCACAAAGCGTTTGTTCAGAGTGGCCTCAGAAGGTCACGGTCTTGGCCGAGACTTTGGGGGCAAAGGGATTTCTTTACGACCACGGCGCCGCTCTATAAGGGCGACGATCTGTCAACATCAGCTCCGGGAGCAGCCGGACCTCGTCTCTGTCCTGTGATCCTCAGGTCGGCTGTTTGTGTCAGCGCCTGATCTCCTCCGGCAAATTAGCAATATGCAAATATGCACATGCGACATTTACAATATGCACACCGTCCCTTCTCTGGTCACCCGTGTTGCGTCCAGCAGATATATCGAACACGTAATAAAAAAAAAAAACAAGCCCCGGGGCTCAAATGTCACAGTCCCAAGCACGGCCCTTTCTCTGTGTTTACCCTTGCAGGACATCAGGCTTGTTGGTGGAGAAGGATGGAAGGCAAACAGAGGAGTCATGCTGTGTAAGGAGGTGGGGGGGGGGGGGGGGGGGGGTTGTGCTGTAGGTATGTGAAGCGTTGAAATGAAGCCGCTCTGAAGTGGATGTAAAACCTGGAATAGCACTTCAGCCTCCAGCCATTCAATCGGTTTGTAAGAGTCATCAGTATCGAGCCATTATTCGTCGATATGTGGTATTCAGCAAATTCTATACCTATCTATTTAATATTTCCCCCTCTATTTACACCTCACGCAAACCGGCCGAGCGAATCAATGCCTCGTCATTATCATTGCAGGACAAATTAAATAGCAAACAAAATTCCTCCATATTATTTTAAGCAGAGTTTTAGGCAGAAAATCCATTTCCAGAAAAATCCAATTATCCGAAATGAAAATGAACGGCTGCTTCCGCCCATTTCCCGTCTGCAGGAATGAAATATAAAATGGAATATGCTGAAATGAGTGAAAGCTTATCTCGTTTCTTTGTGAGAGATGAAGGAGGACCGGCCTTTTTTCTCCCCTCCGTGGTTTTTTTTTCCCCCTCGGTTGCCTCGGCAACAGGGGACTCCTGTCAGTCAGAATAACTTTATTCAGGCGCAGACAGAACCAAACAAACAAAAAGAAAACTTCAAATTAGAGAGGAATGAGTCCGGAGAGCGTGGTGATTATGAGCTTAAATATGTCCCGACACACTCGGCAGGTTGTCTCAGGTCATATCTTCATTTTATTTCCAGAATCGGTTGTGTGATGTGTGCTCACAGTGCATGACATTCACGCTGTTGTGTTCATTTATTACAGTCCCAGAATAAAGCTGTTTTCCAGGTGAAACAACCGTCTCATTAATACTGTGTCTGTCTCAGTGTCGGTGAACCAGCAGCGACGCTTCTGTGGAGAGGGTCTGTCCACGGAGCCATTCGTACTGAGGGGGTCGGGGGGTCAGGGGGTCGGGGGGTCGGTGCTGTCAGCGCAGGCAAGTCAAGTGGTGCTTGACCTGTTCAAGCTGAAAATATCAAAATAAACAAATATCTCAAATCAAGTAAACGTGGAAGCATTATCTCTGATCAGTCTTCTGTCCTATGAAAGGCTGGGTTTTGCTTGTTTGCATTTGTTTTGTAATATAAATATAAATGTGACTGTGTCCCCTATAGGTGCAGTTTGGATTTTATGGTTAGGGCTGAGAGTTTTACACTCACACACACACACATTCATACAGTGCGTCTATATGCTGCACTTGCTCTATGAGAAGGGGCAATTTGTGGTTCAGTATCTGGCCCCAGGAAGCTTCGGCGTGCGGACGAGGGAAGACCGGGATCGCCGACCCTCTGATGAGAGAACGGCCGCGCTGACCCCTGAGCCACAGATTCTAGTTGTATGGATGTGGACTAAATTACACCTCATAACAATCCCCATGACGCAGTGACCAGCTGAGCGCTAGCAATCCCCCAGCTCTGCTTTGCCTCGTGTTAAAAATCCCCTCACACCACTGGTTATAGGACACAAATCTGCAGGAGGGAGAGGAAGTAATATCAGTTATGAGAAAGGACTTTAATAACACTGAAGAGTAAAGCAACTGATGCACACTGGTTATTCTGTTCCGTCCCTTCCCACTCGATTATTCTCTTTATCGTATCAAATCATTTTGGCAATTTCAACACATGTACCTGCAATTTGTAAACAAAAGATTCAGCGTAACGGAGCTCATCTTTTTCTATAAAAACCCATGAATGCTGATTACCAGACTCTGCTGTTCGTCTCGTGGCGAAACGTTATTCAAACGAATAAAACCTCTTTTTTAATAACACCACTGGCAGTTGCATGAAGATTATTTTTAGAACTTTCAATTTTAGAAGTCTATTTTCTTAAAGTTCCTTTTTTTATATATTTGCCTCCTCCACTTTCATTTCTGTCTGTGTGTTACAAATAAAAAGCGATGAGGCCAAACGGCAATTGCGTCTCCTGTCGTTCCAGAAGATCTTCTGGGGGGGGGCAATTTTCTTTATGGTCAAGCTTTATAAACAAATCAACATCTTGGTTTGAAGGTCAAACCTACCCACCCTGACCAGTGGTGGAGGACGCAGTGCGAACGACAAACTCCAGTAAATCCAGTCCTCTCGTTGAATATGCTTTGTGCATCTAGCCTCACCCATGCTTCTGAGAGACAGAGGTCACCACTTGTTTGTACAGGGAAACATCAACATGGTGTAAAATGGCAATTACAGACTCACGACCTATAGGTGATGGCTTCAAATTGTCAAAAACGACGATTTTGCTATAGAAAAGAGAAAAAGCAGCAAATCTTCATGTTTCAGAGGCTGAGACTTTAAGGGTTGTTGGGTTTTTTGCTTGATAAATGACTTTAATGATCAATCTTCAATAAAATGCTGAATTTAACTTCAACCAAGTCCGTTGTTTTTTTAACATTGAATCTTTACTTCATTCATAAACCCCTTAAAAACCTTCCTGCTCTACGTGTGTATGTCTGCGTTGCTCTACCAGCTTCAGTGACCTGCGAACAGAAAAGCCTGGTGGAAGCCTCGGGACAGTGGGAGTCGTTGAGTCGGTTGTAGAAGCTAAAGGTTCTTAAAAGCAAAATCATTTTAAGTTAAAGCCGCAGTTCATCCATGACGCAGTGCTGATCCGCTGCTGCAACCAAGGGCTGTCATTACAAATAATACGACCGGGAGCACTAAGGGAGATACCAAGATTAAGTGTTCGTCGCAGATTAAGAGAACAAAAAACTATTGTCTGCACCTTCTCCTCCGTCTCTGTCTTTCTTCGGTGGCCTCATTTAGATAGTGGAGATTTCAGCCGTGTGGGATAAATGGACACCCTCCACTGTAGGACAAAGCAGGTCCAGGCGCACACGCTGGATCCCAGGTAATGAAGACGCAGAATGAGTTATGACTCCATGTGGAGCCGGGCAGATACATTTGGTCACCGCTGACTTATTGCTCCTGTGGGGATGACTGAAATCCCCCCCCCCCGATTATGTGCAACTCCGGTACAGTGACATCTCTCTAACCCAAAGGCATAAACACAGTGCTTATGAATTTGATTTAAAAGGACCAGTTCAACAGTTTGATAAATACGCCTTTCACATTCTGTCTGAGAATTGATGCCACCCTCAGGGAAGAGGAGAAACAAAGAGCTCACCGGGTTGTGAACAAAGGGGGAGAAAAAGCTAACACCACAAAATAAATAAATCTATATTACCAATCTATAAAACACAATGTAAAAATGATTTATTCTAAGAAAGCTGACGATTGCACATCACTACAAATTCAGTGTACAAAAATATATCAGGCTTCTCATTTGACTCTTGAAACATAAAGAAAGTTAAATCATAACTAATTAAAATGTTCTCATAATATACGGACCTACAGTGATGAACTTAAAAAGTAAATAATTGAATTCCTAGGAACCTCACAAAATATTAACATGTGAAAATATAGATTGTAATTGTCATAGAAATAGAGCATCCAGATTTATACCTGGGACATAGTGACCTCATGTGTCCCAGACTGTTCCATTCCAGTTTCTGGCCCCTGGCCCTGCAGCGCTCTGCCTTGTCTCTGTGGGCTGTTATCTGTGTGAGTGTATCTGTTTGGGCTCTGTGATGGATGACAACTCTTTGACTTCCACCCAGTGTGTGCTGGGAAAAGGGAGGAACATGTTTTTATTTCTGAGCCAAGTTTACTTGACACACACAGTCTGGGCTTCTTTTAATCAGTAAGGATATGAGGAGCTGTCTTTTTAGTTTGATTCAATTTAGTTTAGTTTAGTACACACAACATAAATACATAAATAAAATGTTAAAAATTTTTCCGGGGTGCAGGTGAAACCGGTTATGGCTCACATGAGAACCACATCCAGATATAACCCCCCCCAAAAAAAGGAAATATCTCTGCAGCAGCAATATTTTGTACAGAGACGTTGGAAAAGCACTTGCTATTGAAGTATGGATGAATGAAGCTATATAACAGATTCAGTAAACTTATGTTTTACTGCAGCCGATCATAACGGTGAACGACCCAAAGCTAAACCCAGAACAGGCTCTGTGAACTTTTCAGGTGTTTCTGTTGGATTAAATCATTACAGCACTTTCCCACAGAAGGTTGAACTGCTTGCTCCTTTGCAGGTAGAGTTTTTGGATTATGGATTATGAGGATTACTGCTTGTACTCTGGCGTTACAACCTCGTTCGGATCGTTTGAATGTCTCAGAACTGTTTCATGAATCCAGGGAGGGGGGAAGGTTTAAATTGTACTACAGAAACTCTTTGTTTTTAATATGAATGAGATTCAAGGGGATTTCTTTGTCTAGTGACAGATTGGGTGCTAAATGTTGTACGCTACATCCCTCAGGACTATAATCTTACATTAACAAGTTCAATTTGTACTTATCTGATTCCATTTTTGTAAATAATTGACAGTACAGGCGAAATGTTAAATCCAACACACTCCTGTTATCACTGATTTTCTCTAATTCCACAGAGGGAAACTGGTCAATGCAATTAATTCGAGGCTGACAAACATATAACAGCATATGACATTAAATCAAAGCCTCTACATAACCCCCTCAGGTAAGCCCACCAGGAAGTGCCTTTAGCGGTAGAGGGCAGTGCCACCAATTAACGAACTGCTTAATTAGACGGCGTGCACGGCTCATGTTTGCGGGGCCGTGTTCACAGTGGAGCCCTCGTGAGACACCCGACAGCCTCTGTCCTCCTGCAACAAGCCCAGAGGAGACGGGGGCGTGACTGGCCGTGACACCGCGATGCGGCGCGTCGCATTAAAGGCTCTCGTGCTCTCTCTGTCCTCGCGTGCATCGAACCCGTGCAACCGAAGGAGGCTCCTCCTGCGACATGTGCTGTGGAGCATTACACGGGCCATTGCTTCTGTTAGAGCAGCCCCCGCAACATGTTGTTCTGCATTTCGACCCCGGTGGCAGACCGGGGGGATTTTTAATATTTATTTCTTTATTTAGAAAGTCTGCTGAAAGTCTGCTGCTTCATCCGAACTGAGGTTTCCTGATTGGATTTTAAATTTTAAGATGTCTGCACTTTACATGGTGCGTCTGGGTTGTGTTTTCATGTTCAGGACAAGAGGCACAACCATGTGATTCTAATAGGGATCCTTAAATAAACTAAACTGAATGGAATCAGTGCTTTGAGGGCGGTGGGGGGGGGACAGAGTAAAGCTGCAGTAGACATGAAGTTTAACAATGGACAATAAATAGTGACTTAACAGTCAATGTAAATCAAGCAAGCTGAAGGGATCTGCCTATTCGATGTGAAACCCTTTTTCATGTGTCACCTTAGATTCACAGTTTTCAAATGATAGATTTCAAGCTTCATATTTAATTCTCCAGCCGAGTAGCGAGCTGCACTTTAGCCTGTGACGCTGGAACTATCCAACGTGAGACTCAGAACTTTTTTGTTTTTGATAACAAAAACGATAACTGACGTGCTCAGCTTTACTGGTCCGACTTCTGTCTCGACTCAGTTTGTCATTATCACCATAAGTGGAAAACTGTCACCAATTCATTCAGCAGCTCATTCGTCCTGTGCCTGCCTTTGTCCTGATTGACTATGTGTCCTGTCGACTCAGACCCCGCCCCTCCCACCTGCCCCGTGGTAACCCTGCCTATCCAGTCACCTAATTCCCCCCCCCCCGCCCGCCCCGCCCATCTGCTCACCTCCACTCTCATTAGCTGTCTTGCATACATACTAGTCCACTTCCACTCGCACTCTACCAGATGGTCCTTTATGCCATTCCAGTCAGAGCGTTACAGCCTTTTTGGACCTACCATCCATTTTTGGGACTATCCCCCCCCCCGTTGCCTGAGCCCTTATGTATCATAACCTTTAATTCAACAACAACTGTCGTGAACTTTTCAGTCGTGCTTTTTAACAGGCCCATGTTTCTTTTCCCAGACAATCCCGTTTCAAACATTGCCAAAACATTAGTTTTGAGGAGAGCCAGGCTGTTGGTGAACTTAAGATGTTCTGCTCAGTGTGGGGTTTTATTTTGGTGAGGGGGGGGATCTCATCACGAAAACCACACCAGCCTCTAGCCTAGTATCTATGCTAATGTTGAACATGCATCAAGTTTTAGCTTCTCAGAAAAGGAAGAACTGGAGGCAGCTGTTTCTCAAATACGTGATGAGTCAGGAAAAGAGACATAAGCTCTCTCAGAGCCTTTATAAATAATCCAGGGGAGAATCATTTCATCGCTTCAGATGTGTTATGGATAGGAACAGCTGTGGACACCTACAGTCCGTGGTAATATTGATGGAATTCCCATATTCACCCAACAGTCCCCCAGTCCCGCTCTAACTGCTTATTTATACTTGTGGGATGAGACTGTAATTGGATTTGACATTTCTCATGTCCGTGTGGTAGCATTTCACCAGCAGCTTCAAAACTGTATTTTGAAAGATCTGCTCTCTGCGAATGACAATGAATTAAACCAATTAAATGCTGATTACATCATTCAAAGATACAGACACAGGGTTTGCATCCCGTGTGTATGAGATGGACTTGAAATGCTTTTTTCCTCATTACCCTGTCACATCATAGCGCTAATTACAATTACATGAATGATCTTGCTATATTCCTGATGGTGGAATGTCACGACCTTTGCTTTTTAAAGCTACACAGGATGGAGAAAGCATCGATGCAACTGTTGGAAAAGCGTTATGCAAATTAAGGATGACAGATGCGTAGCTTATAATTACCTCCATTGAATTCATGCCACGAGTGAACACTCTCCGACAATGAATGCGCTTATAGTCAAACATAAGGAACAACATCGGCTCTGACAACTAACCTGATAATCTGTCGGCACTTCGTCAAACTTAGTCTACGCACTGTGGAGCCTGACAGTGTTCGGTTCCTTCAGGTTAGCTTGTTTAGCTTGTTTAGGCTTCACTGTCCTTGCGTTGCCAGATCCCAGCACAGCTTTTGAAACTGCTGATGACAAAATACATCCAGACACAGAAAACTGGGTTGTGCTCACAGGAGCAGCCCTCACATCGTTCAGGATCCACTAAGAGGCAGAAGTGGTTTTGTCACCATTATGAACCAGAGAAAAACACATTTCCATATGGATGTTCCACGGGGGTCCATCGTTGGGCTCCCTCGTTTCCAACCTCCACATGCCGCCTCTTGGCCATATCCCCCCCCCAAGGCACAAGATGGCTCATCATTGCAATGCTGTTGAGACGCAGATTTATTTCACTCTCTCACCAATACACTTTGGTCCCTTTGACTCTTGTGTCTGGGGATGAAAAACGTAAATGTCTGGAAAAGGACAAGACAAAAACAAGATATTTATATTTAGGAATAAATAAGGAAGGTTACAACTTAGTACCTACCTTTTTGTCTAGAGCAACCACCATGATGCCCACTGCTGGAACCAGGTCCCAACGGACCTTAGATCTGCCCCAACCATAGCAAAACTTTAAAACTGCTCTTTTTTTCCAGTGCCCATCACTTAACTACTTAATCCTGCACTTTAATTAGGTATTACCTGTTTTATAATGTGAGCTTTTATGCAGTTTCTATTCCGTCATTTTTAAAGTTTTCCCTTTTTATGCTTCTTATCTGTACTTTTTATGCTTCTTTTATTCCTGCAAAGCACATTTAATGACCTCTTTGTTTGATAATGTACTTTAAAAAACGCATTGTCTATTAATACAGTCTATTAATATTTGAAGAGCGATCCATAGTGCTGGATATGTGCACCGGTTTTATGAACTGGCATCACAGGAGGTGGCCGGGTGTGGCAGCAGGTTTACAGTGCACAGGGTGGATATTATTTTACTACAAGACAAAGTACGTTCTCTACATTCAAGTCGATATTCTAATATGTTCAATATTAGTGTTTTGTGACTTGCTTAATACATGAATTAGTATTTCCTCATGTATTAAATTGCAACCATGATCTGCCATTATATTTTATTTAAATGTATTGGCTGTTACGTTACCGTTCATAGGAGGCCGGGTAGGATAGTGGTAAACATATGAAAATGTCATCTGCAGTTACTTAAAAATAAAAAAAAGCACATCTGTTGTTTCTCACCAAATGCATTGTGTGTATCCCTGAGGCCTGATAAACATGTTGAGTGCTTCATCTTCCTCATGAAACACTTGCAGACCCATATTTAAATCCATCACTGTTTAACATCCGTTCCTCCACCCTAGAAGTTATACTTCTACTTGCTTGCATTTGCTGGCACACACACTTTAGCCCTGGGCGAGTTACCACCACCAACTGTCAGGGTAAAAAAACGACCGGCGGGGAATCGGGAAAAATAAAAGAGCATCGCTTCTGAACACGATCAAAAACTCCACAAGATACTTTTAAAGATTCACATTTGACAACATAATTCATCCGCATATGTCTCCACTAGATACCATTCGTAATTACAGCCGGTGAGATCTTAATCAGGTAATAGATACCAGACGTAGACTGAGATAGATAGATAGATAGATAGATAGATAGATAGATAGATAGATAGATAGATAGATAGATAGATAGATAGATAGATAGATAGATAGATAGATAGATAGATAGAATAGATAGATAGATGGATAGATGAGGATAGATAGACAAGATAGATAGATAGATAGATAGATAGATAGATGGATAGATAGACCATAGATAGATAGATAGATAGATAGATAGATAGATAGACACATGATGATAGATAGATAGATAGATAGATAGATAGATAGATAGATAGACAGACAGACAGACAGACAGACAGACAGACAGACAGACAGACAGATAGATAGACACATAGATAGATAGACACATAGATAGATAGATAGATAGATAGATAGATAGATAGATAGATAGATAGATAGATAGACACATAGATAGATAGATAGATAGATATATAGATAGATAGATAGATAGATAGATAGATAGATAGATAGATAGATAGATAGATAGACACATAGATAGATAGATAGATAGATAGATAGATAGATAGATAGATAGATAGATAGATAGATAGACACATAGAAGATAGATAGATAGATAGATAGATAGATAGATAGATAGATAGATAGATAGATAGATAGATAGATAGATAGATAGATCAGATAGATAGACATAGATAGATAGATAGATAGATAGATAGACACATAGATAGATGATGATAGATAGATAGATAGATAGATAGATAGATAGATGAGATAGATAGATAGATAGAGATAGATAGATAGATAATAGATAGATAGATAGATAGACAATAGATAGACTAGATAGATAGATAGCAATAGATAATAGATAGATAGATAGATAGATAGATAGATAGATAGATAGATAGATAGATAGATAGATAGATAGATAGATAGATAGACACATAGATAGATAGATAGATAGATAGATAGACAGACAGACAGACAGACAGACAGACAGACAGACAGACAGACAGACAGATAGATAGATGGATAGATAGACACATAGATAGATAGACACATAGATAGATAGATAGATAGATAGATAGATAGATAGATAGATAGATAGATAGATAGATAGATAGATAGATAGATAGATAGATGGATGGATGGATGGATGGATAGACAGATAGATAGATAGATACAGACAGACAGACAGACAGACAGACAGACAGACAGACAGACAGACAGACAGACAGACAGACAGACAGATAGATAGATAGATAGATAGACACATGGATGGATAGATAGATAGATAGATAGATGGATAGACACATGGATGGATAGATAGATAGACAGATAGATAGATAGATAGATAGATAGATAGATAGATAGATAGATAGATAGATAGATAGATAGATAGATAGATAGATAGATAGATAGATAGATAGATAGATAGACACATGGATGGATAGATAGATAGATAGATAGATAGATGGATAGACACATGGATGGATAGATAGATAGATAGATAGATAGATAGATAGATAGATAGATAGATAGATAGATAGATAGATAGATAGATAGACAGATAGACAGATAGATAGATAGATAGATAGATAGATAGATAGATAGATGGGCCTCACACAAAGTTTTCACTCACTGCAGTCTTCGGCTCACTAAAGGTGAAGGGTAACGGCACCACTGGGAATAAGAGGCCCAGTGTCATATCTCATCAGAAAACCCCAAAGCTTAAACTGTCCCGGTAGTTAACTCCAGAGCACATTCCCCGTCTCTGTTCCAGCCATCTCCCGTTTTAATACTGTCATATCCCGGTGCCCTTCACGCCTGAGAAAGAGACAACGTACATGTTAAGTCACGGTGATCATGTAGTCGAGTGCAACTTACTCCTCGGAGAGTTCCCTCTCCCTCCATTTTAAATGATGTCAATGCAAATCAAGAGGAGGCGGAGGAGCGAGAGCAAAAAAGCGAGATGAATATCAATAGCTTTACCGTTTAACATAAAAAGCCCCTCATCTTTTTTTCTTTTCTTTTAACCCACTGACGGTCATTTACATCCAGCTTCAATTCACACTAAGCACCTGCCAATTGCAAAAGTAATCTGTGAACCACGAATAGTCTGAAATTCGACTTTAATGATGATAGTGACGTGAATTGACTTTGGCACCGGCATCCTGTCATGTGGTCAATGTAGCTGTATAGTGGTGGAGGATGATTCCTTCGCCATGGACTGTTTACACAAAAACCCACTGAACTGATTGGTTCAAACTTGGCAGAAGGATGTAGGAAGGGACCAAAGAAGAACCCAATTTAGAGCAGATTCAAGGGGTGGATCCTGGATTTTTTCACGTCACTTTTGTAAGGTTGAAAGATAGATTTATTAATGTGATCTGCTTCTGTAGTTCCCTCACATAGTCTGAGGCCTTTCTGGCTTCTTATTGGTTAGTTCAGTCACATGGGAGTCGGAGGCAGGAAGTGTGTTGTTGTGATGTGGATGACCGAGTGTGGACAACAGCTGAAGTGTCCGTCTTCATCGTGATGTTACTTCACATGATCCAACACAATCCAAACAATAATCCTGATGTTTCTTATCTCGAAACATTCATATGCAATATGTTGATGAAGTGGCAAGTGACGAGTCTTTGCGGAGGTTGTGCCCTTTTAGTTTCTTGTTGAATCTTTTCATTTCTCTTTTCAAACTGACAGAGTCGGGCCTCATGTGCCTCATTTTCATACTTGTTTGTATTCCTCGTTTTCGATGATTCTTGAAAACCCACGTGTGTGTGTGTGTTCCTGTTGTGCTGCTCTGTTCAGTTTGTGTCGGGCTGCTTCTCAACAAGGTGTTTGCATGTCCGCTGCCTGGACTGATCTTGGCTGTATCCCATTATTCACACTCGATGAGCACTGGAAAGCTTAGACGCTTGGCACGTGCGCCCGTTGGCTTCGTCTAACCCGGGTCCCTTTTCCCACCAACAAGCTGGGCCACAGTGCAAAGCATTTCAATCACAAATCAACCGAGCCCACTGGAGAACAGAGCTCGGCTCAGCGGTGTGACCCACAGTGAGCCGCGATGCCGACGATGCATCTGAAAGCCGCCACAACTGGAGGAAACACCACGATTTCCGAGTCACCCTGAGTGTGTGTAAATTGCTGTTACATGCTCAGTTGCTTCGGGTGCAGAGGTAGATGCTTCTCAGTGCCAGGTGAGAAACAGTGGTTTGCTTTGGGACCTTTTCGGAAATCAGGCTGTAAATGGCAACATGTGGTGCAGGGGATAGAAGTGTGGATTTGTCCAACCCGGTGTCCTGTTTGCTGGATCATGGTCAGAGGTGATGTTCTGAAGGGCTTCATCTATGAACTGCTCAATCATCAGTCATCAGGAGGGGGGGGGGTGGCTACAAATGATATTCTGGGTGTCAACAAACTTGCCCCTCTGTTTTCCAGTGGTGTTTTTACTCTGCTAATACTGTCACAACAACAGTTAGAGATGTAGAGCAGAGTTAAGACTGAAAAAGCACAAGATTCGATCATTAACGGCTTCATCATAGTATTTTTTAAATCAACTTTTAATTCATTAACTTTTCTGCTCTGCTACATCCAAGCAAGGGTCTTTTCTGGTGAACTGATAATAAGCACGTTTGAAGTCTCAGTGCGAGTCTCTAATGCGAACCCGACATGAATCTCATCTCTAACCTTCCTCCGTGCCTCTCGAACAATCAGATTTCATTCCATCTCACATCCTTCACGCATTTCCCTCCACACAGACACAAGCTTAGTAAGCTGCTTAGAACAAAAGGAAATGTGGGCTGCGGTCTGGTTTTATGCAAACCATGCGTGAAATGGAGGCCACTTCCCAGTCGCCCCTTGAAGGAGAGGAACGCGGATCCGATCCATAAAAGTGATGTCTGTGTTTAGTTGCTCTCACAACCTCGTGAGCACTGGTGTGTGTTTAAGACACAGCGAACAAGTCAAATCACTAATTCCAAATGATAATGGATACCAGAGGGAATGTACTGTGATAACACTATCTGATCATTTTTTTTATTGTATTGCATTTCTCCTCGAGCTGGCTGCTTATTTCAAGCATGTGTGATTTTGCAGTTTAATCCTCTCGAGGTGCAGTTTATTATTTATTTGTTTTGGTGTGGCTGCAGCGAGGGTCTGATACAGAGAGGGCCTGGTTCATTCCAGAATCCGTAGGTATAGATAATCACAAAAGGGAGAAGTGCTCAAATCCCATCAGCGACCTATGGCGAGTAACCATCCTCAGAAAAAACGAGCCACCAGTCATGTCAGCGTGACTTTTGAATCGATGGAGGCGGATAATGAAGACAAAGCCAATTAGGGAAAGAGAAAACTCGTAAATGACAGCAACAGCACAAAAGAAAACCCGTCTCCTGTCCAATTAGCTGTCACATATTCCAACCTGGTCACTCGATCAATAGATATAGAGAATGGAAGAAAAAAACGTCAAACAGGACATCACTGGTCGGGATAATTGAGGTCAGTGAGCCATCGCACATCTCGCTGTGACTTTGGAAGAGACAAAACCAAAGCAACCCTCTTTGTCAGGGAAACAGGAAGGACTAATGAGACCGGGGGGTGCACTTGTATTTGAACCTTTTCAATTCAACCAGACATGATTTACTTTCTAAGTTTTGATATTTTTTGATCCTGTATCTCTGCAACGGCCGTTCAGAGTATTTACATTCAGCCATGTTCTCTCTTCTCTGTGGTTTTATTGTCAGGGTCAGGATTGAAATACCACCTCAGGTATGAAGGAGATGCTGTGTCTGAGATCGCATTCATATCGAGTTCACCCAGTGCACGTGCTCAGTGGCTTAGTGGGTGAATTCCAATCGTGTGGTGTCGTCCGAATAAAACACGGCTCCGCAATTACCTGAAATCAACACGCGACTGCAAGTGTCTCCCACTTTTCTCACTCGATTTAACAATGAATATTTTACTTCCTCTGTGCTTGTCATTGTGAAATTACGCCCGCCATTTTCACAAATTCTAAAAATACATTGTAACCGCTATGTAGCTCTAATGGCGCCTGTTGAGGGTGAGAAGTGTCTGGTACTATTAAAGACGGTTATTGACTTTTGATTAGTCACCTCCGTCCACAGTTTGTGTGACTGCGGCATAAATAGATTCTGATGATTGCAAAACAAATTACCCCGAGAAACTCCTTCAACAGCTGTACAGCCTCTCGTGACAGAGCGACTTTGGGATCAACAGATTATGGATCGTGAAGAAAAGCAGTTTTGGGATTTATTATTATTTTTTCACTGGCTCTTGCTTCGATGGAGCCAAACTGAGGTAAAACGCAACGTTCTTCTATGACCTGGCAAATGCACTTTCAGAATCAATAGATAATTATACAGAGGCTGATCTTAAATAGCTACTTGTTAAAGGGGGTAGTGGTTTCTTAAGTGTCATCATCCACTGAAAAGACACTTAAGTAAAAGCAATTAAGTAAACTGAAATATAAGTTACAGCTCAGAGTCATAAACTGATGAAATGCAATGATGTTAGCGAAGATTCCTTTAATGAGACTGCAGCTAACTGCATGAATACTTATTACAAGCCCAGTCCTCCACATTCGGGCTTTGCTTTAAATGTGCTGCTTTAACATTTCGGTCTGCAAGCTCACGGTCAACCGAAGCCATCAGCACCTTCTCAACTAGTCAAAAAAACCCACTAACATCTGGCTTCTGTCTGAAAAGGGAACGGATACAATCAGCATTTACTCTCAGGTTAAATAACGCAGGTTCTAATTGGCTCCTGCACTGACGGAAACACGACACCCAGGCCAAATTTCTTCTTATTTATTTAAAAACTCCAGATGCTGCACTTCCTTTAAGTCGATTCACCCAAGTTTTTAAAACCCTGTGTATACATTTGATATATATTAATGCTTTTGCACAGCTAATGTACCTGATACATGAAGAATCTCCACCCTTCTCTCTCGCTCTTGTCTAAAGACAGGCATTTCTGTCACACTTAATGAGTCCTGCATCCTTAATTTCCACTTTACACACATGAGTTATCATTGCGTTACGAAAAGGAGCATTTCTCCGTGGCTGCAAAGAAAAATCTGAAAAACTAGAGAAAGCCAGAGAAACAAAGAGAGATATGTCCCTGACTCGGCCTCCTTAGTGCCTCCAGACAGAGCTGTCCTGGCAGGCTGTAGGTTGGATGCAGAGAGAGAGAGAGAGATGCATTTTCAGCCCGAGAGCCTGAGGGCTCTTCCGGGACCAAAGTGTCAGTAAAACAGAGAGGCTCACTATCGCAACACTTTCAAAATGGCTCAGGGTGACGGAGCATTGACATCACTCGTGATGAAAACAAAGCCTTTCTGACCTTTCCTTGTGTGTACGTGTGGCTGTGTGTGTGTGTGTGTGTACGTGTGTGTGTGTGTGTGTGTGTGTGTGTGTGTGTGTGTGTGTGTGTGTGTGTGGTTTTATTCTGACAGACACCACATGAAGCGACGCTGTTTGCTGACTGCTGCCTGCAACCTCTGCTCACCCTCAGCACGACTACAGAGAGGGAATTAGTACGTCTTATTTTAACAATGGTCAAATTACATGTTATGGTGTGTCATAAGTGCATGGCTTCACTTGAAGTGTGGTGGCGCCCGCAATTTCCCCTGAATGGTTCCTGGGCCAAGCGATAAAGATATATATTTTTTTCCCAGGAGCTGGTTTGGAGAAAAACAGGCTGCAGCAGAGTTTTGTTCTGAGTGCTGTTGCTCTGTGTCTGCTTCGGACGTTTACCGACACATTTTGCCATAACAACATCACAAGATGAATATACTGTATCTCTGTGTGGTGTTTTCAGCTTGGCTTGCTGTAAAGAAAAAAGAAAAAAAATCGATGAGTGTATCTTTAAAGCAAGAAACATTGATTGATGAGGAAGTCGAAGCCCGTTTCTCACACGGTGTGAAACCGTCTCCGGCAAAAAAAACGTATACAATGAGACATTAAAAGTCCATCTGTGACGGGGAGGCTCCTCCTGGTTCCCTAACTGACTGTTTGGTGCGAGAAGAGACCCTGCTGCATTCCACTGGACAACAGCGTTCAAACACACACACACACACACACACACACACACACACACACACACACACACACACACACACACACACACACACACACACACACACACACACACACACACACACACACACACACACACACATATGGGCAAGCTTGCTCCTGTGTTGCAATAAGTGTCCAGCGCCTGGTGCTCATTAGCTGGCTTGCAGGTCAATAACAGATGTGAGTGTAGTCTGCCTTCAAGGCATGGCTGAGGAGTGATGGTGGTGGTGGTGGTGGTGGTGGTGGAGATGGGGGGGGGGGGGGGGGGTTGAACCTTCATCACTCGTCCAGGAGCAGCCACGAGCAGCAGATAAGAGGCTGTTGTTTTAGATGTTAGTCATTGCCATCTGCTGCGCTGGAGAAAGTTTTTCCCCGAGATGGGAGACGTTATATCTAACCAGGGACTCTGCAGGGAAAAGTATGATGGTGGGTTGTGTGTGTCTGTTTGTGTGTTAGTGTGTGTGTGTGTGTGTGTGTGTGTGTGTGTGTGTGTGTGTGTGTCTGTGTTCTGGCATTGGAGAGGCGTCCATTTTTTCTTTTTCTAAATCAGCATTTCACAGGTAGGGCTTATAGCCTCGCAGCAGCTGGTGAACATATGCACGGCTCTCGGTGTCTATTTAAATCGTGGTTAACAAGCACAACTGGAGTGACACTGAGTGGCGTCTCACCTCCGACGAGGGCCAACAGTCCACTTACATTCAACTGAGCGGCGCCGAGCTTCACCCACTCACAGCCATCAAGATATGTGAAAAATCCGTTCAGTTGTCTTCGTGTAACAAACAAACAAACCGATCAGCAAACAAACAGAGTTAATTATGTGACTTCTCAGTTATTCTGAACTCGTTTATTTTTTTTTTTTTCAATAATCACACTTATTTCAAGTGAATTGCAAATACACAGCTGTGCATGAATAGTGATGATGAAGGCGATATTGAGTTATTTATATCCGACGCATTGTCACTTCCCTGCGTTACTAACTGCATCTCGGGCTCCAGGGCCCTGTGCTGTTTACAGCGGCTGCTTCGAGTCGAGTGGGATAAAAAGGTGTCGCGGAATAATAATTCTCCAACATCTCTAAGTACAAAAATAAACATGCAGGAACAAAAAATGGCCCGGGCTTCATATGTGCACACCCACAGGCGCGCACGCACATATGTGCAACTGCGCCCCGCACACGTGCACGGCGACCTTTTTGAAGTCGAGCTGAAATACCAAGATGGGGGGGGGTGTTTCAGAACAGGCTGTTACACATTGCACTCCCAAATCGGTTTGCTTGGTGGTTTTTCCGTGTTTACTGATCACACTCCCTTCAGCGGCCAATTCTTTATCTCTGACGCAAAGCGTTGCCAAAAAGCTTCGGGCATAAATCCTCGGGAAGAATGAGTCGCCCACTGTTGGCACGGTGGGACTGTCCAACCATGTGTCTCTCTAAAGGGGCTAAATGAAGCTAGATGATGTGCTTAGTGGGAGTTAATTAAATAATGTCTGGAGAGTCTTTGATATAAGATGCTTGTTTATTTGATTTTTTTTCCAGATTTAAACGCACATAATGTTCATGACATACAAACATGCAATGCGCGTATTATAAACGTTGAATGCAGAGACCACCCAATGGGGCACGTTTTTTAAAAATCTCGAAAACTTTGTGCAACCTGATTGGTTGATTAGTTGATACTACTCCTGTTGGTAAGCAGGTTTTGTTATAGAGGAAAAAAAGCACAGTTAAATCCAATATCCTGTAAGTCTATAGAAGATACACACACACACAAACAACCCACATGCATGTTTGCCTACACAATACTTAAGCGGGGGCCGTGTGTGTGTGTGTGTGTGCAACGAGACGGTATAGAATCTATAACACGTGTCAGCCATTGGGGGATTTTTTTTTTTGTATACTGTACAACAAAAAGCACGCACACGCTCACACGTGTATGCCTGCAGCTGACGTATTCCTCCAATCACTGCGCACCACACCTCCAAGCGGAATTGCAACCTCATTAAAAGAACATGATGCAATTTGGATCAAATGTTGATAAGAAGCCACATTAGCCCGGCCCATGAGGGACCCATCCACAGCGATACCACGTGCATTGTGCCGGGCGCGCTTTGTACTCCCGGCTGTGTAACCACATCAATTGAGGGGCGATTCAGCCTTTCCTGCAGGACGATTTAATCCTTATTTTTCAGGAGGGGCAGAGTGCTTCCTCCTGCAGGATCTAATAAGCTGTGTAGTGCTCTGAGAGCTACCCACACACAGCAGCGCGCTTAGATATAAGACCAAGTAATGATCAAAGGCCAAACTTGCTAAAGCTTCCAGGGAAGAGAGGAGAGTGCACCGGGGCTTAACCTGTGGTTGTCTGTATCGCTGTCCGTGCTTTTCTACTCTGACACCATCATTTGTCACCACAGCTGTTAAAATATAATTCGTTACAATAAAAAAAAAAAGCAATTCATTTCCTTTCGGAAGATGTAAGAAGGTTAAATGCGTCCGGGCTGCAGCTCCGGCTGTGTCACACATCTGCAGGCAAAATGTTTTAAGCTGTTTAAGATGATGAAATTGCCGCAGACTGAATCTCCAGCGCCGCTGCTCAGAGGCAGAGCCGCTGCCAAATACCTGTATTATTTCATTCTCCTCTCGGTGTCTCGCCCTCTCTTCTTGTCTCTGATCTTTCTCTCTCACTCTCACCCCTCTCCCCATTTCAACCTGCCTGCTCCCCCGTCTCTTCCCTCTCCCCACCAGCCTTTGTTTCCCGCTCCCCCTGCCTCCTTCTCTCCTCCCTCATTATCCCTCTCTTGTGTCCTGGCCTGTGCTTGTTCTCACTGGTTTAGTATCGATTAGAGCCCCCCCCCCCCCCCCCCCCCCCTTGGGTGTGGGCCCTGCCGGTGTCTGATCTAACAGAACTGAGATTTGTTCACATTTCTCTCTTCATGCCTCTGACAGGATTTCCTTCAAAACGTCTCAGCACCTGATGTTGAGCTTCTTCTATGAAAGCTCACAACCATCTGCTTGCTTTCAATTAGATGAGGAACACATGCCATTTCCTTTTATTGATTAAGCCATGGCTTGTGTGTGTGTGTGTGTGTGTGTACTTTCGAAGTGTGTGAACACGTGTGCAGTTTCCTCCGAGTTGAATTTCTCTGACTATCAACACGTGCATCCATAGCTCATTGTATATATAACAATTACAGACATTTTTTACAGACAGGGTTGTACTGCCATATTTTCCATATAGGCGCCATCATTACAGCTCATTAACGAGAGTGACTGCCTCACAGTGTCACACCTCCGCCAACCAGTCGAGCTGCAGGACTGGTACTGTCACTTCCTTCGGGTAAAGGTGGTTGAATTATGGCCAGAGAAGAGTATGAGGTGTCACAGTGCGGCTGACCTTTGACCTTTGGTATGTAAATATGATCATGGTCCTTCCTTTAACCCCCGAGGAGCCTATTATTCTTGGGCCACAATTGTAAAGCAAATGAACATGTTTTGTGAGGCCCACCCACTCACTGACCCCACGCACTTGGTTGCTATGGTTCCCACAGACTCGCGTATCTGCTGTTGTTCGTGAGCCGACCATAATACTGAAGAAACGACAGCTGTAATTAATGCACAAAAGCATGTGTGTGTGTGTATACCTAATGCAATCGCTCCCGTGTCAGTGGCCCATTAAAACATCCATGACGTTTTTAAGATCCTGGCTATGCCGATGCACAAGGTACAAATTATTAATCTGTATAGCCGTGTGTATATATAACTGCATAGCCAATGTCAGCTGGTTGACTTGTTGTTGTGTTCGTAAATTTGCCCTTTCCTCTACCTTTACTTCTAATCCTAATCTCTTTTGTGGGAATAGATGGCCCATTAACCTTTGCACAGGTCCATCTGAAATATGACTTCCTCTTACGCCGCTGGGTCACAGTTTGGCCTCTGACCACCAGATTCTGTCCAACCACCGAGTCCAAGTGAACATTTGTGCCAAACCTGAGGAAATTCCCTCAAGGCGTTGCTGAGACATCAGGAGAAAGGGGCGGATGGACGGACGTGAACCTGAACATCACAGCGGCAATAAAGTGTGTTCTGCCGTTGTCCTCGATCTGTCCTTACATCACAAACACACAACACAAGTCACAAGCGAGTATCTCAAGTAGGGCGCCACATCCCTCTTCTGCTCCACGTCGCTGTGCGGTCGTTCGCAGATTAAAACACAACATCTCACATCTACCGCAACGTTTCTCCGCGCCGTCTCGAGGAGGAAAATTAAAGGCTGACTGGGAGAAAATGCTTTAACGGCAGAGCAGGATGCACGGCATTAAAAATGTAAAGCTTTTGTGGGATGATTGCATTTGCTCGCAAAACAAGGAAGGACGATGACACGTGTTTTGCATTAGGAGAAGACAAGCGAAAGGCTATTTTGGAAAGATGCACTCTCATCGATGGTCGTCTCTTTGCAAACAGGAGCGAAAACCATTGGAAATAAAATATAAGCGTTTTGTGGGGGAACCGAGATTTGAAGAGAAAGGAGAAAAAACGTAAACGTTGATAAATTGGATTATTTGAACACCGGGATTACCATCACACAGATGTGTGCGGTCCTTTGGATAAAACTGAGTGATGTAGCCGACTCGCTGTCAGCTCCTCCACTATCATTGTTCCCATAATAACATATTAGTGCTTTGAAACTCCGCCGTATAATACATGTTTCTCTTCGGTCTTAGAGCTGTCGTGTGCCGCTGCTCGTCTGCCGAGCCCGACAGGACCACGATGCTTTAATACTTCAAGTGATGGTTCCTGCATTTTCACATGAAGTGATTCTAACAGGTTTGTTCAGCTGCAGTCTTTTCACACGTGACCCACATGGACGCTGTGCTTTTTTACACACGAGTGATTCAGTTGTAAATTGTATCTTGAACTCGCAGCCTCCACAGTGTGAAGTGGTTAAATACTGTTTCATGAATGTGACTTTTCTGCAAGAACCTGTCTTGAAAAGAGAACATGACGACTTGGGTGAAAGAAAAATAATAAAAAAAACGTGATATGTCAGATTCAAGGTGAATCCTTGGTGAGATAAAATATTGCTTATCGTCGAATGTCTTTTGAAAGAGTAAGGATTGAGAAGGACGGATGAAAGATGTGGCCTTAAAAAGTTATTATAGCTATGATGGATGGTCTTAATAGTCTTATAGTAACAAATCTACTTATCATTTCATAGCTGACAACTATTTAAAGCTGCACTTATCATTGTCGTCAAGTAGAAAATAGGCGCAGTTGCTTCATTTGAGCGCATTGTTATAGTTTTACTACCCACAACTTTAAAGATTTGGTTAAATATGATAATAACGCAGATTTAAGTTTTATTCAAGTCAGTGACACAGTTCTATCTGTTATCCAAATATAACAAACTTAAATAGTTTTTATTAAAAGGCTCTGATGACTATTAGAAAATTATAATCTGATATTAACATGTTTGGTGTTTTACTGCCTGATTTAAGGGACACCCAGAGGAAACTAGATCGTTACCCATAGTTCATAGTTTCCGCCGTTAAACAATCATTTGCTCCTTTATCAGTAATTTCCAGTCATGTAGAAAAATGATCGTTTAAATGAGAAATACCGAGGATAAAAACAACAGCTTGACACAAAGTTTATGCTTTGATTTGAAACAGACACTTAACTTTGCAAAAAAAAAAAGGGTTCTGCAGCGAAACGATTGTCCTCAATATTTCAATCAGAAGCACAGACGCTGCAAATAAGGCAGAGTTTTCACCATCTCGGATTTAGTGCTCTATTTGCCACAAAGAATACGTTTTCTGTCCCGGTGACGAGTAACAGTTATTCGACATTTAATAAGACAGCGACCGAGTGTTTGTGGAGAACTGGGACATATTGTCCATCAAAGTGGAACGGGGGGGCTTGAAGTGTGTGTGTGTGGGGGGGTGGGGGGTGGGGGGGAGAGGATGAATTAGAGCAAACGTGGCCACAAAGACGAGCTGCCAGTCAGTGGCCTCATTTGTGGTCCACAGCTCACACCTGCCACCCCATATGATCCACCGCTCTCTTCCACACACTCACCACACAAACACACAAACACACACTCTCTCTCTTTAGCTAGGTGCACACTCGCACACACTGACACATACACATCAGTAGAAAATCAACTTACAAAACACACAGACTCCAAGAAAAATGTGAAAATTCCAGACACACACACGCTTCATTCTGAACTCCATCTGTGCGTCCACGTTGCACTTTGTTGAACTCCCATGATACTCGAAATCAGCCGGCGGGTATCTGGTCTCCTGCAGTCCCCGCCAGCTCGTCCTCCGTCTCCCTTGCTTCTCCTGTTTTTCCCGCCTGTCAGTGAAACAGATGTGCGCGCACAGAACCAGACGGGCATCCGATGCTCTCATCATTCCAAGTAACTGAAGACATCCACAAATGCGCCGCGGACGCTGAGACAATGAGGCGTGCGTGTGTTCATACATCATCGGCCATTTCCCCGACCGCCTGTCGCACGAGACAGTTAATAGCCTCTTGTTGAATCCGTACCTGGTCTGAGGCTTTATTAACACACCGGCTGGGAGTGTACGGAGCCATTAGCGTTTCCACTCGGTGGCGGCCGACCTTCTGAAGAGGGAACATGCACATTTCTTCAAATATGAACCACCAGGCCCGCCTTCCCCACCCAAAATAACTTGTTTTGCCAAACGGGCTGTGGCATTCAATTCTCTCTCCGTCGCGTTGCTCCAGGCAGAGAGAACCTGTGGAATGAATGATTTATTATTCCGTTTTGCATTGATTCACTGCATGCATTGACATTCATGCATAATAGGCGTGAATGTGAAACCAGTACCCGGGAGGGCAGGAGAAAGAAGTCTGCCATTGTTGATTTGGCTTTTATTTTATTTTATTTATTTATTTTTCCGGTGGGGGTGTGTTGGGAGGGGGGGGGCGTTGTTCGAGGCAGGCTTTTTTTTAAAAAAGGAACCGTGCAAAGCCCCAGGGGGCCTGCGGGGGGGTTTCAGTGGTCCTGGGGTTTGAAGGTATGACAAACACCAGGGGGATCCATCACCTTGGAATGATTGCTGCCGCACATCTACCGTACCTGTGCTGTGCTTTTATTGAGGCAGCCCTTTTTATTTCTTTGTTTCTACTCACCTGCTTTTGAGTGTGTTGTTTAAAAAGAACAGAGAGAGAGAGAGAGAGAGAGAGAGAGAGACATTAAGTGGGCATTGTGCAAGCTGATCGTGTTTGTGAATGCGTTGTGTGTTATGCCCTGGGGGTGATAACATCTTGCTGCGCCGTATCCACATAATCGCTTATTGATTCTCCTGTTGTCAGCAGAGCTATAAATTTCCCCCCCATCACGGACTCTTTCTGGCAGCGGTCACCGGGGACTCCATCCTTGCAAAGTGCCACTATATGCTAATGTGGGCAGGACCCTGTGTAGCAGGGTACCTCTGCTTGGCATTTTCTTTATGTACAACTCTGCCGTCGGAGGTGTCTCAACAAACCGTTAACGCCTTCAGACAGGTTTTGGCTCCAGTCACGAAAAGGGGGCCGTCAGGTTGTCATCTACTTAACGCCGACGTTGAAATTCGGTCGGCGTCTACGGAGCTTTTTCATCCCCATCTTCATTCAAGAGCGCGGCCTTTCAGTTTGAGCGCATGACTTGTTGAATTTATGTTCAGATTGCGTATTACTTTTCATCAAAACCCTGCCCTTGCACTCAAATAGCCCCTGTTTAGTTTTTTTGTTGCTTTGCTTCTGCTCAAACTGTGTGCTTGCATTCATCGTCTGCTCTCAGATTTCTCCTCGGCTCTTGGAATTGTTTTGTGTGCGACTGCCCTCTCTCAAAATTCCCCAACCAATAGAAGGCCAGGTGAGGTGTTGAGCACTGGTCAACCAATGAAATGAATGATATGATCCGGGCCTCGCTGCGGGCGCGGTCGCTTTACTTCGGAGCGTCCCGTGCGGCCGGTTACTCTTTAACTCTTTAGCCCTCCACGGCTTTATTATGTGGAATTTCCCCTGTCCTTTAATTCCAAAAGGTCAGAGAGAAAGCAAGCGTCATGCTACCGCTGTTCTTTGTCCCACGTTTGGTCAGAGCAGCCGGACAAAGTACGGTCTGTGCTTTTTCTTGGCCATGTTGCTGCCGGACAGTAAAAGTAAAGCTTTAAAGAACCTGCAATTGATTATCAATAAATGCTAAGTTACATTAGACTTCTCCTGAGGCCGCCAAGATTTAAAAACATGAATGGACAAGTAGCTAGCCTTGTTTACATTAAACACACACACACACACACACACAAATTTGATATGAGCTCATACGATGATAGTATTAGCTAGAGTATTTGGTTCAGCTCGTAACAACACTGAACTTGGTTTATTTGGATTTTTAACATTGCTTGAAAGAAATTAATGGTTTGGTCATATTGCCCAGTCCCATGTGTCATAGCTTTTAGTCGCCATAATATTTCTTCCCAACTCAAAGTCCACCACTGAAGTCTTGTTGGTTTTATATAGTTCCATGAAGGGAATCTGCCACAGCCAGTACGGAGATGAGGAATGACGTTGGCTTCTAACTCCCCAACATATGGCTCGTGAGTGCCGCATTTAAATAAACTGCCACAGGCTGGGTTCACTTGCAAGTCAATAAAGATTGAACAGAGACACACCGATGAAATACATGTAATTCTGAAAAAAACAACTATTCATATGTTATTTTTTAACATTTAGACATGTTTTCTAAAGTGAAAACTACCAGTTCAACCATAGGTAGGTCCACAGACAGCAACACGGCCAGTGTGTGAAGCTACAGGTGTACAAATGGAAGTTTGAAGGAGGCAGCAGCGAAAAAAATAGCAATATAATTAAGTCAGAAATCTGTGTGAAACATTTCCTCTGAGATAAGATTTCAGCACTCAGTGCAATTTCACAACCATAGGAGGCATAAATGTGAAAGCAGCTTTAAACCTGCACATCAGAGCTGTAAAGTGCATTTACTATATAGGTATTCCACTTAAAGGTGAAGTTCACAAAGATTCACCGGGGCCCAAAGGGACCAATTTAGATCCTTTTTTGTGAAGACTTTGTAAAGAGGTCGCTGCCACTCGGCTCCGTCTTTTCATGGCGTTCGAGCAGGACAGCTGGGGGTCGATTAATTTAGCAGGAAAACATTTCATCTGTTGACTCCAGGTGCTACAGAGGGAGACGGGTCGGAGGAGAGTGGACAGAAAACATGGCTCTGTCCTTCTTTCCCCGTTTCGTTTATCAGAATCCATCATGTGAGGACTCGCGGTGGGTTCATGTGGTTTATTCTCACACAAGGTCTGTTGCATTAATGCCGGGTTGTTAAGTCGGGCCCGGAGACACGATTGCACACAAGATGCCCACAGCTACCTGTGTGAGCGTGGGAAGTAACATTTTCGCCGGTGGATACGACAAATTATTTGGCTCAGACAATCCTGGATAAAGATCCACTTCAACGGAAAATGAACACAATCATCCATTTATAACAAACAATGCAACACAGAGGCACAGATGGGAGTATGAGCTCGCAGGCACTGAGCTGTATTAATAATAACTGTTGGGGGATGAAAGGTGTAAAAAAAAGCCTTTTAGGCAGTTTCATATAGTTTACAAGTGGAAAACTTTCGTTAATTTTGTGGTTTCGAGGTCAAGGCTGCTGAGTACACACACGGTTTACCCACTAGGAGACAGACAGACAAGAATTGCAGTGAGCTATTGAAGGGGCGAGCAGTTCATATAACTTGCCTACTCACAGTACATATCTCAATTAGACACAGAATCATTTCCACGTGTCTCAAATGTCTAAAAATGGTAAAAGCATCCATGTCGTTGAGCAGTTTTCATCCAAGTCTCACTAAGTATCCAGATACACGTGTTTTTCATACTTCACACACTCTTGTACTCATGCATTCGCCTACTGATGTAAAACTATGTAGATACAACCCACAGCAGCATATGAGTATGCATTCATCAAAAAGTCAGGAAGAGATATACGTGCCAAAATAGTGACCTCATCATTAGGGTTAGAGAACCGTCATCGTCATGGTTACAAACGTAAATACACGGTTGTGGAACGGTCATGAATAAAAGAAACAATCACTCACTGACACATATAGTAAATTTACCAGGAAAGACCAGGGCTACAGTCACTAATAAATAAATATGAATTGAATATTATAATATTAATATCAATACTTTGTTTTGCGAACAAAATATCACATACAGGGTTGATATGCCATTTTTTTATGGTGGAAATATATTATTAAAAGGTTTCTCCTGAATACTTTCAAATCAGCAAAGTGACTCGTGCTTTTAACCGCTACAACAATATATAATAGAAATAAAACAAGTTACTGGTGCATTTCTCATTTCACAAGTGAAGCACGTCACACGAGAACTGTTCTGCTGCCCAACACACTCTGTCGGAAATGATCCACAGAAAGAACTTTGATTTGATCTGTTGTCCCTGTTGTCAAATGGAATTGTACTTTACATCCAAGCCTTCAAAACAGCAACCCTCAAACCACAGGCTGCACAAAACCCTCCTTTCAACCATGGAGTTGGAGGTTTTCTTTTCAACACGCTGCAATTATGTCAACATTCAATACTTTTTGACATCCAATGCTCTTCCCTGCTGCACGGCCATCAGGCACGGGAGGGAAAATGGTAGAGACAGTCAGCTGCAGTTGCTGAACATCAGAAAGTGGAGACCCTCTGGAGGTTGTTGTCTGGGCTATCTTTCACTCCGGGTTGCCTGAGTGCCACCCACGCACACACACGCTGGGAGCAGTTAGCTCGAGATGAGGAGGGGGGGGGGCCTCCTGATCGATACCCACCAGCGTTGAGCCAGCTGATGTGGAGATACATGCATGAACTTTATGTATAATCACCACTACACAACCATGCACACACATATTCAATCGCTTCACGTCGCTTGATCATTTAATTTGACATAATACCGCTCCCTTTTCACACAAAATCCACACTGAATAATAATTGTAGTTGTTAATTTCTATATAAGAATAACTGCAGCCTTGCTTCCTCATTTGAATTCATCCTTCCAGTCGTTTCTGATCAAAAACACCCGAAAAAGCGTCTATTTCAGCATCGTTACCTCCTCGGATGCCAGGAGCACAGGAAACGACAACAAAATCCATCTGACCGGTACAGTCTATTTTCAATAGTTCAGTTACGTGCTATATAAATGCATCAAGGTGGAAGCATGACCGAAAGGATGTTGCTGTGTGCGTTCATCGCAAAGCTCCAAGGCTGATTGGAAAAAAACGAACCGGACAACAAAGGCGAGAAGGAATCCATCGGGTGTTAGGCTACATGTTGACCTTGGTGCATAAACAGGGCTCGCTGCAGTGTTGATGTGAGCTGGAATGAAGTTTGGATCTACAGGTATTAATCCCTGAACAAGCAGCCTGTCTGTCGGTCAGTCTCTTTAAACTCCTGCTGTGCAGACAAACCTCTTCTACACCCGCAGAGGCTTTCCTTTTAAAATTCTAGTGGTGATCCAGCAATGAAAAAAACAAATCTGTGTTCTACTGATTAGCTAACCCTAATATGTAACTTCATGAAAATATGCATTTTACATATTTTCTTGAACGTTGAAAGAAATGTGACAATTTCTTAAACGGGCAAAGAGGTTTTCATTCATTTATGTCTTTTTGATTCTTCCGGACCCTTGACCTCATGGGAAATTCACATATAGAACAAAAATTGTATCTGGTGTTATTATGATGAATTATGCAACAGACAAATCACGCAAATTATAGTGTCTTGGGTGGAAACTGTCAAGAATGCACTTAGGGTATGTTCCAAAATGGCACATTTAACAGAAACAGCTGTAGTGACATGCACTACAATTATGAATGTGACCTCAGTGACTATCTTGTCTCCTTGGATTATGTTTTATCGGCTCCCTGAGACATTTTCTATCCTACTTCAGAGAACCAGTTCAGTCATGGAAGCTGCCATTATTTGGAAATCGGAATCGGAGACGCAACCATCCTCATGCATAAATGTCAAGATGAACAGAAAGAACATCGACGGATCCTTTAGATTATGCAAAAAGACGTTTTTATACAGATATGAAACCATCGAACCATCGGTATGGGCCTGTTGAACGTGATCGTGGTGTTTATATGGACGATTGTTATTCTGTATTTGGCTTTTAAACTGTTACTTGTTACATCCGGAGGCAGCCACAGAATCTATTGGATTGCGCTTCGAGCCCATTGATTTGAACTTCTCATAATCTCGGCCAACATGTCCAAAATAACTCACCTTCGTGTCCCTTCTGCCCAGTCGAGAGCTCGCTCCCTCACATTATTTCGCTCTGCTGCAAACTGTAAGATAGTAATCCATAAGAGTAGCCCTGAAGTAGCCATCAGTCGACTCGTGTCAGCCATCGACAGTGTGCAGCCCCGGCATGAAGCCTCGTCCAGGCATATTTCATTCCGCCCACAGACAAAGAGTCAGGCTGAGTGTAAGTTTTGACTGTCAGAAAGTAAATGCTTAAAAGTGATTGCTCTAGGATTGTGTCACCATACAGAGTAGAAGTAAGTGAGGCCTCCTGGACAGGTAGATCTCCGCGCTGCACAGAAACCCTCTCTCTCTCTCTCTCTCTCTCTCTCTCTCTCTCTCTCTCTCTCTACGTCTCTATCACTCCCTCTCGGGCTCGCTCGGCTATCAAGGAGGGAGAAGTGCTGAAAAGCCGAGAGTGATACACTCCATACATCAGTGAGCCGAACGGCAGAGTTCATACTCCTACACAAACTCAGACACGGACAGGAGGACACTGATACACGTCGGGTTCCAGAGTGAGCAGTTGAAATGTAAGTTTCAGATCCTTTATTTAAGAATCTACCTACTAATTCCACAAACCTCCGTCTGGAACACATATCTCGCAAACATCTAATCGACTTCTTGTTCTTAGTGGTCCGGGGGAAGTGCATTATCACATTCGGTGCAATGAGGACACGTGATATGTTCAATAGAACAGCACTTTAGAAACAGTCAAGAAAGCCACTGATCACCTGACTGCTAGCATGCCAGCATTTCACGTAAACACGAATCCTGATTGCGGCACACAAAGGATCTCTGGCCATGTGAGTGCGTGTATCGGTACCATGCTTCCGTACATACTGGGTCACACTGGGTACATTTTGATATTAATAATTCATCGGAGCAGGCACAGGAAATGCGATCCTCTCTCCCTGTGTAAATGTGCCGCACTTGTGCTAATTAAGACCCGGCTACCCGGCAACAGGAGGGCTTTCTAAAACATGCATTTAGATACCACTGCTCTACCAACCTCATTTAATGATTTCCCATCAGCCATGCAGAAATGTCCTCCGGCACGTAATGGGCGGGATATTCAGTTCCTAATCTTTAGACATGCAGCTACACAGTACATCTGATTGTCTGTGTGTCCAAACAACTGCAGCATTATGAGACACGGTGGGTGATGTTAACTCAGACTTCAGTTTAATAGACGAATGACCTGTTTATAGTAAAAAAAAATAGCTTACAACCAGTAAGAAAACCTGAACAATAGCGAGCTGCTGGTCCCTGGTTCAACTATTTATGGCAGTTCAGTCTGTCTCCTCCTCCTCTCTCCAGAGTCTCTCCCTCACTACAGCTATCAAAAGCACAAAAATCCCCCCCCCCCCCCCCTCCCAGGAAAGTAGTGGAGTGCATACTGTCAGCTACTTTACGATTGAGAGATAGAGGAGTGACAGGATGAGATGGAGCCATGACCAGGTTATTACGGTTTCTAAAAATGCAGTCCTACAGCTCACTCTGTAGAGACTGAACTTTCAGCGTCTCTCACATGGTCGCACAACGAGCAATGAGCCAATCACCACACCTTAATGAGGCATATACTGTACAAATGGTCCTACAAGCGATTACTGCACAGTGGCGGTGATTAAAAGTAGAACCTTATTGATGTTACCTTACGTGGAGCGGAGCAGTCCAGCGACAGACGTCCACTGTGGATAATTAGTTGGCTGACTGGCCTGAACTCTGGGCTTCTTTTGGATCTGGGCTGACAGGAGGATCAGGCTGGAAAACAGTCCATCAACAACCACCGCACTGTAGAGGAGAGATCCTGGACTAATAGGCTGTGTAGGAAACCAATAAGAAAATCCATATAAATACTTTTTAATGCCACTAACACTGGTGTAGAAATGGGCCAAAATAGGTCTCTTCAGTTCTAGTTGATCAGTGATCCTCAGATCTTTCAGAAAAAAGGGAGGTTAGTTCTGTGAATATAGTAAATAGCACAAGGTCCTAGATATCTTACAGTATACTACATATACTGTAAATAGCCTGGTTGTGTGGAGAACTTGTGTAAGGTTTGCCGACTTTTGTTATAGTTTGATGCAACGATGCTGTGTCCAAATTCAGGGGCATCTCCCTCTGAGTTCTATGTGGTCCACGGAGACGGCCTCCTCATGAAGGATGAACTGAAAAGACACGGTCAGGTCTTCTGAGGCTCTCCACGATCTGCATCTCCAGCACATCCCGCCTTTACTGCTGTCGCCTAGCAACAGCATTGCTGTAGGACGAAATGTTAAAGTTTCAATGTCCCTTTGTCTTTTACCTGTGTACATTTAGTTGTTTGGTTGAGTTGAGGCCCGACACTAAGCATCGGACGTCTTGTCTCTTCCTGGCGCCGTTACCTCTTTGAAAAAATGGTCGATCACTGAGGCGCAACGAATCGTGGGATAGGTCAGGCCGGGAAACATCCACCTGTTGGACCCTTTGTTTCTCTGGGATATGAAGGACGCATTCGAAGACGCCTTTGAAATGGGGACAGCCTTGTCTCACCGCTGCGACACCATCTGTCTTCAAACACAGCCTCTGAAGGACGCAGCCCCTGAATTGAGACACAGTTAATGTTGCGACAATTTAGTTAACACCCGACAACTATGAATGTATTAACCTTAAAGTCCTGGATTCGTGGTTATTGTCTGTCCACAGTGACATTTGGTGTCCCATCACTCATTTGTTTATATGCACCTGGACTCATGCAGGTTGGTGCTAAACAACCGTGAAGGTGAGAGATCCGACACCGGAGCAGCTCTTGTTTCGCCCTTGAAGACTGGAAGCCCACTACCTCGGGTTTTGCTTTGTTTTGGACCGACTGCCACTAAGAACGTGAACGAGAACTGTTGACTGAGGCCGACTGGGCTGGTCACTCAGGGGGGAGCTCGCCACTTGCACTGGTTTTGTGATGTAAGCCCCACACACAACCCGCTGCCAGTGAGCCTTTTGTCCATATTAAGTCATTGCGGTTATATTGCAGAGGAAGGGATTTAGATTTTTATAATAAGAACTTTCTACGCAGACTATCCAGCTCTTGATTTTAGCTTTTTGTTTATCCCAGTTGGTTCAGAATAAAGTCCTGACAAACTACTTTGTGTCCGTGCTGGTTCAGCTTCAGCAGGCTCCATGTAAGTTGTGATTTTTTATGAGAGAAGTGGAATGCTGTTATATAACCAGTGACTGTGTCATTCTTTATGCATCTGAATAACTGAAAGACAGGAGGGAATTCATGGAGTTGGGAAGTGTGATGTGATTTATTAGAATATTAGATTTATATCGTGACATCGAATCAGGCCAGACATGTGGTTTTCTGTAAATCCAGATTACAGCAGACACAAAAAACACACATGGAAAAAGAAGCCCCTTTTAAAGCAACACAATTTACATGAAATGACGGCATATTAAGGCGCTAATGTCCCAGTTAAAATACAAACTTCCTGCCTCATTTACCAGCCCGTCAAAACCAACATGAATAAGAGAGAGAGAGAGAGAGAGAGAGAGGAGAGAGAGGAGAGAGAGAGAGAGAGAGAGAGAGGAGAGAGGGGAGATACGAGAGAGAGAGAGAGAGAGAGAGAGAGAGAGAGAGAAGAGAGAGAGACATCCCATTGTGTCAAACGGCGGAATAAAATTAACATCGGCCTGTTTTTTGGTGGGAGATATATCTTCGGGTTTGTGGATGCACCTGAGACTCAGCGCTCTAAGATACAACACTAACAGATGTTGTGCGCCAGGGGAGACCCCCCCCCCCACACACACACCCCTTGTACCCCCCCCCCCCTCGCCTCCCCCCCGGCATTATTCTTTTCTTAGTGCTGGAATTCAAAAACAACGTCCTTGTGACTTATTTCTCCCTTAACTCCTTCCCGCCATCTGTTTTCGGAATAGGTCACGGGCTGACTGGAGGGGAGAGCACGTCGAGGAGGACAGCAGGAGGAGACGAGGAGACGAGGAGACGTGCTCGACGGGCGGCGTGCAGCTCCAGTCCCGGGCATTGGGGACCACGCGTTCGACAAGAGCCGGTGTCCCGCGTTGGTTCCCAACAGCCCACGCACGTCACAACAGCTCTAACTTGACAGCTTGCCAGTGCCAGCTTTTATTTGCTAACAAGCACATCAACTTCCCATTAACGTCCTTGCAGAAGAGACAGCATGAGGTCTGCAAAGAGGGGGATAAAAGACAGACTCCCATCAAAAAAATCACATCAGATAAGCGGATGCAGCCCATTGAACCGTTGCCGTTTTGGGAGCAATTTTGAGTTTTCCATTAATAGTAAAAAAAAAAAGAAAGAAAATATTCAGTTTTATTCAAATCAGTATTCAGGAGTGCGACAGTTCTCCATTACCTTCAAAAGAAAGAGTCTAAATAGGTGGATGGATATCTGAAGCCTCGCCGTGCCATCCTCCTCTGCCTCTTCCTCTTCCTCTTCCTCTTCCTCTTCCTCTTCCTCTTCCTCTTCCTCTTCCTCCTGTCTGCCTCTGCAAACCCTGTTATTCTTTCTTGGCTTCTCTCGCTCTGATATTCACCTTCTCTCTCTCTTTGGGCTGTTTTTTTTTATTTTTCTTGCCATCTCTCTGACATTCCGCTCTTTATCCCACATCTTCTTCTCCCTAAGGCCTTATCTCTACCCCACCAGCACTGCTCTACGCCCACACACACACACTCTCAGTCATACATCCACCGACACCCCCCCCCCCCCCCACACACCGCCCAACCCTGTCCTTCATTTCAGTCGCAGGCATCCGTCTCCTCCAAGTGCAGCAGTGTAACCAGCTAGCTATAGCTGTCAGGGCCTGGGAGCTGTGTAGATTATGATTATGCTATCATATTGCCCTGCCAATGCAGTTATCTCCCGTTCGGATCAAGTGGAATCCAGTTTCATATTGGACATTAATGTTTAATGAGACAGGAGTTTAGAGGTGGGTGTTAGAGCCAGTGACCCTGAGGACTAGATCCAATTCAGCTTTGAGCCGGGTCGACCATATGTGTTAACATTCAATAGTGTAAAGAGCAAGAATCTGAATTTGATATTGAAGTTGTACGTTGTAATCCTGAGTTTTGTCTTTGTGGCAAATATGTGAGAAAAAAAGGATTATTGAGGGTTGAGTGTTTGTTTTATATCATAGATTTATTAAGGCAGCTGGTCAGGTTAAATATTACACCATCTTTACATTTAAGAGTGTAAGAGTGACTCCAGGCCATAGACTGTGAATAAAGATGGATGACTAGAACCAAATCATTTGGATCGCCCCTGGTGGCTGGCTACCGTATAGGTTATAAACACAAGTCAGCAGAAGGGAGATGGATCTAACAAAAAGAAAATCTAAGTTAACGTCAAATTAATGTTTCCAAAGATGGTTTCTGTAATTTTTCATAGTTCTTGTCACATGTTGTGTGTCCAAGTACTCGTGTTTCTAATAAGTTTCATTTGAATTCAGTTATTTGATGCTATAACAATGGTCAATGTCATGATTGACAGCTGAGAGTTATTAACTTCTCATAACATACAAGATCTCTAACCTAGTGCGTCTGTCTCTCTTTTGCCCTATGTCTTCCCTTGTCTCCTCCCCCCCCCCCCCCGCCCTCTCCATCAGCAGCACTGGGAGAAATCCTGCTGCGACGATGAGCCTTCAAAACATCCATAAGGTTTTAACCGTCCTCACAGACAGACAGAACTCACAGTTTCAGCTGTGCGTGTTCCCACAAGGGGCATGTAGTTCTCAGCAGGCAGCCACCTGCACTCCCTGTGTACCTCTCACTCCGGCTCTGTTGTGCATCAGAATGAACTGTGCGTTCCCCTTCCAGGAGCCAGATGAAGCTAATTCTGTGGGAAACACTGACGCCATTACCCCCCTCATATTACAGAAGTTCAAACATACGGAGGCTTTTTGTGTTTGGCAAACTTTCCCAAAGCTTAGAAAAGTAATGTTTCTAGTATATGGCATCATCCCGTTGTAGAATCGACAGCAGAGCAGCGTGGAGCAGGTCGAAACAATGACATCAATTCATTTTAATTCACACAGATCTGGATTTGTATTTGTAACTGCACCAAATTGCACAGTTAACATCGCAATACTTTCGCTAACACATATTCAACTGAAGAATGTGTCAAGTAAATGTTGCCCATCACACTTGACTGTTTAGATTTCCACACCTCTGGTCATTACAGAGATCTCAGCCCATAATCCTGCAGCTCTCCGGCCGCCTGCCGATCCCTGAGTTAATAACAGAACTTCGGCTGATGGAGGAAGTGCTTTAGCAAGAAGATAAAAGAACGAGACGAGAGAGATAACCGAGCCTGATGTGTTATTCTATCTAGTCCTCATTTCCAGAAGAAGTGATTATTGTTCGGAACACAGAAAGCTTTTAGTGTCAGCAGAGAATAAACTCTGGTGAAAGTTGATCCGCGTTGGAAACAATTCCACTGTTTAATAATCTGTGTTTGTTAATGGTTCGGGAAAACGTTTGAGGGCATTCGTCAACTTCCCTTTGCTCGGCTGCAATATTTCCTTTTCTCTAATGATGTTCGCACTGTTCAGCAGGAAAACAATATTTCAAAGAGAGCGATGCATATAGAACTATTACATTGTTCCTGCTGCTTATTAACGATGCACGTTAAAGAGCGTATCACCTCCACCGAGGAGCTTCTCTCCCCTGTCCCACTGTTTGTTAGATGGTTTGTTTATCAGCAGGATTATAGAGTAGATCTCCATGAAACCTGGTTGAAGGATGGGACAAGGGCCGACGGAAAAAACACACTTACTAATGTTGGCGGAGATCCAGACAAAGAGGGGAATCCAGTATGTTTCCTTTTTTTTAAATCACCTTCTTTATCATTGCACGATGGGGCACTTTTACTATCTTAACTAAACTTCTGACAGAAATTCATTGATCTTGATGAAGAAAAAAAGCCGAGGCATATGTTATATGCATATGATTGAATTTATCTTCATTAGAACTGTTTGAACATAACCATTGGGTATTAAATAGATTTGTACAGGGACGAGAAATCCAATACGTCCCCCTCCTCTTATTTTGGGCAAGTGGAACAGCAACATTGAGAATAGTTTATAGAAAAAGCCAATTTTCTCCCTGATTGTCTAATTTGCTCAATTACCAGTTAAAAACTCCTTGTAGGGACTTTAAGCTTTGTATACTATAAATACCTGTAAAGAATAAGGAAGTAGTGTGTTGCCTTTAGTCCTTTTGATATGATGAGGTGAAATCATGTTAATAGAGATGTAAAGTGACAGTTCTTTGAATGTTCAGGCATGATTGATTAAAAGACAAAGTCCCATTGGGGCACAGTCATGTAAGAGTCATTTTCTCTTACTGTGTCTCTTTGACATTGTCTCTTTGTGGTTGCTGTGTGTCTCTTTGTGATCATTGTGTATTCTTGTGGATGTTCTATGTCTTTTTTTTGTGTGTGTGTGTGTTGCTTTTTTTACGTGTGTGTGTGTTGTCGACAAGAAACTGGAACAGATGCCCGGGCCCAGAGCCCCCTGACCTCTCGGGTGCCTGGGCCTGTGCCCGATGTGCCTGTTCAGTAATCCATCCTGCATCTCAGGGGAAACCCTCCTGCCAGCTCTGCTTGCTCCTGCAGCAAACTTACAAAAGGACAAGCTTGGGGGGGGGGGGAAAGACATCCGACTTGTGCCACCCTCCCTGCTGCCGTCATGCAGTAACTCCGTCATTAAATATTTTTTTGCTGCTGCTGCTGCTGCTGCTGCTGCTGCTGCTGCTGCTGCCTGCTGGACTCTCGTGTCAATTGTGCACCATAGCAACTCCTCTAAGTGTATTTACCACACAGAAGCTTAGCGTCTAAGCTGAGCATTTGCATATTGCAAGATCCACGCGCGGAGTAAGTAGATCAGTGTTTTTGTGTGTTTGTGCTCAACAATAATGTAATACGGACTGAAAAATAATTTGATGTAGCTGTGGAGCTGCAGCACACAGCGGTTATTTGGTGGTTGCCCGGCATTAAAACCGCCGACATCCCAAAGTATCAATCGTCTTTAATAAGTCCTCAGTATGTTGCTGCTTAATGCGTCAGACATCGTTCTGAGGCTTTTTGGGCTCAGTGTAAACAATGTGGAGTATTTGTCTTGGCAGCATAAAGAACTGTAGCTCCTGCTCCTGTGGTTCGTCTCTAAGGTCAACGTGTGTGACTCGTCATCGACAGGATGAGTCACTCTGTCTCCTCGCTGCATAATTAATGAATTACTCGACAGAGTCAAGGTCGGGGGTCATCAGCTCCGTTGGTCTGATGTCGGGACCGTTGTGAGCCAAAATAGCAACAATAATGAATTATAAATACATAATAAATATAATCAAGTAAATAAACACAATAATATAAAAAAAGATTGAAAGTATAATAATTTTATTCAATATTTGTAGAAAATAATATTGATAAATTGTGTTACTTCTAGACACCCGCCATACAATACACATGAATAAATACGTGATTAATTAAAGTAAAACCAAACTATCAGTGTGAACACGCTCCGAAACACAAGAAAAATACATATTGATCATTAAATTATCCCTAGAAAATGTTCTTTTGCTGTTTCTCTGGACTCAGTTCACCGAGGAGTGATGGTTAAATTCTGTAAACCCATAAAACCTGAACGCAGTCGTGATGGGAAGAGAACACGAATCATCTTAAACCACTTCTGATGGCGTCACGCAGAGTCCCGATGGCCGTGCCCGCTCTCGTGTGACGACGCGTTGCTGATGAAACGCTGACGTGTCTGCGAGCGCACGGATAGACCCATTTCCACGGCGGACATTTTGACACAGGTGCGAGTAACAACATTAATAATGGCGGCATTCCATTAAGCGCACCAGTAAACCATGTCGCGGAGTGGGAATGCACAGTGACAGACAGAGGCCGGGGGAATGGCTCATCTAAACTAATTGGACCTGTTCTGTCAAACACACGTGAGACGGGTCGATGTAGGGTTGGTAAATCAAACCCTAATGAAATTATTTCCATCTCAATTGTTTATGTGGTTGCTTCTACACAGTGGGGGGGGGGGCTTTGTTAAAGCAATGATTCAATAAAACCACATGTAAGGAACTCTACCGCAAATATATGACGAATGACGAATTAAAAACGGAACAATAAAAAGAGCTCCGTCTCTTTGTGTTGACTGTCGGTCTCACCTGTTGCTTCTCACCTGTTGCTTCTCACCTGTTGCTTCTGACCTGTTGCTTCTGACCTGTTGCTTCTGACCTGTTGCTTCTGATCTGCTCTTGCTTGTAGCGCTGGTTTGTTATGGACCATTTTTCTGGAAGCTGCTGAAAGGAGAACTCAGGCAGCAGCTTGAAGACTATAAAGCTTAAATGTCCTTGCAACTTTCTGAATCCAGTCTTATTCTGCAGGCTGGATCCGGCCCCACAGATCACCAGTTGAGGATCTAGATACAGAACACACGATATTTCATTACCACGATCACTTCAAAGTCAACACATATCCACTTAGTTACATTTCAGATGAGAATGTTGCTTTGAGGGGAAATTGCAGCGTCCACAAAGGTTTGGTGCTTTCCCCCCTCACTTGCCCGGGAGATAATGTCCGTATCTCAGATGAAACGATTTTGCTCAAAGAATCAATTGTTTTGCGACCAAAACCATTTGTAACAAACAACACTTTCATGATGCGAGTGTCTCAAATAGAACAGAACATTGCTTCCAAAGCAGGAACGGGACTGAAACTGGCCCCGGCTGCGTGATTCATGCTTTTCCATATCGTGTGGTGAGGTTTTTGTGTTGGTTGACTATCCTGAGATATGATTCTCACGTGTTTATACACTATACTATCTGTATAAGAATCACATTGCTATCTAGAATGTCTATAGTGACGCTACACAGCCTATAAACCCTCAGAAAGAAACAATGATTTGACATATTAATAATTTTATTACATTTCCCGTGTGCAGATGAAAACTCGCAGAAAGGGATAAACTGTCCACCATTTTGACAATGTCTCTGATTAAGGGCTCATATCTGACTCCGTGATGAGAATCCCTTTAGCTTAAAAGATTTTATTTTTAAATTAAAAAGGGAGAGCAACTTTCTCTCAGAGCACTTTAAAAAGGGTTTACGACTGAGAGCAAGCGGGTCTCAGTGAGGCGCGGTGGAGTTTAAGAAGAAAACAGACTCAGGCAATAGTTTAAAAAAAGAAAATAGTCCAGTGATTCTTTTTTTTGTTTTTCTTAAATGCTTCCAAATCTGCCAGTGCAAAACATGATGACTCCACTGCTCAAGAGCGATATTGTAAATATAAGTGTGTGATATTGAGGTTTTGAGAAATTTCTTATTTCTTCTTTCTGCCCATAGCCACACACTTTTAAAGGATAATATTTTATTACTGCATGCAGTCTGAAAAATGAATCAAGACCTAAAATCAGGCTCAAGTTCACAAAAGAATGAAAAGTAACTTAACCTCGAGTTGGAAGCAGGAAGACAAGACGACGTGTAGCTTGATAACATTATCTGTGGATTCCTTTCAGATTTGAATCTATGTCCCATTATTTCTTTACATGTCCTGATCATGCTGCACTGATGAGCATGTCGTGTTTGTCTCCCTGTTCTGTGACACACAATCTCACGGTACATCAATAGCTGTCTGAGATGAGATCTCCATTACTGGTTTTGTGTTGCACGCGTGTAGGGGCCCATTGCCCGGAAATGTCGCTCGTTTTCCCTGAACCGTCTCTCTCCGCGCGCGCCGGCTGTGGCGTTATCGGACAGCTCCCGCGGCTAATGGCGTTGATGCTCAGCGGGGGGGAAACCAATCCATCACGCAGAAGGAAATTGTGAGCGAAGGAAAAGAAAGGGGAGGAGGGGGGAGGGGAAGGGGGAGTCAGGAGGTGGTGGGATAAAAATAAAAAAAAGAAGGAAACAACGGTGGCGCTGAACTTGGTAGTTTTAAAAAGGCTATTCATCACAATGGTCCCACTGTCAGGCTCCCTGCCTGTATATCCACAGGGGGAAGCAAACCCATGTCAAACTCATTCATGGGCGTGGATGTGCAGAATTGGCTCATCAAAGACGGACTGCAGGCGGTCAGGGACACAGGGGCGTGTTCCGTTAGGAGCTGGCATTTGGTTAATGTGCTGAAGAGGATATTTCAATTTATCTAGTAAAACTTAAAAACTCAACTTCACTCCTCTCTGAATAATACATTTTGTGGGGGAAACACACTTGAAATAACCAGTTCTGTGAGCTTTGTGTATAATGTTGAATAAACATTTGTTAAATTACAGTGGGATTTGTTATATTAATATTTCCTCAGTTTAAAGAGTCCATTCTTCATGTGAATTGAAGAACTTGAAGCTGCGGCTGCTCCAGAGAACAAGTTCAGTTCAGAGAGAGAAAGAAACACACGTGACTCGCATGACAAGTTGTCATCGCATCTGCTTTCTTCAAACTACAAAATAAGTCAGTTTCAACCCTCAGGGTTTGCTGGGAGATCTGCTCGAACACTGATCACGTTTTTCAGAAATAATTCACGAGTCCAGCTGAACTCTCAGCACATCAAGTCAGATGACATCATGCTCGTAAGGTTGATACTGAAATGTATGGCTAGTACTGGTGCCTCATTTCTGAGCCTGAGCTCTGCACGGAAATAGTTACCCTGCTTCCGGGCGACATGAACATCACCACATGTGTGTAGTTAACATCACATGTAACTGTGGTGGCTCAACACAGTCTCTACATGGTTCCGGCAGCACCGAGCGTTTGCCTACAGTTAGTTTGTACCTAACTTAAAACCCGAGCCGACAAAACGCCGCCTGAAGCTAAACGATGAAAAGTGTGGATGTGTCTCACGCAAAAGGATTTTCGACACCGGGACGTTCTGCGAGATCCAGAGCAACAGCCCGGGAGCTGCAGAGCTACGGCGGCGTGGAGGTGGCGGCGGCGGCGGCGTGCACCTTGTTGTTTGAGGGAAGGGAGGAACATGCACTTGGCAACGCACAGGAGACACAGGAGACACAGTTGATGGCGAGTTTGGAGTATTTTGCTGAATGAGGCACTGAAACTGTTATTTAGTGATGAATTAGGTTTGGTTTTTATCTTTTATGTGATATTTCTGGCACCGTTAAGCTACGGCAACCGTTTAAAACTATCCAGTCAGCTCCAGTATTGTATTGGATAAAACACGATACTTCCAACCCGATTTGTAAATTCAGTGGTCAGAAAATAATCACTAGAATTTAGCATTTTCATAGTTTTTCATTATTAGTAAAACATTCATTTATATGAAGTTAATGAGGGATGATTAGTTAACTCAACAATATGAGCAGGGTTTTACAAAATTAGAGAAATATCTTGAATGATCCAAACTGCTACAAATCTGACACAAATGTCTGTTTAAACAATAAATTAAATAATAATTCGTCTCTTTGACAACTTGTCACAAGCTGACAAATGCAGTAAAGTGGTTTCTAATAGACTTAATTTCAACGTTGACCGTTCTACCTGCTGCGATCGCACAGACTCAGCTTTACTTCCTCTGTTGTGACCGCAGCGTGAGTGGCATGTCTGCACAGCAGCTGCCAGCGAGTCAGGTGACGGCTTTGGAAAGTGAAAGCGACATTAACACAACCACTGTAGTGTAAAAAAAATAACAAACCACGAGTGTGGCGAGTACAGTAAACGCACAACATGTATAACACAATCAGATCAATCAATTTTAATTTTAAAGGGTGGTAAAACAATCAGAAACACTGTTTACATGTAAAACCAATATTCCAATATTAACCCGATGAAGACATTAGTCAGGAATAAGACACTGTCACGTAAACAGCATTTTCAAATCAACTGATCTGAATAAAGTCACACTCAGAACGATCAAATGAAGACTTGGCGTGTTCCGATCTTTGTTGCGTTCTGTGTGCATCTTAATCACAAACGGCAAGTTGTAGCCTTTGCAAAATTTGAAAGAAATCACCCAAAATAGTTATTGGTAGCATCGGACATTAAACTACTTCAGGTTGAGGATTTAAAACTGGTGGAATAACGTTGGACACAATGTCCTGAGTCATTATTCAGCTCTGTGACATGTAGACAGGAATATGAGGGGAATGTTTTATAAGCAACTCATGTAAACACCACACTTTTAATAATGTCTTGTAACGAATAAGGTCAATAATCAGAATATTGCTGTCTGGGTAAACATGAAGTCCCTGTGAAATGACTTCAGAGTATATTCAGTATTTGATCAACTGTGTCCGGTAGCATTTGGAAACTCGTGATTAAAATGATTTAATCTCATTCCCCGTGTGCAGGGAGGCGCCCTGTGACATTCAGAGGTCGACCTCTCCAGACAAGACGAGTGAGAAAGTTCAGCTGTGTGATGCTTTGTCTCAAGTCGTCTGTGTCTGGAGGAAGTGAAGGAGATTTACTGTGCGTCTGTGTGTGTGTGCGTGCCTGAGACGTCGGGGGTGGAGTCACGCCGAGTCACAGCTGGCACCGTAGCTCTCAGACAAACAGTGGAGGGGAAAACGATTTGTATACCATGAGAAATATGTGGGTCTGTGAGGCTGTTGTGTGTGGCCAGGGTGTTTGCTACTGGGAGAGGAGGTTCCCAGTTCCCCTTGCATGAATCCTTGCATCTCCAGTGAAACACCTTCTGCAAGAACCCTCATTTTGTCTTAGTGCATTAGTCAAATCATTATTTTCAATGGCCTTGTGGAGGTGAAACCAAGAAGTAATTACTCATTAAGGCAATCTGCAACCTGAGTGCAAGTAAACCAACGTTTAAATCCATTTTTTATGACTGGAATAATTGATTTAAAGTCATTAGAATGCATGCAAACACAATTATACCAATATTTCATAGTGAGGGCGAACACAACTTTTAGACTAAAGCACATGTAAACACATCCCTCCAGCAGAAACTGTGTCAAGGTGCATTCCAGCTGTTCTGGAGACTTGCAGTGACTCAGCACTTTACTTGGACACGTTACGTTGGTTTGTTCCCTTTTAGTTTGTCTCCTATGTTTAAGCAGAGAAGTCGAAGGAACCTGAAGGAAGGTCACTTTGTGGAAGTAACAAATCTCCAACGTCAGCAAAGCCAGGAAAGGTTTATTAAAAGCGAAGGTAGGGTAGTATAAATATATATATATATGTTTTTTTTTTTCAAAATAAAGCCTTATTCATACTGGATTCATTTTTCTAGCGATTTAAAATAAAACACGGTGCCAATTCTCCAGAGCTTTTTGAAGGCCTGCACGTACCTACTGCTTTTTAATGTTTCTATTAATCTGACAGATGAAAACGTGCTGATAACAACATCATGAGCCAAAGTAGCCGTAGAAAACAAATCAGCAATCGCGAGGGCAAGACCCCGCGTGCTTCGTAATATCGGCTACAAGCAGCTACACCTGCGTTTTCTTCTTTATCCTATACTCTGATATTGAACGAAATTTCAAAAACTGATGAGTCACATTTTGAAATATATTTTGAAATGATTTCTAAAGCCAAGTTATGGATGTTTAATTGCTCCCGGCCATGAGGATAATAATATCCTTGAGAAGTGGAAGTGACTGAATTATATCTGCAAAGAAATACAATTTTTTTTTTTTTTTTTATCAAATTCTCATTATAGACTTTCTTTTCCTTTCTCTGTTGCCTCTGTCCTGGTGAATGTCTTTCACAAACCATAGCCAGTAATTCACCAATGGTTTAAACACCTTCCAGAACATTAAGTCAAATGAGCTTTTATCTATTATTAATAACTATGTAAAACATATTCTTTCTGTTAACTGCTTTGATAGACCTAAAAAAAAAAAAAAAAAAGGCTTTTTCCGATACAAACAGCAATTACACAGAACATTATGAAACTTTCTTCCCGGTCTCGAAGCTTAACAAAGCGCTGCGGCATTACAATCCCATTGAAGACTTAGGAGCAGGGAGAAAATGGGATTTCATGCACTTGGATTAGTTGGAGCCTCCTTTATTAAGTGCAGAAAATGAAGAAATCTATGGTTTGTGTAGTTCTTCGGCTTCACCCCCCCCCGCTCTGTTTGCCGGCAGGTGTCTACGGAAAAAACCGCAGCAGTGAAAGTGAATGAGTGTGATGGGTCTTTAGCATTAAACGTTGAGTTTGAGGCGCCGCATATCAAGGGAAATTAATTAAAAAGGTATCTGCTAATGAAACTAATTAATTAATTGAACTCATGTTGAGTACGTCGGCTCGCCACGCATGTTCTGATCGGGTGCTGCCGGCTGTAAGGGAAGTCTGGCCATTATTTTTAATTTGTGTCAGGCACTTTTCATGAGTATTAGCTCATTCAAGCCTTTTTATTTCACACCCGTCCTCCCTGTTTACAAATGAAGCTCTGACACGAGCCGCGTTTGTTTTTTGAAGGAGGAGGTGAGTTCCATTGTAGGAAAATAAAAAGGATAATTAAGCAAACATTGAACTGTAACGGAATCCTAACATAACCCATAAATAATGAGATACATACATAGGGGTTATTTCATTAACTCGTATTTCAGTAGCATGAAACCTTGTTGAATCACAAATCGTTTCAAACAGGAACAGATGTACTGATCACTGGACGTGTGGAATAAAACGAGCAATGTAACTGAATTAGTTTTCATTTTCACGTTGACTTTAATCTGTAAAATGCCTTCAGTTAATTATGCGTGTTAGGTTTTTAGCAGTACTATGACATTGAAATGTTCATTTAGGTGGGTAACACTAAGAGTAAGCAGTAAGTACCAGATCTGTTCGATAGTGAAGAGCTAGATAAGAAGTTAAGAGGTGGACAGCAGGTGCGAGTTAGACATGTTTAGGGTTTTCTACTTACATGCAACTTAAATTTGATTTAAGCATCTCCTCACTGGCTCTGGAGCTTCCTCCCACACTCCTTAATAATGCAGAATTAGCTTCCACATCTCAATAAACATTGCAAGTACACAGATCAACTGCATAGGTGGTTTTAGTTTTGCTAATATTTGAATGTAGGCTGCCCCCTAACACCGCTTCAACATAGCGTCCCCTACAGGACAACTTTCAAAAGTACAATGTCCCAGAGGCGACATATATTGAGATTTGAGCACCACCTATTACTGTATTGCTAATTATTCTACGATTAGTCTGGTCTAATTACACGAGTTGTGTCGAACATCTCCATTTCATTCTGGTTTTACAGTCTTGCATCAGCGGCTGTTCCCTTGTTTTTTAGGGGCAGCGGGGACGAAGCCAACAAACCAGAGTATTTACACATTAGTGGGATCAAACCAAGAGGTCTGACACGTTCATCTGTTTATCAGATGCACCTGTCATTGGCTCTGCTGTGCTGTCAGCTGGTCCTGACATGTCCGGTTGTGCCGCCCTCCTCTGTAATCACCCCCCCCCCCCCCCCCCCCCCGGGGCTTCTTTTTATGACGACCATAAGGGGAGTAGCCTTGAACAGCGCCCGCGTTGCCAGAAACTGTAAATCAGCCACTGTGATACCATAATAAAAAAAAAAGGAGAATGATTACCAATATCTCCAGATAGATCACAGTATCTTAAATCAAATTTATAATAGGAATTTGACAGATCTATATTACATGGCTGCACGGTACTGTACACAGTGACACTCGTGTGAGTAATTGAAGGGGGGAAAAAAAGCCATAAATACAATACAGTGCTTTTTCTATATAATATCTCTGCATCATTGGTCGTGCACACTGCATGTAACTGGTTTGTAATGGCATTTGGAAAGGATGTAATTTCTTCTATAGATCAAACTGAGAAAGAAAATCAAACAAAAACATTCCAACATATTTTTTTATATGAGATTTGTACAAAATACAAAAGGCAGTGTTCCTCCACTACGCTGGGAGTGGACGTGGAAATCCCCCAAAACAATTGGAGATTACGACAAACTGAACTTTCACAGCTTCATCATCGCCTCGCGGTTCCGTCTGTACGCTGCAGAACTGTGGTTAAATGAACTCATTACCCCCCCGCTCCACTCAGGTCAGAGGAACACATCCACATAATCCCCCCCCAAAAGCACTTAAAAGGTCACGTTTATAAATGAGATCAGTTCCGTGTGAACACACCCGCCCGGCGTGTCTCACGGCGCCGCTCACCTTTCCCTCCCTTACATCAGCTTCTCCAGACCCTCGCCGGCGAGGGTTTGAGCGGCAGCGTGGTGAAACAGAGCTCGGCCCAGGAAGACGAAAACGACAACGAAGACTTTCCCCAACCGGCCAGACGGGATCTGCCCGTCTCCTCACTCCTACCACTCGAAGTGACGCGCCGTGCTGTTGCCATGGTTACAACCTCTGTACCTCCAGAATTCTTTTTTTTTTGCTTATCACAGCAGAGTCCACATAACTAATGTTCAGTCCAAAACGTGTCTCTGAAGCCTATTTTAGACATCAGCCACAGAACTTTGTCACACTGAGCGATGAATAGCAAGTGGGTTTCACAGGTAATGGGACCAACCTCATTCAACTGGGTTCTGTTCCCTGTTCCCGAGCGTCAGAGGATCACATTAGTTTCCGTTCAGCAGGAGTTTGCTTATCTTTGCACAGTTTCCACCGATGTCTGCATATTCTGGAAGCTGGATATTTACCCAGCACTATCTTCACCCTCCTTTTATTTAAAAAAATAAAAAATAAAAAAAGCTGAAATGCTGTTTCAGTAATTAACTTGAAAATGTCAAATGTTTAGCCCAGATCTCTCTCCCCGCGCACTTTTTCGTGGGCCAACTGAAAAAAAGCAGTCTGCTGAATAAACAGGACTCCGACCCAATTCATGCACATGAACTGTTGCTCTGTCAGGACCCAACCGGGCTTTCTGACTCAAAGTGTGGCGAGGCCGCCGCTTAACGCGCGATGTGGGATGGCGTTAAAGCGGAGATGTGTGGATTGGATTACGGCCTCCTCCGTTTACAGCTCACTCGCAAAAAAACCCCCAAATTGTCTCGTCTTTATCGAGCAGAAGTTGAATTCGTCGCCCTGTTGACCTTTCCGTTGCCATAACAACAGAGGCAAACTGTGCATAGAAACTGTCCTGTCCCACATGCGCAGTTGATTCTCATACATGAGGTAATTGACTCGTCTGTGTAATATATACATAGATACCCTTATTGTCATATTTGAAATGTAACGACTCATCACGGTAAACATGTACAAACAAAAATCACAATTGTTTAATGCCCCATTTGGACGGGATTAACATAAACAGTGGGAGGTGGGGAATGAAACAGTCACCGAGCTCCTCGGTAATTTAACTCCTCATTCTGGAAAACACTTCACCAGCAGGACATTAAAGGAGATGGTCAGGAGAAGCCAAACGAGAAAGTACAATGCTGGGAGACATAAAGTCAAATAAACAAAAGTTATAAATCATTTGAATTCTCCTCAGTCAAAACCTCACGCACACATTGACATGTTTTCACTGTGACTAACATGATGAGATATGAATCTGCGTGGAAATCTTTTTAGTTTTCACTTAATTCAGAGATAGTTTGTGGTTCACTCTAAACAACATGTTAAAGAAGCACCTGAAGGACATGACGCACAACGATTGTGTGTTCATCAGTCATACGTGTGTTACGGGTGGAAAATGCAATAAACCAATTAAAAGTACCGTTTGCATTTCCATTTCGAAGCCAGATGTGCGTGCAGCTGTTACAGTGGTAGGTTTGTCAGGTAGTGCGAGAGAACACCTCTTCGCAGAGGAAACGGATTTCACACACAAGCAGAACATCTGTGTGTGTGTGTGTGTGCGTGCGGAGCGTATGCATGTTGTGCACTCACCTATGTAGGTGAGAATAACTATGACGACGTCTTTAAATAGCAGCGGAAAAAAACACTGCACCGCTGACTTCAGATCAGATTTGAGGTCTATTGTGCAATTATTTTTCTGCTGCCTGCAGAGAGAGGAGTGCACCAACAGTGCGCTTGACCACACATCATTTCAGAACCAACACGCCTGTGGGTGCGCAGATGGGTGCAAGTGCATTTTCTATTTAAAAGATGGAGGGAACACGTCTGAAACCTCAAAGATGGAGCGGTGGGTTTGCTTTGCACAGGATGTAAGACAGAGCCACTGGTCTCCTCTACTCACTCGATTGATCATTCACCGTCAAATCAACAAAATAACATTAAACAGATGTTTCAAACTATAAAAGATTGAGCAGGTCGAGCTTTTAGAAGGTTTTAAGTTGAAATACCTGAACATGATGAGTTAAGTTTCGTCGGCAGCAGCCAAACAGCCGAGGTAGAGGAGCAAAGTGGAAATCACCTCCAAATGATCTCCATCTCTGTGTAACTGTGCAGTTTTAAACTTTTTGACTTTATTTTAAGGGTAAAATGGTAAAATGGTTTTCAACAATACTCATATGAACCAGCAGAGACTGGTGTTTTGGTGGATTCACTTTAAAAGCACAGGAGCCAGTTCTCACTTCACCCATTTGCTGCAGTGACTGCCTTCATCACTGATACAGAATATTACACTTCTGATATGCAGAAAACATAAATACAGTTATTTGTTGAATTCGATTTTTGTTTTCTGGAGCACGGGCTGTGGCGCACGCTGCAGTTCGGAGACTGAACACATTGGATCCTCAGCAACAGTTCATCCCAGGTAGTAATAATTCATTGTAATGTGTCTCCCGGCAGCCAAATGCATCTGGACGAGAAACGCGATTGTTCAACATGATTACTCTGTTGCTTCCGACCTCTGGGTTGTATTGTGTAGTGTGACCGTTTCGAAATGACTCATCATTATCTTCCTCTATCGGGTCTTCGTGTGAACTTCCTGCACACACCGGGGGTTGTCAGTCATCCTCCCACTCAGGAGCCGGGGAGGTGAGATAGGAATCAACAACAGGTCGTCAATAATGTAGCTGTAAAATGTGAGGAGACTGGTCTGGGTAACGTTCACCATGTGTATATATACGTGTGCGCACAGGAACTGTTTATTTGTCGGCCTGATCTCGTGAGTAACTTTTGCTGCAGAGGTCAACAAACGTAAAAAGAAGAAAAAGTAAAAACCGACCGGTGCAGGACATTTGCAATTGAAGACAACAAATGAAATGTAACGGCTGACATTCACACACACACACACACACACACACACACACACACACACACACACACACACACACACACACACACACACACACACACACACACACTTTGAATGCAGCTCCTTTTCTTCATCCATGTCATTATCACCTCTACTCCCGTGAGTGTTCAGTGCAGCGGTGCATCCTTCCCGCCGTCCAATATGCAGGTGAATGTGCTGCACATTACTGCCAGGGTCTCTTTATGAGGAGAGAATGGGGGTAAGATTGCAGACAGACCCCCCCCCCCCCCCCCCCCCCTCTTCCTCAAAGTGCATGTTTACCTGCCGCTGCAGTGACAGGCCCTCATAAATCACCGTTATCTCCCACCGGTGGCACACGCCGCTTTTGTCCTTCACACAATGAGGGCCTTCCTCCATGATGGCTGCAGACAGTTTGTAAGCAGCGGGGCAGCAGGAGGCTGACGCTCTGTACACATGAACACACACACGGTACATTGCGCACACACACGCTCTCCTGATGCACACTAATCACATCTCGCCCCGTCCCACTTGTCTCTGCTAATCAAAGCACACGCAATTTCAAATTTAAGGTAATTTACAACCATTCTTCTGCAATTTGTTGGTTCTGTCGCAGTGTGGAGGCAAGTGAACATTCTACACACACACCTTACCCACCAACACACACACGTAAACCCCAAGCTCACTTTCACTCTCAGTACAAATCAGACACGGTTGTTGTTCACCAATAACTTCTGAAGAATTGACTTAAATTTGTTCTTAAGAAGTTTTGCATCTCCCGAGCCGTTTCCCGTCTCGGCACAGAAATAAACTCTGTTTTCAGAATTAACAAGCTACACTTGGATGGAACCTTTTAACTAGAAGCTGTAGCTCTAAAGCTACGGAGCATGTCACACATTTAATATGTAAACACACCAGTGTGTAAAACCTGAAGCTGCTGGAGTTTCAGCAATCACCAAGCACTCTCTGCAATGCAAGTTGCAAGTTCCGGTAGCATCTATACATAGGTTTGCACTGCAGGTATCTAGACTTCTTGCTGATCTTGTCTCGTCCCCCCCTGCTGGGGCGAGAGCTTGTGTGTGTGTGTGTGTGTGTGTGCGTGCGAACGTGAATGCGACTCAGTGATAAGAGGACAACAGAGGATATTTAGGCTAAAAACATGGTGTAAATTATGTTTCCAGTCAAATTTGAATGTGGATGACGCCACAGGAGCAGTGTGGAGGCATTTTAGGGATTTTCTGTTGTATTTTTACATTTGAAGATGTGTTCCACAGTTACTTCAATTATTTTAGATGTGGCTGCAACGCTGTTTACCCCTGAAACTCAAAAAGGGTTTCCTGGACAAACACTTCACCCACCACCTCCATCGGCACAGTGGTGAGTAGATGATGATTGAACAGTTGGGTGAACTATCCCTTTAAGCTAATTCGAACCTTAACCCTCAAACAGCCCTTTAAACATGTGGTGTTCACCACTATGATCCCAGAGAAGCTGTCGGACCCGACTGGTAAAGGAGGCTCCCAGACTTACACAGTAAACACAAGCCAAGAAACACACCAACTACAACAGCAGGCTCCGAATCGAGCTCTACGGGAACAAGAACGTGAAGGATTACAAATGGCACATAATGCAGATATAATTACCATATTTCTAATCAATTGCTTCTCCCTCAATAACCATTTGCATGACTGCGGGCGCAGTAAAATGGCAGCGAGATGTGTGTTTGAGAGAAGGCTTCGCCCTCGTTATAATATCATGGGCCTCTATTAACATGAAGTGCTGTCAGTATATTCCTTGTCCTTCCTTCGCTCTCTCTCTCGCTGTGCATGTGTTCCTTCTTTGTGTTTGTGTGAGTGCAAGTGTGCTCCTGTGCCTTGTTGCATTAATCATTTATTTTACTACGGTGTTATCAGTACGCTTGCACACCGGGGACCCATTGACATGTAGCTGCTGCACATATATATCTATTTAAAGTGGAGACGCTCGTCTGTGTGCTCGTCATCCCGCCACACTGAGGTACGAGATAGACACATTCAGCCATATTGCCCGCTAGGCATGAGGAAAATAAATGAATACACGTAAAAATTTGACTTGGAAATGACCTGCCAGCACATACAGTTCCGCTGAGTGTCTTTGTCTCACACCCTGTGGCTTAATGTCATTCTCCACTGTCACGCCAAAAGTTCGGGCACACGTAGGTAGTTTTCATTTCTCAATTAAATCCGAGCATAGAATAAATAAACAACTGTAGATTTAACACACATTCTATGACGGAAATCAAATGTTGCTCATAAAGTTCATCGACAGACCCACAAATGAGTTCCACTTGGACAATTGACCTTCTGTCAAATTCATTACCAGCTCCATGATGTTAAAATGGTTATGGAACAGTCTGGATGTATGATTTATATTTATCAGGAAGAACTAGTGTCATCAACTTTTAAATTGGGGGGAAGCAGGTACTCAGACAGGAAGGAAGCACAGGGACAGGAAGTTGAAAAGTGGCATGATGTTCAAAATAAAACAGGAAACCCTTAACAGTGTGTGGGCAGGACGTCAGTCAAGGGGAGGATCGTGTCACCTCTAGAATTGTCAATCTCTTCAAGCTTTTTGTTTCAATAGACAGTGTCTTCGATAAACATATTTAAGTGACAGCCATATGAAAAGCAAGAATAATTCCCAATCAAGAAACTGGAATAATAAATGAAGATGAGGTTCAAATGAAAACATTTTGCTTGGCTGCCTCGGTGGCTCCAACGTGTCGTCTGGCTCTTCTGTGTCTACCCACAATATGCTGGTGTTCACAACTGCAACAGAACACACCAAGGTCACGCAGTTTACAATCAAGTCACATCCCACTTTATTCATATGTCAGAAATCACAAATTAGCTTGAAGGGGATAAACAACCTGTAAAATATGATGACACCTTCCGTCGTGACCTCTGACAGAAAGACGAAGTCCTGAACAACCTTTGATGGGAACATGAAACCACAGGAAAAGTAAGAACATTGAGATGACAACATAACAGCATGTAAACAGTGCAGAAGAAAATATCAGGCAAGACATTGTGCAACTTGCCGTCACCTTGAAAACTAAGAAAGGTGTCAAACCACACAAAATGAACAAAACCAAGCACAATATTCACACATATTCGAGAAGAAGGAAACAAACACACAGAGGGAGATGGAAGCCAGGATGAGACTGGGACTCCTGGAAGACATGTGGAAGACCCACATCCATTTGGAATGAGGCAGGGGAGGGAGACGGGTCCCGGGACAGCTGATGGTCCGGCACAGGAAGTGTAGAAGAGAAGACAGGGAGGAGAACATCGTGGAAAAGAAAGAGAGAGAGACAAGCACATAACCAGGGTTTACCAGGGATTGAGGGAAACAACTAACAGAGGTTAGTGAGACTCATCGCTTATCAGCAGGTTACAGTAATCTTGTTAGCAGGACAACATAGACTTCACTGTAAGACAGAGGTTTAATTCATTCAATGAGACTGAGATCGACCCACCGATGGGAGAAATCGTAGCAGATACAAGGGTCGAAGTAATTAAAGAACAAGCCACTCACTGAAAGTTAAAGCACAGGAGTTTTTAAGTTTGGATACAAATGCCTCGGTGGAGTCAGACAGTCTGATGACAGCGGGATAGGAGAAGAGCCTGCAGCCTGCTGACTCCTCTTTAACTCTGGGGGCAAACAGAAAAACTGCACACTAAGAGAGAGGCGCAGGTCTTTATGGGAAAGTGTAACAAAAGTCTAAATGTGAAGTGAAGTCAATGCTCTCAAAAGGAATTGCCGTGCTCGTACGGAAGGAAACTTGATAAGTGATCTGAATCTCAGTTTGATCTGAAATTAAGGGCACGGAATCTTCGACACGCGGCTTTTCATAGAAGGTCTTCATTTATGATTTAAAGAGGGTCATCAACTTTTACAGGAAGCTGCAGCTGAGTAACAGAAAAGATGTATTCCATGACTAAGTACTATTTGGCCCAGAGGTGAAATGTAAAGAGAGAAAAGCAGGGGGCTAAGACCACAACCCTGTGGTACTCCATATTTTCCAAATGGAAAATGTTGATGTCGAATGACTCAAGAAAACAAAATGTGTTCTTTAAGATTTTATTTTGACCATGTGCCAGGTCAGAGACCCCAAACGATGTGCGAGTAAGCAACGTCACTGTCAGATATATAAACTGAAACCTAATATTGTTATAAAGAATGGGAGGTAAGAGACTGGCCAATGATTATTAACAGAACCTGGATCAATGTTTGTTTTTGTGGCGATGACAAAAGATGTAATTAATAAATTAAATCATAAAGGCCAGTGTCAACATCCACGTTCCCACTGACACACATTTCAAACACATGTAGGGAATCTAACCCTCTCTTTTTGTATCGTGTGTTTTGCCATTGCAGATAATGTGAGTTCACATTTACTACCAACTGTTGTTGGGCCCAGATTTGTTTTTCCTTTTTGTTAGTTGGCAAGTCACCGGTTTGCCCAGAGGCACTAACTCACTCATATTTACATTGCCCCTCATAAACCTATGGTTGCAATAATCCGTATTGTATTCACACTGACGGAATCGCCCAGCTCTCAGTTTGGCTTTTTACTTTGTTTTATTTTGGGGAGAATAAAAAAGAAGAATCTAACTCATTGAGCAATGAGCCTTCCCCTACAGTAATTATTTATTATAACGACTCATTTTCTAAACTGATGAGCCAAGATTCCGTCTGGCGAATGTGTATGGATTTATTTCCTATAGATAAGTAAAAACAAATGGCTGCACATAAAACTTTCTTTCTTTTTGAAATGATTAATTAAAGGTGAAGCGTCGCCACATATTAGGCTGATTGAATTAATATTAATGCTCCAAGTGAAAGTTTCCACTTTCCTATTGCTCGAGAAGAGTCTCTTGTTATGGGAGTTTCCTGGAAGCTGGTGAAAGGAGAACTCAGGCAGCAGCTGATGTCTCATGCAGAAGAGTTTAATGCAGACTTGATGCATCAAGGAGACCAGAAGGTGGAACAATATCAGAGTCTGAAGATGTCTCCCACAGCCTCCCAGTATATCTCCCTCTACTTGCGTCACCCATTCCAACAGCACATCCATGAAAGGCTAGAATTGCCGTCACTCTCTATGTTACATGTAGGTGTTCGCATCCTATTGGACAGTTAAGCCTAAAGTATTGATTCCTAAATCACGTCGTGTCCTTACGTCTTGTCACTGGTGAAATACACAAGAGTTGAAGTTGGTTCCTCTCTGTCCCTGAATGTAGACACAACAATGTCCTGTTGGTCGGTCCTTTGTCTATAACCTGACCTTTGGTTCTGCTCAGATAGAGAAGGGAGTACAGATATAATGCGTAATATACAATATATACATAATATATAGTGGCATATACAGTATAATGTGTGAGGACGGTCAAAAATGCCTCAACATCTCTGAGCAGGATTGTTTCTGAAGAGCCGCTTAGAATTATTTTTGCTGGTTTGAAGATCAACTAACCATTTATATGTTAGCGAATGATGAAGTGCTTCGTCGAATCCTCCGTATGAAAAGGAACACGAGAGCCCTCAAAGAAAGCTCATCTCGACGCAGAGTGTTCGCAGATATTCTGTCTTTGAACATTTGTCCCCCGTTAAATGATCTAATAAACTAAAGTGGATAATGCAGCGCGGATCAGATCAGATTAACGTTACACATTAACCTCTATCTGAAGAGCTCATCTGTTCTCAGCGCAGCGTCACTCATTAGTCTGATGAGTGGAAATGCAAAGCCAACAAATACTGTAATGAGAGAACAACACTTTTTCCGTCCGCCAGCCTAAATGACCATATGGGCTGTTACCCTCTGATGCGAGATGACTCACGGGAAGAGGAGCGCTCCTCCTGGCAGCAGGAGATATGTCACAGATACACTGTTAGAAATCACAGCTGAAAAAGAAATTATGGTTTGGGTCAAGAAAATAACTTTAAAGGTTGTATGTACACAGGACGGTAGTGGGGGGGTAAACGTATGTAAACGTGCTTCTTCACAGAATGTTTGGTGTGCGGGCATGTACGCCCCCTGGGGTTCCGGAGATTACTGCACCTATCAACGTGTTAAACACATAGGCCCCGTGTTTTTAGCGCCAGTGATGTCATTCAAGATTTAGTGCAGAAGCATTTAAATGCAGATCCGTCACTTTTTCCAACATCAAGCGGAAAAAAACATGGCTGACATTACAGGTTGCAAATGGTCAATGGTGGTTGCTTGTTTATCCATCAGTCAGATCAACAACAAGCCTGTGTGAAGTTTGATGGACTCAATCAAGACACTGTTATTGGCTGCCTTTATGTAGGCTAGCTAATACATTTTAAACTTAACTTCCAATGATGCTGGCTGGACATTAACCAAACGCACTGTCAGCCACAGCTCCCTCATCCCTTCGTGATCTCACCAAGTTGTTCTCTCTACAGTCTGAAGCCGTGTCCTAATTCAGGGGCTGGTACCTTCAGAGGATGTGGTCTACCCGTTCCATGAAGGTAGCAAATGCCAACGAGATAGTCTGGACTAGAGAAGCTTTCCATGTTCTGCGTCAACTGCTTGTCTCACTCTTATTGCTGTTGCCTAGCAACAGAGCTGTAGTTGGACATGAAACGGACATTTTAATACGCCCTTGGTTTTTTTAACACATATGTACCATTAGCGGTTCCATTGAGTTGAAGCGTGATACTCAAGCGTTGGACGTCTCATTACTTCCTGTCTCCATTGCTTCTTGGAAAAAACAGCTAATCAGCGATTCACAGAATCCTGGGAGGTTGGGCCGAGAAAGATCCACCTGTCGGAGCCTTCGTTTCTCAGGGATGAAAGGAACGCGTTTGAAGGAGCCTTTGAAATGGGACAACCTCGTTGCACTGCTGGGACGCGTTCGCTCTGCAAATGCAGCCTCAGATGGATTCAGTCCCTGAAGTGAGACGCAGCTTCGGTGGAGAGTGGGTTTTATAAAGCCAAGTGAAAACAGCCCCTAAACAAACAGCACAACTCGTAGCACATCACACTCTCAGGCAGGCGTCATTGTGGCTGGCAGCTATTTGAGCTAGCATCAGTAGAGCTCTGGTTGGTAAGCCTGGAAAAGTTAGCAAGAGCAGTCTGCACTTTGAAAACATGCAACTGATATCAGCCCTCTCATCAAACACCTGACAGCTTCTAGAAGCCGACTTGTCTACGACTCGCTCGCTAATTTCGGACTAAAGAGAATCTGGGTGCGAGTGAAAAACAAGGAAAGAACATATGAAGAAAGGAGACGGGGCATTCAAATGCCACCACACTCATTATCCATTTCCTGTTGACATGTTGACCATTTCCTGTTGACATGTTGACCATCATCACCAGCAGTCAGCGTTTCCTGTAGTTGCTGCATTTCCATTGTACATTACTGTCTAGTTGCCACGTCTTTTTCCCCAGATATTGAAACTGTAGCATTATTCATCGTGATGCCACAATATGATTACGTTTTGATTCATTAATAAAGTCAGTAAAGGGTTGAATAAAGTATTGTTTGTTGTAAGCGACCATCTTGTCATTGTACAGCAGCAGCAAAAGCAGGTGTTAGGATTCGCACCTACAAGGGACTTCTTGAACTTTCTGAACTATTTCAGAGTTTTATTTTTCCTCGGACTGAACATTGTAGTTTAAACTCTTCTTTCCTGACTTTACTTCGTTTCCCCACATCTGTGTTTATCTGCACTGTTTTAACGTCTTTCACCTGAGCCCAATTATCCCTGTCTGCCTTCTGCCTTTAGTCTCCTGCTCCCCAATCTTCTCTGTCTCTTTGTTCCTCTTCATGCTCCCTGGTGTCACCTCTTGCTTCAGCTGACTTATTTGTCCCGTTTTGTCTTTTTTTTTTTCGCTGCCTGAGCTTCATGTTTGGGATTTCACGAGTTTCTCCTCGCCTGCTAACCTGCCAACAGAGACTGGAACACTGTTGTCCAACGTCTCGTCTTTGGGTCCTGTAATCTACTCATGCCCAACCGGGGGAGGTGAGAGAACACAGAACCGTGTGTGAAAGATGATGCCAAGTTAGTAACGGGAACGTTTTCATGGAGTTTAGGCCTATAGCAGCATAACTAGGGGGAAGATTCACAGCAATAACTGTAAGCTTCATCACAAAGATAAGCGTTGCCATTTAGAGTAAGTGTATCATTAGATGATGTCTCTGAGGTACAATCACTTCTTTGTCTGAGTACAATGGCAGATTACTGCAGGTCATATAGGTCTCTTTGTCCTGTAGACATGCTTGAACTTTAGCACACTGGTTTCATCCGGCCTCACTGACGCGCAAAAAATTAGCTATCATCTGCATAACGATGAAAATTTCTGTCGGGCTTCCTACTTCCTGCTGGTTCGCACCCATTCCTCTCCTCCCCCCCCTTCACCTCTCTCTTTTTTTGTGTTCCTATCTTGTGTGTTCTTGATTGCAGTAGTGGAGACAGGAAGTCACTTCAACCTTCAACACTGGGACAAATAGTAGACACTGTTGTACAGTCACTCGTGTTAAAGCCGATCTTCTTATCAGCAGTTCTTCAGCGTTAGCCCCTTTGTGAGTTCTTGTCTCCATCTTCCTGCAGCACATCCCAGTCTCCCTCCTGCACATCCCAGTCTCCCTCCTGCACATCCCAGTCTCCCTCCTGCCATTGTCTCCCTCGCCTACAACCAATGGCATGGCTCCCCCAATGCAAAATCCCAGCCTGCTCTGCCCTGCTCAAGCCTCATCCTACCAACCAGCCCGTTAATACAGTATATTTCCCTTGGTTCAAACTTGCCACCTCCTGTCCCTGTGTTCGGCAGTTGGGTTCAAATATTTAAAAACACACAGCCTAAAGTTAGCATCCTGTTTGGAGGGTTAATGGAATCAGTCAAAGCAAAGACAATTGTGGAACTTGCACAACTAACTTTTGTACAAACTGAGACTAATCTGATAAACTGAGTGTGGTTCCTTTAATGCAAATCAACTGTTCCAGTCGTATCTGTGACAGGATGTGATTGTCAATGGTGGTAAATGCAGCACTGAGACAGTCCAAGTACTAATCTTTGAAATTAAGAGCAATTTGTAAATGTCAGAAGTGCTTTGTTTGAATAAACTGGGGAAATTTAATAAACTGAGGAGATTTGAATACAGTTACTTTAGAGTACGGTGTTAAATACAGACGAACCAGTAATATCAGGTGAAGAAGCTGAAGTCGGGTCAGAAACTAAAAACATCACATTTTATGCAATTCTGAATAAATGTGCAGATGCGGGAAATTTTGTTTCACTTTCTCTGAAGCATTTTGCCCACAATTTCTTTAATCTCACACACACTTCCTGCCACTTACAGGTAAAAGCACCGCTGCAGTAAGAATCCTGCAAATCACACTGTAAATAGCAGTAAACACAAGACGGCACAATGTAAAGACGGAGCAAAAACATCAAGTTAGAGCTCTCTTATGTAACGTGCAAAACATTCTTTGGTCCGTTATGAAACTGTGGGTAGGACAAATTATAATATTGGTGCCACCAGAGTGTAGCTAAATAATGGGAAACACAGTTTTCGACACAGCAAGACGGGGCATGAGCCCGAGCAGAGGAATGTGTTCTCCGAGGGCCCTTCTGGTCCCGAAATAGTAACTTACTCAGAGCGAGATAATGAAGCACTGACAGATACTCGCCCACCCACAGAGGTGGTTATTTTTTGCTGATTGCACCCCCCCTCAGGACTGTGCCAACAGGGCTTGATTGAAATCTCCCTGACTCACCTATTTTAAATTTGTAATTCAAGGAGCACGTTCAGCTGCAGACTCATCCACAGCCACGTGCCTCGAGGCGCCTGGGGGGGGGGGGGGGCTCCTTTGTAGCAGCAGCCAGCAGACTGCACAACACTACAGCCCCCCCCCCCCCCCCTCAACAGGCAAAACTCACTGTGAAAATGACTCTTATGCACATATTGCACAATCTGTATCCCATATTATACATGTGTAGCATAGCATAGTATAATATAGTAACATTCTTATATTCTTATCACTTTTCTATTTTCTATCTGATTTATTTTTGGATTCTCTTTCTATTCTTATTCTCTTTCTTTCTGCATCTCCTCTGCTCGGTTCCTTTTTGTTACCGCTGTGTCAAAATCAAATTTGCCCCGAAGGGTTCTAGACATTATACTCTTGGCCACTTCTAATCCTTCTGAAATTCTAGATCTAAAACAACTAATGAGAATCTCCAAATTCAACCTTTAAAGATAAATAGATAATAATACATAATTCATTTATGATGCTGTATTGTACTACTGCCCGAAAGGCATCGTGTATCAAAGTTTCCCATCGTATGTCTGTGTTTGATTTCTCAAAACTGTTAAATGAACTTTATTAAAATTGAAGGTCATAGTTAAACAGCAAGTAGAGACATTATAGACGGTGTAAAGAAAGTCTTAACAGTCTATATTTTATATATTCACTGAAAATGCTAAGGCTGTCACATATGCTTATATGTGTCGGCCTATATTCGTATCAAATTAAGCTGCCGTGTAGTATTAAGCAATAAAATCAAATAATTAAAACCAAGAAAAATAATCACACTTGTGGCCCTGGAAATACTTTTGTAAATAATTCATTCAAAAACAAAAAAGCAAAAGTTTATACTTCCCCTTTTAGTGCAATAAACCGACGTAATTACCATTTAGATCATATTCGCTCTCTTGTATTGAAACAAACTTCACCGTCTACACAGTCTGGCAGTGATTTCATATTCATTATTGTATAATAAACTAAAACACAACATTTCATAGAATCTAAATTTAGAAATACATCTGTTTGTAGTAATACTTATCATAGCTGCATCTGTTGCTCTGCAGATACATTTGTAAAAATGTTTATGCAATAAATAGCATCTTCCTGAAATGTTAAGTTTAACCTCTGGTGGTTTTGGTCAGTATTACAGGAGCAGTGAAGTCACTGAATCCTTCTGCAGCCTGATCCCTTGATATGTTAATGTGGCAGCCTGTTTCCTGCAGCTCCTCTGTGATGTAGGCTGCACACAGTTATTCTGCGTTGCCTTACTTTATTCACGATCTGTAGATAAAACAGTAAAGACACAGTGGTGAGCATCTTCAAGCTGCGCACACAGCTGCTGTGCTGCTGAGGCGGAACATGTTATGTGATCACCATCAATCCATTGTGGAGTTGAACATTGGAATTACCAACAGAGACGAAACGTGTTCTTTCTCCAGCTTTGTTGGAGGCTAAGTATCTTCCCGCCGCACAATCTTCTCCTCCGACGTGTTTCCCATTCAGCCCACATTTATCTCCCGTCGACCCTTTGTCTCCCCCGCTTCTCCTTTCTCTCCCAACTGTCGTGGTACCTGCCTCCCGTGGCGCTGCCCTTGCCCCTGTTCCCAGCAGTCCCCGCTCTGACAGGTGACCTCACGGAGGAGGGCCGGTCTCACACGGCTGGCTGCGTCCACACAGATGTGTCCACGCGCTCGTCCTCTTCTGTCCCGCTCTCCGACACGCGGACCTCTAACTGTCTCCCCCGACGTCGCCCCGTGGGCTGCTGTCCCGCATTCGGCTCATCGTCCTCTGCTGTCGTTCTCTCTCTCCTTGCTTCTCCTCTCACAATTCCTCTTCTTCTTTCTTTTTTTGCTTTAGCTTTTCATCTGCGCGAGCTCAAATGAAAATGTTGTCGCCATGTCAGCTTCTCCGGATTTATTCTGTTCTGCCTCTGTCTCGATTCTTTTAATCTTTTTTTCAAACCCCCTTTTCCGTTGTCTGTTCCCATTGTTTTCCATTTCTTTTCAGTGTTCACTCTTCTTTGCCTTTTCCCTCGTGCCCTGCACTCGACCTTTGTCGGGTTTGACAGACACATAACAGGATTTTCCTATGAACTCAGTTGTGAGTTTGGCTCCAGTGAGTCTTGAGCCAAGTTCTCATAAAACTGTCATTATTACTTTTTTATTCAACAGAGAAGAGAGCAGAGCAGAAAACACGATCACGATTTCACGGTAATTGTCTAATAACTAATGATAAATAAGATCACGTCGGCCGTTAATAGGATTCAAACCAAGATTGAAAGTTACAAGTTGTGATAAGTGTCCGTCCGGTGACTCTCTGTTGAGCTCGGCGATGTAACACATTTGTCTTTGTGCGATCTTTGCATTCTTTGTTTCTGATGTTCAAACTTACTGAACTACTTAAGTAGAAACACGAGACGACTTCAAAGCTCAAATTATTTAACCCTTAACTCATGAGAGTTGAAGTTAGGAAAGGAAGCATTAAACGGATGATTATTTTTAACCCTTGTGTTTTGCGTTATGCTGAAATCTGACCAATTTAAAACCTTCCGCCATCAATTCAGCCCCTTATTGCTTTTATTACACTGTTCGCTTCAAAGCTCCCAGACTTTATTTTTGACTTTAGTCAGCCAAACAACTTCAATTTGTATTTAATAGCTGTTTTAAGGCCACGTTGTCGCAAATTAGATGTGTGCAATCTGAAAGATGTGGGCACTTACCCAGACAGGAAGAGTGTAATGAAACAAAGCACCAGTTGTCTTGGAGCTTGACTCATACTGGACACTGAATTTCCAGCATAGTTACAATCGTGTAGGAACAAATCTATAATGCAATAAAAACGATTTACTTAAAGCTACGGTTGGCAATCCTGGAAAATCTAGCAAGAGGCTTCGCTTTGAAAAGATGCAACAGACACATCGTATCCCTCCTGTCGGCCTTCTCGTCAAAGCCGGTCTGAATGTTGTGTTTCTTACAATCCTGCGAGGACCACAGACACTGTTTGTGTTTATTGTACTCGAGTATGATGACAATAAAGATCTTGAATCATGAATCTTGAACTGATAAATACAATTTATAGAGCCTCACTTCTAGAGAAGAATTTTAAAGTTTGTTGTTATGAGTGAACAGAGAGGTTGAGGTGGTGATAAACAGGATTTGGGGTCAAAACGGTTTCAGTACAACAGCAGATCACTTGTTTTAGGAAATAAACACAAGCAATGAAACCTTGAAACAAGTTCAGCAGAAGAGTTCACAGCCACGACTTCACTTATACATTAAACGCAACGGGAACACTTGACACGCGCTTCTCTCGCAGGCAGTGCAGCCGCTCTGATCTGGTAACACGGCTGCTAAAATGAAAGGGAGGAGCAACACTAGCATCCACTCTGGTGCTAACGTTATTGTTCTGGTCACTTTACCCAAAACTGTATGTTGAGAACCCTTTAGCTCTCGGAAATGGATCTAACACACAGGATGAGCGTCAGTCTTGTTACTGCTCACACTCAAATTCCTTCAGGAGCAAACACACACACACACACACACACACACACACACACACACACACACACACACACACACTGTCACAGGAAGAAAAACAAAAACAAACACGTACATGCAAATCCCTTCCAACCTTGCCACAAATAGCACTTTTCTGTAATTAATACTTTGATGCCAGTTTTACCAGTTGCCTGTGGTGGTGGCACGGAAGTCTAATCTGATGAACAAAGAAGGAGACACAGGCTTAAGATTTTAACCTCCACTGCTCCAGTAAATATCCAGTGGCATAAACACAACTCCTCTCACAAACAAACACTGAACCTGATACCACCGTGCTGAATTAAATAATACCACCGGAACCCAAGGGAGTTCATTACTTAGACTCTGATTTGCATTTTTGGAAAGAACCAAACCGCAATCGCACCAAGTTCCCAGGTCAATATTCATGTCTCTTCTGTTATTGTATAGGAGGAAATCTGAGAGGAAACAAAAGAGCTGCAAGGTGACCTTTTGAAAATCACAACACTTGGCTGGATTTGGAAAACAGCGAGTGCAAGTGTTGGTGGTGGGAGCGGTGCGGAGGTAGATTGTGGGTAAGAGGGTGGAATTAAATTGCCCACAAAAAGTCACCTCCCTCCTCTCAAATATATTTTCTACCCTCTACCTCCTTTGGAGCCAGGAAGACAACCAACCATCAGCGTAGCAAGGTAACCTTTCTCTAATTGATGTCTCTGAGTGTGTGTGTGTGCGCCGCACACCAGGCGGCCATATTGTGAGGGAGTCGAAAGTGGCCCGGGCCTCAGCATGTGGTGGGGTCTGACGGGGGTGGGGGGGGGGGGGTGATGCAGCCTTGCAGCTTGTGTGATGATGAACCACAATCAGACTCCAGCGAGAATCTGAAACGAGGGCTTTAATTTCTCAACCGACAGGAAACTAGTGAAACGACCAGCTCATAAAATACAAAATTACAAGATGATTTTGTAATCCATGAAAATAAGTAATGGAAGCGAACACAGGGTTTAGTTAACTGATATAGGTTTTACATTTTTAAGCTCAATATTCGTTTTTTGAAATGAGAAAACATGGGACACATTCTGAGCAGCTGCTCGAAGGCACTGGGGGAGCGATGGTACCGATGGAAGCATGACCGGGTCCTGAAGCCCATCGCTGAGGTCATCAGAGCAGGGGTCGAACGGGCAGAGCTAACCTGCCCCACGATAGCAAGCTGTATCAGAGCGGGGGAGCAGCCATGACCCACTGGCCTCTGCGCCACCACCAGACATCCTTCTCGTTTCCTTGTTGGCGCTGACAGTGACTCAGGGAGTCTGCTTGGACGAGGCCTTTGAAAGGAAGCTCTCCAAGAACAAGGGACTGGTCAGCGGGTGTCAGGGAGCCAGATGGAGGGCAAGGTGTCTTCGAGTAGAGGTCAGATGGAGGCGTTTTGCTGCTCGATCCCTATTCAGAGCCTTCAGTTATTGTACATAGAAGGAGTGAGGGGACGAAGAGCCATCTGCAATTACAGAAGTGACAGAGGAGAACATGAATTGATGGGGCTGATGTTAATGTAATGTAAGAGTTAAAAGCTTGACAGACATCACAGTTACTAATTAACTAAGGTGAGTGCGTATTAGCACATTGCTTGATTGGTAATTGCATCATTAATGCCTGTGTGTGAGGCCCCTGAGAAGAAAGGAGGGGGGGGGGGGGGGGTGTTTAAATGTAATAGTCTGTAATGTGCATTTTTATTTTCAGACCAAATGTAAATCACTTCCCGGCACATCGGCAGCCCTACCAGAGGTTTGAGTAAAAAAGCCATAATAGCTAAATGTGATTTCCCCTTAAATACATGCATATATTTGGTAATTTCATCTTATTGTCCTCCTCTTCTGAAATGCATAAATGCATGTAATGCATGATTTTAAAAAATCGGCTGCGCTCCCATTTGAAATCATATACCCTGACAGGAAAACAGTCTTTTTCTCCCGTTTTTCTACCGTTGAAAATTCACAGAATTCATTCTCTTTATCTGATTCAACAGAAAATTGAATAGTACAGGTTGGTGCTGTCCCTGGTGCTGATCCCACGTGGAGAGGACGGCGTTCTCCATGGTCCTGAAATAGCTGAGAGCTACTGTTGAAGTGTACAGCAGTTATATATTTATTTCTTTTTTTTTTTTTAACTACAACAATAGTTTACTGATCTTTCTCAGGCGGCCACACCAGTGAAGTCTGGAATACGTGCTCTGCAAGGCCACTTTAACTTTTAATGCTGAATACACTCTTTCCAGCAGTCTGTAGTTTCCACACACACACACACACACACACACACACACACACACACACACACACACACACACACACACACACACACACACACACACACACACACACACACACAGACACAGTGTTTTTACTCATTAACATTCTTCAGCCATCTTCCCTCAGTCTAAAGATGTGAATCAGCATCGCCCAGGTAACGAGGGCACTCAGGGTAACGCAGGCAACTGTCTGTGTACTAATGCGTCCTTGTCTTCTCTTGTTTTCTTTTGTTAAAAGCTGCCGATGTTAACGGTTTGTGATGCTGCCTCTGAATGGGCTAGCAACCACCACATCGCACATTTGTATGAAGGCTTTGTAATCTCAACAACTGGGAGAGTGGAGACCAGATGTGCAGGATATTGAAGCACAACACCACAAGGGCCACAAGTGTGTGCAAGGTTGGGGTCCTTTATCTTTTGAACAATGACACGATGACGTGAAAACAGGACATACATCTCATGTAGATTATTTTCAGACATCTGTCAAGCAATCAACACAATCCTCAGACTCAAGTTGCTGGCAACAAGTACATCATTGTGTATTTTTGCTGTAATGCTTTATACCAAGCTGAATTACAAAGCTTTTTATTTTGAAAAGTTGTGAACTTGAGTCTGAAGATTGTGTTGATTGCTCTGAAAATAATCTACATGAGATTTATGTCCTGTTTTCATGTCATAGTGTCATTGTTCAAAAGATAAAGGACCCCCACCTTGCACACACTTGTGGCCCTTGTGGTTTTGTGCTTCAATATCCAGCACATCTGGTCTCTACTCTCCCAGTTGTTGAGATTACAAAGCCTTCATACAAATGTGTGATGTGGACAACTTTTCAAAATAAAATCTTTGTAATTCAGCTTGGTACAATGATGTACTTGTTGCCAGCAGGAAGGGATTCTATCAATGTCTGTTTCAGTTCTATACGGTGAAATAAAACTAATCCGATTATCTAAATGATCTGGTTGTGACTTTGACCCAGTTCCCTGACACTGCTGTAGTTTATTTAAGGACGTAGAAGGTGACATGTTCGAACATGGACGTTTGTGGGATTAGCCGGTAGGTTGTTATAATGACATTACTCTAATATGGGCTCTGTTTTTAGCAATTCGTGCATTGTTGTTTATATTTTAGAGTTGGTGACTAATACCCACCCATCAACCAGGGCCCTGCTCTTTTAAAACGTGGCTTCACCTTTTTTAGGCAACATCCTTCTATCACGATTAAATAATCCTGTTAATTTTCATCGAGCTAATTAGATCATTTAAAGGCATCACAGTCTTCCTCTTGTATTTAGATGCTGAGACCATAGAGAGCATTTCTATTATTGGATGAGTGCAGATCCTGTGATTGCAGTTACAGGAAGTCCCAATTAAGGAACAGATAAGAAACTTAAAATAAAACCTCACTATAAAAATCTCAAATCTCTCCAAAAGCAACTTTAATTATAAAAGAAAATCCAGCAAAGTGAGTTCTGCAGTTTATCCTTGAATAAGAGGAAAGTAAGTGTTTCTTCTCACAGTTTTAAAATAGTAAATAATAACATCAATCCTCATTGTGATAGATAAGTCAATTATTTCATGTCAATCACAATATCTGCCACTGGGTTTTTGTTTTCAATGTCGAGTGTAATCTATCAGATTTATTTGCAAATGAAGTCCGTCACAATGTGGCGTGTGGCATTCACAGGGGGGGGGGGGGGGGGGGGGTGCACGTTCACCAGCTGACAGATGTATCATTAACACTGTGGTGGTCAGTGCTGTCACAGTCCTCCCATTCTGTCAGGAGGCACATTGAAGTACAGACTGAGTTCATACACTACAACTCACTCTGACAAGTTGTGTTAACCACTGATACAGACAGTGGCCTGATGTGGTGAAAGGAGAAGAAGGTGTGAGTGTGTGTGTGTGTTAGTGTGTTAGTGTGTTAGTGTGTGTGTGTGTGTGTGTGAAAAGCAGGATGGTTGAAAGAAACAGCCAGGGCCCAAAAAGGCAGAAGGTGCACTGGCTGATGCGGCTGTTAAATTGTCTGGAATGACTCCCTGTTATCCACCTGAGCTGCTATTTTTTTTTGTTGTTCCAAGTGTAATTTAGCGTTTCCAGTTCCCGGTCTTTACTGAACCCCCCGTGGCGTGTGGCTGCTTCCCTGCAGACAGCCACAGCGTTCAGCCACAAGGTCATTGGTCTGCACAAACCCAGACAGGGACTCACACCCATCACTGACACTGAAATGGCATCGTCCTCACAACTCCCACAGCAGGAGGGCTCGGGTCCCCCCCCCCCCCCCCCCAATCCCACACACACAGCACCAGTACAAATATCTCCAAGTGCACATGGAGATCACGGATGGTGGAAGTCAGTGAGAGTTGGTGTGTTTGTGTGTGTGTGGAGGGGGGGGGGGGCTCGGGCCACACTGTTTGCAAAGGCTGTAGTTATATTAAAAGTTCATGTAAAGAACTTTAGATATTATCATAGGACCCCTGGTCGGTGCTGAGAGATGAAGTGACCATGTTCAGGAGCAGGGCCACGCCTCCTCCTGTCACCGGTCAGGCCCACGTCGACCGGGTCCAATCATCACGCTCTGTCTCAGATTCTTCGATCCGTCATTTCACTTCCCTGGAGAAAGAGAAAAGCAAGGAAAGGTTCATACCGACCCTCATCCCTTAATCCTTCCTCCCTCATCCCTTCATTCCTGATCCCTCCTTCTCCTCCCTCACCCTAACCCTCATTCATCATCCCTCCCTTATTCCTACCCACATCCATTAATCCTCCTTTCCTCATCCCTCACCCCCACCTGCATCTTTTCATCCTCTCTTCTGTTCCTCGTCCCTTCTTATTCAAGTAGGCACTTTCCTTTAACTCCCATATTGTTGGGATGTGAAACTTGCTCGTGGAAGCCATAGTAACTGCAGAAAGGCAAATTAGTGATTTTTGGACCACTTTGAATGAACACACATTTTTAGAAAATGTTATGAAAGACATCAGAATTGGCTTTAGAGACAATAAAGGATAAATCGTTTGCAGTTGCACCCCTTTGCCAGTAGGGGTGCTGCAGCCCCCTCCGCACCCATACTTCCACTTTATAGCAACATTTTAAATTGAGTACATTCTGGTTTTGTTACAAATTCCAAGGTTTTACCTCAAGGTTCACGACCATCTGCAGAACCTGAGAGCTGGAAAAACTGAAACCACCAGTTAGTGGCTACAAGCGAAGAAATATATCAAGTATATGACTTTTACCAAGTCAGTACTATATATTCTGAATCTGAGCTCTACACAAGCTACTAATCTTGTTTATGTCTCGGCCCTAACACCATGACAACTGGAGCGAAGCACGGGCAGTTTCTCTATTCACCTCTGATTTGTGATTTTTCGGTGCCAAAGGTCGGCAGCATGGTTTTCTGTGTGTGTGTGCGTGTGTGTGTCTGTGTGTGTGTGTGTGTGTGTGTGTGTGCTGCTGTCACCTGGTGGGAGGCGGAACACGTCACTGCACAAGTCGGAGTTATTCTCTTCATGATGATGGACTTCCCTCGTTTTTTTTTTGTCGCCAGAACATGTGCACTCGGGCCATTAATCACCCATGTGTGGCTGTGTTTGTGACCCTCACACATGATGAGCACGTGCACACATCAAACACACATTCACGCTCGGTATCGCACGGACAACACAACCCCCGTCATCCTCTGTGGCTTTTTATTTACAATCTGCAGACTCACAAAATGTTCACACTCAACCTCTCTGACATCCGGTTCACTGACAATGTATTTCGACATTACATTTTTGCTGCAATACTCAGAGTAGTTTAATTAAAGAATGATTAAAGTCGATTCCTGGGGGGGTTTGATATGAAATTATTCAGAATGACAATATTAATAAGAGCCAGAAAATCAAGTCTAAGAAGCTGGAGGCAAAAAGCCCGACTGGTTCAGTTCGGTTTATGTTCGCTGCTGGGTTGATGGAGATGGGAAGCAGATGTGTGTGTGTGTGGGGGGGGGGGAGTTGGAGACGCTCAACCCAACAACGAGGAGGCAGGACTTGAGAATGAAGAACCACACCTGCCACACAGACACACAACCCCCCCCCCCACTCACTCACTATTCCCCACTTATGATGTACAACAACAACAACGTCGGCCGGTGGAAAATCCCTCAGTAAATCTTAAATGTTTATTTTACACTTAGTATTAATACTTTAAGGAACATATTGAATGACCATGTTTAAATGTAGAAATAAACCTGTTTGCCACAGTTTAGTAAACAACAGGTGGCTGTTCCTGCTGCCTTCTCTCCTCTCCTCTCTCTGCAGGATGCTACATATTTCTCGGTTTTACACTACTTTTCACGATGCATTGTGGGAAACGATGAGTGCACTATAGAGGGTATAAAAAACTTCACTAAACATTTGGACACAGCTACACTCTACATAGTGTATTATATAGTGATTAGTGAGTGACACAGCCATAGAGACACACAAGGAGGAAGAGCCAGACACAGGGGGAATGAGAAAACACAGGAAAATATCAGCAAAGATGGAATAACTCTTTCCAACCTGTAGGATATGACACGTCCACTTGAACGCACGGGGAAACTGATTGAACCAACTTTTTTGGGGATTTGAACCAATTTATTTTTGATTGAAACTGTTCACAATGAAAAGCGTGAACCAGAGCAGAACCTGTCACGTGTTTGAGAGACGGGCAGTTTTGAGGAATTCCTGCTGCAGTTATCATCGTGTGTGGACTCATCTTTTCTTTCCAGGTCTGGAATCAACATGACTTTTGCCCTCGATCAGCTGTGGAGAGCCGCGGCCACAGAACATCCATCAGTCTCCTGATTGTCCCGTTTTTTCTTTCACCTCCACCTCCACCATCCGTCTCCTCTCCCGTTCATTTCAGCTCCTCAGTTTTCCAGTAATTGCAGTTGAGCCTCGTGATTGGATTGAATGATTCATCTTCCACAGAACGACCCCTCCATTGTATTCGGCTCTGTGAGCCTCCATACAACTTAGAGTAACTGCAGTGTCAGCCCCACATATATAAACAAACCGGGGGGCGTGTGCGTGAATATGCAGGTTGTCTGGTGAGCCAGCGAGTCCCCCCCCCCCCCCCCCGCTGAAGCTCCCTGGGGCATAATGGACGTTAACTTTCACTCGGAGTGAAAAGCATTTTAAAATGATTTGTGTGAAAATCAGTTTTATTTACAAAGCTGCAGGAGCCTGTCTCTGTTTCCCGCTGATTTATCTTGTTTTTGAAAGAGTCCTCGTGTGAGTCCGGTGTCGTAATTACAGTAATTAACCACATGACAAATTATGTGCAAGTGTTAAAGGTATTTCCTCTGTATTTCCAGGCGTAGATATGCATTGATTGCCAGCGGGATGGGCAAAGAGTCTGTAAATGACTATGATTATACGTGTTGAAATAAGAATTACAAATACCGTCATTCACAAAATAAAGGATATATAAACTGTCGCGTGGGACCAAATGATATCTGCGGCGTGCGAGTCGCTGCTGCTGCTGACGCCTCGTGTTCTCGTGTGTAATTATCTAGCAACACACAACTGTCGTTCTCGTTCAACCCGTGCAACAAACAGCAAACAGCAAACAGCATCCCCAGACGCTCCCCGCTCGGCCACCTATCTCATAAATGTCATGCACCGCGGCCCTCGTTCTTTTTTATGTGACGCGAGTAGGTGCCCTGACCGGCCACATTTAATCTTATTGTAACACCCCCGGGCCTCATTAAACACAAAAGCCAACACCAGCGGCCTGGGAGTAGCTCGGCCCTGCAGCGTCGCCCTGAACCGTAATCACATTAAAGGGAAAAAAATCATCTCAAATTATGAATAGGCTTTAGCAGCGGTGATACATCAGGCGATATTTGGTGTGGGAGCTGTATAAATTTCAAATGAGAAAGTGGTGCAGTAGCAGCTCTGTGTGGGTTTATTGTATCTATTGTCACGATGTTTCACATTCTACATAGCTCAGGGGTTTGATCGTTGCGGTTCCCTAATGCAGTGATGATGTGACGTGAGGTTAAAGCCGTTTTAAACAGATTCTTACAGGTAAACGTGTATTTACTTTTGAATAAATACAACGTGTGCAAACAACCAAATGCTATTAGGATCACAGATAATATGATAATTATGACAAATTGCCCCAAATGATGGTTAATTAAATCTGCAATAAATGAAGCAAACAACTAAACAATAACCTCAAGTTCACACTCGCTGCTGCGTGTTTAGCGTCTCACAGTGTTTCTGCTGCGCAGCTGCTATACCTGAGGTTTCTGTTGTAACACACTGCAGTACGAAGCGGTGCAACTTGGTCTCATAATAACGATTAAACAAAGGAATGGGTTTAGTTAACAGCACCACTGTAGAGCTTCTACTTTCAAACAGGAACAGGACGTGTTAATGAACAGATAGAAACATTGAATCTATGCTGAAAGATCATGTTCTGCTGTGAACCTCGTGTGGTACAGAGAGAGAACTGGGCGAGACCCGGACTCTGTAGAAGAACAGTGCGTCGCAGGCCCGTCTGACAGGGGGCGGTGTGGTCCGGGCGTGGGACAGCGGGGGAAAGAGGGAGAAAGACAAAAACAGAAATCGAAGTTTCCCTTCCTGCTGAACTTCCACGCTGCTCAGGATGTATGAGATATACAGTAACACAGGTGATATGACGCATCACTGCAGACACGTCCCCTTGGGCACCAATGAAAAGCAGTTTTCTCCCAAACAGTTGCCTGGGGTGTTGTTGCTTTTATCTTAACTCTGCTTTGATAATGTGTCAAATTTCCTTGTACAGAGCCTGGAGGCTTGTTACCCACATCGGAGCATTTTCTTGCTACTTGTTAGTTATTTGCGAAAAAAAAAACCTGAGCTGATGTCAGTGATGTGTTTGCAGTTTGATAAGCTCGTGGCGAGAACGATAAGATTCTAACGGGGACATATGCTGCATTTAAAGTCCAATCCAAATGTGCCACAGGATGTTTCCTGACCACTCTGTGCGTCTCCACCTCGATGCTGGAATTACTTTATTCCCATGTGATATCAGTGATGTCTGCACCCCCCCCCCCCCCCCCCCCTCCCTTCAGAAACTGGCTGTTCGACACATTTGGGTCAAATGTAAAATGCAAGCTTTCAACTCGAGATTATCTTTCATCATCTCGGCAGAGAGGGGCTATGCATCTCTGATCTTTCTAGTCCATGGCGGGTTTTTTCTTTCTTATGGATGTATTTATTTCTCATTCCCATTCCAAGTTCATCAATTAAAAAAAACACACACATCAAAGTGGAGTTACCCCCGGAGAGTCTGACAGCAAGTTCGCTAAAAGGCACAAACTCGCCCACAGATTAAACAGATACCACCGACAGACCGGGGTCGATACAGACATCTGTGTTGATATAGATCCTGTAGGTTAGAATCAGCATCACGAGCCACTGCTGAAGGTGGAAACAGTCATTTGGTTCATTTGTGAGCGAAACAAGGTGAAGTATAGTTGCTGAAGTTGCACCGAAAAGTGACCGAGAATGTCAAAGTTAATGGTTTTGATGGTTTGTGTCTGGAAGAAGAATTCAGCTCAGTCCCAAACCTCATTATAACCACTATGGTGCAAAAACCAGGAAAACCACCTTGTTTAAACAAAGAGCACTTTCTCCATTTCATGATTCCAGTTTGTCAGCAAAAAAAAACAAAAACGTATTAGTGACGTATATAACGAGGACAACTTCTAGTGTGGTGCAGTACCACCACATTGCACCAGGGGAGCGTCTGCTTCGACAGCGAGGCCTACACGAGATTTGACTGATCGACCGATGTGAGACTTCCTGACTACATCGCCGCCGCGCGGCTCTGAGAAGCTGAGAGCCGCGATCAACTCGCTTCTTTGTGCTCTGTGCTGTCGTGTGACAGCTGAAACAGAAACATAATAACACCTGCAGGCTACCGTGTCATTGGTTACACTGAAACACAGAAGCAACAACACGGAGAGTTGACAACATTAAAAAACAACAACAACAGGAAAAAAGAAATCCTCGCTTTTACCAGAGGACACGAGGAAATAAAAACATCTCCAGCCTGAAGTCCGTCACTTTGAGTTCCTGCTGTTGTTGCCAGGTGACAGTTGCAAACAGCAGGAGTCTCTGCTCAAAATCAAATAATAATAGCAATGTCATCGGTGTGTTCTCTGGCAGAAGCACAGTGAGTGTGTAGAGTTCAGCTTTGAGCTCAAATTCCAATCATTACCAGAAGCAACGGATAGAAAGTTAGAGAATCCCACACAGGAAGCTTTTATGTGATGCCAGGGTCACACTACACAACTTGCTGGTGTCAGGGGGGGGGGGGGGTCACACACTACACAACTCGCTGGTGTCAGGGGGGGGGGGTCACACACTACACAACTAGCTGGTGTCAGGGGGGGGTCACACAAACCTCTGACTAGTGTGTCAGGCTCCACACTTCATACCAACTTCCTCCCATCTGCTCTGATCAGCTTTTACAGATCTGTCGAGATCTAAGAGGCGGAGCTAAGATGTGTCGAAATTGTACGAAAATTGGTCGAGACTCTTAAAAGTTGACAAAAGAAGAAAAGGGGGAAGGTTATTTAGTTTTTAAGATGCATATTAAAAATATTCAGTCATTTTTCTTGGTATATTTGTAAAATGAGACTAATTGGTAGAAACGTATGTATTTTTAGAGTTGGTGAGCCCGGTCCTTCTCAGCGAGCTGCCTCTTCACTCGACATCAAGAATAGAATCCGAAGTGCTGGTACCATCTTCCTGGGCAGGAGACTGCTCGGAGTGAGGAAGTGTGTTTCTGGCTCCGATCCGGAAACGGATGCCTTTGTCCTTGGAAGTCCACAAACTGTTCTCCCCCCCCCCGCATACTTTAAAGCTCAGGAAGTGATCCAGAAGGGTGACCGGTTGACAACAGTATTATTAAAGAAGGAAGACTTTTCATGTCTCAGTGATTTCCAGCAGCGCAGCAAGTTATTTAAATGCAGTAAGAGGTGGCCACCCCCCCCCCCCCCCCCCCACCCCCAGAGTCACATTCCACTGCCTGATAAAGATAAGTGCATTGTGCCTTCTCTCCGTTTCACTTTAAAAAAGAAAAGTGCAATCCATCTTCAAAATGCTGCTGCTCTTAGGAGTAATGTCAGCGTTTGCAACAACCAGTTGTTACTCATCTGATGAAGATGGATTTTTTGTTGTTGTTTTAATCGTGTCCCACACGTTTAATTCAAGACAATTCTTCCCGCCTGTCTTTGGCTTAATATGCTTCAATTTGACTTATTTGCTCTTATTGTGCTTGGAGAATCTGGACAGAAGGAAAAAGTCTTGACCACTCACTGTTCTGAAAGGTCACGAGACAGTGAAGAAAATCATGTGATAAAATATTAACTGGGATTACCGCACTGCGGTTCTATGCCTCCGCCAACCAGAGCAGTTTCTGTGAACATACTTTGAGATCACCTTCACTGTGACCTTGACCTTTGACCCCCATGCATTAAAATCGCTCATCTTTGAGTCCAAGGGAAATTTGAAGAGATTCCCTGAAGCTGATCTGAAGATATCATGTTCCGGAAAAACAGAAACGGAGATGAAATAACTGGCTCAACCTTGTAGCCACAACATCAAATGGGGACGCCGACCGAGCACTGAGTTCAAACAGAAGATAAAGTGTATTTACAAAATGGAAAATACATTAACTATCATCTGGAGTCTGGAGGTCAGGCGAAAAAATAACAAAAGGATGAGAAAGTCTGGGCCAGTCCACAGGGAACTTCCTCCCCTGAACTAATAAACATGAAGGTAAAACCAAACTAGAAATAAAGCCCGGAAACTAAGACATGCAGACCTCCAGCCTCAAACAGAAAGAAACTAAAGAAACTGTGCTTTGTGAGGTCACAGCGACCTGGACCTTTGACCTTTGACCTTTGGCCACCAAATTCTGTTCAGGTCATCCTTGAGTCCAAGTTCATGTTTGTGCAACATGTAAAGATATTCCCTTGGGCATTTCTGATCTAAGGTCACGTGAGCTTGACCTTTTGACCTCCCACCACCTAAAATCGAATCACTTCCTCTTTGAGTCCAAGTGAAGAAAAACATAAACATGCTCTGTGAGGCCAGCGTGACCTCTGACCTTTGGCTATCTTGACTCCAAGTGAATGTTTGAAAAGTGAACGGATCATTGTTTTTGATGAAACAATGAATTAATAAATGTACAGTTCCTTTACGTTGTGGGCCTTTTTATAAACTAGCTGCTTTAACTTTAGCAGTTTATGAAATATGAGTCTGAGCACAGCTCTTTTTTGAGGGCACTTTGTTAGATTGAATTCAGACTTCAGATTTCAAAGCTGCCGACCAACCAGAGAGAAAGAGAAACCCGTGTATTTCTATGAAAACACTTCCTTCCTCAAAGGTTATATGTTCATATGATTATTAAGGTGGGAGTATTTAAAGGTTGTGCTCTTCCCTCTAAATTATTTTAGAAATCTGCGAGGAGATTGTCACAAATGACAAAAGTCCCCGGCACAACAATTTCGAGCCGCACCACCGCTGCCCTCGCCGACGCAACACCGCGCCGGTTTTTTCACACACTATTTGTGGTGCGAGCGCGTGGGAGCGTGAAAACGAGGCCAAATGAGGTCAGACGAGACGTGTGAAGTCGAGAGCAGATAGTTTTTCTGATGGTGCAGATGCAGTTTTCCGTCTCCAGAGTGGACGTTATTGAATCCCGAAAGGGAAAAAAGGGTAAAAGAAGAGGGAAAAACTAATTGCCTGACCTTTATCGACTCCTTTGGAGGAGACACAGACCAATGTGCTCCCTCCCTCGTTACGTCCGCATAATTAACGTCCATCGATCGGCCTCCGCCTTTTTTCTCTCCCCTGATGCGCAGCGATGTGCCGGGGATGGAGAGTGACAGCTGTCGTGCAAAGTGACACGAGGCAAATTCATTAGCCAATGAGTCAATGGCGCCGCTAAGGAGGAAGAAAAACAGCGAGACAAGGGGAAATCTATTGCAATTCACAAACAGACGGGGGAATGTCAATCGAAAGCAGTATTGACGGGCTTTATTTGGACGTCAATGGCTTTGTCCGGTTTACTGATTTGGTTTTGTTGTCCGTCTTGGGAGATGAACATGCTGGGGGACGCGGTGCTCGAGACAAGACGCTGGTTTAATGGAAAAAGCCAAGGATGACTTTGTTCTGCTCAGTGTGGGAGGTGATATTACAGAAACAGATATCTCAGAAGTGACCATTAATGCTGACACGGGCCTCAGAAGCCGCGCCTCGCAGCGTGTCCCTATGGCAACAGCAGCACAAGACCTTTGTCGTCGCGGTAACAACATTCACTTAAAGTTAACACCCACTTTGAACAACACCTAATTAAAGGCTTTTCATTGGATTCCAACATTCTCAACATGACTCATCCCAGCAGATACCCAACCTCTTTGTTTTTCCGCGAGAAACACGCAGGGCTTAGTCATTAGCAACCACATGAAGTCAAACATTATACATTATACATTTAATCATAATATGGATAAAATAAAGTGCAGCACATGCCTCCAGCCTCGTCTCCGCTCCAGTGTCGAAAACGCTTATCGTGTTGGAAAAAAAAGAAGAAGAAGCTCATCCTGAACTTAATCCTGCGTTTCCCCCGCCCGAGGGGAATAACAGCTTTATTCCTTCCCAGGAGCCCGACTCCCTCTTCACTGTCAACTCTCGGTCGATTTGCATAAACGGTCAAGAGGTCACAGACTCAGCGGCACAGTCTGACATTTTAATTCTGTGCAGACAGCCAGGGTGTGCGCCCGACTCCCTCCCTAACCCATCTGCACTGTCTTGTCAGAAAGGTAAAGTAGAGCCTCTGCTTTCTTTAAAGACTTGACCGCAATAAGTCACTATTCATCCTTTTAAAAAAAAAAATGATTTCTGCCTTGTAACCGTTGTAATGATTTCAATGTTGCTGGAGGACAAAAGGTCGATACTGTATGTGATACCTCTTACCTCAAAACACACACACAAAAGAAATGTAGAAGCCATCATTTTGGTCCCTGTAAGGTTTATGCAGCTTTGCACAATTTAAAGAAAATAAATCCCTATCGCACATTGTTCCCTAGAGGTATAAAAACAATAAGCATCAGCTGTAGACGTTATGACGTTCCGTGGGTTTCATGTTTCCGTCACTGGCGATCGTCTGCAGGAGCCCATCACTACCGCAGAGTCATTTGACCCTTGTGTGAACGCAGACGAAAGCCAGATGTTAGCAGGAGTCAGTGGGATTTGGCGACCAGTGGAAAAGTGGCTTCATTTATTATTTTTTGGTTTGCAGGAATAAAGCATTGTGGGTGGATCCTGGCCCGGCAGCCAGCACATCCAAAATCCTGCAAGAGGAAACAACACCTCTCGAGTATTAGGAGTTGTTATTTACAACTGACAACATAGCTCTCTGTCACCGAGCCGTGATCTGCACACATTAAGTCTACACAGCTCTCGTTTACCACTTTGTTGAAGTTTTCATTTCCCAGATGACGGGGGGGGGGGGATGTGGACGTGACCTGCTCACAGTAATTGCTGTCGTGCCATGTTCCTGTGACGCTCCCAGATTTCCCTGTTGCATAACTGGCACTTCCTTGTGGATAGAGGCATTTCTTCTGCAGGAAACATAACCAGCACACAATCAGTGAGAAACAGGCAATAACCTTCTCCTCAGCCAGGTGGAATCTTACCTTTTCAACTTAACATACTATTTATCTAATTAGAAATGATTTTGTTGATTTATAAGTATTATTTAATTGCATCTTCTGTCTTAGTTCCCTCTCTATCATTTACTCATGTATCTTTTCTGCATTATCGTGTCTTTATCATGCTTTCTCAATGTTCTAAAGCAATGAGATTATTTCTTTCTTTATTATTTAATATATTTATTTGTATTTATTTATTATGTTTCTATGTAAATCAATATCAGCATGAGTTTTCTTGCTGTAGTTGCTTTTTAAGTCACATTCAGAAATCTCTGCAAGCTCTATTCAAAAATCAATTCTGCCTCCTCCACTTCAATATCAAAGTTTATCAAATACGCTTTTGAATGCAGTTGTGTGTGATGGTTCTGTGGAATACAATCTTGCGTTATACAACGTAAGAAATATAATCAAGACACTTCCAGGTCACGTACGACGGTCCACATCGGATTAATAATATTATTTTAAATATAAGTTATGTGCTTGAAAAATGTAGTTTTCTGTGCTCCAATCTGGGATGAGCCACAATGCTACACTCTATTTAATATGATGGAAAGCTCGGAAAATAAAGCCAGTACCTGAACCTTGAGATGTACTATATGTCATTTTACCCACCGTCTTTCATTTTAGAAAGATTAGTACATTTTGATCTTCACTCCCCGCAGGCGACCAAAGAATTAACTCTGCAAAACTTGGACACTGAAGAAAACACGACTTATCAACTCCAGATCAAAAGACTCTCTGCGCCGCGCGTCCTTAACTCAACAGCTAATGCCTCCGTGTCCACAGTTCATTTATCTGAGCATGTTGAACCGTGCGCTTTGCTGCAATTTGCCTCCACATGAATAATGTCAGCTCCAATAAATAAACAGTCTGACCAACGGCTGACCGCAGTTTCAACCGCGATCCTCCTGAAAGAAAATATTTCAGAAATGCTGCTGTGCACAAAACCTGCATTGACATGTTGTGACCTGCAAAATGAAGCAAATTAACACTCAATGAGAGCGAAGGACCTTTTCTCTGAGCGTGTCCATCTGATGATGAACTCATCTCCACCCCTGTGCGGTACAGTGATACACTATCTGATACTCTTCATATGATGTTCCTCCACCAAATGAATTATCTAATGAACACACACACTGCGTTGGATTTATCATGTTTATGATGTGAAGTAAAAACATGTCTAATATGTCTTCTGTCGAGCAGCAGATGTGCTAAATAGGCCGTCAAATTTCCCTTGCCAACCCAATGAGGATTTATCACGTCCAAAAACATACGTGGAATATTTGATCTCCATTTCTGTTTTCCCACAAAATGCTCAGAGGCATATGAAATGTGCTGCGTGCCTGTAATTACCGTGTGAACTCCTGCTAGTCTGCAGAAGAACACAGGGACATCTCCCAGATGTTGTCTCCTGGGACCCGGCTGCACTTTATTCTGCTTCCAATTTATTCCATTATTTTCGATTTTTCTGTATTTTTTCCGAGCTGCTGCTTTCACAGTTCACCGTGTGCGTAGAGAGGCTCATTAGTCTCCGCCCATAGTGAAGGAGCACATCCAATATGTCATTTTGTGGACACACCAACTGCCAACAGGGGTGTGGTGGGGTGGGGGGGGGGGGGCTTTTGGAGCCTAAAATACCTGATGTCAAGGAGCTCTTCTAAAAAAAGGTTGTCGGAGAAAGTGAAAATTACAAAAAGACAAATAATTATCCATCTATTGTCTTCTGCTTATCACCCAGGCACAGGTTGGGGTGGAAGAAGGGTATCCCAGACGTGCCTCTTCCCAGCTCTTCCTGGGGGATCCTGAGGCGTTCCCAGGCCAGATGGGATATGTAATCCCTCCGGCAGGTTCTGGCCCACCTGGGGTCTCCTCCTAGCTGGGCGTTCCCGGCAAACCCACAGGCGCAAACCACCTCGACTGTAGAAGAAGCAGCGGTTCTACCCCTGGATGTCCAAACCCCCCCCCACTCTATATGTCTGAGCCGAGCTCTGTGACTGACGTGACCACTAACCATGCATTTTTGATAGTTCTTGATTCTTTCAGCACTTGCAATAGATCTGGATGCAGCAGCCTCTTTCATGGTGATGTGTCTCGTCTGTTGTCCACATCCTTCAGCGATGCTCTGCGGGTGTGAGATTTGGTGGGAGTAGGGTATGTGAGTGTGTGTGTGTGTCTGGGTGTGTTGGTGTTGGTGTGTGGTTTGTCTGGCGTGTTGTGTGGGGTTTTGTGGGTGTGATCCACCCCAGCATTGCATTCTGTGGAATCAGGGAATTGCTGCATGATGTTTAGCTGTAAAATTTGTTGATCAATGTGAGACTTAGGTTTCACACGCATAACTTCACAAGCAATAACGGATGAGGACTTTGTGATATAGTGTTGTGTGTGTGTGTGTGTGTGTGTGTGTGTGTGTGTGTGTGTGTGTGTGTGTGTGTGTGTGTGTGTGTGTGTGTGTGTGTGTGTGTGTGTGTGTGTGTGTGTGTGTGTGGGGCTGAGCGTCTTGTAAGGGGGACTGCTGCGATAAGTTATGATGACAATTCATGGGGGTTATTGAATTTCCGTTTGTTGTGACTGAAATATCAGGTCAGGGTTTCGACCAGGGTTCCCCCCCGCAGGGCAAGAAGGGCCCACTACGCATCCAGAGTCACTGCTGCTGACCACGTGTTGAACATTTCAATATTTAAAACATCTACACATTAAACTTTGCATTGACCTTCATCTAGATCAGAGTTCATGGATCGTGGTCCCATCATGACCCGGACCTTTCTATTTGAACCAGCCTTTACAGCACTGGTTTTGCGGCCCGAGAAACTTACAGACCAGTTGGTGCTTTGTGAATCATCTCATGTCGGCATTCGGCAAATCAAATCTGTGAATTCCGATGAGCATTCCGACAGCCGGTGAGTAACACACACACACACACACACACACACACACACACCAGGTAGAGAAGTGAGTCATGTGTTGGAATTCTTAGAAAATGGTTAAAAGTGAAAATGACTTAACTCTTTTTCTTTCTAAAGTAAAGCTTTTTGAAAAACAATTTATTTTTCCTTGACATGAAAAAAGTAATAAAGAGAATAATTATTCCAAACCCCTACAGTTCAATGTGAAAACAGAAATTTTAATTGCATTTGCTGTGGTAAAAAAAAAAGCCTTTATTTTGTGGATTGAATAATGATGAAATGGTTTAAATGCGAATTTAACCTTTCTGTGTTTGATGCTGGTTGAGTTGAGCTCTTTCTGGCAGCTTCAGTTAACGTGAATTGCTCAGTTGATTATAACCACATGCAGTAGCTTCAACTTTAAGAGTCAGGAATGCTCAGCACACGAGATAATCTAGGGCTTTGACTACACCCCCCGTTTTAAAAAACGTTTAACTCTCCGAGAATCTCTCCTTTCTCAGGTCACGTAATCTGAATTATTCAACAATTTCTCACTGAAAGCGTCGGTGGAACAAAAACGCCTAATGATGAGAGATTTTTTTGAATTTATTTCTAGGAGCATCCACAGCTAACACCAGCGCTCTCTATCTCATCTGAAACAACCCAGCCATAAAATGATGCCATTCAATGGGTCATTATGCTCTAATCAACACGAAAGAGCTGAGTCTTTTACTCCCCCCGTGTCGAACTCACCTTGAATGGGAGAAACCGCACAATGAAAAGTAAATTACGCAGCTTTCAACGGCCTGCTTTTCTGTCCTCGCTGGGAAATAAAGGCGACGTCACCTGTTGGCGTCCTGTGCAGTGTTACAGTATGTGATATGATATGAGCGAGCTCTTTTAATGCCAGCTTGCTGCTGAGATCGCAGCCTTTGCACAGCCTGGAGGGGAAAGATGCAGTTGTTACCAGGGGTCGTGTGGGTCATGAAACCCCAAAAAAACACAGCTTCATCAGTTCCCTCCATGCATCTCTTTAACGTGTTTCTGCAGCAAACTACCCGAGCTGCTGCAATCACGCTGGAGATATTAAAATGCCGACCTTTCAGTTGTGTAGATTTACAAGGTGTGTTGTTCTCCATGGGGCAAACGCACAGAAACAGCTAAACTATTTGGACTTCTGGGCCGGTTGAAATGAATTTCTTGTAAGAAAAACAAAGCCAGACCTGTCACTGTGGCTTCCTCTGGTTCGAATCACCCAGACAATGAACAGAGAAACGTAACATTTATGACCACGGTGTTCTTGCACTTAATCAGGCAGAGAGTGAATATATGTGACCTCATCGCCGTAGCGTCCCCCGTGGGGTCAGAGCTCATGGATGTGATCAGGGATCTGCACGTTTTTTCCCTGAGAAGAAGATGGAGTTGAACGTGCAGGTCATAAGTGACTGGGTTCCATCGCAAGGCAGCGGGACGAGGCTGGGGTCTGAGGCGCCCACATCATTTAAATTTAGGATGTGTGTGATGAGCCCTGACAGACTGTGGTCATTCCTGCGGGGTGAGCTGCTGTTGTTGCCAGCACAGATGTGGACGGAGTTAAACATGAACATATGGTGCAGGGAAACCACACACGGGCTCGCAGGCGCATGCAGTGACATGCGTACCGACACATTCGTTCCACCTTGAGCACATGCGAGCCGTGGTTTCAGAGGGACGGGGAAAAGGCCGTCCTGCTGCGCCTCGCTCCCTCCCTCCCTCCCACCTGCTCCGCTGGGAGCAGCAAACATGGATCCTTGGAATGGCCTGTTGTTCCCCTCTGTCAGCGCGCTCCCCCTCACATATACATCACACGCCTCCTGTGTTCCCGCGGAGCAGAACTAAAAGCACTGACATGGGTGTGGAAAATCAGAACGAGACGAAAGTGGGCGACTAAGGCAGAGGAGGAGGGAATTCGACTTAGTTGATGAGGGAAGGTTGGGAAATTGGCACAATGGCAGGGGACAGAGTACAAGGAATATGTAAAATATCGCGTGGAGTGGGAGGAGGGGTGTCACCGGGGATGAAAGTAGACTCGGTGATGAGAAGGATTCAGATGAGGGTGTGCGAGCTTATAAATCAACTATGGCTGCGCAAGGCCTTTGTGTTATTCAGATGCTGAGGCTTGGCCTCAAACAGCATTTAATATATGAGCAAAACAAATATGAGCAACAACACACACACACACACACACACACAAACTTAAAGCCTGAGGTATATGTACCATCACAGGATACAAGGGAGGGAAAGGGAACGCTCCACATGGATCTGATCTGTACTTTTAGTTGAAAGTGGCTTTTGTAGATTGAAGTCGTGTGTGATAATGGCAGCACAGACAAAGCTGTATCTGTTTATAAACCTGCTATTATCATCCTATATTTATCAGAATCTGTCGTCTCCATAACTACGTCCAACCAGTCTTTGCATTTATAGTCGATATTATTATCAGTTAAAGGTCTTTATGTCAGTTCTGGCCAGATTGTGACAAGCAGAGCGGCAGAACATGGACGTGACAACAAACATGATACATGTTACATTATGATGATATGATCCATAATAAATCTGCAGATTGTAAAAAAAAATTCCTTCTTTAACAATTTAACATGTCCTGTATGACAGCTTATTGCTATATGAATGATTCATTGAAACCGAGGCTCACGGCTAGAAGTTAGCAAGTGAGTCACAGAAAAAAGTCGTCTTCTAGCAGTTGTTAGTCAGAGCATGTTTGTGTATTTTGGGAAAGTATCTTTGACCAGAGGGCTGATGGGAAGAGGTTGAATGTGTCGGTTGCATATTTTCAAAGTGTAGCCTGGGGTGTGTTGCTTTTTTTCAGGATTACAATTTGCCCTCAAAGGGATTTTTTTCATCTGTACAGCACCTCCACCTTTACATTACATATCATTTAGCTGAGGCTTTTATCCAAGGCGATTTACAATGAGTGCATTCAGCCATGGAGGGCTCCTACCTTCTGCAATCAGCTCAGATAGGATTCTCCTTCCAGAGCAGTCTGATTGAACATGTGCAGAATAGGTGCAAAACAAAGTCAGAATCAGAACTAAACCACCACCCCCCACACACACACCACACACACACACACACCACACACACACACACCACACACACACACACACACACGAGGCAAAACTCCAGGACATTATTCAAACAGAGAAAGAAGAGTCTGAGTCTCCTGGAGGACAAAGATCCAGAGGCATGACGTCTGAAATGAGGTGAATGAACAATGGTCTGCCACAGAAAAGGCCCTTTAAGGATCTCTGTATCTATTTCAACCTGACATTACATCAGGATCCGAAGATAAGACGCTGTTCATATCCTTTGGCAAAATCAACGAGCAGCTGTTTGATTCCGTATGCACCCAGAGGCACGTAGCGCTCCATCAACGTTTCCTTAGAGTAACTGAAAAGCCGCGAACTGCATCACGTGTAATTGACTCCGTGTCCTGACGTGTCGGTGTTTTGCCGTCTGTCGTTCAGAACGTCGTTGCTTCGAACCTGCTTCCTCTTATTCGGGGGGGACAGAAATCCGTTTTTTTTTTTGCAAACCCACAGGAGGAAGGCAGGTAAACACCCGCGACGGTTCCTCCTTCCATCTCAAGGTGTTCCTCTTGTTGTTCGGCTGTGTGCACAGACATTAGAAACTTCAGGTTTCTTTGAATCTCGAACTTAAACGGGAAAGTAAATTAATGTCTTGGAAAACAGAGACGTCCTTTTTTTATGTAGAGACGGCACAGCTCGTTGACAAAGACGTATCACTTGTGTTTGTTTTTCTGTTAAAATGTAAAATATCATTCTCAGTGGACCTTGTTAAGGCTGTCTCCTTTCAGCGACGCCTGAAAAGCACGAGTTCGAGATGCAGGTCACATTCTGACTGCACAAGTTGCAGAAAAGTTTGAAATGTTTGGCATTGACGGATTTTATTTTGTTACTCAACAAGTTCAACAAAAAACACTCGGACCGCACCGTTCCTGCGATGGTTCAGGGTTCAGCGGGAACACACCTGGTGGGAACATGTGGTTTTTGTGACCCGAATCGCACCAGACCACATTCAGAGGTGGTCTGGGCCACATGTGTCGAAATTCTTTTAGCAGTAATAAAGGGTGATCAACCGCATCATACTTTTAGTTTAGTTTTTCCAGTTGAATAACCAGAAATAGTTTATGTTCAAACGTGCAAAAGGTGTTTTTGTTGGAGTAACACATCACGTCCTGCCTTTCAGAGGACCTTTTTTTTTTTGCTGCGTTTGACTTCTACATTATTATTCATTAGCTCTCCTCTCTCTCTCTCTCTCCTCTCTTCTCTCCTCCTCTCTCTCTCTCCTCTCTCTCTCCTCTCTCCTCTCTCCCTCCCCCCCTCCCCCCCCCTGACTCTTCTCTCCTGGATTCGTGCCGGCCGGGAATCATAAAGTCAGTTTATGAAGCCGATGATGCTGAAAACAGCCGACTGCTCCGGCTGGAAACGGCCTTGATGAGAGCGGAGTGGCAGGAAACCAAAACAATGAGCTGAAAGATGCTTAGAGGGGTCAGTGGAGCAGAGGGGGGGGGGGGTGCAGTTAGGTTAAAAGTCTCTGTGGGGTCTTCTGTGGGTGATGGACATTCTGGGCCCGCTGATACATGAGCTGGACCAGTCAGTCTCAGCTGTCAATCATGATGTATGACCGTGTATTTATATCAAATAACCAATTAAAACCAACCTTGGAAAATGAACACTTGAACGTACATCATAAGAACTACCTAAAATAAATCACTTGACATGTACTTTGACTTTTTAGTTTGGTCCGTGGTCTGAAACCATGGCAACCATTGATTTTAATTTGATCTACTTCTTCTTCTTCTTCCTTTAGGACAGACGTTAATGCAGATTTGACCTCTTCACTTCCCTGCAGTGACATCGATAGTTACGTCAATGCTTTGAGTGCAACTATGAATTTTCATCGCAGTAATAACTTCTTCAATCTGTCTCATAACATGTGGTTAAATTATCTTTTTTTTTTACTTACTTATCGTACTTTATCTATCGTATCTTTTTTGTGTCTATGACATCATTAAATATTATCTCTTAGGATAATCTTATTGTAATAAAGGGTTTGTATCTGTGTGAATGTAGACATATGTGTGTGAGTGTGTGTGTGTGGTGTGTGTGTGTGTGTGTGTGTGTGTGTGTGTGTGTGTGTGTGTGTGTGTGTGTGTGTGTGTGTGTGTTGCAGTCTTCCACGTTGAGAAACTGTAGATCTTCTGAAACTGAACAGACCCCACTATAAGTCAGGAGGCTGTCTCCTGTCTCCTGTCTCCTGTCTCCTGTCTCCTGTCTCCTGCCTCCTGTCTCCTGTCTCCTGTCTCCTGTCTCCTAGAGTGTGTGTCTATACACCAGTAAACTGCATCAGCAAAACTCGTTTTGTAAGAAAAGTCATTGTGGCCGTCGAGTGATTTTCTTCTCTTGTACAGTGAGGAGGACCTGCCGTTGATTCATGCATCGGTCTATTCATAAATATGTTCAGTGCGATCCTATCTTCCTCTGACTGTAAACCAAAGTGCTGTGGTTACAGTAACCTAACCACAGACAGGACTGTGGTCTCTGGTGTGTCACACGGGCACTCTGCACACCCACCATCCACCACAAGCGCCTGCTGCCAGCTCTGCTGCCGATAATGAACGTAGCTCCTAATTCATGTAAAAACTCAAACTGGGAAAACTCTGAACGTACTGCAGAACATGGATTTAGTTTTCTCCGTTGCTCTTGCAGTGTGGTCGTTGAGTCGTTTCATAAACCCTGGGCAGGTTTCGAGGTTTCCCGTCATTACTCCGTCATGATAAAACAAGACTTTGAATGTTTAGTCAACTTAGTTTTTTGTTTTTTACTACTCAACTGCACATTCACAACGTGAGAGAAACAATGGACTCAAATGCACGACTCTTGACGCAGGAATCAGATCATAGAACAGAGTTTGAATCAGTCCAAGGCTCAGTATACGGTGAAGGAGGGGCAGGTGATACACAAACACACAGACAAGGGAAGACGTACGCTCGTCACGAGGAAGCAAGACAAACTGGCGACAGACAGAAGAAACACAGAGGCTGTGTCCGAAATCCCTCACTCATCACCATATAGTTCAATACATAGAATATAGATAATGTCAGAAGGAGTATCACAGCACAAACTGCGGCAAACTTTATTTATTTCTACATTCAAACTATGTGTAAAATAAACATTTAAAATTTAATGTGGGATTTTCTTTTTCTGATGAGCTCACTACACAGTGCTTTAAATAGAAGACCCTAAATATTAAAACAGGGGTTAATGTATTCAGACACAGCCGAGACTGAATTCTCAGGTGAAATGAGACAGAATGTGATTATACTACATTAAACATGTTGACAAATACTGAATAATAGAAATAATAAAAACATGACCTAAACACAAGGGCTGGATGTGAAACAGATCAACTATGTTTTTCACTGCGTTTCTGTGGAAGTCAAACCTGAATATTTACTCTTTAAATTGAACGGATTTTTCTTGTGGTCAGTCACAATCAGCTCCTGACATGTTTTCCCAATCATATTTTAAAGGGATTCTTAAACTGTGTTATTCGATCAGTACATCTATAGAAATGTGCATGTGCCATGCGCTCAGATTCTTAAAAAGCTCTGACAAGTGAAAGCAGTCCTGTTTACGTGGTAACCATCAGGGTGAGCTCCTGGTGATTAACACTGTGCCACGTATGTGTTTTCCATCGACACCAGAAAGACTCATCATGGACATTGATACACACCAGTGCTTTTAAATGGCTTAATTACGACTATATCATTGGCAGCAGATGACAGCAAGAAATCCGCCATCAGTCTTATTAAAATGCTTAAAGCTCTGCGTTTGCCAGCTGAATCACAATGCAATTATTGTTGTTGTTGTTGTTGTATTTTGCAGCATTTCTTCTGTGCACTCCAGCGTTTGTGCCGCTGTTGTTTAAATCCTCGTCCTCTCGTTTTTTTATTAGTGTTCAGGGAATGGATCATTCCAGGCCCTGGCATACATTTCTGTCAATTTTATAACCCAGTTCAGCACGAGAAGCTGGAAATAACTGTGGACTATACGATGCTCATAAAGCGCATCCAAGCTGTTTGATTGTGCTAATTTCAGGGCTCAGAATATCCTTTTCCTCGCAGAAATCCACAGCTTGCCTCTCCGCGTCTCGGCCGAACAGTAACTCAGTCAGTTGTGCACGAGCGAAAGCAAATGGTTCTTTTGCTCGGAGACAAAACGTTTCCTGTTTGTGCGGTTGACCTTTTTGAGCCACGAGGGTTTATGAGGTTCTGCAGAAAGAGACGGTGCCATGAATTAACCGTGTTGCACTCGGGCACCGCAACACACAGGATTGTACTATAATAACAACAACACACAATTCATGGATCAGATCAACACAACAGAGAACCGTCTGGTATCTGAACACAGGACTTGTTGTGTACTATGGCAACATGCTCCTTAATAAGGACCTAAACAATAATCAATTTCAATACCAACATAAATTAAACTATTATATAAAAGAAATTAAAAGAAACAAAAAAAACATTAGCTAATATTAGTTATCTTGTGTCTCTCATTTTCTAAACTGAAAAACCTGCTGGAGAAAAAGTGTAATCAATAATATAAAAGCAACATCTCTAAGAGAAGAGAATATATTAATAATAAGTAATAAAACTAGAATTCTAAACTTTCTTTGACAGTTATTCTCTTTCACACTGAACCCAGTTCGTGCTGTGCTTGCTGCTGGGTTCAGAGCAAACTAGGCATTTAGTGCTTTTAGGAGTTATCTAAGTTTTTAGCAGGAACTATTCTACTGCATGTACCATCACCCCGGGTCCTGGGCAATTTTCCCGGTGAGATTTTTTGCCTTTTTCTCTTTTTGACAAAAGAAAATATCACAAGGAACCCACACCACACACAGACACACACACACACAGACACACACACGCACTATGAGCTTTTCCTCTATTGTTCATTTTGTGTCCGGCCGGCAGCTTCGGTTCTGTTGCATGTGTGATTAGTCACAGCGCGCAGCGGTCAAACTGTACTTGTGCTTTTTGCTCGGCACAGCAAACCAAAAAACAAAAAACGTCCCTGCGTGTCGCATGACATTGAAAAGAACCGGGGTTCAGAGCACCGAGCTGCGGCTGGGGCATCCTGTCTGAAAGGAACTGTTACTTTACCATTAAAAAGGTCACCAGACATTATCACAGACTTTAAACACTGCAGTTTATCCACGTGGATCGTCCTCCACAGCAAACACAGCCACAGATGAACGGGCCTTGTAGCACAGCTCCTGTGACTTGTTGGATATGCATCACAGCACCAGTCACTACTAAACACAACCATTACTGAGATGCAAATCCTTATAAGTAAAGATAACGACAGAATAGAATAGTTTTGTGTCCAAGATAATGTACAAACCATCAGGGTGCCACATTTGGCTGGTGTTGGAAACTGCTGTGGTGGTTTTGTGTTTTTTTTAATATGTTGCCTAAGTTTCCAATTGTGCTGTGCGAAACCAGTACAACCATTCATCCCTGCACAGTGTCTTTCACATGAACAGAGACTGGTTTTACTTTTCATCAAAGGGATGCAGATACGCCTGAGGAGAGCTCCACGTGTCTCCCTGTCCCTCAGCAGAATGCACGTGGCTTCTGGTAAACACAGTGTCCGGGGAGAAGATGAGATGAAGCTCAACACAGGTGCAAGGCAAAGAGAAGTGGAAGGCAATTAATTAGTTGTAGAATTGACATTAACTTTACTTTCATTTGCCGAATCTGAGGAGTGTTCATACAGAGCGTGAGCAGAATCGCAAGTAACGTCCTCGACATTCAGTTTTTCAAGTCGGATGAGGCTTGATGGGCAGAAAAACAACTTTCACCCGGCAAATGTCGGAGGTTGACACCATCTGCAGAGTCTGTCGGAAGCACAGACGTCCCGAATATTTGTGATCTCTCTTCCAGCTCCCCCGGTGGGTAAGAGAAGCTTCTGGCATTCCACATTCTCTGTGAGATATTTTGAATAATAGCAACAACCTCCACCATCCTGTGGCCATCTGTTCACTGAGCCATAGAACAGGTTTCTCTCTGGTGAGGGGGTAGATGCCATTCAATATCAGATATGATCAAAGAGCGGCAGGATGGTCCTGGGCCTCCCGGGTGACCGCGTGCTGGTAATTACATGGAAACTCCGGCCTGGAGGCTTTGAGCGGAGACAGGAGCCTTAAGATGGAAGGAAATATGACGATCACAGAGCAGGAATACACACATTCGATCGTCTGGAAGTGTGGTGCACATGATAGTGAATGCATTACTATCTTTACATCTCTCTACTGAAATCCAGAGATCACTCTGTCTGTCTGTCTGTCTGTCTGTCTGTCTGTCTGTCTGTCTGTCTGTCTGTCTGTCTGTCTGTCTGTGTGTCTGTCTGTCTGTATGTCTGTGTGTCTGTGTGTCTGTGTGTCTGTCTGTCTGTCTGTCTCAATGTCTGTGGAATCCATATATCGTGAGAACCATTCCTCTAATGTATGTGCATGTGTAATTATGAGGGCACAAGGGAGTGCAGTGTGAAATCGGGTGCAGACAGACTTCAACATCCATGTTCTTGGATGTAATATCTGGCCCCGGCAAGATCATTTTGATGATTTGATTATTTTCCTTTCACCATATCTGATCGACACAGACATTCACTGATGTCGGGGGGGGGGGATCTCTATCATGGAAAGAACATTCACAGAATCACTTCCACTTTAGCAATTTGTCATAAGAGTAAAGGCCCAATGTTTGTGTTGTTGCTGCGATGCTTTATATCGGGGCTGAGTTGCACGGCTTTTATTTTGAAATGTTTATTTGAACTTGGGCTTTGAAGATTGTGTCAAAAGCTTAAAAGACGTCTGAAATAACCGACTTGACATTTATGACAAAATCACAGCGGTTCAGTAAATGATTCTGTCATTCAAACAACAAACCATGCACAGCAGTAATAAAGACAAATTCAGTTGACTATAAAACTGGTGCAAAAAAACAGAATCCGGTTGCTATTGGCTGCACAAGGGCTTCACTGCAGATAAACCAGGTAGGATGAACACAGAGTTCCCTCTGCACCACAGACTGTTTATCTGCACATACCCTCCAGCTCACAAACAATAAACAGTGACAGCATATTGCTCACTAATGACAAGGAGTCATTCTGAAGTAGCTCCAGAACACAGCACAAGCTTGAACAGCATGAATGTGGGAAAAAAAAGTCTGAAATATGCACTCGTGACGTGTTTTATTTGTGTGTGTTTTGTTTTCATTAATTACTTTTGCTCGTAATTAGAAGTTCGGCTGCAACGCCGTCCACGCCGTCGCCGCTAATTCCCTCTGTTGGCCTGCGGAGAATGTAAACAGCCACATGTCTCCCTCTGACACACACACGGAGTCACCAGCTGTGTGTTTGAGATGCCAGGGAGGAGCTTCAGCCCATGCTGGGGTTCCGGTCCCCCAGGTCCCAGCTCCTTCTGCACAAGCATCACAACCAACCGGCATCAGTCACAAATGAATCCCTCACTGGGTTCCCACAGGTAAACATTGTCATATTTGAACGAGCACCAGAAGCCAGGGAGTAACCACCCTTGTTACTTCCATAGTAGTGTCTGCTCTTCAGAAAGGTAACTGTCATTTAGTTTGGGCAAATTTACAATCTCACGACTGTAGACTCACATTTAACGGATAGATGTGTGGTATCGATCTTCTCATCAGGACATGATTATGATTCCCAAAGTGAAAAATTGCTTGGCAAACAGGCTCAGAAGTCTATAAGTTCTGTTTATTACATAATAAGTCCAGTGAAACAATTCATGTCAGCCTCCCACTTGTAAATCTGGGTCCAAGTTATTACTATTATAATTTTGAACACCAACAATAACTTCCTCCTTGTTGAGACGAACCACAGACGATGAACTGCCACAAGCCAGGCAACTACACACTGTGAAAGCTCATCCTCGCCAGCAGGAAGCAGGGGGAACACTTGTGTGAATGCAGTGGGGACCGTGTAGTACACAAGCATATGAGAGAGAGAGGGGCACTAACATCTGAAGAGATGCACGAGTCGAACAGGATTCTCTCTGGAGGAGCCTCATCCTGTTAGAGTGGATCATCAAAGCATTTCTTTGTTCTGGACCCGCATCATAAAACCAGGAGAGACACGCGCCGTGAGAATTTCTCCCTTTAAAAATGCACCTCAGAAAGTCATTTTGATAATAAACTCGTTCTTTCATTTATTGCACAATGCGTCAGGTGTAATTTCTGCCAAACCAAACGTGTCGGACGTGATATGTTTGAAGTCAGTACGACATGAATAATGGTAAACTACTGTGAAATCAGCGCCACGAGGTCCTCTTATCAATAATAGAGTTAGTGCGACCCTTGGTCTTCGCTCTTCTCTCAGTTCTCACTAAATCAAGTGCATCATTTCTGTATCAGAATCGTTTTTCCCCCTTCAGATTTCAGGTTGGCTCATTGAACTCTCCCCCCCCCCCTTGTTTGAAATAATCATCAGCGTGAGTGTAAAGACTCAATAAAGCGTAAGTGTGTGTCATTATATCGTATAGACCTGAAAAGAAGGCAAGGTTGTCCTTCACTCCACATTTGACAGTTTATACATTCTGGATCATACTATAAATAACTCATTATTCAACCCACTAAGCACTTTCCAGGGAACACCTGCTTATTCATGCAATTATGCTGTTAGACCATGTTGCAGCAGCACTGTGAGTTCTGCAGATACAGGTCAGGAGCTCCCTTTAATACATCAAACATCAGAATAGAGAGTAATGTGATATCTGTGACAGTGACTTCATTTGATATGAGCAATATGGTTCACATCTTGCTCCGGGGCGGCGAAATGAAAAAAACTTGGATTCACGCTATGGCTTTTCTATCGCTCACCCGGTCGGGTCGCTTCACAAGAACAGAGGCAGTCTCTGGTTCTCCTCTCAGCGGTTTGCAAAAATAATCATTTTCCGAAACACTTTCCGCACACAAATGATATCGTGGAATCTAGAACGGTCGTGTGCCGAAGTTCAACATCAAGCCCCGCAAACCTGCAGCCTATTAGCATCGTCTTTGGTAGCATTAGCATTTAACTCAAAGCACCCCCCCCCCCCCCCCCTCCCGTGGCTGTGCGTGCACCTTCCCACCACTGATGCAGCGCCGTTCTGACAAATTGTACAGTGACAGCCAACCGTAGCTCACATTAATTGTCACATCAGCCACCTTTGTTTTATTGTTGTGGTAACGGTTGCGCGACTTCTGTGATAAATACTCAAAGTAATTAACCCCTCATTACCCATGCGGCAGCACCCAGTGAATCTCACAGATTAATCATAGTGGCCTAATCAGATCCTCTTGTGCTGTGAGCCCGGCTTTTGTTTTCACTCTTAACCTCAGTAATTCATTTTGTCATAGTTTTCCTTTTCTGAAATTCCCATCCGACATACCCTGTTTCACTTGTGAGTAATTGTCAGTGTCAGACTGTGCTTTTTTGGTTTCATATGGAGGGAGTCCTTTCTAAACAACTATGACTATGAGCCTTGTTTTGTTGCGGTATGGAGATGCTGTCTGCTACTTGCTTTGCACCGAACTAACATCCCCTCACCAGGCTGCGGGTTTCAGCGAGGGAAAGAAAAAAACAAGATATGTCCCACTGGAGCGTTAACAATGGCCCAACGTGTTTTAGGCCCGAGTTATTACTTCCCTCGGCAAATGGAGTCAAACTAATGAGAGGCCAAGTCATTACATTGGCCACTGGCAGAATAATGCTAATGAGAGTTTTGAGGAATGCAATTTCTTCGTAGTCCTGTGTATAAAAGGCAAAAATCACAATTAAGAAAAAAGGAAGATGCTGAATATTATTCAGTATTCAACCACCAGGAAGAAAAAAAAGGCCAGTGCACTAAATGTGTTATGATGCTGGAATCCACCTGGAATAAAAATAAAGTATTTTCCTAACGAAGGATGGCCGGCTGAAGTCTCCACCTCAAGGGACATTTGAAATGATGAAAAAAAACTAAAAGCAATGTGGCTTTGAACGTGATGGACTGTGCTTTACCAGCCGTATGCTGTATAATTTCAATATGCAATGCAATCTCAGTTAATAATGTATATAAACCTATTAATGAAGTTGGAAATGAATTAAATTACACGATGACAAGGTTTTCCCACCTCACTTTTTTTGCCACTAAGTACGTTTGCCGGCTGGAGATAAATACCTACTTACGCTCTTTTCTCTTTTCTCTTTTCTCAAAATAACAATTTCCTCTCATTGTTATTTATAACTATTGTGGTACAACAATAAAGTCAATTTCATTAGATATTTTGCAGAAGCTGTTTCAATATCCATGAGCTGTAGTGCCCGAGGGCTCTAATGGGCTGAGGAGACATTCACTATTCCTATTTTAGCTTTTCCCGAACACCTTCCACATCTTGGCATCCACTCACATCTGAGCAATGCAAAACACTGGAGGGATCCATCTTCTAATAAAGTCATGCACTCTCCAAAGAGTGTCTGTCTTGTGCACCACTAAATTAATTTGTCACTATCTCAAGAGTGAAGGACCATTCAACAAATCCCCTTTGATTCTAAGTAGCTCCTTAATGCATTGGTCCCTTCTTGTTGCAGCCATTCCAAATTAATCCTCTTGCATTATGCATTATTGCATTAAACAATCCAATAAATTGATATGGAGTCTGTGGCTGTGGAAGGGCTTTGTTAATGGATATAAAATGGAGTTACACCGCTGCAGGATGAATTCATTATTTTGCTTATTCGTCCAAAAGCGAGCACGGTGGGTCTGGGGGACACTTTTCTATCATAGCTGGGCCCTTTCCCTTCCCCACCTTGGTCTGTGTCTGTTACAACTCAAAAGTGGGGGGGGGGGGATAGCACCAGAAGCCCTAGTGCTGGATAAACTCTATTAGTGCTCTGAAGATCAATCAATCCCAGTAGTGGTTGCTCCACTGTATGGACTTCCATTAAACGCTACTGAATTAGTTCTTTTTTACCAGTTCTTTAATCCCGAGACCTGAAGCCATTTTCAGACATGACCTGTGGATAATGTGCCAAATCAAGAGTCAACATTAAAATGTGGAAGTCAGTAGAGTCAGTGGTGAAGGGTGTGGTTGACAGAAGATAACCTAATAGAACAGAACCAGACCGGGACGTGAGGGGCCTGGGAGAGGAGCAGAGAGAGACTCATGTAACCTCAACACACTGGGCGCCACAGGAGCTCCAGATCTCCACCTATCAGCCACCTGCAGAACAGACAGACACACAGTCCACACCCAGATCACACCTATCAGCCACCTGCAGAACAGACAGACACACCCAGATCACACCCCTAGAGGACGGCATTTTTATATGGGCCTCGAAATATTTTTAGAGCAGTGCAATGTAGAGATCAGTTTGAAGTCACGGAAATACATAGTGCAGGGAAAAATGGCATAATGGCGAATAACCAAGGCTATTAGAGCGACGACAATTAAAAAATATATAAGAATGTCGACCATGCAAGCCACTCATCTACAGTGGTAAGACAAAAGACGGTTTTCCCTGTGTGTGTGTTCCTGTGTGTGTGTGTGTGTGTGTGTGTGTGGTGTGTGTGTGTGTGTGTGTGTGTGTGTGTGTGTGTGTGTGTGTGTGTGTGTGTGTGTGTGTTTGTGTGTGTGCTATCCACACCTGTCTGTAAGCGCCTCAAACAGCTCAGTCCACGTACCCAGCTCTGCTTTGTTCTGCCTACACAACTCTCTTGTAGAACATTCCCAGCCTCTCACTAACCTGCCAAGATCCTGTGCAAAATGTCAGCGCCGGTTATTCAGCCAAGTCTTTCATTTGATCATTCTGCAAACCCGCTCACCAGCCACACCACGACCACACACCCAGGCATGTGCTGGACGCCGTTTCAACCACACCACCCCTGCCTGCCCTGCCTGCCCCGTAAATAATCCCAACTACAAATGCCGGTTCATTCTTTCCACATTTCCTGCTCAAAGTCATTCTGTCACTCTGATGGACGCTGCACGGAGAATGTGAGGATGCAAAGCAGCTGTGCCAGGATCTGAGCTGAGGACACCACGGGACATTTTGCACGTGGGGGGGGGGGGGAGCGGTGCCATTACAAAGGCTGATTCGCAGCAAAGGAAAATGACACAAAAAAAACAGCTCTGGGCTGCAGCTCGGAGGTCGTTCTTATTTCTCGAGGTAAAGTTGATTTTGAAAACAGAACCAGGTCGGAAATGAAAAGGGAGGAGAATGTGAAAGGTGGGTGCCCAGTTAGCGTATGGCTCAACACACAGCTATTAAAAAGACATGGATGAAAGCTATAGCTTATCTTAAAAGCCTTCTGTTTAATATCTAAAACATCATGTCTCCAGCTATAACAATATCTACTCGCATTATCTTTACAATTATTTTTATTATGTTAATAAATCGGCGTCTGGGCATCATCAGGGAATTGTCAATGTATACATATATTCTAGAAAAAAATCATGGTATCAGCAGAGAGAGGCAGAAAAGAATAGTAAAAGTGAAGAGTGCATGGCAACAACTGTGTGGAGATTTGAGTGCCACAAAGCGTCTCCTCCAGGACGTCATCACGAGGACTCCTGCTGTCTCTCCTCTCATTATACCGGCCCTGTCTCTCTCCCTCTCTCCTGCCCGCTCTCTGTCTCCCCCCCCCCCCCCCCCCCCCCCAAGGTTTTGTCAACTTCCTACTTTGCTGCATTTGGGCTATTAGGGCCTCATAACTGTCAGGAAACCTGTAGCTTGCCTGGAGCCTTATATACACTGCTGTACCCCTCACGGTGAATCTAACTCAGTTCCAGCTGCTCTGAAGATATAGACTGTGGGTACGAATATAGAGGCATATAGAGTCAGGCAGACGATAGCGAGGTGCCCTGCGAGGGAGCGGCAGGGGAAATGCATCTTTAAGACTTTTTTTACTGTTTTACATTAAATGCAAAATGTGACAATTGTTTGATTGATGTGATTTTGTGTAACTGAGCAGAAGGCTCATTAAGACCAGAGCAGATTTTATGATGACACATAGACGGGTAATATGTCTCTTCATCTATCTAATAAGTCAAGATGCTCCGGTCTGTCTGTGGCTCGCACATCTCAGGAACCGTTATCGTCTTCACACGAGGGCGAAGGAAGTGCCGTGTAGAATTCTGGTGCGATTTGGACTCGATAGTGTTGGACATAAAAAAGCTGGGATGGCTGCGACTCACTCACTTCACCGAACTTGGAATAAACAGGTGAACAAACTCTTTGTGCGGCAGCGGCAGCAGCAGCTTCGGGGTTCTGTGGCCTGAGTCCAGCCATCGGTCTTTACTTACTGCAGCTCGATAGCCGCAGTATCAAAGCTGTGACCCACATTGTGATAAAAAACAGGGTCTTTTGTTTTACACTATTTTTCCTTGGACACCAATCTCGCTTTTGTTTTTAAAAGATACACACGAACTCGATTCTTTGGTATTTACACCTGTTATTCATTAACAAAGTCCTTATTCATCCACCGAGCACCTGTCACTGGCTCGGGTCCACGTTCCCGAACCCTCGGAGCTCACAGGAGAGGGTCGGGCTGCGCGGCGGCTCTGGTGGTTGGAGCGTGCCACCGTGCGACGGAAAAAAGCTGGGTGGCGATGCCAGGATGAGTCAGGTGGCAGATTCTGGAAAGTCTGGCTCGCCTTTCTCTGGTATTAGCTCAACGTTAATGAAATAAACATCCACTCGCATCCAATTTCTTTACAGAGCCGGGCGCATTCCTAAAAAAAAAAAAGCCCCTCCTGCTGTGAACACTTTGCCAACTTCAAGTTTTAATTGGTTTTCATTTTCATATGAATGTTTGTACGAATCATCGCTCAGCGGGCACATGACTGCGCTGTCAGGGGCACCAGGTGCAGCGGCTGCCAGGCACACTCCTCCAGCCACCACCCAGCACCACCTGTGCTTATCATCGACTGGAGACACACACATAGGATGCATTTTGGAGATGAGTACAGCGTTTAGATATTTAGCGTGTGACTCGTGTCTATTACCAGTAGATGCTGTGTAATGTTGACATGCTGTAATCTAAGTGGTATTGCGCTTTTCTCTCCGTCATTATGCCTCTGCTTTTACTGCGTTACTCCACCATTCTGCTAGCTTGCTTAATTGATAGCCTCTGTGGCCTCTGATGAGCTCACTAGCTCCATGTGATGGCAGCCAAAGACAAACTGATTACAAAGGGGAAACTACATGGAGCCCTGCATGTGCATGTGAACCTTTAGTATGGAGCCTGCACACAGTTTCTAATAATAGGGCACCGGGACTCGTGCTCCATTCCCAGACTGTTTCCAGTGCCATGTCCACAGAGTGAAAGCTGCTCTCTTGCTCCTCACACTCGAGCCGACTGCCAGTGCGTGTGCTTGCTCTTCCTTACACTGCACCAATTAGAACAGGTGAGGCGACAAGGCCACATATGGAGAAGGACTGGGTGGCAGCAGCAGCAGCAGGGCCGCGTTCAGGAACCTTCAGACTTTCACACTCGGAGGAAAAGGTATTAATTACTTGGGTGTTTTAAAGTAAGTGGATGCGTGATGTGTAACAAGGTTAGAAGATATATGAGATGAGATGATATACCCATGACTGATGAGTGGTGAACACTTCAGAATCAGGAGAGGTGATGCACACAAGGACTTGAGAACACAAAGTCTTTAATATGTCAAGTCAGGTGAAGGAATCCACGACACGACAACAACACAAACTGACGCAGAACACAAGAGAACACGGGTTTGAACAGCGACATGAACACGCCACAAGAGGAAGTGATGAGGGCGGGGGCGTGTAGTCAGTGAAGGCAGACACGGGTGTGACACATGAGGCTGCAGGTAATAAACAGGAAGTGGAAGACGGGTGAACCAGGAAGTGAAGGTCAAAAATAAAAGAGAATATGAGACAACATGAGGGATGACAGAAGAATCAGAGATAAACAAGGGAGGTAACAAAACAAAAGCAGACACGAAAATGTTTAAAAACTTAAGTTTTTCATAAGTTCTTTATGTCCTTAAACGAGCAATGACTCAAAAGTTAAGTAAAATGTGATATTACAGGTGAAAATGGAATCACTGTCAGTGAGTAATCATTGTGAGTCATTAACAAGTCCAGCAAAGACGACCTTGTCTTTTAAAATGTGAGCAAATAAGAAAGGAATAATATCTTTGTGCAAAAACAACTTGAGAGTTGGGGAGAATTCTGCTCGGCTGTTTAGCAGTCAGGGCTGTAGCTGTTAGGATGTGTAAGGAAAACGTTTAAATCACGTTCACGAGAGTCTACAGCAGATCCGTTGTTAGCAGCCACCATGGAAATCAACTGTGACAAGCTCAAATTGAGACAGCTGACTAAAATATTTGACGTATCCGAAATCCAACTAAACCATCAGACAACAGACGGATCTTTGATGACTCAGGCAATTAGTCGTGTGTGTGTGTGTGAATTCCCTCCTCAGCATGAACTTCAAATGACGACTAGCAGGAAACCGGCCTGTTTTCTAAACCGAGGCAGGGACGACCACTTGGGGGTTGAAAATCTGGCCCCCCAAAAAAATAATCTCCAAACCGAGTGTGCCCAGCATGACTGGAAAGGTTTGCTTCTACTGCTGATTCCGCTGAGAATCAACACCCAGCTCCGCAGCTTGTTCAGCTTTCAACCACTTTCATCTAATTGTTTTGGTCTGTTGGTTCAGTCCCAACGGTTCTCTCCCCCCCCCCCCCCCCCCCCCCCCCCCCCCTCCATGTAAAACTATAGAAGCCTTTTCCAGCAAACAGTCTCCGACAAGCTCCTTATAACCCACCTGTCCCATGTGAAATAACAGAGAGCCAAAGTAAATGAGATTTAAACATCTAGCAAAGCACAGACACAGATATGTTCCCTCCAGAGAAACTGGACCGAACTCTCGAGCAAGTCAATATTTGGCTCACGATCATCAGGTGGTGAGAAGCAGAACCCATGAAAGATGCAGTTTTTCAGTTGTTGTTTTCCTCAATGTTAATAATAAGACTTTGATAAAGGCAACAGTTAAGGATTTATTAATTATTCGGACATTTCCATTTGAAAACACATCAACTGTGCTACAGATACGTCTCTCGTCCACACAAACTTCGGAGTTCTAGATCTGCGTAAACGAGCAAGTTTGGAAACGCTGCTGACCTCATTTTAGTTTTTTCCTGTCTGGACGGAAAGAAACATCGATGTTCGGGAAATGACGACACTCACAACCAGCACCAGCCTCGGCCACCAGCGCAGAACACAACATGGGTAATCAATTTTAAGTGTTGCTCACCCTGTTGTCGCTGCTAACAGCTGGGCAAATAAATTTCGCATTTTAAAATGATACAACTGCTCACATGCGGAGCAGACAAGCTGTTGTTCGAGCAATTCCTGTGTCCAGTTAATGCGAGTGGTCATGTGACATGAGTTTGTTAGCGTGGACGGGGAATGAAACTGATACGGAGCCAGACGTTGAAACCATCAACGTACGTGAGTATCAGCATGGATGTAGCCTCTGTAAAATTTGCACATACAGGACATCACCGTACATCCTAAGGTTGTTTCTCTCTTTCTTAATAAGTCTTACAGTCACAAAATGTGTAAAAGAAAAATTGTTGACTGAGCTGAGTCTGGATATTTTGGGGATTCTCACTTTTGCTCCAGTGCTACAGCTCCAGCAGCACCAGGTTCATGAGCTGGTCGACCATCACAGCCCTGGTTCCCGTCACTCCCGCTGCCTCTGTGGCATCGTGAACAAATCACATCAACTGCACCAGTGCATCATTTTTTGACTAACAACACCGTGCCAGCACTGGAGTTGAGTGATGCTGGAAACGGCCTCTTTCTGGCCCGGTTGGAAATTCCCAGTTCGTACAGTATCAGAGAAACAAAGCACAACCTCACACACACACATGCATGAACACAGCGAGTTTCATTTTGTTTATCTTGTCTGTCTCCATATTCGCCGGTCCGACCATCTATCTGTGGCTTTAATGGCCTGTCTGTGTTTGTTTAGTTAACCATCCATCTGGCCCGACACGCCATGACTCACACATTTGTGGGCTGATTCATCGCCATGAATATGAACGAGCGTGTCTGCATGACTACTAAACGTCTGGTGACGGAGGAGCATCGGAGAGACGTGACGCCGAGATGATTTTTCAGATGTGAGCGTGTTTGAGAGCGTGAGACAGATTCATCGAGAGCTGTCCAGGGTCTTTTAGTTGAACCTGCGTCAAGATCATTTTAGTATTAAATTAAATATTGATCGATTTCAGTGATGCAACACTTCATAAAAAGTTACTTTATTGTACGAGGTATTTTTGTATATGCAGCCTATCTGAGCTCTTATCACTTAGTTTTACAGAGAGATCACATGTCATACTTAAAGATGAAGTTTTGAATTCCTAACATAGATACATGATATTTATAATATCCTTACTATCAGCCAATACATCTAACACACACTATTTTCACCCCTGTAACTGTGAAGAGCAACTTCCTACTTATTTCTAGTTATTCATCCAATATCTGTCACTTTATTTGTTTGAGTTTTGTTCACTGATCAGATCGTACTATTTCTGCACTGGTCAGCCATACAGAAATGAAATCAACCCACTCTCGGGGCTGCTTCGGCAGACTAACACATGTGTGAGTATGAATACTTGTGGGATTTTTCACTTGGGAAGAAAAACATGGTGTCTGGTTAATGAGAGCCAGATTGCATTTCTTCTCGGGTTACCGGGGTCAGTGCTGAGCGTGCTTATACGGTCCGGCGGTACAGAAGTATTTGCCAAGTTACACAATTTTTTGTTCTGCTGGCTCCGTGTTATGGAAAATTCGATTTTAAAATAAAAGAAAATGTTCTGGGCTGTAATTCGAGAATGTTTAAGACAAAATGAGAAAAAGGAACTGTGTGGAATATAAATTCCCCCTTTTTACACACGATTCACAAATTGCAAGAATTTGGACACTTGGCTGCTCAGGGAATCTTTGGCAGCTGTTTGTCATTCCAAAGCAAAAGAGCTGAACTGTGGCTGAGAGTTAAGTGAAGGGTGAGAGGAGTGAAACGCACGAATCAGTCAGAGAGATATCAGAAGTATATTTTTGGCAAAATCTAAAAAAAAACGACAAAAACCAGTCCAGGCTCGTAGAACAGAGGTCCGATGAGCGTGAGATCATGTATTTTGTATAATTTTAACAAAACAACATTTGTAATTGCAGAAAGCAGTTCGCACAAATCCCCCTGAGTTTAATATTGTGTGAATACAGGATTTATTATAAGCTGGTTTTTATCATCAGAAGGTCAGATCAGAACATCCATCAATCACACTGTACAGAAACTAATGGAAACCAGTGGCCGTGAGTGGAATGGAAACCAGTGAGTGCAAAACATTTTGTAAACTGTTTGGCAATAAAAAATTTGAATTGTAAAAACACACGATTAAAAAGCAATTAGGTGAGGTCTTTAAAAGGTCGTATTAATTAGAAGGAGGATCCAAGGGAATGGCTGCAGGGTTACACAAGAACACAAGAACACAAACCATAACACAACCCAACAACCCAGCTCCACTGTTCTGTTAAAGGTTTCATGTTCAGTCCTCAATTTGTTGTGTCACAGTCTCACAAGAAAAATAAAAACATTATGACTTTACGATTAGACACAGTAAACCCTTTAAACAGTGGTGGTGATGAGCAATGTTGAAGAAATAGTAACAACCTGCAATATAAAAAGAGCTATTTAATTGTTCCATCTTTCCAGGGAGCCTTTATCCAGGTTTTGTAAACCTCACCTCCAAAGCTCAGCGTTGGGAGCAACCACTTACCTGCATTATCTCCAAATGAATCCCCGACTTGACCTGATATCATAAGACATGTGACCTGCCCAGAAGGCTAATTAAATGTGCTGCTGCCGGGGCAACAGGAAGAAACAAATCACACACCTAAATTAATACACAAATAAATAAGATAAGAACTCAGGGGCACACACGCAGATTGTGGAGGAGGCGGCGTCGATTGCACACAGAAACTCTACAATGAATAAACGGCACCAAAGAGATCTTTTATGTCGACTCAAATATTTTACTGTCATCATGACACTATTGCAGGTCACCGTAGGGAATTAATCACACACACACACACACACACACACACACACACACACACACACACACACACACACACACACACACACACACACCTCTAAAAACAAGCCCGACATTACAAACACGTGACACAGTGTGGACCTTCATTAATTAAGTAACAGGGGCTCTGTTGGGCCCGTGGATTGTTCCTGTGGTGTTGAACTCCTCTTTCCTGACTGCATGCAGCTGACTCCACTCACTCACCAATGGGTGGGCAAAGATGGAGAGAGGGGGGGGGGGGGGGGGGGGGAGAGCGAGAGAGAGAGGAGAGAGAGAGAGAGGAGAGAGAGAGAGAGAGAGAGAGAGAGAGAGAGCGAGAGAGCGAGAGCCTGTGGGCTGTTGTGTTGGCAGCGTCAGAGCCGTGTGCAGGTGATGCTCCTTTCTGCAGGAAAGAAGATGTTACTTAATCTCCTTGTCTTCTTCTGATCAACCTCTAAACCCAGTTAATCCCAGTTTGATTCGTGGTGAAGCCTGGTTCTTCTGCCGCTGTTTGGTTTTGGTGAACACCAGCATTCATCGGTTCAGTTTGATGACAAACACTCTTCTTCTTGGTCTCTGCCCACGTTCGTGCTTTGAAGGCAACATCAGCTGTTTACTGACCAAACCAGCAGAATGGTCGTGACGGACATCCACGCTCTTGAATAAAGATAAAAAAAGATCTGCGTGTGTTCAATGACTGTTAAAGAACTTTTAAACCTGAACATAATTTTCAAACAGTGAATGAACAGAGACCCGGCAACCAGAACATTCATCTCACTCACAGAGTTAGCTTCACTTCGCCAGTTACCCACCGTCGTAATTCCAGCTTGTAAAACCGACTCCCTAAGAAAATGAGATTTCTGTCTTCTGTGGGAAATAAAAGACTTGTTTCAAACAGACTGAGAGACGGTGTGTTTATGTGCTTTTGCAAACTCCAATTTTTGATGACACAATGTAAAGCTTTACGCGTAGCAACATTAATAGAGTGAGGGGGGGGGGGGGGGGGGGGGGGGGGGCTATGGCCAGACAGAAAACTTTTTCTACTGTTACAGTCTGTAACTGACTTCTCTCACTCGATGAGATCATGACGAGCATTTGAATAACGTGACGACAATTCGACAGGAATGTGATCTAATTCAACCGGTTGCCTTCCGCTCCGCGCCCACGCCGCCGCCTGTGACTCATCTGAAAGTTGCGGCACGCGGCGCCGATGATTGCCTCCTGTGACAAAGTAGCACCTGACACGATCCAGTTCGACAACGTTTCCATTCAGCATCGCGCTGCATCGCCGCAGCAGCCAGGCATATTAATAATAGCGGTGATGTTAATAATAAGAGTGAAATAAATGGGCCCTGAGGATTTGCTTTTGATTGTGTGTAATGAATTCTGTGGCACGGAGGCTATTGTTCTATTTATAAAGAGAATGAGTGGATGGGCGGACGCACAGAACAGATTAATGGCTCACACAGAATTGAACTCCAGTTTGAAGCATGTAATGAACCATCAGTTTTCTGTCCAGCACTGTGGGCGTGAGTTTTTTTTACTTGTAGGCGCAGCAGGAGCTGTGGTTGGGGGGGTGGGGGGTGAGGTGGGGGGGAGATTAAGACACAGGCGGACAAAGACAGAAACTGTGGAGGTCAAGATCCTTTAATGAGCCCTATTGATGCAATAATTAGAACCGCAGCAGGCTAATGAAGTAATTAATCGCTAAATGTATTTTCCCTTTGCCATTTAGACGACATCTGTTAAGTTACTTACCTATTATCTCAGCCAATTTGTTGGAACCCAGGAACGAAGATACTTTAATTGTTTGCAAGAGGTAAAGAAAAGTGTCCCAAAGAACCGAGAGTTTAAAATGTAGTCTCCGCATATTTGTGTAACTGTTTCTCGTGACTAGAGACATCGTGTTTTTGGGGTTGACCCTCTGTTCGGTCCAATTAACGTAAAATGCTTTCAAGGACATTTTCTTGCCGCTCAAAGGTTTGGGCCTAAACTCAAGAATCAATGGGCTAATTGTGTTTGAGTTTTCAAAGATAGGATCAAATGAAGTGATAATCATCATTAAGTCCTGAAGGTCAAAAGGGTCATCTTCACTTTGTCACATCATAAGGTTCCTCAAACACATTTGTTTCTGTAACTCAGGAACAGAAGGGGGGGGGGTGAACCAACATGCAACATGATGTGGATCGCATGACATAATGCAGAATACTGATTCACATGATTTACTGCACGAGTATCATCGTGTCGTGCACCATCGATCGTTATCTTCTGTATCGCAATTTGCCGTCAGTGGAAACGTTTGTCTTTCCTCTGCGGGTCTATCACCAAGACGGATTCTCTTTACACTACACATTACACAATATTCATCAGTGCAGTTGTCGTGACAGCTTCGGCACAATTTGTGTGTTTGTGTTTCACAAATAGAAAGATACTGCTGTTGCTGTGTGTTTGCAATTTGAAGGATGTGTTGCTGAAACAGTGCACAGGATATTTTCGGCCGTGTTGTGTGTTTTCGGATCAGTTGCCTCCACAACTCTGGTCAATAAAGCGGTGGAGGAGACTGATCGAATAGCAGCTTGGGTGTCTGCTAAGTTTTTCGGCAGTTGGGAAGTGCTTCCATCTCCTAAACCACAGTCGTTCTTTCTCATTGGCACTGCGTAAAATGAGAAGTCACCTCAGACAAGGCCACGGGGCTAAGTACATCATTTATGTAATGTAATTTAGCCCTATCACATTCTGGGCATGGCTAATTAAACCACATACCTTCCCCCGGTGGAGAAGCAGAAAGGTCAAGGACAAGTATCCAAATCATCCTGGAGGTAACTTCTCTGAATCAGCTGTCTAAATAAGCCCAATACCCAACTCATATCTCACATATATTATATTATATTATATCTCTGACACCTGTCTAACACTTAAATATTATGATTTGTTGGTGCTGAAAGCCAATTAACAGTAATAAAATATTCTCAGCTGCAAATGGGATGAGCTCCTCTTTCTTCTGGGCTCATGAAAAGTGTGTGGACATCTACTCATAGGTTTCATATTTTAAAGTTGTGTTTGGATTTACCCAAAATGGATGAATTTGTTTATTTCCACTATATTCCAGTATAACCACTGCAGTATATCCCTGCAAGACTAAAAACTTCGAGTTGAATTTGAATATCGGGGCTTACGGACACTTGGATGAGTGAATTTTCATTTTTTTCCGGTGAACTATCCCTTTAACTTTGATGAGAAGAGGTGAAGAAGAGGAGGATTGATTTAGTGAAGAGCCACGCTGATGAAGTGCAGTCGTACCAAGTTTGATCAGAGACAATTGGGATTCACTTACTGGTGAATCGGGCCGAATCGCCTCCCCCTGCGGCCTCCACCCTCCTGTTTAACCATCTGCTGTCATGGCTGCCCACACTTATGTTGTCATTATAGGATGTAACTCCGTCCACAGTCTCTCCACTGAAGTTCGCACGGGGTGCAACAAAGTGTGGCCTAGCTTCATGTTAATACTAAAGTTTAAATACTTCTTAAGTCTTTTTAATCATTCAAATCTGTCCGTATGGTTAATAACAGATTTGTCTGTAGTGTAACAAAAGTCAGGGTTATATTTATAACTCTGTGCACAGACTTTAAGCGAATTGTGTTATTAAAGGTACACGGTTATTTAAATGTGACAATGATGCTTAAGAAGGACCAAAGGCTCTTTGTTCATTGGCTGGTCACATCCAGTGTTTAAGGTCCGTTACCCTACCGACTGTTCTGAGGCTCGGGTCAGAGCAGAAGAGAAACAGAACTAAATCCTCCCTATTAACCCGGATGCTTTTAGAATCTCAAAGATTTAAATCTTTCTCCTCAATGTTTATCTCAATTCCTAAGATTCAGAACTCCCACACACGTTTCCTCAGTTTTCCTTGTTCTTCTATTGTCCCCCACTACGTGCATTGTTTAGTTTAAACCTCTGTGTCCTAACTTTAGTCTTGATATGATTTCCCCTCGTCCCAATGCTTTCCCCAAGGCTTCACGATGTGAACTTTGATTCCTGTTTCAGCTTCAGCTTTACTAAACGCTACATCCATACTTTTCCAAACTCGTTTAGGTGGCAAATCTGCTGTTTTTAATCCCCTCCCCCCCCCCCCCAGCTGCTAACACACAAACCTCACCTCTCTGAGTCTGAACTAGTTTTTTATTTAATTCATGTAACGTGTCTGTTCTGTTTTGGGATAGACCCAAAACCTGTCTTCAGTAATTGGAGGAGTGCGTTGATGCTTCAGTGCTCATTATGCACTGCAGCTGTATCACCTCCGTACAAGCCTTTATTTGGTGAGTGGTGATCTTAATTATATCCCCGTGTGTCAGATTGCCACAGAAACTACCTTCTTATTTATTTTTTTTGGGGCTTTGGTAGCCATCAAACCAGCTCGCAAACTAGATCTCAAGTTAATTAGTGAAGGAATGGTACACGGCTCCTTCTCATTTTTCATTTGTAGCACTTTGCTACAGCAATTAGCGAGTCTCACATCCAGAACATCGCTGTACCAGCTGCTCTTTGCCTCTCTGACAGCCCAACTCACCATTCAAAGCATATTGTTCACAGAAGCTCTTAAAAGTTAAATCCTATCCTATAAAAAAAAAAAAAAACATCTCACATGACGTGGGAGTAACTTTGGACGAACCAGACGTGGAGTGTTTTATCTCGTCTGAACCGAGTGCTGTTTCAGCTTTATTTAGAACATGTTTTCAGATATAATGGGTGTTAAACAAGTCTAGGCTCTTTTTTTTTTTGCATTGATCTCACTGAAGACATCTGTGGGTGGGTGTAAACTATGCTCAGCGAGAGAGGGCGGCGTTCTTCTGTGTTTTTGCCCGGATCTGTAACCAAATGGACAATTAGCGGGTTTTGGGGAGCAGATTAGTGTTTCCTCTCAGGGGATTACGTCTTGTTTTGGCAGTTATTGGGAAGCATGGGAGGGAAGGGGCCTGTTCTTGTGAGCTTTTTGGATTATCAGCCAGACAATCTTGAGGGAGGCCAAGGAACAAATTGAGCTGCATGTCGTCTTTTTTTTCGTCTTTTATTTGTTATGAAAGTTCGAATTTTTCGTTTTCACACATTTCTTTTTTTTTTTTTACGATTCTTAAACTTAACGCCACGCAAAGAATAGTATACATCTTACAAATACAATAAATTCTGTTTGTCACTAAACTTCTTTCTTCCCACCGGGCCTTGGCTGAGACGTAGATGTTTTCAGCGTGATCGATAACAGATGCGTCCCACTCCCACGTGCCAGGGTGTCTGATTATGACTCAAGAGCGAGTGATACTTCGAAGTAAACCTTCGCCTTCGCCGTGTCCCTGTCATCGTGGCTGTGGGCAGTTTCGCAGTCACGGCTCCCCCCCACACGATCCAACTCTCTGCGCTGATCTGTTCTCCCTTACGTGTCTTTAGGAGTTGTGTAGATGTGTTTCGTTCCATTTATTTACTGCGATATTTGCCTTTGGCTTTGCGGTGGCTGTGTACTTCGCAGCCCGGGGAGACAAATTCATTAGAACTGCTCATCCTGTAACAGTGGCATCCCCTTTATTTAACTTCGAATACTTCCATCCATACGAAGGAGAAGCAGCAGAAGTAGACTGAGTTTAGATCAGCACAGACAGAATGAACACGGCCCTTTAGAGCAGGGGATGTCAAAGTGGGGTTCAGGGACCCCCCAAGGGTTCTTGAGGAGTTGCAGGGGGTCCAGGGCAAAAAGGGAAAGCATTTATTTGGTTTGTGTATTTCTTATTTATAGGAACCTGTATCCCTCCACTAGAACTGTATTCCTGGCTTAAAGGAGGGGGAAGCAGAATTTAAATCTTATACGACAGAAAATACTGTTAAATGGATAAAATGTGAAAATCCAAATGAGTTAAGGCTTTGAATTTGAAGACATGGAGTCTTGACCTCTGTGTTTTTGTAATCTCAACTAAAGCTTTGCTCCACCTATGGTCTCAAGTGTCAGAAAAAGACCTGGATGCGAGTTTGGCAGGAGAGAAAACCTCTCGAAGGAATCCTGTTCATCATGAAACGTGAGAACTTGAGAGCTGTCCAGCATCCGAGGACAGATGGAGGTCTGAGGCTCTGTTTTTGACCCAACAGTTATTCAATCAGGCGAAGATGAAATGAAGTTTGTTTCTTTTGACTGAAAAAAAGTGATTTATCAATGGTTACTATCTGGATTGACTGTGGTGCGTTGGATGGAGGACAGACATTAAACCGTCAAACTTTCACACCAAAGAATGTGGTTCAGATTAATACAAATTGGAGAATCCACACAGACCTTCGCTGTTCTTTAATCCTGTTCTTTAGACCGTCGCTGTTCTTTAATCCTGTTCTTTAGACCTTCGCTGTTCTTTAATCCCATTGCCATGTCTTGTTCCTCAGTCTGTCTGATGTCCAACAGCAGAATTAGCAGCAGGGAGAAATGATGACGTGCCAAAAAAGTTCCTTGTCCACAAGGACGATTTCAAAAGGCCTTCCACGCCAGCCGCTCTCCGTTCACCTGAAAACAAGAGTGGGCGAACATGTAGGGAAGGATTTTCCCCAAGAAGTTCTTTCACTTTATTCCATAATTTGTCCTATTTTGTCTTAGCCAAGAACCAAAGAGCTTGATTATTGGGACATTCAAGGGGGTCCTATCTGCATCCAGCACAAAGCTCAGCATGATGCAAGTGTCTTTCCAAGTTTCCGATGTAATTTTCTCATTCAGCACCGATTTCGTTTAAATAGCAAATCCCTCAGAGCTCCCGTGGGTGCGTCGGTCTTAAAATGAAACGTGGCCAGGTGTATTGTTGGCACGTTGCTGCCTCGGGGGGCAGCCTGCCACGCCGACATCTTTGCTGCCATGGCAAAAAAACAAACAAAATCAATCCAACCAATCGATCATCTAATCCAATGCTGTGGTGACCCCCCCCCCCCCCCCCCCCCCCCCGTCCTCTTTTTCTTTCCGGTCACACCGCGTGCGCCTAGCCAGCTACTCAGGCTGGCCCCGCCCCCCCTATCAACAATCACAGACCAGTGTCGTCTTCATGCTAGTGTGCCCCGCCCCCTCCCCACGTCTCTTTTTCCTTTCGGTCCACCGGTGTTGAACCACTATCAGGCGCCCGCCCCCCTTGATTCTACGGACATTGTCTGGTCGTATGTCAGTGCGGCTCCTCTTTTCATCCAATTGTTATTCACTTTTGTGCCTCTGTTAACATCACACACCGTCCTGTGGATTGGGGCTTTCTGGCGATTGTACACGCCTCTCTGACTTACGGGGCTGGCAGGACAACTTCCAGAAATGGAGAGAACAGTTTCTCCCTGATGACCCAGTAATCTGCACAGGTGCACGTGCATCTGCTTTCACCGCTAAACCAGGAAAAGTGGACGTTGCTCTGAATGCAAGTAAAGACTGCTAATCCACGGGGGATCGTTTGTTCTGGGTACACGCAAAAAATACACGTTACACTATCACTCAAGTCTGAAAATGGGATAGAGGATTATTCTACATTGCCTTGCTTCCAGTTTACCAAAACCAGTGACTTGCCCCTGTGCTGAATCACTGCCTCCCCTCACATCTTGACTCTCTGCGCTGAGTCGTCGCCTGCGAGCAGTGAGAGTGATAGTCAGCAGTAAACACGTCCCGTCCCCAGCCAGATAATAGTCTCCCCAGCTGTGTAGCTCTTATATCTTTCAGGCAGCCACTCTGCTCCTCTGCTTTGCCGGTTGTGATACCCTGCCAGCACTCTGCAGCCCAAACGCGCCACAACACACCAACATCAGTCCTTTCCCAAACACATCATTTACTCCCCCCCCCCATACCCCTGTCCCACCAAAGCCCAGCAGGTCCTTTATTCCGCTTACCCACAAGTTGCACATGGCTGCACGCGCATGTAGCGTTCACAGCTCAGATTTCTGTTTTAAAAAAATAATCCCCATGTTGAAGCGTGTGCAGGCGCATACACGTACACTCACACACACTGTTTACAAGACTAATGTGTTATCCCCCCGCCATTGTGCCCACTTTTCAAGACACATAGGCCCAGCTATGGCTTCTGGGCTTTTTGAAAAAAATGTAAGTGAAATGAGCAAGCCGTTATGAAGAGGGGGCATGCTGTGCTATCACTCTCTCTCTCTCTCTCTCTCTCGATGTGCGGGAGGCATAATGTGGGTATGTTCGTAGTTCTGCTTCATCAGTTGCCCGATCTTTTCACAACTGCCCTCATTGCTTGTCCTTTCATTTATTTGTCCAGCCACAGCTTTAGCCTGCGTCCATTTCCTCCTCGTGTTCGCTCCTAATAACACCAACCTCAAACAGGCCACATTAGCCCAGTAGTTCCCTCACAACACCGTTAGGCATTCATAATTGTGTCTGGAAGACTTTGGGCATGATGGACACAGAAATCTGAAAAAGGATAAATAATATACATGTGGCTTTTATTTACGTCAAAAGCAATTTATGATGCAGGCCCTGGTGTTTTATCAGTAGCTTCAGTCTACCTGAGATTACTTATCTTTACTTTCAAGAGTCAGGGGTTCAGCCATATGTGTGGTGACCTCCTCCTTTGTTCTTTTTAATCCCTGGCATTTGTCAAAGAGAACGTTCTCCCTCGCATTTGTTGACAGGAAGCTTCAGATACAGGATTTCTGCTCTGTACACAGAAGGAGCCGATGAACGCACAAATCAAAGCACTGCTTTCAAACGGCTTTGATGGTGTCCAGCTCTGTCTGCCAGGGTTCATGATGAACGAGGGATGTCAGCTCATCACAAGGAAGTCTCAGCGACGGGGCAAAGTGGACAACTGCTCACATATGTGGACATACCCAGATAAATTAGTGTTTGATCAATTTACACCAAAGCAAATCTGGGATCAGGGAATACTCCACAATAGAAATATAGATCTGTTACTTACTTAAAGCCATAAAGACTAAAACTGCTTTCAGACATGCACTGAACTCCGGATAATCTCCTGAATTTATCCAGAGGAGCTGGATGGTGAAAAATGCAAAAGTTAGTGGCTGTGGACATTCTCCAGAGTTTCTCCTGTCAGCTTCCTGTAATAACTCAAGATGATGTCCGAGTGAGCCCGTGTGAGAAAACCGTCGAATGACATTTCTAATACGATGGACACAAAACAAAAACAAAACAAAAATCTCAGTATGAAAAAGAGGAGCCACACATGTAGAAAGTTCCAGAAAGACAACATGATTTGAGTTTCAGGTGATACAGCCCAACGGCAAGTCGTGATGTGCTGAAAAGAAAAAACAATGATCTCTGCAGTGGGACTCATGTGTCACATTCTGCCTCTGCCTGCTGCATCCCCCCCCCCGTCTGAACGCTTCAGAGATTCCTGTGTTGTTGTGCATGCGTCTGAGAGGAGATCTCCTGCTGCCTTGTTCATATATGAAAGGAAAACACTGGAGACAGTCCAGACATTCTCTGGACGTCATGTCGGGGGAAACAGACATACGAATTTAGACGTCTGGGGCGCCAACGGGGAACTAGTGGCTCCCAGCGAGTCGAAACCAGTGAGTCAAACCAGTACATGGACCATAAGGGAGAAGAGAATTTATGCTGCCTCAGTTGTAACACAGTTCACTTTGGCCTCTTGTGCTCTGAGTGTTTAGGTTTACACCTTCAAACTTTAATATGCATTTATACGCCTGTGGAAACATTTTTTGTTGTATTGAATCTAAATTAGCAGCTGCAACAGTGCCCAGCTTTACTGTCTTTTTTTTTATTATCTCACTAATGAACCAGTAATTAAAAAATAAAGTCCTCTTTTGAATCTCAATTGATTGACATATTCATTTTGAAGTAGAGAGGGAACTTTACAGAGTGAGGTCAAGACCCTGAAGTATTAAAGAGGCTAATCCAAACCCACAATGAGCAAATGCTTGGCAGCAGTGGAAAGAGACAGTGTATTGGGGTGAGAGGGTAAATTGGCTAAAGCCCCTTTCACGCAGAACCAAAACAACACACCGGCATCTGGCTTTTGTCTTCGGCGGGGAAGGGCGCGAGGCTTATTGCTCCATCGGTAACTTCTGTGACTCTTTGCCCTCTCAGCCACAAATTCCATCTTTCCTCCGCTCATGCAGAACAAGAATAACATTGAGTTGACTTTGGGGAGATTGAAGTGAGAGATTTATATGAAACCACCGCTGCAATACAGCCGGGGACCCTCCATGCTGCTTTCTACTGTTTACTGAACCCGGCCATAAGATACGATGGAGTTTGGTCATTAAGGGCTTTGCATGTACGGAGAATGATTACAGATCTGATTGTCTAGTTCCCTGTTTTGAGAAAATATACTGAATTCTATATATCTCTACACATCGTGCCACATATTTGAAGTTTATCCACAACACTTGACATGTATTTGGTTTTAATCTCAACCCATATGGTGGCTCTCTCTCTTTTATGGATATAATAAACGCATCTCTGCAAAAAGCCTCCGTTTATATGCACTAAATTCGATCAGACACGAGACCGGTCCGCAGACGACCTTCCTCTAATCAGCAGACATTTTAACCCACTATAAAAATCCATCTGCGGCTCCTCCCCCCCCCCCCCCACATGACTTCCCTCTGTCCACGAAGAGCATGCTCTTGAAAATCTCAGCCCCGGCTAAATAATTTATTGTTTAATTCCGTAAACCATCCTGCAACGCAACAGGTACAATTTCCTTCAGGATATGAGTCTCCGATCTGATCAGCATGCTGGTACATATCCTAACTGGTGTGCAGACAGCAGCCCATGATGCTCTGTTTCCCCCGGGAGGCTCAGTCCTGCATAACTGGAAAAATAAACATGAAGCAGTGTGCTTGACTCCAGCGGAATGCTCTCACCAGAGCTCTGTGAAAACAAACTAAAAAAGATGCTTTGTTAATGACCTGATCACTCGGTTGTGTTTCAGTAATTCTTAGCAGGTAGTTTACTGGTTCCCAACACATTTCTGCAGAAGTCTGCTCTCGGAGGCCACGAGGGCAGACGAGCTGCGAGTGGAAGTTAAAGTTGGTGCACAAAGCTTTCTTGCACCAGAGCAGTCGAATGAAATCCTGGTCTGCTGCTGCTGCTGCTGCCCTGGGCTCTGAAATAGATCTATTATCTATGTTTAGCCACTTTGCTCTGTACATTACACCTCATGGTCGTTGATCAGCATCACACTATTGGCTGTTCCTGTTCAGACGAGTAGACGGTGAGGTGTGAGACGAAGGTCACATCTCCTGCTGGTGTCTTCATCTACACCCTCACATCAGCAGCATCAGTCTCTGAATCTCTGCATTTGACATATTTTCTCATCATTCCCCAAATATGTCTATGTAAACATATCTGCGGGTGTGATGAAACTGTGTGTTTTGTGCTAATTAGCCAACTATTCAGCTCATATACTACGAAACTACTTTCCCAATTATGTTGTTCTGGCTGTGTAATCACAGGCTGGATTACACTCAGAGGAAACTTGCTTTTTTTTCTTTCGGAAGAAATGAATGAAGCGCTACGTTTATAATGAGCAGGACGCTGGGTGTGTGAAGAGACTGGTTCACATCCACAGTCCTGTCCTGTGGTAAGACTTAGTTAGTAAAAGTACTTGGGTTAAGATAAGGGAAAGATGGTTGTTTTGGTTTTGGAAATAGGGGGGGGGGGGCTTAGTTTACATAATACCGTCAATAGTCAACATCTTTTAAAGCTTCTCACTCCCTCGCTCCCATAATGGATATTCAGTCATTTCATTCTTCATTAGCTTCCAAATAGAACTGACCAAGATACCATTTGTGTTAATGTGTGTGAGAGAGTTTTCTTTTTTACATACTAATTTATCATCTTCCAAACAGGACTCGTGTGTCTCTTCCTCTCTCTCTCTCTCTCTCTCTCTCTCTCTCTCTCTCTCTCTCTCTCTCTCTCTCTCTCTCTCTCTCTCTACAGGCTACATGCTCTGCTGACGAGACACTGTCTTGTCTGCGAAGAGATAACTCGGGACTTTGACTTTGAATCCCAGGTCACCTGCACACAAACTCATCAGACCACTAATTCTTTAGGTTAAAGCCCAATTCATGCTTCTGCATCAAAGCTGAGCTGTACCCTATACGCAGAACCCTATGCGTTCCCTGACGTGCACTTCCCCAAGAATGTAACTATGCAGGTCCTGATCTGCACCTTTTGTAAATAGTTCATTCCATATTTGGTGTAAAACCTTGGTGCACTACTACTACTACTACTACTACTACTACTACTACTACTACTACTAACATTCACACACATCACACTGTGATCAACACACACACACAACACAAACACACACCACCTTCAGGGGAAGAAAAATCTTGTTTTGCACAATTTGTAAAGACAGTTTTTGCACAAAAAATGAAATAACTCTTCCTACTGTATAGTTTTTTCACCCTATATGTCTATACATTTTTTACACCTGTGTATATCTTGGAGAAAGACGCCTCTTACAGAGACCTTGAATCTTGAATCTGCACTTTGCACCTTGTATTGTGCACTTTCCACAAATACACAACAATGACATAGTTTTACAAATCTGCGGTGATAGTTTCCCATTGGGCGACAGAACAACGGGAAAGAACTCTGTCTGCAGTGCTTTCCATAACGCTCTGCAGACCTCTGACGGTATAAAAGACACTGTGTCCAACGCCACTTCGTAGGCTTCCACCTGAAGCCAAAATCCAAATGGCGATTCTTCAAGTTTCTGCGTTATGTCAGTAATCATGCTGTGTGTATCTTGATGTTTGATGAATGATTGTAGGCAACGAACCAAATCATCAAAACTACATGCGGACACCCTCCGTCGGCCTCACTCGGTTTAACGTTCACACAGACCATCTCCTCCGACGTCTTTCTTTTCTTCGTGGCAGTTCTTTAAGAAAAAAGGTAATTGCTCTTCAACCTCTATCAGCTCCGACTCCAGCTTAATCCGCTTAGTAACCCTGGCCATTGTTCTTAAGTAAACAGAGACTCCCGATCATTTGTAAACAAGCAGACTGGAAACCAGAAAGACGCTCAACACAGTGGCAAAGTAACTCTACGCCCACTAGCGGCGGTGTGACTGCAGAGCGACGCACGCACACCAAGGCACATGGTCACAGCGGCTTCGACGCAGAAGCATGACTTGGTCTTAACAGCTACGAGCTAACAGCTACGAGCTAACAGCTACCAGACTATACACTTGTCCACGATGTTAAACAGGGAGGAAAGTTAGCCAGAGACAAACATGTGTGAAATTGTGATCAACAAATACAAAATATATATATATGTTCAATTCCATCAAATCAATCAAAGAATAAAGCCAATTTTACCTATTGTATTTATTACAGGAGAAGGTGGAGGCTATATGTGGGCTATACAGTCATAGCATAATTATATATAATTATATATAATTATATATAATTATGTCCATGTTAATTGAACATTCGATGTCTGACAGACGTTTTCCAGTTCTCTCCGTCTCTACTGCTTTCTGGTTGCCATTCTCTCTGTTCTGACCTCTCCTCATCAACAGATGATGGTTTGGAATGAAGACCAGTATCAAAGGTGAAGTGAAGCGTGGACACACACAGGCCTGCGAGCTGCAGCAGTTCAGTGAGGCAGCCGTCTGCCCACTCATGAGGTGAGGTGAGATCTGTGTCTGATGCAACAGCTCACGTCAGCTCCTTCCTGCTCCTGCCTGCTCGTAGTGGTCGAGTCAAACGCTCGGGCCAAAACTACCCGAGGCCGAGGGGGAGATGTGTTAGTGCTCCGAACAGGATGACAGCCGTTGATCAATAGCTCATCAGCGATTTCTTTCAAAAAAAATAATATGGTATTGACGGGGATCAGCTACAGCGGGGTGAGATTTGGGAGCCCTGGTAAATCCCCCCCAAAAAATCCATGTTGTGTCTGAAGCTTTCTTTTTAACCCAGACGAAGATCTTTCTCTAACCTAAAACCAGCAGTGTCTAAACATAACCATTAAAAAAACAACTGGTGACAGAACACGTGTGTCAAAATACAGACACGTGAAATAAAAAGGAAGATGAAACCGAATAAAAGGCACAATGCAGAATGCAGAATGACATTTAAACACTTTCGTGGGCTCCAGTGTGGGAGGTGCTGTCAAGCAGGTTCACCGGAGCCATCTTTAAATAGAATTTAATGGAGCGTTTTGTGTTGGAAATGAGACTAAGCAGCATCTTTGTCGCGGCCAGATGTGGCGAGCGGAGGAGAGGAAACACGATGTTTCATATCCCTTCACACGGCATTTCCATATCAAAGCCGCCCGCGTTTTGATATCATTACGGTGTTTGAAGTGGGCAAGTGTGGTGGGATTGTTTGATAAACAAATCACCGGGACTTTGGAGTCTGACGCCAGGTATTTCCCACGTTCCTTTGGTCTTAAGCGCCCGGGCTTCAGTGTGACATTTGCATCACAACAGCCTCGTCGCTCGCGAGCCTCAAACAAACGCACTCATTAGGAGTCCGGTGGCAAAAGCCAATTTAGTGGGTGATTATGCAGCGAGACGCTCTTTAAACTCGCTGCTTCTCGCGGAATTCATAGGGCATACTAAACCAGTCGGATCGATGTGGGGGAATTTAATACAATCCCTACTGTGACTGCAGGAAGAGAAAAGTACAGTGGGAGAAGTGGATGTCTCACAGGTGAAACAAGGCTGCTGCAGCAGGAGCCTTGGGTTCGACACACTATGGTATCCATAGATTATACAGCACATCGTGGTTTCCAGGCATGAATGCAAAGCGCGTGCGGTGGAAAGAAGAATTATCAGATCCAACTGTCTTTTGTGAATTTATTGAGTCAGGAAATACAACAGAGAACATAAGAAAAAGAGTACATCTAAGACTATAATCGAGAATCTATCGGAATATATCAGAGTCTATATTCAGCTGAATAGGACAGAGTTCACTCCTTCAGATATTTATGATATTCTGGTCATACCACCAGGAAAGGAAAACCCTGTCATCCGTGGTCCGTCCGCCGGCTCCCACACAATCAGCGCTGGATCAGTGCCAGTGGTTTTGGTCGCAAATATTTTTGTTTCTTACAGGTCGAGGTAGGTTCATGCACAAAAGGTAAAATAAAGTTCACGGGGTAGAAAAACATTACATACAAGGTATAGAAGACAGTTAAAATCCCCATCACACATACAGTAGATTCAAAATATGAGAGGTAAATTATACTTTCAAACTGTCGTAGGAACTCTCAGCAGATTTATCATTTAGTCATAAAAGGAAAGGCTCATTACAAGCTCCAGGATTCCAAGGTGACATCTCCAATGTCTCCACCTCAACCGACCAACGGAGAAACCAAGAGATCCAATACCAGACACCCACTTTCTAAATCGCCTCGGTGCGGATCATTCAATAGTGTCCTGCAAGCATCACCTGCCTTAAACTGCCTCTTATTGGTTAGTTAGGTTGACATTATCAGGGTAAGCCAATCATAGGCAGACTAGGACGAGTTATGTCTGTTTTATAACATCACATTACTTCTATACGTGTGTGTTGTGGTATTTGATTGTTTTATCTGCAGCTTTTTATGCTGCCATCTTGGCCTGATGTCAGGAAACCGCCCACTCTGGATGCAGTGTTTTCTCAATGGGTCTTAAATGAGGCTTAAAAAGACAAATCACACGGAAAAACAAACGTACAAACTACTTTTACCTGCACCGAATGAATGCTGGTGTTGTTTGTTTGTGGACGCACCATATGTCACACCTGTGGTATTCAACCTCAGGTTCCTGCGGCGAGACTCATGCATTAGTGATCAATCATTCATCTTTATCATGGTGATTCCAGGGGCCTTGCAGCGGTGGTAAATCACGAACTTGGCAGCGAGAGGTGGCACCGACTCCTCTTGGACGAGGGCCAGCTGCAGAGGAAATCAAACAATTATTGAAAATGTTGTGTTTGGTGTGGGAGTAACTCCTCCGCCAGGTTCAGTGTGTATGTGCTCTCCTGTTTGGCTGGACCACAGCAGCGGGGGCCAGCCCGATGAATGTGAATGTCTTGCGGGCACGGCTGCCAGCTTAGCACCTCTGTTGTACACGCAGCAGTTTTGAACCGGGTCCGTCAGGTTCACACATTGATCCGCGCTCGGTCCAACCACATACTAGAGTTTGACCTAGTCTTGTTATTAGAATTCTTGCTTTTAACCTCATGAACCTGAATAACGAAGAAAGCATCGAGTGGAGCCGTCTGACGTTCACATGGTCTATAAAACAAAAGTGGAGCAAATGCATCCTCGTTATATAAATTAGGGAGAGCAAAGTTTTAAGTAAGATAAATGTACTTATCGAGTAAACAGCCTGTGCATGATCATTTCATTATTTCTACAAACCTTGGACCTTTAAAGGGATAGTTCACCTAAAAATGAAAATCCACTCATTCTCTACTCACCACTATATAAAAGTGATGCTCATTGCTTGTGTGGGGGGGGGGGGGGGGGGGGGCGTGTTTATCCTTCCATTTATAACCCATCTACATATATACACATGCATTCATACATGCATAGGTCTTAAAGCCAAAGTAACTGAAGTTAATTGAATGCGGGAGTCCGACCAAATGTAAAATGACAGCATATTCATTTGAGGATGCCTGTCTGGAGCTGAAAAGGATTTACAACCCCAGCTGGGACTGTGGGGCTCATACATACAAAACCTCCAAACTCCCAATAGCTTCTCGATAAGAGCCAAACAGAGCTGATGGGCAGAGGGCACCGGCAGCAAACAAGACAGGGGGAATGTGTACGAGACATGCCTAATGGGAGTATCTCTAAATAAACCTTCAGGCTTGTTTCTTTCCGCGGTGCCTCAGAGTAATTTAGCCCGGATAGAAATCCATAAATATGACAGATGAAGAAATGATGAGGAGTGATGCCTCTACCTGTATTAAAACCACCGAACTGTACGAGGCCTCTCTCCGTTTGTCATCCTTTCCTCGAACGCACGCTGAGAGGGGAACGCGTGCGCTGGTTGGTTTCGACACACTGGGTTATCCACAGGTGTATCATTAAAACACTCGTAAACAGACCCGGCTAAACGGGCACAGAAGGAATGTGTTCTCGGATTGAGCAATATGTTTCAGATGCTTCCTTTCAATTACTTTCATATACTTCCAATTTGCAACAGCCAGCGTGTTTCTATCAACATGATGAAGAAGACGTTTTTATTTATTTATTTTTATGAGTGTGTATGCATAGCTGCCAAAGAGTCTCCAGTAGAGTCAACTGTTATTGGCCTCCTTGCCATTTTCCTGCTGGTTATCCTGCCGTCGGGTGTGTTGTTTGTCCTTGTTTTGTCTTTATTCCTGTGTGTGTGTGCGTGAGTGTGTGCGTGAGTGTGTGTGTGTGTGTGTGTGTGTGTGTGTGTGTGTGTGTGTGTGTGTGTGTGTGTGTGTGTGTGTGTGTGTGTGTGTCATCATCCAATCCACTCAACACGCCTCCTGCCGGACTTGAGCATGGGTGCATTTCTTCAGCCTGTTCTTGTTCTCCGCTCTATTAACGCCCTGTTTGCCTCAGGTCCATCATTCTACACCTGCCACGTCCAGCCAGCCTTGGTTTGGACTGGTTTCAGATCTGTTTGTGTGTCTCCCCAGCCATGCACCCAGGAAATCCGACCTGTGGACTTACCACGACTCGTTCACCTCGTTGCAAACTTAAGAACAAATACTTTAAATCCTCTTCTGTTTCCATCCGTGTGTCCTGCATCAGATTTGTGATGCACATTTTACATCTGTATCTATGTAGCTCAAAGCATCTGGGTAGGATTATGGTCTTGACAGAAGGACTTATTGCAATAAGTCAACAATACATGTAGTTTTTTAACAATCAACCAAACGATGACCTTTCCCTAACCCCCCCTTCGGTCCAGTGTTTTTCTATGGACACAATTCAGATTTGCCTACCTAACAAATGGCAGACAGTTAATCTAATGCACTATATAGTAATTAGTACATGATTCAATTGTCATTATGTACAACCCCCCCCCCCCCGCTGCATCACTTATTCACACAGCAGCTCTGTTAGCATGCAGAGACCAAAAGCACCAAGAGAGTTTGGTTTTGTACTTTTGCCACTTCATGGAATCCACATGAATTAGCAGCAGCTAATAAGATTAGCTGGGAACAGTCAACAGCTCATTTCAGCCTGATTAAAATTGCAGCTGTTGCACTTTGAAAGCTGCGTTCTCTAAAAAATTTAAATTTTGGTGGAAAATGATAAATGATTCGGCCGTAATCCAGGTGGCAAATACATTTTCTCCGAGGACAGCGTTTTCCTTATCAACATAATTTCAAGGAGACAGAGCTGCACTCGCTGCGCGGCTAATGAAGACCCCGACTATGAGATTAGAACCATAAAGATTTATTCACCCATGGGTTTAGCAGTATTCTGGAAGGGAAATGGGAGTTTACTGGGTTTTACTGTTTATCTCAAGGAACACTTGACCCCCCTCTGTCTGCTGTGCTGCGGGTAGCAAAGAGAACAGCAGGCCTGGGACCCTGGGATTTGACCAAGGCCGGATCCCTGCAGCTCCAGCAGCCGGGTCCAGCACCTCAGAGGGTCTCCCTTCAATTAACACCCAGCTGTTCTCCACAGCCATGTGGGGATCAAGGCCACCTTGGCTCTCCTCTTCTACCACATCCTACATGAACACACCACGCAGTCCAGCCCCCCCACACAGTATAGGATGCACTATTCAAAAATAGAACCTGCAAAAAAAACCACATTTGTTTCATATGGTGTTTGGAAAGTTAAATTTTGTATTTATTTGTGAGTCCTAAGGGCTGATGCACACTAGAGGGGGCGTTAGCGGGGGCGTTCCCAAAAGTGGGAGGGGTTTACAAAATAGTCTTGATTCTACTGATAGTGTTCGTTAATAGCAAACATGTCTGATATTTATGATAATCAGCTCTGATGGAATAGGTCACCAACGAGATATTTTTACGTACTTGTATAGCTCACTAAAAGTAACAAGTTCCAGTTTGCGCTGGAAAATGTAGAAGCCAAGCTAATTCTGCCTTCTCGGCAATTAATTCATCCATAGTTGTTTTTCGCTGCAAAACAGAAAAATAGCAAGTGCAGCTGAAGTTTCTGTGAGATCCCAAGTCTCTGGAATCACCACTATCGTATGAACGGCAAGTTTGTGGTCTTACGTTCTGTCCAAATCGTCAAGTGTGAGTGTTCTGATGATTATAATATTAAAAATCTGTTAAATCTGTGACTGTGATTTCCCAACGTTTTTTAAAATCTCTTAAGAGATGGAAATCCTGTAGTGTGCACCACGCCAAACTCTTTTTAAATATAATATGGGGTGATTAACATTTGCCACACGGCTTATCCTTTATACAAAGTCACTACACATTGAATTTTAGCATTAGGTTAACCAATGATGGGCGACACTGAAGGAGTGTGTGCAAAATCCAAAGCAAGCAGAGGACAGGAGAGGAGGCAGACGTACGAGTTAAGGAGCTTTGACAGATGGGACAGGCTGGATCACAGCCATGTAAGGCCGTGTAGGTGAGGAGCCGCTCGCCTGCTAGTGCAGAGGAGGGTCTGACCTAAATGACAGATTTAGTACGAATTTATAAACCCTGTTGCCAAGACTGGAGGCTCTCACATTACCAAGGGGCACCAAGGGCAGACATGGATCCAAAAACAGAGGATGGTGAAGATGGAAACTACCAAGGCGGTCATGGCATCAGTGTGTGGAGCCAAAAATGTGAACGTCTCCATTTTACTTCAGTAAATATTGCAAACCTGCAGCATGTTGCAGAGCAAAGGAGGATATTCAGTCCCTGTGTCAAATCTGGGCTTTCAAGGAGCTTCAATGTATGAAGTGAATGACGGCATGTTTGTGGGATTCTAGCTGTCTTCAGCTGAAAAGCCCCAAATCTCTAAATTAGTCAATAAGTTATCGTAGGCAAACACTACGTGCAATAACAGCTTGATCTGTCAGTTATCTTATTCTGCTTCCCCAAGGTGGCTTTAAAAGGCAATTGCTGTTTTATTATTTATATATCACATACAAAATATTTACCATGCCTTTGTGTGGTATCTTTTTTCCCCCCCACAACACAACAGTTTCTATATAACCATAGAATTCTCTTTAACATCGTATATAAACATATTGGACTGAAAAATACAAAAAACATAAATTCTAGTATGAAAAATGATAATAACTAGGGCTACGTTGTAGCACTAACGGGCCCGAGCACATGCACGTTGAAGCCTGTTGCGGTCGGTGAAGACATAATTGTTAAACTGATATAGTTAGTTCAGCCTCTAGAGGAGAATCCGCAGATTTACACATTTCTTCCGTTTCTCAATACGACAACAAAATTCAGACGATATGAGTCTAAGATTTCCATCAAATTCTTTGAACGTCAACGGAGGTTTCACTCCTGTGACTCTATCACCGCGCTCTGTCTTCAACACAACTACCTCGGAGTCGGCTGCACTCACAACAGTCACTTTTTCGGTTAAAGAAACGGTTTTGAGAGGGAGCTCGTCTGAAATCAAATTTAAAAGGACCTAATGCCATTTCCCTCGTTGCTTTGTCCTTGCCTTCCTCCCCGTCCATTTATCTCATCTCGACAGGGATCGATAGATACCACAACCATATCCCAAACACACCGACAAATGTCTCACCGGTAATTCTTAGCGCAGCCTGCAGATAAAGGGGCCATCGTTCTATCGCTGATGTCATCTCCAAACGGCAAATCATCCGTCGGTGGGTTGTGCCGGGAGAGTTTTTTTGATTGACAGGTGCGCCCAGCAGGGGTTTGTCCCGGGGGCTGGATCTTTAATGTTTTCTGCGAAATCTAGATGGTTTATTTTTTCAGGTAGGAAGAAATAGATGATAAAAAAAAAAAGGCAGAGCAAGTGTTGCGCTGCATCTTTTAATCCCATTTCAACACTTTCTTGATGTGAGTCTTCAAAGGAGATGACCTCCTCATGATTGACTCGCCATTGTTCGCACCATACAGCTGTCAAAGCTGAGGTTTACTGTGATGTGCCTCTAATTCAGTCTGGTTTATCAAAAATAAACTCTATTTCACAGTTTAATAACACTTAATAAGTGTCTGGGAATTAAATGTGACACATGCTACTAACAGGGTAAAAAATACATACGCAGTCATCGCAGGTTTCAAATCAGATAGGCCATTAAGCCCAGTCCACGGACTCCAGGAGGACTTCAAGCAGCTCTTGTCCTCCCAGTATCTACAAGGAGACGGAGCCAGTGTTGCTGCCTGTGACACGAGAGCCGCGGGAAAAAGACATGACAACCACACTTTTTTCCCATTTTCCACCCTTTGCCTCTCCGTGCTTCACTGAAGAGCGTCGTTCTCACCGCGGAGTCCTGCCACAGCTCCCATCCATCATCCCCCCCCCCCCGCTCCTCATCTCGGAGCGTGATCATCAGCCTCCGTGCTTCCTTTAGTCTGCGGGTCCCCACAGGAGACCTCGCCTCCACTTCCCAGCACTTTTACCCTCCTCCGTCTTCTTATTTCCTGCTTCCGCCTTGCATCCTGAAATGTCCGCCTACGCTTAATAAAATGTGCAAATAATAATAATACAAATATGACATTATACTAAAAGTTTGGGATTGGAATATGACTTTGTGTATGGATTGAATGTTTGAATATATCGAACAGGACTTAAATATATAAACTTGGCTGAACTAAAAATGGCAACTCTCTCTCTCTCTCTCTCTCTCTCTCTCTCTCTCTCTCTCTCTCTCTCTCTCTCTCTCTCTCTCTCTCTCTCTCTCAAACACATTGACTGGTGAGACTTTTAAAACATATATATATATGTATAGGGTATATAACTTCCTAAGTAGAAGCCATATGTACAAGTGTGTGTGTCTACATCTATAATGTGTGTGTTGATATCAATATATATATATATCAACACACACTCACAATCCATTTCACCTTTAACGTTTACTCAGCAAGCGCAGATGATCCCACCTCATCTCACAGTCCTTTAAAAGTGAAACAATAAGTTGAGCAGGGAGGTCAGAGGTCGGCAGACAGTCTGATGGATCCAGTCTCTGCTATAAAACAACAGAAGAAGAATACAGCCGCCTGCCAGCGAGTCGGGTGGGTTCAGACACTCCTGCAGCAAACCAGACAAAATACATAATGGATGTGTCAACAGAGCGAATAAGTTATTGTCGCATGTTTCTCACGAAGGGGTCACACAGGTAAATTTAGTTTGTGTGCTGACAGTGATTGAGTGCTTTCGGGGAGCACAAATCAGTTTTGGTAGACACCTGCCTTCTTTCTTTATCTTGTGGAGTAAACAATCTGTGTTCATGATCCTCGGCGGAGGGGTTCAGCAGGCGGAGGGTGAGAGCTGAGTCACCCTCTGCACCGAGGTGATGTTTGGGAACAGCTCGAAGGGCTTTGGAGGGGATCTCAAGGCTCACAGCCGGGAAAACAAGAAAGCAACCTTTTTTTTAAAATGTTGATATTTATTGATTTACTTATGTAATTATTTGGCGGGGGGGGCGCAAACCAACAGGCTGCTGACTCGGTCTCACCGGTCTCAGAGGTGTTAGGATTCATTTATGCTGTTTAGGCATCTTTTGCTTTTATTGTATGTCCAAAAAGTACCAGTGGAGTGGAAATCATATTCAATTTTAATGAAGTGCTGGAACGTGATGACACAGAATACATGTTTTAATGGGATGCTGCCAAATCGTGTAGCTTCAAAGCTAATTAAGTGACTAAATATGAGCTATAAACAGAACGGGGTTTATGGCAGTGATAAGCAGAACATTAGGCTTGTATGGGAGTTAATTATGTAGTACAGTAATACAGCCACAGCTCTAATAAGCAAATACTTGTATTCTTAGGCTAATAAGACAAACGTGAGGTTTACAAAAATAACCACCACTTACATATGTTGTGTTGGGTTTAGTGTCTGGCCCCAAACGTATTGATGGAGAGGTAGATAAACGTTGGTTGACTGGTTTAGGACGATACAATATTTTCCATCTGTCGTATTTTTGGATTGATTTAAATAATTGTAACCCTCTTAATCAATCTGGCAACACATGCGCACAGTTTCTGCAAAACACCAACAAACTTGGCGTCTTTGTGTGAACACTGGTTTGGGAAAAAAAAAAAAATCATCCCTCATTATACAAACCCTGATGGGAAACCACAGCTGCCAGTTTGAAGGAGCCCTTCAGTTCCACAAAAATCGCTCCACTGCCAAGTTTAGTCAACTGACATCTTCACAGAAGACAACACGGAAACCAGCTGATGTGAGTGTTTACTTAACAACCACCAGGAGTCACGCAGCTGGGACCCAATTTAAATATGCATTCATTTGATTTTTATTTAGAACCAGAGGGAACATGCTGATCCGCTGTTTCAGACACTAATCATCTCAAATGAAATAATTCTTTTTTTTTTTTTGGCACCCATCACAGCTCTCAGGTGGAGGCCTCTTTTATTTAGATATGTTAATGCGCATCGTGACGAAACCTACTTTGTACCAGCTAATGTATTCTGTGAGGAAACAGTTCTATTGGTTTTTATCTGTATTGTGACTGTGAATAAATCGAAGTTAGATTCAGTAAAAGAAGCCGTTAGAGCTTGACTGTTGTTTATTTCCCATTATATTATTTACATATCATCAAAACATCATAAAATGTGTATTATATTAAATAGTGGAGAAAGAATCAATCTCTACAATAAGTAACCAGCAGGGCCGGCACAAGGATTTTGTTCTTGAGACATTGAGGGGGACAAAACAGGAAGGTGGTGGGGGGGGGGGGGGGGAGTCGATACCCCTGAAATCTCTGACCATGTAAAGTAAAAAAGTAAATAATGAGTAGACCTAGATCCGTTTTGATGTATTCATTCATTTCATACAATGGTGGTTGAGGCTGTAAACAACCACATCATGTTTATGCCAGCAGTTCCTCCTGGTAATGTGACACTATAGAGTATATATTGAATTCTGCCCAGGAAACACAAGCTGGATGTTTTGCCAGGTGAACCCGCGGCGCCTCTCCGATTTTTTCGCAGGCACAGAGTTTAGTGCTTATCTCAGAGAGGGCCCGGAAACTCTCCGAGGACGACCCGGCACCGAGGCAACAGTATTATACTGGCTCCTCGTGAAGAGGCACACTTCAGACAGAGAGGGTAAAAAGAGATGTCAGCCGAGAGAATGTGGGCCTGATTACGGCTGCATACCCACAGACCCGTCTCAGCCTCATGAGAGAGATGCACACATGCAGGTACGTGGATGAGACATTACCTATTTTTTTTACCATGGCAACACACGTGAGCTTAGTTTTGTAAGTGCAGACACACACAGGTTTTAAGATGCTTTCATTTTTCATAAATAACACATTACTGTACAATATACAAACACACACACACAGCGTTGTACCCTGGATTCCTGGGAAGACATACATTAAGAACTTCCCCGCTTTATTAAATACACAACAGTGCTATGGGACAACAGGATTTCTTTTTTTCTTCAAATGATGAATATGTTATCTAAAGGGTTTAACGGGCACCAGTAACTTGATTTCCTTGTCCACATCTACGTGGAATATCTCGTTCCTTTTGCAGGTTGGTGTTTGTGCAGTAGATTTCACCATAAAGCTAATTTTAAACATCTCAAGAAAATAAGATAAGAGCATGTCCATTATTGGATTTCTAGATTGCACACTATTGCAAAAATACTGCACATCCTCTCCTTGGATACTGGTTACTAGCTTTTGAGTAAAAATGTTTGAGCGATATCCTAATTTATGCCATTAAAATAACACACGTGGGGATGGGTGATCGAGGAGAATAGAGAATAACATACGATGCTGTAAGTGTTCCCTTGAGGTTACAACACCTCTGTTGTCATGGTTTCGATGCAGATGTGCAGATGTGGCTGTCGAACGTTTCCCATGACAGACACATACTGGTCTCCTGTGTAAAAGTCCTGTGCTTTTGTCCAACTAACAATCAACCGTCGAACCAAACTTCTTCCTTCGCCCCCCCGGAGTCATTGTTTACCAGAGGACAGAAATTCAGACTGAACAACATGTGCCTTTTTCTAATAATTAATATCTGCATGCTGCTTGGCGAACACATGGAGCGGTTTTTACAAGCGGAGTCATCAGCACCAGGCCCGACAGTGTTTCCATTTGTTGCAGTAAATGGTTTAATTATTCAAAAGTGTTGCTGAATGAATCTTAAAAGAAAAAAACTTTCCACCCAGGTCCCTTTGCACATATTGAAGTTTCACTGCTCTAAGTGAACACTGTACCTCAAGCCTTTCCGGGTGTGCGTTAATTGAGCAGGACAAGAGTAAAGCTGGTCTGAGACCTGCGATGAACTCCAGAGATCCTCCAGAGTTTTCTCCAGTGGAGGTGGGAGACCAGCAGGGAGACGCTCCCGTCCCTCACTGTGCTCGTAGCTTCACAAAACAGGACATCATGGAGGAGTGAACGTGGTGGAAAACACACCGAGAACAAAATGTGACACGCTGCTGAGGAACGGAGCAAAAATGTTCATCTTTTGAAAATCAAACTTGCCCGAGGATGTGTCATTTTGGTCGAGGCAATTAAACATTCTCCAGCTGCACATTATGGCGCCCGCGATACACACAAAAACAAAATCGCCCCCTCCCATAACACATTCACGGGGGCTTGCACTGGATTTATTGGTCAGTAACGAGCATCTCTTTTCCTCTCTGTCTCTCTCTCTCTTACCACCGACCTCCACACACTTCCCCAGCAGCTGCACGTACACTAATGTTTAGGCACCATAAGAATTGTTCTAGCAGACGTGAGCTTTGAAGCCAATGTTTGCCTCCCACAGTTTCTCATTTACATAAAGACACCTTCTCAGAGGCTGCACACACACACACACACACACACACACACACACACACACACACACACACACACACACACACACACACACAACACACACACAGGAGACAAAGAATATCAGGAGCGAAACCCTCCGACAGATTCGTACCTTTTGAATACAGGCTCGAGAAATGCATATTCGCAGTAAACACGGTAATGATCTACTTTGTGTAATGTCGTGCGTATACATTCTGTGAGCAAAACCTATCAAAAGTGCACACACACAACACACACACACACACACACACACACAAATCTCCCTCTGCCTACTCCCATCTCTGCTGGTGTTCACAATTCCCGTGGAGTTTATGCTTCCTGAACCCAATTATGCCTCACTAGCAAATTAGCCACCATTAGCGGGGCACCAGCGTGCATCACCAGGGGAGATGGAGAGACCTTTAGCTCCTCTTGTGGCCCGCGTCTCTGCTCACCAAAATACTGATTAGCTTATAATTCACACTAATGCACAGGGAATTGCAGCACCTCTCCACTCTCTTGCCATTATTGTCAAGAGAGAGTGTGTGCACGGCCTCCCGTCACTTCAGAAGTGGGTGAGCAGACGTTCTTGCACCGTGTGCATGGTAAACACAGCAGAGGAGACACAGCAGTGCTCTCAGGATGCCATCCTGAGCTGGCAGTAGCACATAACTGCGGAGGAAGTACAAGACTCTCTGGGCTCGCATTAACATAGCTGTTGATTGCCTTTTGAATCACATTTTACTGCATCAGATGTCTGGTAATTGCATCTTACTGCCACCTCTAAAGGCTGTTAAAGTCGGAAGACATCCAGCTTCCCTGGAACCGTGTGTGTGTGTGAGGACAGCGTGAGGCACAATGTCACTGTGCGTCCCGTAAGTTACCGGTGTTCAAACGAGATTCGGGTAATTAGTATCAGAGAAATTCTTCTTCAAATTCATACAGTATAAAGAATCTTAAATGTACTTTAAAAACAGGTTATAGAGGTGAAACCTTGGGTCCTTTGCTAAGAAAAGGGTGAATCCATCTGAACTGAACGGGAGACGGAGCAGTGAAAGATGTGGCTCAGCGTAAAACCCGCATTATGGGCTGTAAACACCCTGATGTTGTTTTACAAGGAACCTGCAACCATTAATTTAGGACAGAGCCATTAGACTTGTCATAGTAACCAGTACAAGATTGTGCATAGTGTAAATGGTGATGCAGCTCTGAGGCCTAAGGCGTGCACACTGTCTGTGGGTAAGCTCCAGCAACAACACAAAACAATCAATCACCACAACATCCACACATTCCCCTGCTCAAGGCTGTCTTTTAATGTCAGTGTTTGTGCTTTTTAATTTATTTTAGATTAATTTTTTACCACCAACACAGATGGCAGACTGTTTACACACCGGTCCAAACCAGCTTTGCATGCAGACGGTGATTATGTCTGAGAAGTGAAAGGAGGGCAATTCTGAATAAGTGCCTCAACCAGCAAGGGACTGGCAACCACAGCGGTATCGGGAGGCACCGGAGAACATGTGGTTCCTGGGTTCTACTGGCACAGGATCACGTGGGATGTGGATCTGGAACACTAAACTATCAACTCTACGTTACTCCAAGAAATGGGTTGTTAGGCCATATGTTACACGGACTTTCTTTTCAAGCAGATTGACTTGTGTTAGTTAAATGAACCGATTAAAATACAGTGACACCGATGCTGCACCCGAGGTCGTGTTGATCACTAATGACCAATGAAAGTACACAATGTGTTTTAAATAGTGACTGACTATATGTATAATTAATAGGTTTAATGGAGTTACTAGTATCCACACTTGATGTTGTATAATCAGATTAAAACGTCAGCCGTTCCAGTTCTAAGACGTTAGTGCCAGGTCTTGTTACTTCAGACACGTGTATCATAGAGGGGGAGAAGTTCATCCAGAAACTTCTAAGTAAACTCAGTTAGTCCAGACAAACTTTAATCAGCTTTCACAAGGTGGTCTGATACCACCGATTCCAAAAGAGCCTTATTCTTAGTCAAAGGCTCCACAGTAGTTTTGTTTTGGTTGTGATGATACTGTAAATTACAAAGCGCCCTTGTTCCACGATGCACCGATTCATAAGTAGCTTTGTTCTCAGGCTACGGGGACGCATCCTTCAATAAGTACTCTGTGTTGTTTCCTTGAATTTCCAGTCTAATCTCAATCTGCATTGAAGTAAACCCATAGACAGAAGAACAGGAGCAGAACATGTATCTCTAAGTACTGAATGCATCATAGAATTAAAGGTGATATGTGTATTTCATCCAACAGAGCACAGCTGTTTTAAAAAAAGCATTTCTCATTTTGATCTCAAGAGAATTTCCCCCAAGCAAACCTCTGGGAATTCCTGTGGTGGATTTCACAAAGATGTCATTCCTCAGAAAGGTCACTGTTACAGTTTATCTCTGTGCCTGAGCACCTCAGCCCCACTGGACTTCACACACATCTGTCTACGTTATGTCCTATAAAGAATATGTATTTGTTTATTCCTCTAAGTTTTGAAGTGACATTCATAAAACCCCGGTTGCATCGGGCTCAGCTGAGAGGTTCAGAAAAGAGGCGTAGGTTTGACTTTAAAGAAAATGTTTCATCCCATCTGTGTGTCTTAACTTTTCACAGACATGGAAAGGAATCTGAAAGGAATCCAAAGAATGTGTCAGACAATGATCAGAAGTTTAAAAGTTATGTAAGTTTTCTTACTTTGGAAGGATGTCAACTTTCAAAAGTACCAGCACCTCTCTGAAGTGTGCGATTGTCTATTTCTGTTTGTTACAAAAGTCACGAGATCATTATGAGGGTGAAATCATTTTCTATACCGAGATACCAACTCGGTATCTTCCAGTAAACCAGGGCGACGAGAGATGGCGGTGACCTGGCCCGTTGTCAAGGCCGCGTCGGTCAAGAGGAAGGCGGCTGAGCCAAGTATCCGATCACAGGGTAACACGGATAAACACTGGAAAGGGTTTCGCTCTGCGAGTCGATTGAAACAAAGGATCCCCTGCTGTTTGTTTTTGATCATGTTGAGGATATGGACCTCCTCCAACACGTGGCAGGAGAGCGTGGTCTCAGAATCTGCTGCTTGCTCCTCAGTCACTGGCATGAAGGCAACATACTGTACAAGCAACCCCCAGGGGAATGGATGCTGGACCCACGGGGGGGGGGGGGGCAGGGACAAATCTGACAATGTAGATGTGATGAAAGAGATTAAATGGAAATGAAAATAAATTTCTAGATTAAATAATCTTCTTTGAATTAAAAAGCAAGATTGTTCAACTGGCTGAACTCCAGCATCTGCTTATTCACTTGAACCCAAATATACTTTAAAATCACTAGTAGCCCGCTGTCCAAGATGGCGGCGCCGTAATCCACGGACATCCTCTCATGTGCGACTCGCGTACGCGGCCGATATCGACCTGGAATTTTAAAATAGCATCGTCACGTAAAATGTGAGTTAAGCAAGAGAGAGACACACAAGAAATGAAGTTTCAAAATGAAAACTTGAAATGACAAACTTCAAAGGGCAAACAAACTTAAACACAAGTACATACTGAGTTCATAACCTAAAAAAAATTCAAACACAAAAAGTCTTTCATGATTTCAGAGCAGAACGACATAATCTCACTTTAAGGAAAAACGTAAACCACTGTTTGCATTTGAGAGCAGATTAGCTAACCTAACTAGTTAACTTAGCTTTAGTATAATTATTTGTTAAGTTTTTTATGAACTGTCAGTGTTGCTTTTAGACCCACTAATAATATACCCATATACCAAACCGACATCATTATCAAATTATAGCAAGAGACTGTTGAACCTTCTCTACAATAATTATTTGAACCATCTGGTTCCCAAACATGTCAGATTAATACCATGTGCAGTTTTGTCTTAATGGACAATTACACCACATCATGCACATTATGCACTTCAGCCCCTTTTTATTCAGCTGAAAAGTTTTTAAAGCTTTAATTTTAATAATAAGACTGAAAATGCATTCAATACTTTTGAGACACCTCATTCGACTCTGCCTCTGAAGTCTAGTTTGATGTTTTATTTTAAATCTCTGTCTCAGATGTTTTCAACTGAACTTCTCAACCTGTAACTTTTCAACTTGTTATTTAGCACATTCCATTGTTTATTAATGCAGAAGAAAAGCTTTATAAACACCGGTGTATATTCTCTATATCCCTTTTTACCCACATTTTTAAACTCGTGTCAGAAAAACCCTGCATAGATGAAAATCCCCCCCCCCCCCCCCCCATGTCAGTGTTGAATATTCATCTGAAACACATCTGTCAGCATGCGCAGACAGCAGGAGTTCCCCTTTGATCAGGTGTCACGTCGGATGGCACTGCAGTATGAAAATGGGAAGAAAATTCAATTATCCTTCGCTTTGTTGTTGCGTATTAATTATGCTTCAAAGTGGGTGCAGCGGCGGCGGTGAATGGAGTTACGATGGATTTAAACAGATTCCGGGGGCAACTGGGTGAGTGTGGACTGCGGGTGTTTGCACACTTGTTAAGGAAGGTGCTGGTATTATAAACCATTTAAAAAAACACAAAACTGTACATTGGTTATTGCAGATTAATGGAGATAAATGAGGGCAAATGGTCAGAGAGACTTCCAGTGACAGGCTTCCTCTTTAAAACACGGACATATTGTGTTGGAGGGTTCATGTAAACACACACACGCATGTGTTCTAATGCAATAAATAACTAGGGGAGGCGCTGTACACCACGACGTTCTGCTGCTTCCTGCCCTGGAGACAAAACTATACTTTGGTTTATGATAATTTGGAGTAAAAATGTAAATGAGCTCATCTGGATTCTCTGCCTCAAACTGGAGTTGGAGGATAGATTCCAGCTGTGATCGTGCATGACCACACGGATTTGGTTTGAAACCGATGGAACACAAGCTTTGCAAACTTATTGGGAGTAAAATTCATGGAGACAGGATAAATCTATACGGTCGCCATGATGTGGTTGAGGGTATGATTCTTAAAAAAACAGCATAATTAAGAAGTTAAGAGATATGAAACTGTTCTGATCATAAAACAACACACTGGTCTTTTGTTTTAATGCTACAGCCAACTGTATGTTTAGATTTCCCTGACAAGTGACCTCTTGTGGCTGCTTGTATGGTCTAACTGGGGCAGTTTTGTGATTGCAGCCCAGTGCTGAGAGTGTTGGTTCCGTTTTGGCAACAAGACTTGAACCAGTAAAGTTAGGTTTATATTTGCGGAGGTGATTTCAGACTTTAGTCGGCAATGCCAGTTCACTTTTAGCAGCCAGACCTGAACCAGTGCACTGGGAGATTCAAACTGAATTCAGAGTCTGGCGAACGTATCTGGCCCCGATGTTATTTCTTCTGGCCTCTTCTGTGATCGGACCGTTATTGGGCCAAACCATTTCAGCTATCAGGGGACAGCCCCCTCTCAGCAGCAATGGTGAAAGACGCTTTGAGTTGCTGCTGAACGCCAAAACAAAACTGGTTGGTCATACCACAAATTTAACTTTGACATTAGTAAAAGCAGTTAAAATACTGTCTCAATTTATTTTACTACCACACACATTACTACTAATGTGAACAGAGATCTGCGACAGGGACATTTGACCCGACCAGCCAAAGAGTGGGTTTGAACACCCAGAGGTTCAAATATTATTTAGCAAAGTAAATGATCAGTTGTATTTAAACTTCACGGGTATTCAGGGGTTGTTATTGGTCTTAATGTACTTACTGTAGCCCCTTTAAACACCAGCATACCAACATGTTTATTGCTTTTAAATACGAGAGGCAGAAAGTGCATTTACAGTTTCTTAACCTCATCAACCCATGTAAGACTGATTTACTGTCTCTAGACACTTTCCCTTTTACCTGATTATACCTATTTGGAATGTTGTTTACATTTATAAGTGATAGCGAGGAACATATTTGAGAGTGTTTACTGTTTTCATCACAGTATAATGATGCACGATTGCATCTTCCCATACATATTTACCGTTTGCCCCCCGGAGCCTTTAATGAGAAGCTCACTAATCAATACTGGCTCCTGTTCCCTCCCTCTTTGTGTGGTTTTCAGGACAAGTTTAGGGCTGACGTGATATCAGCCGTGGAACAAAGTCACTTTAAAGTAATTCAAACTTCGCCAGAGGCAACTAAACCGTCTGACTACTCTGTCCTCTGAAGGAGACGTGCTGCAAAGCAGACGAGATATAGAGTTTCTCTCCAGGCTTCAAAGATAACAGCATTTAAACATTTGTAAGTTTGGGGGGAATTTGTGCATCGTTCTGTGGCAAGATTCTATCGGCAGCTTCACTATTTGATCACTGCCGTGCTGTGTGCTGTGGGGGGGAGTCGGTGTTATTGCTGGATCCACGGACCCACAGGGCTATGAGTTGCAATTACAGCCACCTTCACAAAGTCCAGACGCATGCCAGCTGCAGTTAGCTACCTGACAGAACGGACATGCAGTGCTGAGTCGCAAGGATTAAGGCTGCTAATAATAGAGAGATCTGTTCTGATTTACTTATTTACTTTTCAGGAAATCTACTGAGTGGAAACAAAGTCTTAACTCGTTTATCACTTTGCGGCTTCTTTTAAAAGAGCAATGCAAGCACATGTCATCAAGTAGGCACACTCAAGATGTCAGTCCACCTGACAAATGGGTTGATTCACTGATGCACAGGTGACGTTCACATGCTGGAATGTGCTTCTGATGGGCCCGACCCGTTCCGTGTCTCAGATAAACCTCCTCCGAGTCGGTCTTGTCGCTCCGGGCTCGGCTCCTGCGGAGGTCAGGCCCAGGCCTGCAGCTCTCAGCCTGCACAGCCTCCTGAAAGTCTCACTCCGGAGCCAACAAGTGGAAATGGGCTCGTCTTTTCTTAAACAACTTAATTTGTTTTTCCCCTTCATCCTCTAATTCCTCACACAAATTAGTGACATGTGTCTGAAGTGACCGACGAGTCTGTGCCGTCACTTCAGACACGTTGTGTTTGGCTTCGTTTCCGCACACTGTGCTGACTTCTGGACAAACTTCAGTGAGGAGTTGTTTAATTGTCCTCCAGGCCCTTTAATTCAATTTATGATCATAATCATTCCAAGACATCAACTGTGATGCTCACTTTTGGAAAAGGAGGTGGCTTTAAAATGATTCTTGGCCCCTGTGGAAATAAAGAGAATGCTTACGCAATGCACTTTTAGTCTCTTTAAGGGAACTGCATCTGACTAGAAATGAAACCTCTCAAGTGTGGAAAAATGCATCCTATTAAATGGTTTGATTACTGGCATAAAAGTGAACGGTGTCTTCCTATAAAAGTGCTAAAACTCAATGTGCAGCTCCGTTCATGTTTAAAGGACAATAAAAGTAAATTAAAATACATTCATTACGATGCAAGAACAATAGAGGAATAATGGAGGATATATATACTTGTGCAGCTTCAACATGCCGCTATAGGTGGATGTGGTGACCTGTGGTTACCTGTGGTGACCTGTGGTGACCTGTGGTCACCTGTGGTACCTGTGGTGACCTGTGGTGACCTGTGGTGACCTGTGGTGTACCTGTGGTTACCTGTGGTTACCTGTGGTGACCTGTGGTGACCTGTGGTGACCTGTGGTTACCTGTGGTTACTTGTGGTTACCTGTGGTTACCTTCGGCTCGAGCCAGGCCGCCTGCTTCTACCCCTAATTCAGCCTCATCCCCAGGAAATTAGGTTTCTATTATAGGAAATGCAATAGCTGGCTGGATTCCGCTCAGAGGCAACATAGATTTGAAATGACTGAGTGGTCGGGAGTCGCCAGCCTGTGGTTGCGGTGGGTGGCAGCTGATCAATCAGAGTCAAGAGGGACTCTGCAGAACTCTGTTCCTTGTTTTGATTTTATTTAATTTCGGAAATAAAGTTACATTTAGTTCATCCAGCTTTGGTTTGTCCCTGAGCCAGGATTGTAACATCTCATCTGACTCACACACACACACACACAACCACAACCACACACACACACACAAACACAAAATCCTCTGAACTTTAAAAAGTTTGTGTTTTTGCCATGGGATGCAATGTGTGTCTGTTGACCCGTCAGCCCCCCACTGGACCTGCAAATACAAAATCTCCTGGAGTGGTATTTGTTCTTTGGTTTGGTTTATTCCAGCTCTTTGCCTAAAACATCACAAACTGATGAGCTGAATGGAAACTGTGGAGAAACTGGAGGCTAGCTTTCACAACACTGCATTCGGAGTCAGAGACAATGGGCCTCAAAAAAAGATAATTTACCTATCAATCCCTATTTTCTGCAGTTGACTAGTGTTATGCTTAAACTCTCGTCTTATGAGCAGAACCCACAGAAGAGACAGGAGGACCCATACAGTGAGTGTCATGTGCACTGGTGTGGTGGCAGAGAGCACAGTATGTGAAGGTCACGTGGATGTGTCTGCCCCGAGAGACACACTATTATAGTTTGATGCATGTATGTATAATAATAATAATCTATTATCTGGTTCAGCCCCAGCAGAAAACATGCCCCTGTAACATCACCTATTATTGCACCTACTTGTTTTTCCATATCTGTAACTGGGACTTTACCTTGACCTCCACCCGTCACATTCATCATCCGCAGCCGTGTGGCGAGACATTTCTTAAGCCGTTTTCATATCCAACCAGTTATCATATTAGCATAAGTCCTTTATTTTGAAACCTGACAACGTCCTGTATAGGATGTAAAAAAATATATTTAAATGAGCCTTGATATGGAAAAGGTTCCCCAACATCTACTGGATGTATTGTCAATACATTTTGTACAAACATTCATGGTTCTCAGATGCTGTGACGTTAAAAAAAAAATTGGTTCATAACTGAGAATCTGCTAAACTAATCAGTCGTACTTTGTTTTTCATGCAGAACTTATGCTAACATGCTAAAGTAAGGTAATAAACATGGTAAAAAATACAAAGGCTACACAGGTTTGTTAAACACCCGTTGGCAATTTTGGAATTCAGCAAATTACAGCTGTTCCTAAGTAACCTGCAAGTTCCAGAATGTAGTTAATCCATTTTCTGACTTTCCTATGTACCATAATCTGTGTTACGTTCAGGGAGAAAGGAGGAAACATAACAACGCTTTGAGGTTATTATAACGGCTTCTAGCTTGATAACAAAACTTTTTTTAACAACCGACGTCAGTTTATTATTTCTCCTAAACGGGCTGCTTGGCAAAGAAGTCAGGGAAAAAGTGTCAACCCTCATTTTCCAGGACGCATTTCATTTTTTACGCCGCACTAATGTGACTAACAAGCCACAAATAAAACCAGAAATCTGTTCTTTATTAGACAATAAAACAGTCAAATCAGTTCCCGTACAACTGAATTATGCTGCGGTTAAAAACAGCATATGATTCTATATCAGATCCAGAAAAAAATCCTACTATTACACCAAATAGCAGATTCCAGTACACTATCAGACACCTTTTTAAAAGATCACAGTGGGAAGTAAAGACCATTCTCCTTACTGGTCACTGTGTTTCTTGCCAAAGTGTCAGAAGAGCACGGAGGCTTAAGCCCGTGTGCGAGACCTCTGACAGCGTCTGCATTCACCCTCAAATCACATGCTGTTTAGCTCAGGAACACTAATTAAATTTGGAATCCAATTATGGGAATGGTAATGAAATTTCCAAATGGGGAAACTCGTAATCTGCTCATTGAGGTATTTAATTACCAGCGGGTCTGTGCATCGCAGATAGGTTACACCTCTGGATCCGGCGGACGGAGACACGGACACGAGTTTGGCAGCCCGAGTGTTTAAGAGTAATGGAGGAAGTGTGTGTGTGTGTGTGTGTGTTTGTGTAGCATGTCTGTGTGTGTTTACTATTTTTAGACAACCCTGGTAAGCTCCTGGTTATTTGTAAGTGATCGTTTGGGGGATTTTTTTCAGTTAGTGATTCATGCACATTCAAGCCAGTTCTTACTCGAAGCTTATTTCAAACTGAAAATCTGAATTGGAGAAAGAGAAGAGGGCTTTTGGCTCGATTACACGTTGCCAAGAAATACACACAACAGGAATTCTATGTTGAAAACTGAAATGAAGTTTCCCCACCGAGTCTTAAAAAGTGTAGAAAAGTCTAGGATTTAATAATCTGAATTTTAGGCCTTTTAGGTAGGTGTTAATTATATTAATGTTCATTTACAGTGTCTCTGTGTAGTGTTGTTCTTTCTCAATGATAGAGATATTTGAATTTTATGATAAAACCACACACGAAACTACAAACGGTCTGGGACACAACTTTGTTATAGTTGGCTTAGGTCTTGAATTTATTGTTTTCGTCTTAAAAAGTCTTAAATTCAACATTTTTTAAACCTGCAGACAGTCCACAACTAAAACAAAGTACAGCTGGAAAATACAATTAAAATGTTATGTAACAATAAGATCTGTCTTTTTGTTTTGTTTTGAGCCTAAACTTAAGAAGAATGAAGCCAATTAAATTGAATAAACTGTCAGACGAATTAAACTACAGTGTCAAACCCATATCTAAGAGACAGCAACATTCAAGACAACCTTCTTTAATGTTTTTGATATTCTGCATATCTGTCTTCTTTATTTTGTTTTGATCCTCCCGGACATGGATGATACCAGTCTTACAAACATCTGCAGAGAGATGTTCTGAGATGTTCCTCACAGACGATTCGCTCCAGCTGCTCTTCAGTGAAGAGCTTCCTCTGATCTATCTTCTGCTTTAAAATGACCCTTAGCCAGATTGGGGTTTGACTTTTTTCCCTCCTTCTTCCTGACAAACGTCTCGAGCCCTATCTCGCAACCAGCACCAACCACAAGGCAACACTCTCTGCTCGTTTCACACCGACGCAATTGTCATCATTTCCCAGTCCAATCTGAGCACCCATGGGTCTGTTGGTGTTCAAACGGGGGGGTGGGGGGGTGGCAAGCACATTGCTATCTTGAGGCAGCAGAGAGTGATTGCACACATGACTGTCTGAAGGGACAACGATTGCTGTGTCGTACCGGTCGTGGTCATTTGAAAGACCGTCTGGAGGAAAACACACAGCTTTGAGAATCTGTAATAAAACACTTTTTTGTTTCATCTCATCAAAGAATGTGGAACCGGGGTTCATCAGGCCTCTTCCTGGTCAATTCAGGTTTCACTGGATATCTATAACTGCATTTGACTGCATCTTAAATATAAGTGTAAGTCGGGAAAATTATATTAACACTAGTAAATACTATATTTAAGGTATCTACGTCACCTTATCAACAAAGTAATATCCACAAGTCTTCAATGAAGAAAAGGCCAATTTACAGTGACATGTCCAAAATGGTTTGATGATAAATTGGAACATTTCAATAATGATACTTGTTAATCTGAAAAGGTAAATTACATTTCCCGTGTGGTACTTCTGTTTTTGATGAAAAAGAAATGACACATCAATAATTCAATTAAATCGATCAAATTCAAGCAAATTAAATTTTGACTAACGACCATATGTGAATATATAATCCTGCTTTAAAATTCAACCCATTCTAACGCATTAGAATGTAACTTCCAGTAGAAAAAATAAAAGTGTTATTACCGAGTCCCGCTTGCAGAGCACGGTGCGTCTGGAGTTGCCTACGACACCTTTCTCTGAATATAATACATTTAGGTTCGTTATTGGAAAACCGTGATTCAGGCGTCTCTCTGCCATGTGACAGAACCGATCAATCAATACAACCGTCTACCTGCACGGTACACACACATAACTTTATTTTCTTCTGTTTTAAATGTCTGACTCCAGTAATTGTCCCTCGTGCTCTGAGCGTCTGCCTGAACACTTCCTGTGTAGACACAGACAAAGGAGTGAAGCTGCTGCTGCTGCTGCTGCTGCTGTGATAACCGGCTGTTTTCAGCACACGGCCTTTCAACACCGCAGTACAGTCTCTACCTCGCTGCACTCTGGGCACTACACTTCCTGTGCTGACACTTCACTTTCGGTGTAGGATATAACTGCACGTCCTGTATGGATATGGAGTAGCTGCGCTGTTTAAACCAATGCCATTCAAACAGGAATTAGTACAGTTTACGCTTTATAATTGTATTCATCGTAGTGTGTACTGTGCTCTCTCCGGTCTCTTTCTGTAGTTTGCTTCAGCCGTGCGTGCTTATCTCCCTCTAAGCCCACTCTCCTAACACCTGTCTCTTTATGACACAATAGCTTTTCCCCATGAACTTTGCTGATTTCTGCAGTTTCCAGGTGGCTTGGCTTTTATGGGGCTGTCTTCTTTTACCCGTCAGTGGTTCTGGCTCCCCTTAGCTTTTAGTGCTGCCTGTTCCTCCGGCCGTTGGACCGCCCTCCCGAGCGGTCCCGCCTGTTTCTGCAGCGCCCAAACGGTGACTTCAAGTGGACTCACTTGCCTCTCTCGCCTCTGGGTCACCACAACAAGGCGTCCTGCCTGTTTCTCCCGGCCCCCTGTTGCCCTGCAGTCAAAACTCTCTTCAAACACCTCTTCACCATGGGCCCTGTATCGCTGCATGGGCAGCAGCTTTCACCTGCCAGGGCCGGAGCTTACCCTGCTGCCACACACCTGTTTATACGGACATGGATAGTGTTGAGGAATTTCTGACCATCCTCACACATTACTGTACATGCCACTATATATTATGTATATATTGTATATTACACTATATCTGTACAGGAGAATAGTGCCTGTCTAATTCCACAGCTTAGGGACTTTCATATCTAACTCAGATGCGCCAGACAGAGACACCAACTTCAACTCTTTTCTAAATTACACTAGTGGCAAGACGTAAGGACAGCGTGATTTAGTTCTACATACTTTACTCTTAACTGTCCAATAGGATGTGAACACCTACATGTAACATAGAGAGTGACAGCAATTCTAGCCATTCGTGGATGAAGTGCTGTTGGAATGGGTGACGCAAGGAGAGGGAGATATACTGGGAGGCTGTGGGAGACATCTTCAGACTCTGTTAGTGTTTGTATGTTGTTCCACCTTCTGGTCTCCTTGATGCATCAAGTCTACATTAAACCCTACTGCATGAGACATCAGCTGCTGCCTGAGTTCTCCTTTCACCAGCTTCCAGGAAACTTCCAGAACAAATAGTTCAACTTTAATCCATGCACACTTAACACATGCAACTTCCACAGTGTCAAGCCAGTGTTGCCCTGTGCTGTCTTGGGACTCGGCACAATAAAAACATACCGGGTATAAGCGATCAATGAAAAATACATATACACTCGTAGTCAGATCCGAAGCCTCGTGAATGGCACAGGGATTGCTCTGCAGATGTGCAGCCCTCCTCAGCCACAGAGAAAAACCGAATTTACTATCTGCGAAGTCCCTGAGTGAGTGGATTGTTCCTTCAAGTGTTCAAGTGTCAGCCGCAGCCTTGTATATGGAGAGCACAAGCTGTTTAGGAATGGTACTTCCCACCTGCTGTTACTCTCGACACCAATTGATGAACCTCCAGGGGCGCAGAGTGCTACATTACAGTGACAGCCCATTACATTGGTCCTGAGAGGGAAAGAAAACATGCGCTTCTGCAGACTCGCCTCTTGTCTGAAAAGCACAAACAAATCTGACAGAAAAAGTGAAAGAGGGAGATAAGGATAATAAATGGGTTTAATATTAAATATGAAACAAATTTGCTATTAAAGAGAACTTCCTCCACGAATGCCGATGGTCCGATGTAACCGAGTTTGAGGTAGTTTGTTCCTTACTTTAATTTTGCGCAACTATAAACACATTTATTCCAGCAATTCAGATTGTATTGTACTGTACAACATGCTCCCTTCAGTCGTCATGAGTGACAAGAGCTCACCAGACAATAAGATGGATGATGTTTAACTAGAATAATTCAGTATTATGTAAAACATCTGTTTCTGCTTCTTCCTCCAGTCTTATATTCTGTGATTATGTGATGTTACTCACTTTGATCCCTTAAATTAAATCAAATAATCTTCATCTAGTCACAACCTGTGCTTTCCGTGATGCAACTTCTTGTTTGAATGTGTTACTATACAGCAACTGTAATAAGATAAAAGATCAGCCAAAGGTTTGCACTGTATTGGTCACACAGGCTGGAGTCCAGCAGCTTTCGGTGGCATTTCTTTGACAGAAGTGATTGCGGGGGCCTTGGTGGAGGCGGTGGTGGGGGGGGGGGGGGGGCTGTGAGGAGCACGAGATAAGGAGAGGAGGCAGCGTGAAGTCAGTCGGCAAAGAGGCCGCGATGAGCATGAGGTAAACATCAAACTGGGGTCGGAACTGAATCATTTGTTCCTTTGTTTCTGTTTTTGTTTCCTGGCCCCGTTAGAGCTCATTCCTTTGATCAGTGCCTCAAAGCTTGTGATAGTGCAAAGCGCTGCATATGTCAGATTACTGTGGAAGGCCTGCAGGGGCATAATCAGCTCCACTCTCCCACAGAGCCAGCCTCAAAGTGTTTGGCTTCCTCCGAGAGATGATCTTGTGTCAAATTTCGGTCCACTGATTTGCATCTTTATTTTTAGGTGCAGCTGACAGCGTGCAATTTGGTTAAGAGACGTGCAGCGGCATGGATAACCTCAAAATGTGTAAATGGGGTGTTAACATCTGCCTCCAGGGGGCATGGTCTAGGTGAGCGGGAATGTCAAGCCTCTTCAGAATCACAGAGAAGTGGGGACGGAGGAAAGAGCGCGTCAGATTCGGCCATTCAGCGTTGGATGGAAATACAAAATGAGGAGAGGTCTTCTTTCTCCACACAGTCGTAAATATATGACTCTTGCTGGAGTGTGAATGGCAAGTTTGATTTCAGGAGCAGTTAACATGCTCTTTAGTCTCATGCTGCTCATATGCCCATATGCCCCACCTATACTGTATTAACGTGTCAAAGAGAAACATATAATAACTAACATTCCCCTCGGATTCATTGGCTAAAGACACAACAGATCACAAATCACAATTTGCCTTAAAGGGCCTTTTTAGAAATAATAACAATTATAATAATGATGGTGTCATTATCAGACTTAGTGATTGTTCTAGTAAAAACATCCCGAACGAGTAAAATGTTAAAAGTTTCTATTTAATGACTTTCAGCTACACCCCCCACACACACACCCCATTAAGCCACCCTATGGTGACACTGCGTGCCATCAGTCTCCTCTGAGGCATTTGTGAAAACTACATTTAATTCAAGTTTCTAATTACTCACTCCCCCCCCCCACCCACCGATCCCCAGTGGCTAGCCAAATCAGAGAGGAAGCCAGATGAACTCTGCCTAACCAATTAGACAAGTGGGCTGCTTGAGCTAATGACATGAACAATAGATTGTGGTTGCTTCATTGCTGCAGGAGGGCCCCAGGTCTGCAGGACTCCTCCCCCCGCCCTCACTGAGGAGAAGATTTAAGAAGGATTGCACTTCCTGAGCCAACTGCAACATTAATTACTTTATAGGGGCCTGGGAGTATGATGCGGCCTCTCTGCCCTCCAGGGCCACAATTGAATTTCTTCAATTGACCTGTGCCAGAACATTTACAGCGCGATCTGACTCTAACAGGAAACACTGTACGGAGGGTTTTTAAATGACCAAGACGACTGGAGAAAGATTGTGAAAGACTTGTGCTTACGACTGTATAACGATGCAATTCAGATCTATAATATCTATAATTCAGACGTCTGTTCAAGCACCGAGCAGATGAGTTTGTTTCCTTTAATTATGACACTTTTCCTCTTGCTCTATTCTGGCCGTGCAGGGATAAATGGTCTCCACAACGATCCATGTATTGGTTGTGAAATTCGTTTATGATTCATCAGGTGTAATAAGACCTGTGTTGTCATTTTGAGAACTCGGCACACAGCTTTAGATTGAATATTACATTTCAGGTTTCTCCCACGCATCACTGTACAAACATTGAATGACTGACTCTTTTCTAAATCTAACAAATGCAATGTAAGCAGTGAAAATGTGCCAAATGAATTAACAGATGGACGATAAAGAAGTGGATGAAGTCTTTAATGTAGAATAAAGCAATACACAGTTTTTAATCTGCATTTAAAGCAACACTAACTTGTTTTTAAAAACCTTAAAAAAAACGCTTCCAAACCATTTTAAAAAGGTACACAAACTTACAGTATATTAGGGAGAATTGCATGCTTGTCATTGCCACAGCGCTCCCTAGAGGCCTGGACCTGCACTGTGTATCGCTGGTGTATTGTGCTGGAACATTCAACCTGCTTTACGGCACGTCACACATCAACAACCAGACCTGGAGCTAGCAGCTAGCTATGATGTGGACATAATGGCACCAACGAGAGTGAAGAGGACATGATGTCGGATGTATGACAGACTCGTAGACTCGTATTAACAACGGTGAATTCTGCATCCCACCTGTAGGGGGAGACCTTTAGCTGAGAGCGAGTCTTGCATTGTGTTGCTTTTAAGTACGCATCCGACAGCTGGTCACCTACCTCCACTAAACCACGCTCGCAATATATCCTAAGTGATGTGACACCTGCCGGAGTTCATCATTGGACCACAACAGAAACATCCCTTCATGCTTTGCCTTTGTGCTCTCCTTCACTGTTAACCCGTGGACCTCACTGAGTGCACTGCAGCATCGCTTTGTGGCGGGTTCCGACTTGATTGCACAACGCTTCGCCCTGAGAAAGGCTCGTGTAAAGTGCTGCCGAGCAGGACTCTCATTTCCTGAGTTGAAATCCCTCAGTAAATTCAACAGCTCAACAAACCACAACCTTCATGTACCGTAAAGTGCTTTTTTAAAAAAGCCTTCCAAGTGTTGTACGCAGGATGATGACTCCGCAGGGTTTTCCTCCTCTGAGTTATGTGAGCTCCAGGGGGTTCTGGAAGGTTGCTGAGGGAAATTGGCGATGAAGTTTGAAGCCTGACTAAGAATTATGTTCAGTATGTCCCTGACCCTCAAGTAAACCTCCATTTACCAGATGTGTTGTCACTGAATAATTCGCTCCAGGCCTGGGAATCTCGACGGCTGGGGTGAGGTGTGCAGTTGTTGTTTTTCTCACTCCACTTAGATATCGGCTAAGTTAAGATATGACATTGACGTTTCATTTTAAATTCAACGCCACTGTTTCCTTTTAATTACCTAGATTGTGGCAGCTCGCCATATTCCTGTTTGATTTCTAACTTGGTGTGTGCAGTGCAATTTGCAGAACTGTTTACCACGTGCTCGCTCTCACTGTCCTGCTAACGCGTGTGATGGGTCCATAATGTTTTTACCTTCCACGCAGACAGTCAGACCTCATCCTTTCACCTGTAGTTGTGGCATCAATGCAATTCCTAATATTACCTGGATTGAATTAGTCTGTGGGAGACGCTGAAAAAAAGCCCTTACAATTAAACTTCAGTTTCTTGGTTCTATCTGAATCCTATGGCACTAACTTATTTTTTAATGTACCGCTGTCACTGTTGTTTATAACTAATCAATGTTTTAAGGATCCAATATCCAAGGTGTAGGAGTCACAATACAGCAACTGGACAAAAGAGCAACAGGTAAGACTTGTTATCACAGGATACTTTTCTCTGTATCTCAGATCCAGACTTACTTGCAAAGCAGATTATTTATAGTCATGAATATGCTGCACATACATATTTAAAAACAAGGCGATTCAAACTTAAAGAGAGCAACACACACCTTCCCGACGACTGCGTCAGGCCCTGCGGGTAGAAGTGTCTTGTCCGTAGCTGTGAGGAATGAGCCAGGGTCAGCTGTGCCAAAAAAACAAATCAACCAAGTTAACCTAGAAAGTGAGGGTACAAGCGCCACAACAACATGCTCCTTCTTCTGGCTGTAATGCAGCCTAGATAACATCTTCTCAATATAGTTCTTTCCTTTGCCAATGGCAAATGCACTAATTTGTCATAAGTGCCTGCTGTCACTCAAAGCATGTGTGCCCTATAAACCTTATTAGATAATGTAACTGTGTAGAGGTGTAACTTCTGAAGCGTTTCTCTCGCTGATATTTAAAAGCTGCTGGTGACAAAGGGGGTGAGAACTACTTTAAGTCTACTCACTGTTTCTTCTTTGCGTGTTTAGCAAACACAATATTAGTTTTATACACGTGTTCATTTCACTATAATTTACACTTGCTTTTGTAACATTTGCAACACTCGCTGTCACGAATTCACACGAGTTTACTTAAGTTACCTTTTATCGTGTTGAAGGTTAGAACATTGTTTTTGGTGAGTATACGAACAAAGGAACAATTGTTGAACCGAACCAAGTGCAGGTAATTTTCTTTGGTTTATTTCGGTTTTCTTTCTTTCTTAGAGCCATTGTGAAATGTGAATGAGCTTCTGAAGAGTTTCAAGTTAGAAGATCTTCTGTGCAGTGACACTACTGTGTTGAGTGAATTGAACGTCCTATTAAGAAAAATGAAGCTGTGCTGCCTCGAGCGTGAGTCTTTTGTTTCAGTTCTCATTGTTTGATTTCAGGACTTGTTTGCTTAATATTTCACCGTTGTGTCTAAGTGGCATGGCGAGTAAATAAAATTGTCCTGCCCACTTTCTCTCCAGCTTGACTATCTTACACGTCGTGGGATAAAGTGACGCTACGGCACAAACGTACTCTGATGCTGAACAGGGTGTGACAATATTTAACAAGTTGTATATAAAGTTGGACGACATGACCGCTCCCCAAAAGCGGAGCCCTCTCCATGTTAGTGGATAGGACATGGGCCAAACTAAAAAGTCAAAGTACATGTCAGGTACATTTTTCTCATAGATGGCTTCTGTCATTTTAGGCAGTTCTTATCACGCTGATATTTTCTTAGTAATTTGAAACTATGAAAACGTGTTGAAAGGTCATGATTGACAGCTGAAACTGGCTAACATTTGGTGGAGCGTGTGAACCAGCGGGACCTCGCTGCTGCGGCTCTCAGCCCGGATCACGACTCTGCAGACTGTGGCTGCATCTCAAGGTCCATCAGTAATGATTTTGCAACCAATTTATGACATGATACTTAGTCTCTTTGAACTCTCATTCATTAAAGTGCCATTGTATTATATCTTTTGAGGGTTTTCCATCACGTCAGCCCAGTAATGATGATGGTGCGTATCTGATGTGAGGCCCATTTTGGTTTAATACATTTGAGTGGCTGCAATATTCATATGCAGATTTGTTATTATTTGAATTTTTGCTTAAATGAACAGAAACAGTCTGCTCGGATGTAATATTGTGTTAAAGGGCTTTTGATGGAGATGAATCCGAGCTCAGCCACTTATGGTTAACAGTCCAGCCAGCAGCCCCGGTGGTTGAGTCATCATTTGGCACGACTTCAGTCAACCACTCATACCTTCATAAACCACCACATTACTTCCATCTTTTATGACACGTACACATATTTAATATTTGTGAGTGTGAAGTGCAGCTCAGCATCTTTTCCTGTGCTCAAGCTGAAACATCTGATATTGGATACTTATTTTCACAAACCAGACAAATGCTAAAATAATAGGTCTCACAATTCCCATTTTTTTGGTACGACCTTATCTCCTCAGCCCCGACATGGAAAGCACCAACTTCACAGTCACCGGACTCTTGCAGAAACATGATTGAGGGCTCCCTTCAGGCCACGGGAATCATTACAGGTTTTGTAGAAAGTGCATTTTCTGGTATAAAGTTGTTGACTTCATGCACAGAATATGTTTTTGCAGCATAGATTTTCTGCACAGGAAATAATTTCAACCCGAGGATGTGAATCTGACAATCACACAAGAAGTGCTCTGATGATCCCAGCTCCCAGTTTGCAGGTTATTATGGAATTACACTGATATCATCGCACACTATCAGGATTGTACAAAAAATAACTTCATTAATGAGCTTAACGCCTCTAGAACTGTAGTTCTCCTTCCACCGGCAATTATCAACCAACATAAAATGATTGAAATCAAACTCCGGTATTATAGTTAATTCAGTTTTTTAAGCTATTAACACCAATTTGCTCCGGTAATGCAGGAGCTGTACAAATCTAAATTGGAATAATTATAAACAATATGAGGAGCCTGATTATGTTTTGTCAGTGTCAAGCTGTTGGATTTTCTCAACATGCCGGATAAAGACCACCTCCAGAGTTTCTCCACGGTTCAGGTGAGGATGCAGACTTGGAGACGGCGAATCAGATTATTTTACTTAAGTCTTTTTGCCACATCATGCTGACCGAGCAGCGCACTGCACTGATGTCAGCAACAAGCGCTCACTGAGGACTCTCATGCAGGGCCGGATATATTTGACCTATTGAGCAACACACTCGTTTATGACACTTTGTTTTCAACCAGCCTCGAGGATATCTCTCTCACGCTCCTAAATATTTTTCTGATACGATCAGCAGACTATTTTAAGAGTCAGTTATACAGTCACCTCTATTTTCCACGGATGAAACACCATCCCTGCAATGTGTTTTTTTATTTTTTTTAATGATTCACTATCCTCTCCAATGTGCCAGGATCCACCTTCAGGGGAATTCAAATTGAGAAAGGTTCACACCTGACTGCTTTTTGGGTTCAGGAACAGACATCAGGTGGATGTCTCTGAAGACATGAAGGCTCAGTCTCTCTCTGTCTCGCACACAGACACAGTCACGTCTCCGCGGCTTCAGAGGACATTACATTGATTTACATTGATTTCCTGGAGACTCACTCTAACCTAACCAAAGTTACTTGCCTAACCCGAACCCTCACCCTCACCTAAACCATAAAACATGTCCATCACCTTAAGATGAAGTATTATATGTGTATTATAAGTAATACAGCTTCTTTTTGAAAGCTTTAACATTGACAATTACAGATTGACGTGTTACATTTTTGCATACACGTAAGTAGTATTTTCCAAAATGCGGTTGTACCCACAAAGAGATGCATCAGATTTTAACGGGAGTAGCACCACTGTTGGGAATAAAGAGAACAAATTGAAGAAGTTACATCAGAAACAGCCGCTCTGAAGAAAAATGAGGATCTAATATATTTGAAACATTAAGTGGCCTGATTTTTTTAAACCATAATTACAGGTATTGACCACTTTTAATGTCGTTTTTAGACCTATTACAATATATTAAGGTACAACAAATTATGTCTTTGAAAGCTGAAGCACTTCTTTAAGATATGCAGCGAATATGTAAAGGTCGTGTAATATAATTCATTATAAATAACGTTAATACAAATATTGTGAGCTATTACATAATTAACTGACATACTGTGAAATGAATGCACAAATTATCCCCTACAACTATCACTAGACTCGTTGCAATAGTAAAAAATATCAAATCTCTCGTTATGCCACAGAGGATTTTAAAATGTCTGTATGAGCTGCAGCGTTGTGTAATCCATGTGACCTTCTTACATGTGTGGCGACTGATTGTTATTCCAAAGGACCCAGTACAGACACACACACACACACACACACACACACACACACACACACACACACAAAGTTAGCACTGAGGCCCAATCAGGAGGGTGGATGTTGCGGGTTTATCCTCCTCTCATGTGTGTGTCTGCAATCAGGAGAAACAAGGTGCTTAATGTCTTTTGTTCGTCTGCCGAGCACCTGCTCATTAAAACTCCGGTTCAGGGAAGAAGAGGCGGTGCATGGAGGCAGGTACGGTTGGATCACTTTGTATGCACGTTGCAGATGCGCTGGGCCACATATACATGCATGCATAAACATCTGTTCCTTATGTAATTATTGCAAATGCACATGAATATGCACACACATACCGAGAAAATATAGGTCCTAGGTGTTAAGCATACAAGTATCTGTGAGTAATTGTATTATAGCATGATTATAGGTTTCTTTGTGGTTTTCATGAAAGGTCACACAATTAAAAAAAAGTATTAAAATGCTTGTGTGTACGTGATAGTGCCCTCGATTCAAAACACCAGGGAGTGAAGGCGTTATAATAGGCAACCAAACAGAACTGCTGCAGTAAAGCTTCGACGAGTTGTACCTTTCTTTGTTTGAGTGAGTTGTTGTGATGTGCACCAATCAATGGAAGTATTCAGTCAAGGAAAAGAAGAGGACTGATTCAGTAAAGTAAAATAAAAAAACGTGGTTGTAGTGCATCATTAAAAGCAACTTCCCACAGAGAAGCGTTCAGTATTTGTTTTTTGTTTTTGTAACTAAGTGCTCTATGGGTAGATAGTAACCCTGAAAGGATTAGTGTCTTGACTCCCACGCACACCAACCTCACTAAGAGTGTGCTAGATCATCCATCATGTAAGGGGGGTGTGGTGCTTTAGGTGTGAGTATCCACCAAGTGGTTTAGCTTGAGTGTAACTACTGTGCTGCAGCTGCCTTCCCCCTGAACCGCAGGCTATTACCCTCAGGCTAACTCTATTGGTTCCCATGAGTAGGGAAGAGGAAAAAGCTACTTCCTCGTTCACTTCTTCAAGCATCCATCTGACTGAACGCACACTGGGATATTTATGGTGGATATTTCATGGACTGAATGGCTTCGTGTCAGGGATGGATGCACTCTTTCCCTGTTTTCATTCATGTACAGAAGTGTTTTTGGCACGCTCAACTTCTTTTTCTTTTCCTGCCTGAAGGAACAATAAAAGTTACATTTTTCTATAGCATGTTATGTTCTCATATCCATGGCAGCAGTATGTGCAGCCTCAGTGTCAGGGGAGGTTAGTCATTAGTGTCTCCAAACTGTTTATGGAATTCATTCTCTGCTGCCCCCTCTTACATTTCTGTTCAGCGCTCCAGCATCTGCCTTTTGCCAAAATGTTATTGTGCTCATATGTAGAAACCATATCCCAAAGTGTGTTCATGTTTCACAACCAAAGTTTTAACTGAATCCTGCCGACATTGATCGCTCTGGCTCTGCGGCAGCAACAAGACGTGAACCCCGGCATTGACACATAATCACTTCTTCAGTTGATAAAGTGAAGTTGTTATCAAACAGTTAATCACCTCTTCACACGTCAGGCAGTTCAACTGGAGTCGGGCTGGATGTTTTTTAGTCCAAAATTCACTCTTTTTTTTTTTATCTCTGTTTTTGGTCTCCATCAAATCCACAGGGGGAATCTCTGGCTCTTAAACAGCTAAATGCTTCACCATGTTCACCAGATAGTCTCTAACTGTGTCCGCCTGCCGGTTTGGTAATCAGGGGTTACGGGAACCAACACTATGAGGGAAGTGAGAGTGAAGTGAAACAGTAGAGTTACAGCCCGGAGTCAGTTAAACTCATTAGAAAGTGTAAGTAATAACAATAATAGTAATTGAAAAAAATTATATTTAATGATTTCATTAGAGTGTAGTTGCCGTTACGATGCTTTTATAAATGTGTCCTGATGTTGTCTTCGGGCGGCAATAAGCTCTCTGGACGAATAACGTGAGAGAGAAAGAATTTGTGGAAAGTGACAACACAAGGAAGAAGACACAGGATTTAGGAGATGGACGGCACATTACAATAAACGTGATGATGATGATGATGATGACGATGATGATGGCAGTGACTGGAACAGAAGGTCTGCACATGTAAAATAATCTAACTCTAGCATTAATCATTTTTTAAAAGGGCTGCAGTTAGGCTTAGAAACTCCGAGACCATAATTTAAAGATAGTTTGACAAGCACTTGGCTTGTCATGACAATCGCTCTCTCTCACACACACACAGACACACAGACACACACACACACACACACACACAAAGCTTCCTAGAGCAATCACCATTTTCTGACACTTACACCACAGAGTGATGCGATATGCACTCTAACCTTTCAACTTTTGTAATATATACCAGCAAACGATTCCCAGGGCATTGTCAGCCCCCTGGATTTACAAAAGAAATGGATGATTTATTAATACATCAGAGTAATTATGAGGTAAAAAATCAATCATCCGATATCTGATACGGGGTTGAGTGTTATTCCAGAATGCTCTCTTAGGAGTCACTGCCATTTCAGCAAGTCAGAAATGTAATTAGCCTTTAGCCTGGGGCTGGGCTGCGTTCAGGCCGACCTCCTCCTCACATTGCCGGCATGGGCGTCGCTGATACCAGACCAGGTATTCAGTCCGACGAATGCAGAGATAAACGAGTCGCAGACAGAGGAGGATATGTCGGGGAAGTTTCGGCTCGGTGCAACGTGCATTCTGTTAAGTTTAAGCCGCAGCTGCTTGTAAATTCAAAGCCAACACCGAGCAATGTTATTTAGGATCAATCAAAAGGGAGCTCAGCTGTACCGGTTCTGCACTGACCTTGACACGTGTTTACTTGTGATACCAGAGTTGTGTGGGACAGAAGAGAGCTAAAGAAACACAAAAACTGCTGCTCATTGTACACCCTGTCGGGGAAGTTTGGGATATAGATCATAGATCGGGGGGGTAGAACTGTCGTCCTCCAACCAGAAGTTGGCGGTTCAATCCTCAGTCTTTCCTATCTGCATGTCAAAGTGTCCTTGGGCAAGATACTGAACCCCTAAATGACCCTTCATAGATGTTGAATGCACTAAATGTAAGTCGCTTCGGATAAAAGCGTCTGCCAAATGACATGTAATGTAATGTAATGTAATCATTGCTCTTTAAGGATCCTCCGACCTATACAGACCAAACTAAGTTCTCTTGACAGCTTCAGGAACCTTTACTTCATCAATGCATATATAGTGATAAGTGGTACCTTTCTTTTTCTTCTTATTTGTTATGGTGAAAAAAAGTTTCCATTGCTTTAGTTTTTGTCCTCCTCACACTCAGGTGTATCTTGGCGATCCTGCCCACGCTGTGGTTATAGAAATTATGAGGTTTATTGATTGAAAGGGTGAAACTACACGAAGAAAGTAGAAACGATACCCGAGTTGCACTAACCCAGATAGACATTACTTTAAATAGAAACAAGCAGTAATGAAGCAATAAGTATAACAACAACAAGTCATGTCTTTAGAGCTCACGTTCATGAAACAATGCCTTTATCAAAGCACGTCTGTTTAAAAGTAAGTTTCTAAAAGGTTCTAAAAGATTCTAGGCACAGCTCCTGCTTATCAGTCCAACCACGTCCCCGTCTGTTGATCCTCGCAAGGACAAGAAGGAGGCCCAGGACAAAACAGGATTCACTTCAAATTTACTTCAAGGAAAACTTGGAATTCCCAATTTTTGGGACAAGTAATGATGACGTTGGAACAGGGCACTTGACCAATAGGGTTTTTAGCATCAAAGATATTCACCACTCAAAGAGTGTTTTGCCCTTACATCAGACGGACAGGGACAACTGTCTGCAAAGGTGGCCAACGGAAGATGGATTGCTTATCTTGAAGTAGGGCACCACTAACCTTGAGCCGTGATGTTACAGTATGTGTGACACATGGTCGTTGGTCAATCACCCACAGACCTAAAAAACACTGTGAAGACAGAGTCCAGTCCAGATGGAACCCAAGGTTGGTGAGACAAAACTATTCAGGTAGGCCAGGGGCAATGGCCGTTGCTGGCAATAGCATCGTTATTAACCCATTCATCATGGTTGGTTAGATTGGTCGTCGTGTCTCTCTAGAATAGACAATGCCCTTCTAAAGAAGCTAAGCTCCTGCCGGCCAGACCGGCTGTTGTAAGGGCCACACTTATGTTGTATTCTTAGAATGAATAATTAATTTAATGCCAGAGACCATGATAAAATACATTGTTTGGCCACGTTACATCCAAGGGATAAGGCACAAATACTGTTCACTTAGCTTTGAGGACATGAACAATATGCATACTTCATTAAAGTGAGGGGACCTTGATCATAATAGGTAACAGAGTAATAGTGCAAGCTTCAAATACGTATAAAGCATTGGTAGTAGTAAGACATACAGTTACTTGTTATTTTGGCGACGTGGTACGATCAGAGCGAAGCATATAAAACAGCTAGATGTGGTAGCTTCTACTACTTCATATTATTTAGCTCTTTCCTTCAGTTTTCACTCCCTTCACATTCTTTGGAGGTTGTGCACGTTGCAGCAATGCAAACCGAATTTCGTAACTATCGAGTTCAGTTTCATTTAGACTCAAAGCTCAGAGGCTCCGAGGTCCAGCTAAGGCGAGGCAGAGCGAGCACACAGTGTGTTGTCAGGTTGAGCAGCAGGGTGTGCCGGCCGGGGCGCAGCAGGTAGACGGGAACGCAGGCAGGCGATCCTGGGCACAAAGAACAGCAGGTTAGATCCGGGTAAACAGACCGACTTGGTTTAACCACGTTCTGGCAGAGCAGCGGTGGTTGAACCGGTCTTTAAACAGTGCTGGATCCCGATGGGAACACGAGTGAGAGTTTTGATAGCAGTGTTGGCGGGAGATGCAGAGATCTGGAAACCACGCCCAGCCGGGACCACAGGGGCAGTCAATATGTGGACGGAGCAGAAACACACATACTGGCAGAGCCTATAACTAGGATGGCACTCGGTAGAGCTCAAACGTCCATCGAGGCCCGACAGTCCTACTAAACTTAATCAAGCTGCACCAAACTGCACACACTCATAGATATCTGTTCCCTGAACATGCCTGACTTTTTTCTTGATGTTAAAATCGCCCCATCTCTGTTCGTCGTTACTTTCAATATATTTTTGATGTGCAAAAACGTTTTAATCAAATTTAAATGTTTCAATTTAATTGATTTAAATTACATCATCAAAAGCTAAATACATTTTTTACATATTACATATTTGCTTCCGCTGTTAAGTCTTATAGTTTTTTTGTATTGCCTGTTTAACACAACATTTCTTGTCTATAATGATTTGTGGCATATTTTACAGCATAACAAATTGATTATTATACTGTGGAGATTGTTCATGTCCTATCGCACCCGCAGTGATTTCGACCAGGTGAACTACCTAATGTGTGCATGTAAGTTAACTGTTTGCAGATTATTCATATCTGCACACAAATGATTAATATCCGCTAAAATCTTACTGCAATACCTGCAGAGCTCTACAATGTGGCATCCTTGCTACCATCGTCTCAGTGACTCTCTCCCCACCTGCCCACCACACTGTCCCCTTCGCCCTCTACCACAGTGTCACCCCTTTCCATCCTGGAGAGGGACGTTAACAAGCTCTTCAGCAGACAGAACCCCCACAAAGCAGCCGGACCTGACTCTGTCTCCTTATCCACCCTGAAGCACTGTGCCCATCAGCTGTCTACAGTGATCTAACACCTCACTGTCACATGTCAGGTGCCAGCCTGCTTCATATCCTCCACCATCATCCCCATCCCCAAAAAACAAGGACCACAGGAATGACTGTGGTCATGTCCTTTGGAACGCCTTGTCCTGTCCCACCTCAAGGACATTACCACCCCCCTCCTAGACCCTCTGCAGTTTGCCTACAGAGCCAACAGATGACACCACCCTCATCGGACTCATCTCTGGTGGGGACGAGTCTGCTTACAGGTGGGAGATTGACCAACTTGGAGCTTAACGCTCTCAAAACAGTGGAGATGACTGTGGACTTCACGAAGAGCCAAGTCCTGCCCGCCCCCATCACCCTGTGTGACTCTCCAGTGGAAACCGTGGAGTCATTCCGCGTCCATCCTCACCTTCTTCATCCCCGTATGGTACACTGCTGCTACTGCCAAGGACCGGGCCAGACTGCAACCTGCCCTCTCTCCAGGACTCGGAGGCGTGCAGGTAAGATGGTGGCCGTCCCCTCCCACCCTGGACATGGACTCTTGGAGCCACTTCCCTCCGGCAGGCGGCTGCGGGCCATCAGGACCAAAACCTCACGCCACAAGAATATTTTTTTCCGCTGCACTGATATCCCTGTGACTATGACACTTTGACAGTTTAACTTCCTGTGGCCAATAACAGACTGACTGTACATATTGCACAATTCCTCCCCAAGTATTTTTTATATTCAACTTTTGTTTCCTATTTTTATATTTTCTATATTCATACACACCACAGCAAATGCCTTGTATGTGTAAACCTGCTTGGCAATAAAACCCTATTCTGATAAAAAAAATTCCTTGCAGACCAGTGAGCATTTTACCACAGAAATCAATTCTAAAACACATTTTCAAAACTGTTCACAGAACTCTTTGAATGATTTGTTGCTATTCGTCGTGCTGTGAGTTTCTGTTCGTGTAGATTTCATAGTTTGAACCTTTCTCAAGCCCAGAAACTTGTGGATTTGTTTCTTCCATCTTGGCCTTTTGACTCACCCTCGCAGGCTGGCCTACTATCTGAGAACTAATCTGCTGCTTTGTTCGCAGTATCCCTGCCAGTTAAATAAAAACTTTAAAAGTGAACTACTCTCTATCCAAAGTCAGCCTCGTGTTGCAGACATCACACGGTGCGGTGGCGCCTGACCTCACAAGAGAAACAACTTTTGCTGTTTTTCTTGGTGAGCGGGGATGAACTGGGAATGAAAACCAGCAGAGCCGTCACTCAGACCAGGACTACGTCCACAGTTGTTTATTGAATAAACTGTATTGATAGCAGCTGAGCTATGACCATCTGCTTAATGATCTGAGACCGTGACCCCTGGCCATGCACTCCCACCCCCACCCTCCCCAACCATGCTGGGCCTGTCTGGAACACTCTGCAGGTCGGTCTTCATTGTCACATCAGTCCATGTGTGTGTGTGTGTGTGTGTTTTTTCTTTCTTCCCTTCTATTGCAATGTGTTGCATCAGACAAAATGGTTGAAGCTTCACTCTAGGAAAGCTTGTTGAAGGAGATGCTCTGCCCCTGGCGGCAAGCTTCTTCTTTTTCCCCCTCGCTCTGCCAGGAATCAGAATTACTCGTAGAGGAAGTACATTTGACAACTGTGATACAAGTGTGTCGCTAATGTTAGCGAGGTCTAAAGCTTCCTCTCCACAGCTTTGCTCCTGAAAGGGGAAAAAAAAAAGAACCTACTTCAGTTGAAGGAATAGCTTTTGCTCCCAGAGAAATTAGTTAAACCGACTCCTCGAACACACACTGGAACTTGCGCGGTTTCCTGAAAAGCAGCAGCTGTACAGTTTGCTGGAAGAAAGGAGAGGAAGCCTTGCTCTGAAATCCAAATTAGCACAAGTACAAAGGCAGCCTTGGGTTGTGTTGCCACCACTCTGCTAGTTAGCCTTCTGTTTTCCCCTTCTTTGTCACATTCTACGATACATATCCAGCTTCTGCTTCAGCCCTCGCTCTGAGTTTGCCTGACAGATATACAGACAAAGACTTAGTGTCGTTACATCTTAATCAGCTCAAGCATTATTCATTTGGCGGAAGCTTTTGACGTTGACACAAATTTAGGGCCGTCCCTCTTGCTCAAGGACATTTTAGCAAGTGGACAGGAGGAGCCGGTGACACTATGATTAACACCGAACCTGTTCTAACATCTGGACTGCAGCTAATACAACTTTATTAGTACCATTAAGATTAAGATTTTGATTAAATCAAATAATAATAACACTGGATATTTATTGAGCTTTCAGACAAAACACACGAAGGTAAAAAAAAACATACACAAAAGACATGATGCTACGGCTGAGTATTAAGAGCCACTAAAAGGGGAATAAAGTTGCAATATTATAACATTCTAACGCAATATTACTTTATAATAAGTATCAGTACTTTGAAAGAATTGTGCAAGAAACTGTCTGAAGAAAGAACCACATCGATTTGGAGAAAGTTTCCTGTGGTCGACTGTATATCATTTTCTTATCTGTGTTCTGGGATTTCGTAGTTTCTCAAAATACAAGAGATTGGTTCAAGATTTTTGATCCAGGAGCAAAAATCTGTCGTGTACGGAAAAATGTATTTATGAAGGTAATATTACGACTTCATCCTGTTAATTTATAACTTTGTTCTCGTATCATTATGTCAGATAGTGTTTTTTTTCCCTTTAAGTGGCACGAATACAGAGATCCTGATTTCTAAGTAAGAATTATTGATCGGTATTGATTAACCTTACGAGGTATCAAAATAAATCGATCTGTACAATTTGGTAAAATATTTGTTTTGTCCAGTGTGAGGCAGTGATACATCAGAACACGTGACAGACAGATGCACAGCCACCCATAGCTAAAGCTGCTACAGTTACTATCGATAAACATGAACCCACGATGGATCAACTGATTTTAGGTGAAATGCATCACCCTGCAGTTCAGATCACGTCCACTGAGCCTCACAGCATCTTTTAACTAGCTGTTCCCTGATTTTGCAACTTTCCTGTGTTGCTTCACTTTCAGTTGAGCGTCGTTTTTTCGGATGCAGAAGTCGACTGTTCCCCAAACTACACCCTCCAACACCCCACTGTACCCTGCTTGTCTCCGGGCAGCACAAAGGCCGACAGACAACGCTAACAGCTGGTGAGCACAGTGGAGCATTTAGCAGCTGCAGAGCCAGATATTTCCTTCAGGAGCCGATGGAGACATTGACTCCAGATGAATGCCAATGTTTCTTCCTATCTGCTGGATTAGCCACTGTTTGCTAATGAGTTTGCAGTATCAACTTAAAAGATGATAATATGTCAGCCCAGTGTTTACAGCTTGTTCCAGCATGTGGACTGAGGGTTTATCGCAGCACTTCCTTTTCTTCCTGGGGGACTCGCATTGTTAATGTATGTGCAAAATAATGAGTTGAGTGATAATTCTTGATAATTATGGCAACACAAGGGAAACCTTCCTCACTAATTGGTGATCAACATCAACGCTAATGTGTACGTATCTTAAAGCTAGGGTTGGTGATCCTGGACAAGTTAGCAAGGGCAGTGCACAATATGCAGCTGATACACCCCCCCTCCCATCGGCGCTCTCGTCAAAGCTACGCCCACATGAACAAACGCTGCCTGACAACTGCTAGAAGCTGAACTTCTGATTATCGTCTCTGCTTCAGGTACACAAACGAATTTCAATTGGTCCAAATGAAATGATTTATTACAGTCCTGTGATTCAGAACCAAATCAGTAACCCTTTCTTTCAGTGACACACTCTCGTTGTTTGTACAGCCTGCAGAATAGCACCAACACATGTTGCTGGGGTGGTCTCTGTGGCAGCCATGTTTAAATGCATAGTCATTATCATCAGGGTCTCTGAAGTGCCCCTGGCTCACCTCTCGACCCCAACACCCCTCTTGAGTGTGTCCATGATCAAAATCCATGATTTTCCATGACGACACCGACGACCTCTGGGTGTGAACATGTGTGTCTGTGTGACGAGCTGTTATTCTGCCCAGCAGATGGAACCCATGTGTGATGAGCCCCGTTAGCTGAGACAAATGAAGGATATTCCCATTTAATGATCTTTAAGCAAGTAACAGGAATAAAAAGCCTTATTTGCGAACATGCGATTGGCAGCTTTGCTTCCTTGATATCCCGAGGCAGAGTGTCTTCACAGCCGTGACAGGCTTAAACAGAAACCCCTTTGTTTCCTCTATAGGACTTTTTTCCGTGCACATGGCTTCCAATTTCCTCGGTTCAAACGGGGTGAGTGTTCTCATGTTGTAACGCTAACTCGGATGCTGTATTGCTTTCTAGGGCTTTCATGGCCAAAAGCGCGTCAATTACGAGCTGCAACCCCCCCGCCCTGTGCCACGGCGGGGGGGTTGTGTCCAAAATATAGGAATAATATCGAGGTCTCTTCAGATCGCCGGCAGGCACAGACCTATGAATAGCAACCGTGCCGTTTGAAAGCGGAGCAATTATGCCAGGCCGGGCCGGACGAATCCATTCCTGCAGACTTTTTAAAAAATGCTTCTGGCCAATTATAGGCTAAAGTCAGTGCCAGTCCCCAGAAAGCTACACTGCCTATCTGTGGTGGAGCTTCATCGTCTGATCGGGGCTGGATGCCTTCAGAAATCTTTGTCTTCTCTCTCCCTCCCCCCTCTCTCTCTCTCTATCTACATTATATCTTCCTCTCTTTTACCTCCACCAGTAAGATACTCCAATTATTACTGAGGAGCCCCCCCCCCCCACCCCCCCTGCACCCAGCACACCTCCCTCCCTGTTCGCATCATACTCCACGTGATCATAACCAGCTGCTGGTGAGAGAGAAGAGAGAGAGAGAGAGAGGAGAGAGGAGAGAGAGAGAGAGAAGAGAGAGAGAGAGAGAGAGAGAGAGAGAGAGAGAGAAGAGAGAGAGAGAAGAGAGAGAGACCGACCCACTCGCGGTGGCTCTGAACACGCAGAGTGAACGGAGGACCGCTCGGTGCGCGCAGGAGAAGCCGCTCGTCTCACCCGTGGATACTATTACACATCTGCCGCCGTCTCCAGACCCCGAGTCCTCGGGATACTCTGCGTCCTCTCACTTTTACACTTCTATCACCTCCTTCCTTTTGCTTTCTTTCTTTCTTTCTCATCCTTCCATCCCTTCTTCCTTCCTCATCCCCCCCCACCCCCTAAGCATCCCTCCTCTCCTCCTCGCCAAGTCCTCCTCGCCTGCCTGGATAACTTTTTTTTTTTTTTGGTGGTAATTTTTAATTTTGGCGTTGCACCCTCCTCCTCCTCCTCCTCCATCGCTCACCCACACCCTCGCCAGTCTCACCCCCGCCAGGTCCTGCTCTTGTCGCGGCAGCCCGCCTGCCCGCCTGCCCTGCCTTGGATCGGGCGGAACCCGCATTCGGTCGGTCTCTGCACGGGGGCACTGCTACATGGGGCGCACGGTGTCGCCGCACGGAAAATGGTCTGCTGCCGGTCTCTAGGCGCCCCGCTGAACCTGTCGGGATTGGAGTTGTTGGTGTCGGTGCGCGTCCGCCTCTCTCCCCCTCCTCGCCCGTGCCGCTGCCGGGGCCAGTGAGACATGGGTCTGTCCGTGGCGGCGCAGGCACCGTCCGCGGAGCCCCGGCGGCCGCGCCAGTGGAGCGGCGCGGCGGGCGGCTGGCTCCGGATCACGCTCATCTCGTTCCTCGCCACTTTACCTGTGGAGCAGCTGCGCGCCTTCCCGTCCTCCCTCAGCGACTGCCAGACGCCGACCGGCTGGAACTGCTCCGGTGAGGGTGAACGCATTCAGGGGAAGACTTGCACCAGCCTCCCCTGTTGTTGTTGGTGTAGTTGTTGTTGTTGTTTGTTGTTGTGGGGTTTTATGTCTGTGCGCATGCATGCAGCGACCGTGCCCGGCTGCAGAGCTGCTGCTGTGGACGCGTTTCCTCGGATAACAAACGCTGCAAAGCTCCACGATGAGAGGATGCAGAGTTTTTTTTTTGGGGGGGGGGGGGGAGCTGCTTGATGCGGCTGCACGACGGCGAGACGTCCGGATAAACTCCCGGGGAAGAAGCTCCATTAAAACTAAGTGACAGCTGCGACATTAGGGTCATTCTAAACACACATGTTAGGGGGAGGGGGGGGGGGGGGGGGTGGTCGCATGTTAACGCCATGTGCAAAAACCCAACACTGTCAATTTTTTTAGGCTACAGTCAGAAATGCTGAACTTTAACGGATCTGATCAACTCTCTTTGTCTATTTCATTTGGGGTTAATTCTACAACCGAGTGATCAGGCTGCGTCTCCGGCAGCTCGGTGGGGTCGTTACTGCGAAGTGTGGCCGCACATCGTGTCTCCTACAGGCGGTGAAGTTGTCCCCCCTCCGCGGGGGAGCGAGGAGCGGACGAGGGGCTGCAGCTCCTCGGCAGCTCCTCGTCTTCCCTCTTCGTCAAATCAGCCGACTGACTGCGCCGCCATATATATATATATTCCCCCCCCCTGCCGCCCCGCGTCCCAAGTCTGAAGCCTTAAAATAGCTCCCGAGCCGATTCTACACACTCTACACACGAGTATTGATATTGCAGCTGGTTGCAGCCGCACGTCAGACGCCCACGGAGAGCCGGAGACAGAGCAGGCCCACCAGCAGGCTGCACTCGGATCTCTTCATCAGGAACGAGTCAAACAGAAAGAGGACACTGCTTTCATCTTCATCATGTAAAGATCCTGTACAGTGACATGCATGGGGGGGCAGGAGGATAACAAATAACCTCCCTGTCACAAATCAGGGATCTCATCAAAGTTTTTCTAAATGGATTTATTTACCTAATGATAGTTGGCTACTTAAAACAGCTTGATTCACGTTTAGATTCAAATCCTCTGCATGAGATGACATATATAGTTTTTTTTAATTACTCTGATCTAAAAACATTTGGAATTCGTCATTATTTAAAACACATGTTTCTCACTAGTACTTGATTGTTTTTTTTAAAGTGGAGCTTCAGTTGCCGTCCAGAGTCTGATTTGTTGTTGAGACAGTTTTTGCCTCAGAGTCTTTCTTCCAAGAATCCACAGCAAATGCCAATAGAGGTAATTAATGAGCTTATCTGTTGGAACATGTTACGTTTCTGTGATTCTCCTGATTCTCCCTGGTATTTGGACCTTCTGACCTCCGTACCACACTGTAGGTTGGGTTTTTGGCTGCTGCTGCTGCTGCTGTTGATGGTGGCGATGATTGGTTTGTAATGATCGATAACGGTATATACATGCCCCCGTCCAAATAACACATTTGCCTACCTCCCCACTTCCTGACACTCTCTCGCATGCATTTCAGCGAAGGCTTTTATCCAACACGCCTTGAGGAAGCTTAAGTGCATGCACTGAGCATCACACACTAACACTCACACGCACACACACACACACACACACACACACGCATGCACCATTTCAATTTAATTGAAGACAACTGAAAAAGACAAGCCCCCCTTCAAGAGTAATACTCATAATAACAATAATAATAACACAACTGACAGTAATTCCCAGGGCCTATTTATTCACCTGTTTCTCATATCATGCACTTTAACAACGCCGGCCTTGAGTGACAGGCGGGTGATGAGTTCAGTGTCATGACAATCGGGTACCGGTTTCTGCCGTGGTGCCTTTGAACGAGCGCTGAATGAGATTCTGTTGGCGGAATAAAGCAGATGGACAAAAGACTTGGTGTGACAAAGATTGCCATTCTGTTTGCCTGACATCTGTTGATGGCCGTGAAAAACTGCCACTGAGGGCTCCACTGTCGGAGAATAAGTAATTATAATTAATGCGAAGGGGGCCAAAGATGCATGAGGCTGGATTTTTGAAAAAGACAAAAATGGCGTTCATTCTCGCTACTTGAGCTGTTTTGCAGATAACATATATTTAGATGGTACGTGTGGATGCAATGCACGAATAGCCCAAGTGTCACGGTGAAACCTCACAAGATTAAATGATCCTTTATATTGATTGGTAATCCCTGAATGTGAACGTGGTTAGCACTGATGCCTCACAGCAGGGTTTCAAGAAGGCTTGAACCTGTTTCTGTTTGGGGTTTGCATGTTCTCCCCGTGTCTGTTTTCTCTGCAGCTTTCTCCCAAAGTCCTCAGGCATGTGTCAGGTTCTCTAAATTGCCCAGAGGTGTGAGTGGTTGTTTCTGTGTATGGTCCGGGGGCCTGTCCACAGTGTACCCTGCCTCTAACCCACTGTCCGCTGGGACGGGCTCTATCGTCTCCTCCTGCAACCCTCAAAGCATACGCAGCATAGGGCCTAACTTATGAATGTATGTATACACTGCTTAGTCTTAACCACCAAACTATGTTCCTTTTCAGAATGAGACCTAACCCTATGGCAGTATACATATATGCTGGAAGTATACATATATTATACTTCATACTTTTACTATTTGACAACTTTAAAGGTGCTATATGTAAGTTTTCTCTGCGTGGGGAGTAGAGCACATGAGGTTATAACACACCGTGTGTGCACTGCTACCTCTTCAGGACAGACTGCTAGTTAGCACGCTAACCGCGGTAGAGTAAAGAAGTGAATAAGAATCTAAACAATAACTAATGCTAGATTGGTAAGTAGATAGATGTTTACGCCAACATCGGATATGAAGCAAAACCTTTAAAATAATGGCTTTAAACCCAGGTTAAGTGCTTTTGGCCAACTGGGGGCATTATAAAGATAACCACCTCCTGATGGAAATATCCGTCTCTTCAACTCAACTTTGTGTCTGTTTCATGCTGGCCAGGTAGAGCACAAAGTTTTTGTCATTTTTTTTTTGCTGCCTCAGGAAACAGTGCTGACGAAAGCAGTGAAAGCCAACCAGAACAGTAGGGTGCGGGCCATAAAACCAAAGTAATGAGCGCAAAGAGGCTGAAGACTCAGTTGAGGGGAACTGCCGAGTCTGTGATTACTCTCTGTAGGTTTATCACTTAGAGTGACCACTTTCACATCGTCATTTCCATTCATCATATACAGATATTGATTAATGCAGCCGTAAAGCTCACACTTTAAAATCCATGTAATAGTAATTTCCAAACGCTGGTGTTTACCGTAGTTCATCTTCTGTAAGTGAGCATCTTTTTTAAAAAACTTAAAAATCACCACGATCCATCCCAGGTATTCCACAGTTACTGTGATTACCACAGTCAAACCATTGGGGCCCGTTTACCGGTGAGATTTGGACTTTAATCGGTGCGTCTCTGCTAACAGTCAGCTCATGTCATTTTGAGATTGTTTTTATCCACAGAGAAAAACAAGTCGATGCACAGAATGTTAATGTTCTGCTTCTGCCCGATGCCTCCTTATCCGAATTTGTACATATCGTAGTATTTAAGTAGGTGGTATGGATATCTACCCACAGTTTATTTCCCCCCGTTATATACAACAATCCCCTCTTCACTGAATCCCCTGCGATAGTTAACTCTGAAAGCCCCAATGCGATGCTTTGATAGTGGAAGTGACAGGGATAAGCACAGAATATGCAAAGCCCCCTGTAAATCCCATCAAGCATAGAGAATTACCGGTAGTCTCGGGGAATTGTCCATAGGCTAAAAGAAAGGTAAAAAGTACTTCTCTTGTATTCAGGTTCCAAAAAAACTCAGAGAAAACAGAAATAGAAAAGTATCAGACATAAAAATATACTAATTGATGTTGCTTTATTTCCTGTGCTTAGTGTGAAGTGTGTGCCGAGAGTTATTGCGCCTTTTAATAAGCATAATGCATAATGGGGGATTAGCTATAACTACTTCCATGACAAACAATTAAAGACCTGTTGCAAAGGTAAAGAAAAAAAGGGCCCCCCCCCCCCCAGCACGAGAGAGGTCAGGAAAGGATGTCTCACCACTGTGGTTGTTCAGCCTTCATTATTAATTTAGCCTGCTTAATTATTGATCAGCACAATGCTTAAAACGGGGGGGTGGGCGGGGGGGTAAGGACTCTTTGTTCTTCTTAGCGATGTGAAATTCCAGGTAGGTAGGAGGAGATGCATTTGGCTGACAAGCTCTCTCTTTGAGACAAGTAAGTGCTTCGCTTGCCATCTAAATCGTTAGCTTATAAACATTACCTTTTCAATATTTGATGTTTGCCAGCTTGTTTTCGTCAATTATTCAGTTTACTGTAATTTCCTCCTGGAACGCGTGGGGCACGAGCAGGAAGTGTAAGTTTCCCTGGCCTCTTGACACAGTGCAACAGAATCTGTATCAATGAGCACACATTGACATGTTACACGGCAGAGGGACATGCCATTATAACATGTGTGCTTATAGTTGGAAGGGAAGTGTAAGACACTGAAAGACAAGAGCAAAATTAACATCAGACCTTGTGATAAAACCTTATTTATCAGGAAGTGAAACAGGGCTAGCTTTGTGTCCTGTGCTGGATCTGAAACATCTCAGTTATCTCTCTCTCTCTCAGCCTTTTATCCTCACCCCTCTCTAGCATTCCCTTGTGTTACACACATTTTTCATGGTGTGGACGTACGGGACAGCCTGTCTCTTTAGATCTCCGAGTTTAAGTGTTTCCTGATGTGTGTGATAGCAACATTTGTGAGGTGAAACGTCACTTTGTTGTGTATCTTTAGCTAAAGCGACAGCTAACAAATCACGTAACTTCAGCTGACACGTTAGGTATCTATGTCTTTAAAAAGAGACAACGTGTCCCCACTTGCTCCCACTATCCAGGAATTCATCTATAATATCCCAGATGCAAATGCTGCCATCTTGTGCTGACGTCATTTCGAGTCTACGCAGTAATCATGGGGCCGTGAAGGGATGCGACTTATTGCTTTGGCTTCACTTTCTGGGAAGAAGAAGAAATTAGCTTGTTATCTTTATTTAACATGTTTGGTAGCTTCAACTAAAATATTACGCAACTTTAGCCATTAATCTACGGTTAATATTTTAGCTAGCTTCAGCTAAATTATAGATGTCATTAGCTAAAAACTTAGGTATCATTACTGTTCATCACTTCGTCATTACACTACGACTCATTATTAACATCCTTTAAACCAGTGTTGACATGCGCCCATTTCTTTGCCTTCCAAAAATGGCCGATATAAATACTCAGACCTTTTGAAAATCCAGTTTCAACATTACTTTTATACATAATAATAAATAGGGGTGTCAATCTAAGGGATTTTCTTTAAGCTCTGAGTTTGAGTCAGGGTTGATTTAATAGCCCAGTATCTCACATGATTTAACAAATATTCCTCGACCTTATTTTGGACTTCTTTTATGATGCTTTACATCCAAAACTTGTTCTTGACAAAAAGACCTAGTTCCTGATCTATATGCGTAGTTCTGCACATTGGAAAAGCTCCTCTTGAAAGATGATTCTTATTATAGGGATGCTGCTTTGACATGATTTAAAGTGTTGGAGTTTGTTGTTCAAAGTGCTCAATAGAAATGGAAACCATTTTGCAACGTTTACTTTTTCTGAATTGAATTTTTCTTTTACAACAGAGACATGCCGTCTTTTTGTTTGTTTTTTTGTCAGACGGGCACTCTAAGTTGTCAGAGCTGATTTTTCAGCCCTGAAATCGACCCCATGTTGGAGATGGAACAATAAAGTAAATGCTTTACTTTGTTCACCGGTGAGATGTGGACGTTGTAGCCAGAAAACTCGAGTTGTGTGCAGAGAAGTCGGGGTTGGTGCCGTCAGCTGCTCCACAGGGAAAACTGTCTCGTTTGTATTGACAACACTTTTAGCTGTTGCTTTTACAAACGCAATAATTTGAACATTGTCACTCTCCAAATTTGACCAAATCTCACTTTGATCCATTTTTACCTTCAAATGAAAATAAAATTGTGAATCCGAACAGATTTTTTATCTTCAACAAAAGCGTATATATATTGTTACTAACATCCTTGTAAACACTTTGCAGGAACATCTATTTGTGTGATTCTGAGTGTAGGCAACGTGCACATTTTCTTTTTATCTACAATTCTTATAGCGCTATAGTTCGTAAGACACTAAGGACGGCTCCGTCGTACTCTCAGGTATTATTTGTAAGTGCGTTCTTGTTTACCGCCTCCTGCAGATGTCCAACCTTCACATCTGTTTCTTGGTAAAGATGACAGTTTGATAGCACGAGGGGAAGCCACATTCTCTCTGTTCCCTTTTTATTTAAAAACAACAATTGCTTTTTGTTCATGTGTCTGTTTTTCCACAGCCTGCTGCCCAGGAAAGCTGGTAAAAAAAAAAAGCTATCACACCATCAAATTAGTAGCTTGAAATGATTTCCAAAAAAAATAAAAATAGAGAAACATTTTTACAAAGAGTACCAGCTGGCCGGACAATTTCTAATATTTTCCAATCATGCGTATACACCTAGCCAGTAGTATGATTGTTTTTCGTAGTAATGCCTCTCTCCAGTGATCTATCAACATGCCAGTTGCCCGGGTGACAATTGTTTTTTTGTGGCTCTCCCAATTGCCTTGCATGCTCCTCTTTGGGCCGAGGGCCTTGTTTCATCCAAGCACTCCAAGCGACGAGACCTCTCGTGTCAGCTGTTCTTGGCTCGATTGCACTTTACGGTCACTCAGGACCCCGGCAAAGAGCAGGTTGGTTTTTAGCATTGGCTTCTCTTGCATGGGGGTATTATCTCCTGAGAGGCTGTTGCATACCGAGGAGGGCTGTTAGAAGTGGAGAGGGGCGCGGGTTATTACAGTGAAGTTACAGAAGGTTGGGAGTCTCGGTGTCAGATTATCATAATAACAACGTATCTGTGAACAGAAAATAGCATTGTAGACTCTCTGGCCTGAGATATGGACGGTGGAGTGCAAAGTGCAGGACACTGCGATTATGTCTAAGTCTGGTGATTAAACTCTTCTCGTAAAGAGTCTACACTGGCAAAAGTGGCATCTTTTATGTGCTTCATTTTGAGATTTCATTTAACTTTTTATCGAGTACAGCACTTGTGATGTTTTTGTGTCACTGGCACCTTTAACACTCCCGGAGATTAAAAAATATAACAGTGGTTTACAAAGTGCTCTTTTCGAAAGGCTGATTATTACTCAAACAGTAAAACTTTGAATTTATTCTTCAGTTGTTATTTGAATTTGTTATTTGTTTTTTGACATTGAAACCTTCACCAAGTGTGAATGGAACAGAGGGGGCGTCATGCTGGGGTGGAGAGACACTGTAGAAGAGTGTGAGAGTTTGTGTTCCCTGTAGAGGACGGCTCGCCAACAGAGAATATCGGTGTGAGGTCAGTCAGGAGATTCCTGTTCATCCTGGAGCTACTTGGTAAAACAATGTTTATTATACTATAGACTGTGTATAAAGACGGACGACACGTCTCCACTTCCTCCCACTCTCCCAAGAAATGAAGCTGAACTATCTGGGGCAGGGACACTGCCGTCTTGGGCATTTGAAGGACAGGAGTGATTGGTGGATGGAGTCGCTGGTTGTGAGGTCCCGCCGATAAACGCACTCGACCAATTGCAAATCCACCTCAGCTGTCAATCACGACATCTCGCCCCACTTTTGTAGAATCAAATAACAACGTAACTTACTCTTTGTGATGAGAACAACCTACAAACAGAAACCAGGTATTTGACGTATGGTTTGACTTTATAGTTCGGTCCATGTCCCATCCACTAACATGCAGGAGGTTGTATTTATGACTCATACTGCAGCTAGCTGTCATATCATCTATCTTTGTATTCAGTCTATGGTTTGTCTCTCCACTGGAAGGACAGATACAGTTTCATCAGGTAGTTGGAAAACTTGTCACCAGGAAAAGGAGACACATTTAAAATATAACATCCATCGACTTTCATGCTCACTTCATCCGAGTCACTTATGGGTTAAAATGCACAATGTATAGCTTTCTCGATAAAACAATTTTATCACAAGGCCACAAAGCATGAACCGAGACGAACAAAGCAACCCCCCCCCTCCCACACACACACACACACACTGTTCATCTTTGAGCATCAAATATGAGCCTTTTGATGTTCATCCTCAGATTCAAATTACAATTTCAGCATTGCCTTCTGGGCTTGACTTGATTTACAATATTTGTCACATGTATTATAAGCTAACTGGCATCTAAATAAATGTACAACCTCAAAGCTGCGGCGAAGGCTGGATTCAAGGAAAACATCAGCTCAAGTTTCCGCTAATTGCACTAATCAAGGTCACATTCCTGCCTTTAATACAATGTGGTGACCATCCAGTCATCTGATCGGGTGAAGCACAGAGTCGTGGACTTGGTGCTTCGTCTTCACGCTCAGGATGAAACGCATTACACTGCGTTAACTTGTCTCGTGATTCTAATTGCACAATGACCTCATTAAGATGGCTTCTTGTTACTGTGTTGACGAAATAGTATGAATGCGTGTTTTTATTCCGGATCGTCACGCCCCAGGGACGAGCTAACATTTGCCATTTTGAGACTTTTAGCCCCGAGCGATTGCTTTGATTCTTAAAATTGCAACAGTTTTATTATTATTATCAACAATGGCGTAACATTACTGGGGATCCTATCATCTAAATGGAGAAAGTTCCTGCAGCCGTATAAATTGTCCCATGACACAAGCATGACCTTCCATTTTGCTTTGCATATGTGAGGATTATAACTGTATTAAGCCTATATAAGCATTGGTATATCAGTAGGGCTTTACAGCCTTTCAGAGCTCATGGGACAGATGTTATAGTCACATGGTAACGCTTGACTTTTAATGCTAAGCTCTCCAAAGTATAAACCAAAGGAGAATCAGAGAAGTCTTCTATTGGGACGACACACAAATGGCATCTTTTCATCTTGAGAGCAGGACTTACTGACACGTTCGATTTTTGAATGCTTTCACTCAAAAGCCCTTTGCTTGCACTCAAATATCCAGCTTAAGCTCTTCTCCTTGCACTCGTGCTGCTTCTGTGCATGCTGTTGATTTGTTTTGTATCTGAGAACATAAGTTCATGCGCACAGAAGCATTGTGAGCACGAGGAGAGCAGTGGAATCTGGTGGGCGGGGAAATTAGTCCAAGCAACAAAATATCAATGCGAGTGGACAGTTGCGAGTGCAGGGTTTTGAGTGAGATCATTAAATCTGAATGTGAAATCAATAAGTCCTGCTCTTAAACTGAAAGACTACACTCTTGAATAAAGATAGGAAAAAGAAACACACATATGGTCGGGGTCACTTCATGTTAGTTGTTCATTATACAAATCACAACAGCGTGTGTTTTCATTTTTCATTTGATTTTCCTGTTGTGCTGCTCCTCGTGAAACAGGTTAACTGTGCACATTTCCTCAGCGTCATATCACAATGAGTTGGAGCTGTAGGTTGAACTCACAGAGCAGACATCAACATTCCTTCTTTCACCTTGACGGTAGTGAGATTAAACCGTATGAATAAACAAGGGGCCACAAGGATACATCAGACTACTTTACCAGGGAACATGTCCTGGTCTCTGTCAGATGGAATTTGGTTAAATTAGACTCATGTACTTTGAAATGCAAAAGCCTACAAGCACATGGGTTTTTTATTTTTAATTTTGAATGTGTGTAAACAATCAGTTCAGATAGACTAATGGCCCTGAGCTGAGTCTACAGTCTCGGGCCCATGTGACTCTGTGATTTGATTCAGATTGCTCTGTTGGAGTCATTTGAGATCCCTAACGCAGCCTGAATCGGATCACGTCCCAGGTTCGCTTCTCCGGGACAACGCCCCGGGAGTCGGCCTCGTTCTACGCAGGCGACTGTTAAAAAGAACGACCTGAGTAAATGTGTGCGGAGGAGCGCGGTGAATGCAGATGCTTCCATGCAGCGCACAAAACGATGGCACGGCCTCTGCGGTCAGCAGGTGTCAGGTCTATTGAGCACATATGGGATATTTTGGTCAGACATATTAGACAGCGCCCCCCCCCCCCGCCATCATCATCAAAACACCAATCTTTTGTTCCTCTCTCCGGGAGAGTCGGAGACTAGTGCTTTTAAAATGCATTTTATCATCGTGCTGGGCTCCAGCATTGTCTTTTTAAAGCGTCCCAGTGTGTGATCACAGAGCGCATCGGGCTGCGGCAGCTGTGACTAACGGCAGAATCTCATTATGAAGGACCCTGATTGGGGCGCAGGTTGGAATTAGCTTTAAGGCTTAACAGAGAAACATTTAGTCACTGTTGTTTTTGTTTTGTTTCTTTTTGGGGCTTTGGTCCTGCAGGTTTCGATGACCGGGACACGGACCTGTTCTTGTGCGACACCAACACGTGCAAGTTTGACGGCGAGTGTCTAAGAATTGGGAACATGGTGACGTGCATTTGTGATTTCAAGGTAAGACTCGTGCTTTTTTTTTATGTTTCTTCTTATTACTTTGACTGTTCCCCGAGCAGGGATTGAGCATAGCAACTGTAACTTGGCTCTTTTTATAGCCTTTTCTGTTCAAATCACATAAAACAAGAGAAAACAAGTGTGAGAAATTACTTAACTGCCTTTATTTGCTCTAATATTACATCTAGTCATTAGCGTGTCTCCTCTTCTTCTTTGTGTGGTTTATTGGCGGGTGGCAACCAACGTCAAGGTGCATTACCGCCACTAAGTGAGTGTTACATCAAAGCACATTTGATTAACTGACTTCATATCGGAGCCACTGAAAAACGCTGGATTCTGATTGGCTCGTAGGTGCAGATGACACTGATTGTATCAACAACAGAGAAGAGGCATGAAAAACGGGAAATCTTAGATATGCATCTGAGGGACTTGGCCCGAACAACTGTCAATGGACACAACTCTGTGATGTGGGCGTCTGCTTTCTCAGAACGCCATTATGTTTTGATCTCAACACAAGATGTTTCAATAAAAACATATGCTGCTGTTCAGATATCAAGTGGGATTCACAGAACTTAAAAGTGCACTTGAAAATGAAAAATAACACAAAGAAATACACAGTCTCGCACAGCATATATGTACGAACACGTCGAGTTGAAAGGTGAAGAGCTGTATAATAAACCTGAAGTCCATTGTCTTGATTGGACTAGATTATCCCTCCAGGGAGGTGGATGTGTGGCGTGAGTCAAGTTTACAGCTCCGTGCCCTCGACCTCCGGCTGAACCACGATGAGGCTGAAAGGCTCGGTAATGGCATAAATCTCGGAGATTATGTCGTTCTTGATTATGACTCACACTTAACGTTTTACGGCCAGGCCCCGTAATAAAAATAAAAGAAAGCAGCAAACCAGTCGGCTGAGTATTGATTCCTGTATAACGTTTGCGAGCTTTGCTGACTAATACACTATATGCAGAGCCCCCCCCCCCCGAGATAAACCGGCGAGATCCGAGGAGGAAGCATGTGTTCCCATCCGTCGCTTTTATCAGCGCGTCATCAGCGCAGGCAGGCACGATGCGGGCTGACACTCGATTGGTCACCAGCTTTTATCTCAATTTCCTACTTCCCTGGGAGCAAACATTAACAGAGGCGCATAGATAAATGACATTACTGCTCCATTCCTCTCTCAGGAGATCTCACGCTGATACCGGTGAGGCTGTGTTCTCAGCAAAGAGCAGGTCATAGCACAATTTCTGACTTAATACCACAGGTCTGAGGTCAACGCTGCTATTCAACCTCTGTTTGTTGTTGTTAGAGGTTCCCGATGTTAGTGTCTTTATTTCATCAGTCGACATAAACATGACCTTCCCCGCCCCGCGACTGTTACAGCGCTCTAAATAATCAGTCACTCCCAATCAGTGTCAGATACATGGGTCCAGGACTGCCTCCAGTTGGCAGTCCGTACCAGGCCTGTCAGCCGAGACATGAAAGTTGCATGAGCTCGGCTTGGTTTTCCCTGTTCCAACAGAACCCACGGTTGTATGTGCACACACACTGTCACACACACACACTGAAGAAAACCCCAAGGAAGAGACACACGCGAGGGGGCTCTGTGAAGAGGAAGTGAGTTTGATGTGGTGGAATCAATGGACACTATTCATTGCCAAGATGCATTAGATTCGCCTCACACTGACTCGCGGAAGAGCCAAGACTTTCCCTCGCTAAACCGCCGCTAGAGCAACATGTTCCGTCTCTCGTACGAGGGGAAACGCGTCGCTTTATTTGTCAACTAGCATCACGCCCCTGACTAATCACACAACATTTCTTTGTAATTCATTTCACAGTAGCTGCTGGGGAAGCTATTGTTGCCGGTTTGGTTTTTGTTAATGTCAGGTCACAGTGCTGATTCCCGAAGGGGTAGTCCATTCTAAAAATATGTGCGCTCATGGCGCTGTGAAACACTTAAACGGAAACTGCTCACCAAAGGGTAAATGGCACATTTTATTGCTTTCTGTAATGGTGCTTTGTAATGTATTGTTAATGTTGGGAGTCACTGGTGGAAGTATTTCTCCAAACTACACACAAACTGTACATCAGGCTCTGGTTTCCCTTGCTTTTCTTTTTAAAACTTAAAACAAAATAAGTATATACATATACAAATAGGTAATAAGGAGAACACCAACCGAATATTATTTCTTCAATGAGCATCTAAGAAAGATTTAAATAGTTAATATTCCACATTATTATGGAATTGCTTGTTTACTCCTTAAGAAACACAAACTGCAAACTCACAGACCTTGATATTGCTAACATTAGCTTCCCCTTTAGCAAATAGCTGTGGGCTGTGTGTGTGTTTTTGTAGTTTGTCCTTGTGGTTTGGTAATTTTCTTCAGGGAATGTTATTGAATTGTAAGTGGTGCTCACAGTAATGTTGCAACAGGTAATAATACAAATAATCATGTTTTTATATAATATCACACAAATAATAGTTGAAATATATGAATATAATATGAACATCTTGGTTTATTTGTGCAAGTGAATGACTTTGATAGTCTGTCATACACTTACTCGTAGCTAAAATGGCAAATAGAAAAATAACTAAATGCAGAAATGAACATCAAAAGTTTGGAGGAAAATGAGAACAAACCAAAGCATCTGATAAAATGCGTGCGGGCTGATCTTTTGAAAGTTCAACTGGTGCACGGTAACTCTTTTTGAAAGGTTCCCGTCACAGAGGGCGGAGGAGCCGCAGAGCTGCACTGTGTGTAGTTGTGGCTGCAGCTCGTTTGTTTACGAGTTACACATCACATCGCAGTGAGTGCTGTGAGAGCGCCCGGCGTTTAGGGAGATTCCTGCAGAAGATGTTTGCAGAGGAATTGGAGGCAGATGTTAACGCAGCAGATGTAAGTGATGTGCCGGGCCATTTGTGCCAGGATTACTTACATCTCAGTGCGGTCGACTGTAGGCCTGAGTCGGATTCAGTACACATGTCAATGAAAGAAGTACAAGAAAGTTCATAACGCCTGAGTTAGACATGGTTTGTTGTCAGGACGCTGTCAGAGAGCCTGTGGCCTCATGGGATATCTTTAGGTTTCACTAGAGAATGATGCCTTCTTGTTTTTAATGTCTTCCAGAATAAACAACCACTTATGGTAATTGTGTTTCTGACATTCCAGGTCCCTCGCTGGCTCGTTATGACTCATTGTCAGATTCCTCAGCCTTTTCTGTCTATGTTTAATAACAAGACAAACGTGTTGGGACACACCTCTTAATCATCCAACTCAGGTGTTTCATTCAGTTAGACTGTCAGTGGTTGGACTTCCAGTGAAGGGGAAACTTAATGCATCAGCTTACCAAGACATTTTGGACAATTCTCTGCTTCCACCTTTGGGAAAAGCCCTTATCTGTCCCAGCATGACTCTGCCCCAGTGCACAAGGTCCTTACCGGTGAGGCTGGGTGAGTCTGGTGTGGAGCACAGAGCCCTGACCTCAAACCCATCAAACACCTTTGGGAGGAACTAGAAAGGAGATTGCAGTGTCTATATAGACCAACTCCATATTAATGCCTATGGATTCAGAATGGAATGTCATAAAAGCTTCTGTATGTGTCCCAATACCTTTGTCCATATGGTGTACATCTTATCTGTGTGGTTGTTGTTGTGTTTGTGATGCGGAGTCACGACAGATTAATCAATCAATTCGAGCGCCCTTGAATTACGTTTGACCAGAATTACACTGTAGTTTGTACGTGGTGCTTCAGATGACTGATGGGAAATATTACTACAAATAAATTCCATTATCCCACTAATAAAGGCATTAATTGTTAATTGTTCGTAGCGCAGGTGTCGGGGGGGGGGGGGGTTCACCCACATCTAAAGAGGCACCATGCAGAATCTTCTACCTACACACAGTGTGCGAGCACGAGGCCGTATTTATGTGGCAATTAAATTTAAATGAAAAGGCCATAAAACCAGCGTAACAGAGAATTGGAAGTCTGTATTTCTTCCAGTTGTTTTGAAAACAGCTCTTAAGATTTCACTTTATGCTGCTTCAAATGTCGCGTTAAAAAAATCACAGATGCCCGGGATTAAAGTTCTCCGACGCTACCATGGATTTTCTATCAATTGGATTCCAGAGAGGCCCGTGTATTAGATTAGTGTAGATCTGAAGGAGGGGAGGGAGGCGGTGACACCGTGAGCCCGGCGGCTGCAGGGAAACCGTGAGATGCAGAACGCAGGCGATTCCAAAAGTGAAGTCAGCACTAGTCGCTATGCACATAATGTATGCAGTCTCTCTGCAACAAAGATGGAGGCAGTGAGATGTTCTCCCTCTGCACACGAAGTTTAAGATCAGGGGGGGGTCTGTCTGATGAATGAATGAGAGGTCTGACTCACTGATTAGACGACAACCGTTAGACGACAGGACGGATCGTGGGTGTTGTTGTCTTGGTCTGGTTCGCAGAGCAGGACAAATTTGCACAGAATCACTTTAAATAATTTATTTGACCAAGAAAACCCTTAAAAAATTTAAAGGAATGAAAGAATAAGCAAATAAAGTTAAAAAAAAAAAAACTAGGGCCCATAAAAGAAATAAATCAAACAGAAAAACAAACAAAGGATTGTCTGTGTCTAAACTAAGGGGCAGCTATTTTCACAGCTTTTTAAAAATCATCACAAGTTACATTTGTACTTCTTGTTCTGTGGAAGATGAATTTGCTTATCATTAAGGTAATGTTTCCCTCATTTAATAGTTTTTATATTTGTTCATTTTGAAAGTGCGGTGGCTCTTTAGAAAACATTTTACTGAAGTGAAAAACACAGCAAATGGGAACCTGTTTACCTCTCAGTCTGAAAACCACTCTCTAAACGGAGAAGCACACAAACGTCCCAACCGCCCAAATACGGTCTCAACGGGTTAAAGCAGAATCTTAGCTGACCCTCCTGCTGGTGACATAATTGGAACGTATGTAAATAGAGATCACATGATAGTGGCGTGCACAGTAGTCACATGCAGACGCTGTCCCCTGACACATTCAGCATTACGATGCTGTGTTCAGCCACTGCAGTCTAAAATGTGTATGTCTTTATTATTATTAGGGCATTCATTAGGTATCGTTTACATATAGACAACTACAAAATATTCTTATGCAACTCTAACGCTGTTGGTGGTTTGTTTGAAATCCATTTTAGTAAAAGGCATTTACGTGAAGCCTAGGTTAATACCTTCAGCAATCTTGATTTGTGAGTCATACCGGATCCGAGTCTAGTTCTTCATTGAAAATCAGATTGAACTTTATAACCACTTTTGCACAGACAGTCTGTATAAAGGTGTCAACCTCTCTGCTTCCAATTAACACACACGGCCAATTTCTTATTTCTTAGTCGACGGGATATCTGAAGGCGATACAGTTCCTTTGCTAGCAAGCTTCCATACACTTGTTCCTATGATATCATCTATCCCCACGCATTTAGTAAAGTATCTTCTCAATTGGTGATTGCTCCATCGTTTATTAAATTCTAGTGAAAGGATAATGTTGGCGTTGTGTTTGGTCAGTCCCCCCCCCCCCCCCGGTTGCTTGTTTGATGTGGCTACTATCCGCTGCAATGCTTTGACCTCAAATTGCTCTCCTGCTCTCCAACGCCAGAAGCCTTCTCATGTTTTCAGTTGTGACGGCCGGACCGCCGAAGCTCTCTTTGCTCCGAGAGGGAGGACGAGAGCTAATGTGGGTTCATGTGATGTTGATGGGCGGGGGTGTGTGGGGAGGGTGGGGGGGGGGGGGGGGGGGGGGCAGGATGTGTGAAAGCATTTTGCACACATTCTTCAAAAGACGCACGCGGCCCAGAAAAAACACTTGAGTGCTCCTCAAACTGGGGGAAACACAACATGGCCCACCCTCTCTCCAACTCTCCTGACGCACACAGACACACAAACCTCAAGTCAGTAACATAATGGAATGTGTTCTATGTTTACACCCGCACGCACACTCACACACACATCTCGCACAGGCCCAGGTGGTACGACACCAGCCTCTGATGCAGACCCCATTCCATATATTTGCATTCATTTATCATGCTTTCATCCAGGGCCATGTGAACGGACTGGGACTGAGATTTGGAAGAATGGTGAACCTCCTGTATCCCCCCCCCCCCCCCGAGTGGATGCACGGACACACACAGGCTGTTACGGCAGGGAGAGCTAGCACCGAGCGATGGTGATAAACACTCATCTTCTTTTTAAAGGACGACGTGAAAGGCCAAACTGATCTCAGGGTTACTTATCAGATTTTTATATATATATATATAAAAATGAGCCTTTATGAGGTGGTGAAGTGTGAGGCCGGTACCGAACCTGCTGCTGCTGCTGAAAGAGGACTTTGGGCCAAGCGCTGTGCGTGTGCAGTGCACGGCGGCTGTGTCGCTCATCTGCGTCTCGTGGGCGTCTGTTGTTCACACGGGGAACGTGTCTGCTGCCTGCTGCAGAGCGGCTATATCAGGTTCCTGCTTCTGTATTTTCCTCAAGGACTCTCCAGTTTGGAGGTGTGCATTTTCCAGTCCCTGCAATAACAATAAAGTACAAATGAATAGATTCAGTCAACAGGAACGCTAGAGTGCTTTTACTTTGAAACAGGCGTAGGGAAGTGTTGCAGTAATTTATAGCTTCTCACAGATTCGACAGACAGGCATTGAAACCATGGTGAATGATAATTTTTTTTTATTTGTACATGCGCCGCTAGCCCAGCTCACCTGGTAGAGCTGCTCTGTACGGAGGCTTTATTCCTCTTGAACCTTTAGTTAAGAGACAGAAACAATGGAGCCTTTACTGTTCAAACAAAGGATGCTGCATATATTTACTGTGGGATGTTTGATGTTTGTCATATATCTTTGCTGAGAACATAATCACATGTAAAAGCAGAATTTATGCTTGAATAAGATAAAGAGAAATGAGAATATGGCAAAGTTATGCCGGACAATTTGTGACGTTCTGTGGTAGATGAGGCCAATTGAATACTCTGTTGTTTTTAGCCAAGCAAATAAATGTATTCCTCCTTAACAATAAGATAAACACTTGGTTGTTTCATCACTACTTACTCCTCCATTGCATCTTCACAACGTCTGCACACCGTCTGTTGTTGCCTCCATCCTCTCATCTGTCTTTTTCCAATTACTGTGGCTGTGCCGTGCACTGTGGTCCACTGGCTGGATCCTCTGTGCCTGCAGGAGAGTTGAGAGCACTTTACGTGTGTTAGCCAAGTTTCTAAAGTGACATTTTAATTCTTTGAGGGAGGACAAGTGACATTCTCCTCCACAATAATAGAGTGAGGCAGCAGAGGCTTGATATCTCAATGCCTGGGCACGGTATATAACCAAAAGGATCCTGTTGTCGAACACCACCTGTGAGGAAATAGGTTTGCCTCTTTTGTAATTTGGGTCAAGTAATTGTCCGGGCTCTTGCATCTGTTTTAGCTGAGGGTCTCTGCGGTGCGGTGCAGCCGCCTCCTCTCTTTGCATGATGAATATACCAATTAAAATCAGCGCGCACAGGAGGTGAGTCTGCGAGCCGCATGTTTGTGCTGTGAGAATGTGAGCGCGTGCGGCTCAGACAAAGCCAGTGATAATGAAGGAATTACATATTGGACACATGCAGGTCTGTTGCGTGGGGCGAGCTGTTGATATAATTTAACATGTGCTGTTGTGTTCTTATTTACCAGACTTTGACTTTTTTTTTGTCACACGGATTATTTAAAGTAAGCTTTAAACAGCATGTGCGAGCACGGAGGAGACGTCTGAATGATTAGCGCGACAACGATGAGCAGAGTTTTTTGGTGATGCGTGTGGGGAAGATTCTGAGTTTACTGGAAAAAGTCTTTCCTCCCGTGTTTGTGTTGCGGCTGCATCTGCGGTGTTGTGGAGGGTGAGGCGACATTCCTTTGTTCCTGGAGACGTCAGGTGCAGGGTGCTCGTTCTTCTCCTCCTCCCGGGAGGTCGCTCCGTCCACACCCATCACCCGAGGGGGCTTTATCATATTTTTGGTTATATTAATGCTGCACCGTGATCATTTTCTGTAATGCTGTGTCTTCTGACCGAGTGATTTATTTTGAGAGACGCAACTGTGCCGTTAAAATGGATTTTGCCTTCTGGGCTGCCGCACCGTGCACTGTCTATATATTCACATTTTGATGAGTCGATTCTCATCACAACTTCATTTTATTTCCTAATTAGAATTACAATAAAACATGGGAAACTCGGTGGGAAATTGCGTGTCGGGCGCCGCAGCTGAAAGAACGGAGCATCTGTGTCAGCTCCTCCGTGGCTGTGGCTGGCCTGTCAGACACTATTACAGAGGAGCCCGTCTCCCGCGTGACTCGGCCGGGGAGGCTCCGCGGGGACCGGCGGGCCGGGCCCTAATCAAGAGGAGACTGCCAAGCGGTTAAAGAGCAGAAGCACCAGCCAGCCACCTCTCCGGTCCCCCTCGATCTCTCTCTCCATCTTTCCCCGTTGTCACAGTAACTCCCGTCTCCTCCATTACTCTCTGTCGGTTTCTCTCCCCCTGCTCGCTTGTCCAAATAGCTCCCCCCCCCCCGCCCTCCCTTATTCCTGTCCTCCGCTCCCTCTCTCTCTCTCTCTCTCTCTCTTTGTCCTCGCTTCCAGTGTGAGGAGTTGACCAGTGTTCGCAAACATGGCACGACATCATGGGAGAGTTTGTCACTTACCCAGACGACGCTTGACCCTCCTCTGTCCAGGCGGTCTGCGGGATACAACACAGTGCCGGGCGCCGGACAGATTTGTCACTCTGACGGCGCTCCTCAGGGATCTATTGTTGGGTTGTTGGGTTTTTTTTCTCTTCACCCTCTCTGACATTGACTGCTTCTAAATGTCTTGAGTAGTTTTTGCTAAAGTTTTTCTAAAGCAAGGTAAAAGTTTTTTGTCCAGCACTTAACCCCAGCATTTGTGTCCGGGCCTTCATTGAGGTGCTGTCAACTCAAACTAAGCCTTTTCAGTCTGGGAAACTATATTTAATGTATTTGTGACTGAAAGGAAATTGAAGAAAGAGACTGGTTTGGCTGAGATGATGGTAACTGACAGTTGAGTTCCTCAGTGAGTTATCATCAGGGCTCTGGATCGTCCTGTTCCCACATGAAAGAAGGGGACTTCCCCAACATGTGATTAACGATCTTATCAATACACATTTCAGAATAACACAGTGGTTTGTAGTAGACCAGGTTCATATGATTGAGTTATCCAAATTTGGTTTTGTGACCCTCTGACCAACCAGGTCTTCATATCTTCATATGATAAGACGATGGTTCTGTCAAAGGAGAGAATTCAGTTATGATTATTTGCCTTTTATTACTTTATTATTTATTATTTCTTCACTTGAACTCTTCAGAAAATACCTGAATCAAAAGAAACTGCACTGGGAATAAATTGCAGTTCAAACAGTGTCAGCTATGTCATGGATTAATCCCTGAAGCTCATGAAATACAAAAGCATTGATGCTTTTCCTTGATTAACCTTGAATTCATGAATGGACAAGTGGTCTCAGATATTGGACCACACTGAAAAATATATTCATACAATTTTGACTTTCAATGTTAAGATCGCAAATTGTTCCAATTTTGTAAAATGTATGCAATGTTGTCTTGTATAGATCATCACGTCATTAGTTTAATGCCCTGACAACTGTGATTTACGTTTTCACGGCTTCAGAGTATTAACAGCAGGTTGTTGCTTCTGTGTTATCTCCACCTCAGGCAGCTGCCATGATGCTCTGAAAGGTGCTGCACCTTCAGGCAGCTGCTAACGTGCTAGTAGTTGCAGTGTGGACGTGTCAGCGGTGTGTTTATCTTTCTAAAGACCGAAATAAAATATTGTATGTAAAGGTGGATGACGTGACAGCTCCCCACAAGTAAAGCCAAAAGCATTTCGATCGCCCCCTGGTGGCTGGCTGCAGCAGAGGTATTAAACCCTAACCTTTGACAGTTGTATGATATCAGAAGCTCAAACAGGCTCGGATATCCATTAACATCCAACAGGATATTTGCGTGTTAAAAGACACACTCTGCCCCCGTTTGTGAGCTCCCTCGCCGCCCTGCCGCTGGTCATATCGCAAACACCGCACCAGCCATCAATCACACGACAACTGCGCCGGATGATGGAAAGAAAGAGGCCACATCAGAGACGCAGAGGAATCCCGGACGAGAGTGTCTGTCTCTTGTCAGGAGCCACAGGTGTTCTCAGCCACCAACATAAGCACTGAGACGTCTCTGTCGGGGCTGATAAAGCCGCAGCCTTTGATAAGTGCGAGAGGGCATAAGTAAAGATCGCGCCTGGGGGTCTCGGCAACCGAAGACGAGTCATGCGGAAAGCAAATGCGGCGGCTGTGTATGGGCCGAGGAGGCAGAGGGTTGCATCAGAAGTAGAACGTGCTGGGTGGTGCCGTCTCCGTCCTCTGAGGCTAGCCCTAGTTTCGTGGAGATGTTTATTATTGATAGAGGTAGACGATAGCCTTGGGATGAATTGCATAATCTAGAGCCGCCTCTAATGGATACAGGAAATGGATCAGGCTATCAGTCAGGTCTCTGTGGAAGAGGGATGTGTCTGTGCTTGTATGTGTCTTTCTTCCTGTGTGTGATTGCGTGTGTGTGTGTGTGTGTGTGTGGTCTGCGCACACTAAGTCTGGGCGGCAGTGTGGCCCCGTCAACCAACACGTTGAATTAAACAACGGATCTGAAGTGTTTACTTGTTTAAAAAAACACTCCTGAATTAAACAGGAAAATAAGCAATTCTGTAACTTCTCAGCAGAGAAGCAGCTTTCTGATCTGTCACCACTGGAAAAGTCAATGGGTTCAGGAAAATAAAATAAAAAACTTAGTGTGAAGAAATGTTTTTTTTTGCAGAAAGCTTTTTGTGAAAGTTTATTTTTCCGTTTAAAAATGCATAAACTCTGCTATGGATTCGTCTGGTGTCCGCACTACTCCGGATTTTTAATGCTGCTGGAATGCACAGGTTCAGAAACGCTGCTGACACCGTTTTAGTTTGAATCCCTGGGGCTGCGTTTTACTCTGGACGGGCTGAAACGGTGATGTTTGTAAACGATGACGTAGACAATCACAACAATATGATGGATTCTCGCTGATTCGTCAGGCTCCTGTCACATGACTGCCTTCCGTTAGAAAACAAGCAGCGTTAGCCTCGGCTTCCAGTGAGGAACAGTTTCCCCTGTGGTTGGTCCAACAAAGAAATCCCTGATCTTACTTTTTTGCTATTGCTGTTTCTCTTTAATAGCCTCAGTCTTTCTGCAGCTAACAACCAAATACTTCCTGTTCACACTGGAATAAACAAGCCCAGATGGTATGTATGTCGCCTTAGTTGTAGTGTTATGGGATATTCATTGTCATGGTGACAATAACAACCACTTTGTTTGTGATAGAAATAACCAACGTGTGTGTTGGTCGGACGTGTAAAGAAGTGGTCTCTGACATCCAGTGTGTAGACCCATCGGTACACCATGACCTCCCCCCCCCCCCTACTTCCCCTATCGCCCCTCTTGATCAAGACGCATAATTCATACAGTAGCTCGAGGTTGTTGTTGTTTTTTTTTACAACTTGAATGTGTTTTGGGCATTTGCCTAAATATTTGAAACTGTTTTTTCTTGCAAGGACACTCTAAGAAGATAAGAAACACTTCTTTTTTTTTGTCCGTAGGTAAATACAACTATTGTTTCACTGGAAACAGTTCTTAGGAAAACAGATGCTTGTGTGTGTTGGCTGCTGAAACAAAGAGCAGCCCTCAGCCTTCCAGCCAGACTGGCAAACTGCTCCAAGGCTTGAAAGTAGCCTGGCTCCAGATCTGCGCAACACACCCCCACATCTGATTTTTCTTTTTTTTAACTCACATTCATTTGAGGTGAAACAAAATGGCAGTTCAGTGCGGCGAGCAGGCTGCGCTGTAGGGGCTGCGAGAGTGGAAGAGTGGAGAATCTAACAGCCCTCTTAACTTGTGCCTCCATAAGCGCTTAGACTCACAAACTGTGGGTGGAGGAAGGGGGCGCCGCTTCTTTCTCCTCTTCTTTAGGTCAACTTCTTTTGATGCACAAACACCATCAGACTTTTGCTCTCGGCCCCGCACATCTCTGTGTCTCTGCTCGGATTGGATTTGGATTTGCACCCAGACATTTCAAAGGAAGGATTTGAAAGCCAAGTAATAAATTCTTGCTTAGCACCTCGGTACCCAGCCAGGATCAGTGGATTCCATCCTCTTGAAACAGTTTTCTGCGCCCCCCCGGAAAATGTCAAAGTTATCATTGAAATTCTATCTTATATGCCACATATGCTGATGGAGGGGCGGCGGTGTGGTGAAGCATTTTAAAGCCTTGTTTTATGTCGGGGGGAAGTGCCGGGGATGCTTGCACAGGAAAGTCCCCAACAGTGTCCTTCATGTGAATGAAATCCCCTTTTCAGCAGTTCCGAGCCACTGAGTCTGTATTGAGGAGGAAACAGAAGAGGCCAGGGAGTCTTGAGATATGAGCAGTCGAGTCAAAGTTGTTGAGTTACCGTCTTATGCTACTCAAGGTAGAACCAGGTGGACTGTGGCTTTCTTCCTCTTGCCTTTGAGCCTCTTTAATAACTGTGTCTCTCTCTGTCATGTCATGGTAATGTGATTTTTAATAGAATACATGCCAGTTTGTGTGTGAGCTTGGAAGTATCCCCGGTAATAGCATTAGCTGGGTTAGCATTAGTGGCCTGTTGAGGCTCACACACCAAAGCCTTGTCTGACATTCTGCTTGTGGTCGAGTTTCCATTTAATGATCAACAAAAGAATGTGTGAATATGCCAGTTTCAATCCACTACTGTTTATGGAAATATTTGGAGATTCTTCATCGAGAAGAGCAGTAGATGCTGTTTTACCCGAAGAAGAGGATACAAGTTTATGAGCTATTTAAACCCAGACCTAAGGCACCAAATAAAAGCACCTTAATCATCAGTAAAATTAAGTAAAACCATGAATGAAGCCAATTAATGTGATTGAAAGCTTGGAGATGGAGAGAACGCTGTTTGTTTCCTGTGTTCTTCTCATTACATTGATGTCTCCTCATCAGTTCACACATGCCTGACCGTTTCATCGGACGCTTGATTGACATTTACTGTCATGTGATTTGAGTATGTCGTGTTTCTGACACGATCGGACCTCTACGGGGACTTTAGTTTGAACTCTTTGTTTGAACTTCATTCGTTGTTATTTCCTGTTTAACCGTGAAGTCACACACCTTATGTGTCTCTTGGTCGTTTTACTTCCTGTCTCGGGATTGTCCAACTCACCCTGATGTGTTTCACCTGTGTCCTACCCCCCCGTCCTCCCTTTTGTATTTAGCCTCTGTGCTGTCACTCCTCACTGTCACGTCTGCTGTTTGCCGACCAGCTCTTTCTTCGTGTTTCTGTTCGTTCCCTCGTGTTTGCTCATGCTTCAGTTCTTCGTGTTGTTTCTGGCAATTTCTGATCATCTGTTTGCCCGCCTACCTGTCAACGGGGACAATCTCAAAGCCCATTTATCCACATCAAATATCCTTCGCTGCACCGAACTGCCCTTGATGTGAATCTGGGATTTTGGGGTCCTGAATATCTGACCTTCAACATCTCTATCCATCGCGCTTCCTTTTATCGATGCACCAACTTTTCCACCTCGGCCAAGCGTGTGAAAAAGCTTTTTCCGTGAGATTTTTTTTCTTTGCTGCATTTAACTCATGTTATTTATGCACAAAATGAAACCAGTTGGACAGAATGCACCTTGTGTTTGCATGCCCGGGTACATGATGCTTGACTATATAACTGGAACCTGACCAATATTGAATTACAGTTAAGCCATTTTTTTTAATAATGATCCCCTGAATATGGAGTTATGACAAAGATTTGTACTGAGCTGAACTTTGAAGTTGAACTTGTCCAGAACTACATTAATATCAAATACAACAATTTACTTCATGTAGTTGCTAATTGCTAGAAATTAAAGTAGCGTCTAAGACTCTGATATCAGGAAAGACGAACCACACGTGTAAGTGATATACTGAAGAGGCGGCATTACACTTATATACAAGAATAGCACATACACACAATAAAAGTATTCAGGATTAAATACAAAACATATAATGATAACCTAATTTTAAATATTTATTTTTTACAGCCAGCCACCAGGGGGCCATCAGCAGCACTAGAAGTGACAGTGATGCTTTAGATGGAACTTTAATTCAGCACGAACTTAAACCACAGCCATCATGGAGGTGGACCGGCCTTTACAGCAGATGTGAGTCTGTGGCGTGACGCCTGTAAGTCCGTGCAATGCACTGCTCCGGGACTTTGAGTCACTGACAGAGGAGCTGCCACAGTAAGTCCATTTGAGTTAAGGCCTTCTCATGGAACAGCATCTGCCAGCTTGCCCGCGTGCACGGCGCTCCCTCGCTGTGCCAGCATGGCAACACTTGCCCAACTGAGCCAGTCACATTATCAGCTTGTGATATGGTCTGATGATACTCGTGCGCTGGCTTTCTCAATCTGATGCAAAGTGGCAGGGGAAATGTTCAGTCCCCCCGTGTTTGTTGCTCAGTCTTCTGTAAGCATTATATGTTGCACAGCGGGATAAAACACAGTGCACATGCATACATATTTATGTATTTATACACAGACTTCACATTTTGTCTTTGGGTCCCAAATGTCTTCATCCTTGGATATTTGGATAAACACCAGGATTTGCTGCTTAGCTGCCTTGCCTGAGTGTTTAGCACCTACTGCTACATTAAACTGGGCCATCGATGAGGAGACACTGTGGCTGATGGGTAATTTACTGGTCGTGGAGCTTCTGCTGGTGAATTTGGTGATTATATACACAGCTGAGAGTCATGATATATACTTTATGGATGTTTCTGATGTTAAATCAAGCATGTAGAATATGCACAGAAGGACAAAAGCTCTGGCGAGTTCTCCCACCGATGAACAAATCCACAACCTCATTTCTTTTTCCACTTTTTTTTGCCCTGTAGATTCTGCTGTTATATCCAGTGTCACTGAAGTGGACATTCTTTACATAGCAGCCGCGCTTTGAAACTCGGCTCATGAATATCAATGATCCTTATGTCGTGTGGGGCTTTATGTCGAATTATCACAGACTGGAACTTCTCACAGGGCCTTGGAAGCTCAGCTCACTTCTTCTTTGTGTGTCTGTGCGTCGGAAAAGTGTCATTTAAGTTGGCGTCTGCTGCTGAACTAAGTGCAGAGCTCGAAGTAGAGCAGGAGCTGTCTCTGTGTGGCACAGCTCTCAAGTGCAGGAATGGAAAGTATATCCAGCATTGTTACACTGATTTTTACTCATTTTAATGTGAGCACACTTCTTGCCAATTGTGAGCTGTATGGCTGCATTGTTAAAGAAGAGTAGAGGAAAATATACCATTCAGACATCCACTCCGAAAGATGTCTAGACTCTCTTTGCCTTTTCGCATATGAGGGAACGCAGCATGAGACTCTCCAGTGGGATCCGTTCACAGAAAACACATAAATCTCTAAACGTGCGCAGGTACATGCTTTAGAGAGGAAGAGGCCAGGAAGTAGTGAAATTGTATTCTGCTATTTCAGGAGACGCTCCCATGGGTTGTATCAGAGGTGAACTGAAGGACTTGTGTTAATCCTCTTCTTCTACTTCTCCTATGGAAACAGTCTTAGTCTCTATCTGTAACTGGAAGCAGACAACACACTGTCAGTATGTGGCTGTACTGAGAGACAAGTATCTGCTGTTTACTGAGCTTCCTTCAGTCTGCAAGCAGTGGACAGAACGGTAACACAGTAAATACTTCACACAGTAAAAACACAGGTTAGTGCGGACAGGGTCCAATTTGAACTTTTTGGTGACGGCTGACAAATCTCAGGAACCTTTTCAACCGACCGTGAACTACTGTATAAGTTTGTTTCCTACGGGGTCAAGACGTTTGCTGTTAGGGGAATGTGACCATGGGGGGGTTGAGAGGGGTAGTAGATGATGGATATATTCATTGATACAATTTTAATTTGTATACTTTAATTTGTTATTACATTCTTGTTTGAGACATCATTTTAATTGGGGTTATTATTTAGAAAAAAGGTTTACGTCGCTGCAGCTCCTCTTTTCAGCCTCTGTCTGAAACACTGTGTTTTAGCTCCTGTGTCTTTAAGGCCCCCCCCCCCCCTGATAAAGTCCAGTGTGCTCTGATTGGCCCAGCTGGCTCACTTTGTTGTGATTGGTCAATCGATTCCGGAGTGTGTAGGAAGTGCCGGCCTCTGCTCTCACTTTACTTGGCTTTGTCAGACTCGTTGTTAGTCATGCATTATGCAAACCTGGATGTTGTCACAGGTCTCCTTAAGAATCCCGATTACCTGTGTTTGGATTCTTCATCTTTCTCCTTCCTTTTCCGGCTCATCTTGCTTTCCCTCATCTCTCTCTTCTCATCTGACTCCAGTCGGCCAATTTCACCGTATGTGTTTGTTGTGAAGTAATATTTCAGAAACCCAACAAATGGCCACTAACCTCAATTATTCCCCAAAGCAACGTGTATATTTTCGCCAAGTGACAGTAGCTGGTTTGTAATCGTGAGAGTGGCTCATCCATATTCACGAGACAGACGGAGGGGAGACTTCTGCAGGTGCGGCAGGTTGTCAGTCACATGTGCTGTGGTGATGATGACATGTGAGGATGAAATAGATCACAGGGAAATAGAGACCACCTGAATCAATGAGGGCAGCAATGCGGCTCTTGTAGGAAGGCACTTAACATGCAAACAGCTCTTCTGAAATATGGTTTCTCTGACTCTGAGCAGCTCAGGGACCTGGAAGCCGCTCAGTGACAAGCTGGTGCCTCCCTTTAAAGGTAGTTAAAGCCCAGTACCCTGACATCAGGCCCATGAGGCAGACCGAGGCCACAGTGAAGGGACCGTCCGCCTGCAGGGACTCTCCGCTGAGGGGGATGAACTTTGGGATCTCCCACGAGGAGCTTAGGAAGCGTATTGCAAACACACAGGCCTGTGTCCTCTTGTGTAGTATCCAGTAGACCTAATAACTCAGATCTTCAAATCTGAACACACATATTGTCCAATTCAGAATATTATCAATTTTACTGATGCATATTAGTAGGCTTTGGCTGGAGTGCCTCCCCGTGAAAATAAAAGAAATGGCGTTATGAGCCCATACACGTATATTTGTGGTAAGGTCTGATTTTTGAACAAGCATGAATGTTTTTCAGCCGTATAATTTAGTTTACAACAAGTCTGCAGAATCTGTTTAAATAAATGATGCTCCTTTGTTAAAATCCCGACTGCCGGTGCTTTCACAGGAGCACTTCAAACAGTAAGAGCTCATAATTCAGCTTGCCACAACATTTGTATTTGCATCTTCAAAACCATTTTCATAACTGTAGTTCTGAAACTTGGGACACGACGATCCCCAAATCAGGGACAGACATCTGATTGGCCCTCCTTCCTGGAGTCAGAACTTTCAGGTGGTTGCTTCACTCGTCTCATAGTTGGATTTCTGAAGACCCTGGATCTGACTGTCTCTCTGAAGTGTCAATCAATAGACTGCAATGATAAAAAATACGACAAAGACACATTCGACAACCGCAAAGAGACACGAAACAAACACAGAGATAAAGACTGTAAATGACAAAACTGTAATTTTTTGTATTTGTCTTGCGTCTCTTTGAGTCTGGGTGTCATTTTTTTAGAAGAAGGCCCATTTGTGCACGTGTCATTCATGTAATAAACTCTGCACCGCGTAACGTCAAATGTGCTCCGGTGTCTTTACCAGGTTTCATGCTTGTTCGCTGCCTCCTGTCATTAAGACGTCTTGAGGAGTTGAACACACCTCTCTTGTTTGGAGTGTGTTACGATGTCCACTTCAATGTTTTGAAATGTCTCATCAGCACGGAGCTCGTGTTCCGAAGCACCGACACCGTCTCCAATCTCTTACTGTATGTATTAATGTCTGCCTCGCGAGTTTGTCTTTGATTCCCCCTTCAAATTGAAAAACAAATCAACTCAGTCGTCAGGAACTTTGGCTTCTTCCATCTTAGATCACCTGCTAAATTTAAATTATTCATGTCTTGTTAATGTTCCGGAGTCTGGCGTGCAGGCTTTTATAGTTTCTCTCACCTCGACCGCTGCAGTTGTCTCTTGGAATCAGTCAGTCAGCCTTGTCTCGCCTGCAGCTGGTTCCCAAAAAAAGAAAAGCAGCAGCGAGAGTCCTCACTGATCTCACATCTCTGCTGCCCTGGCCTCTTCTCACTGGTTACTAGTTAAGAACAGAATTGATTGTGATGGATTGCAGGTGTTGTTCTCCAGGTGCTCCAGCTTCCTCCCACAGTCCACAGATTGGGGATCAGGTTGATTGGGAGACTCGTCCTTGACCGTGGGCGTGAATATGAGTGTGAGTGGTTGTTGTTAGCTGTATGTTGGCCCTGTGACGGACTGGAGATCTGTCCAGGGTGTACCACGCCTATCACCACAGCAGGGATCGGCTCCAGCACCGACCCTCTGAGGATAAAGGGTATGGATAATGGATGGATGGATGCATGGGCTGGCAGCAGGCTCCATCTTTGAACTGCTCTCTCCCCCTATTCAACCTGCTGACCAATCACTGCTCTCTATTCCACACTCCCAGTTAAAGACTAAAGGTGATCGAACGGTTTGTCACTGGCCCTAAATCGTGGAGTAAATCATCTTCACTCCCCATATCCATATCTTTACAAAAGACCATTCTCTTTTCTTTAGCCTTGTAATATTCTGTGTTTTTATTAATTAACTTATACTATCTATCTGTGTCTTAGTTTTTATTAGATATCCCATTATGTGATTTCACTATAAAACACAAAATGTTTTTTTTTAAATGTGCTCTATAAATCATCTTATTTGATTATGTTGAATACTACAGACAAATTTTGAATTATGGAAGATATAGAATATATATTTGTAAATCCTAGAGTGTGTAGGTTCCATACGATGCGATTAATTCCATTTTATTTAAATAGCTCCACTTATCTTGTATAAATAGAGGGAGCACTGATGAAATTAAGCGGCTTAAATGTCTGGAAATGACTCAGCTCTCCACCGTGACTGTTATATTTAGGTTATATTTCAGATCACTGTGTTTTTAACCGTCATCTGAGAGAGAGGGAGAAAACGCTGTTCTCTGAAATGTAACGGCTCCACACACTGCGTGTTTTACTGTTTATCAATACTACTGTATTGCATTGAGATTTGAGCGTAAGCCCCGCTGTTGTCAGAATGAAGCCAAGGCAGTAAAGCATGTGACAGTTCAGGACCGACAAAGTTAGTGAAGTTCCACTTGGTTATCAAACTGCATCGGATGAAAGGCAGCTGCACATTTATCACTTATCCAACCAAACACTCACACGTTGTCACTTTGAAGTTTGTTCTTCGAGATGTCAAACTTTCTGCAGTGCCAATTATCACTTTACACATAACCTTATTTAAGTATTTAAAGGTTATGTACACACAAGAATTTAAATATTTATGTAGTAGCCAACACCTACAGTCTATGGAAGGATTCGGTGCAGTAATGCTAATATTTCCTCAGCGTTTCAAGAATTAAAAGAACTTTTAAGTTTTTATGTATCTTTGTGTGTAACCTAGCTTTTGGGAAACAATGACGTCACAGCTTACTTTTTCGACCACAGCGTTCTTCTCTGGGATTCGATTGGTTTTTGATGTAGACGTTGTCACCTCCTACTGTTCGGGAAGGTTGTCTGACCATTCGTAGTTGTTTTTCCAGATGTGGACATAGATATTTTTTATTAAAACGAAGGGGAAAAGTCCGTTCAAACAATATCTGCAGTAGTGTAGACAAGGCCTCCGAAAACACCACAGCTTCGCTTTATTTTTCTACAAATTGCACATCATGGCCATGCTAACAGTACTAGCCCCGATACTGGATGCTAGCCAATGTGCAGGCCTGCAGGAGCACCAACCTGTGGATGGCTCCGTTTAACCAGGCTGTGCAGCAGCTAGCCAGATGTTTCTTTGCTCTCCTGTACACAGGGTAAGTGTTTAAGCACAAGTTGTCATTGGCCAACACCTTGTACAGGCAACACCTCGTTGAGAACACAAAGAGAGGAAGTTGAACGTGAGGTCGATGAAGCTTTTGGTTGTGTCCAAGATGCTGCGCTATAGTGCGCCATCTAGTGGCAATGAATAGAGCATAAACTTAAGTAGAGCTCCAGTAGGCATCTTATTTTGTACAGTGTGTATCTCACTGTGCAGCGCCGCAGTCCACACCGACCTCAGTGTGAGTTCTGTGTGCAGCATTTGCAATATTTGCCTAATTATTTGTTGGCATGGTGATATCTTTTTTCCCATATTTTGAGATTGCATGGTTTTGGGTGGACGGGAGCGCCACGATGAGTTATTTGTTTTTCTCAGTTATTGATGCTCATATCTTTTTCGTGTTTGCTCCTCTTGCTACATCTAGCAGAGCTCTACCCCCTGAAATTGCCACGCTCCCTCCCTGCATAGTCACGCATCGATGCGAGCGACCACCTCTACTTCGCATCTCTTCTCTCCTTCGCCTCCCACACATATAGTCTCCTCTCGTTTGGTTGATGTTGTGCATATCCGTCGCCGCTCCCCCACAGTGTGAACCTCGTTTCTGTCAATGCCGCCGTGCTATCATCCTTCCTTCCCCATCACTTCCACCTTTTAACCTTTCAATCTCATCCTTTTTCTCACCTCGAACCCATTCATGCTGCCAGCCTCCCCGCATCTCTCTCCCTCTCTATTCCATACCTCCTTTCTTCTTCTCTTTACCTCACACCACCTCCCTACAGCAGACTCTTTTTTTTTCCAGTCTACATTCCCACTACTCGTCTGTTCCCCCCCCCCCCTCCTCCCACCACCTGTCTTTGTTCCCCCCTGTCTGCCAGCACTTATGCCGGACGCTCAGCGTTGGATTCTGCTATAGACGCACAAAATGAATGATGATGGTTGTGCTTGTCGGGTTGTTGTGTGACCTGGTAAGGTGTGAATGCCTTTTTTCATACAAAGTGCTCTCACAGTGCATCAGTGGATTGCTTTGCATGTTTGTGTGTACGTGTGTGTGTGTGTGTGTGTGTGTGTGTGTGTGTGTGTGTGTGTGTGTGTGTGTGTGTGTGTGTGTGTGTGTACGTGTAGTGTGTGTGTGTGTGTGTGTGTGTGTGTGTGTGTGTGTGTGTGTGTGTTGTGTTGTGTGTGTGTGTGTGTGTGTGTGTGTGTGTGTGATGCAGCCATCCCAGGCAGGTAGGGTGACAACAGGTCCTGGCTGCAGTCCCAACTCTGAGCTCTCAGAACTCCTGAAGAGGGATGAGGGTAGGCAGACCCACAGCAGCCCCTACAGGAGGTTTGTGGAAGCTGTACTTCCAGTGACAGAAACACAGAATGAGTGGGCAGGGAAATTGCACGGAAGAAGAAAAGGAACTGGCTTCAATGCAGTAGTGTGCAATCGAGTGCACTTAGGTTGAACTGCATTCATCCTCTTTGGTATTTCCTGCCACTTTCCCACTTTGGTCAAACATGAGAACACAATCACGTACGTTGCACAGGAGCGTCAACACCTCTTCTGATATTGTGTTCTGGGTTGAGACGCCACGCGACGGCGCAGGTCTGGTCACAGCAGAGGTGCGGGGCAATGTCTGCGTCTTGTGTTAATCCTGAGCCAGCGGGCACATAAGGCTGGGCCATATGGCACTAGCCGATAGCCACCGTCTTCCCTGTCTGCAGAGAACTGTGGAGGATCAAATTTTCTCACCTTCTGTCTCACTCTTGTTCTTTGGCACCTTTTCGTCTTCTTTCATTTGCATTTAGCTGACGGTCGTCTAGGCCCGGCCTCACATCAAGAGTGCAACAGCTGACAGGGCCCGTGTGTGAGGAACTGCCAACATCACACGCATCTTAGTTATCAAGGAACTCGAGGGATGAAAGCAGCCGCGGACCTGACAAAGGCTATAACAGGAACACCTTTGTCTCTCTACCGCGGTCATGTGCTGCGTGAAGAAAGTCAGTTTGAAAATTCCCACGTAACCTCAGCTCACTCTCCTCCTCCTCGCTTGTCACGTCAAGAGAAAATTCCCAGAAGAATAAATAAGAAAATTGGCAGATGAATGTCAGTGTTTTTTTTGTTTTTTTTTATTGCTTTATTTTTCAACAAGCTTGGTTGAAGATCAGTGGAGAGATTTTATCACGTCAGGATAAAGACGTGCAATGTTTCATGTCCTCCTGACTGTCTTGTTTTATGATCGGCAGTCTATTTCCGTCCCATACCTGTCTGAGGCTCGCCTACACTGCCTCGCCTGAAACATAAAAGCGCCGCACCCAGCGTGCGGTAAGAAGGCCCATAAGACACCAGGGGTTCTGGGGGGGGGGGGGGGACTATAACTTGTCTCAAAACAGCTGCGGCCTTATTTTCTGCACCTCCTCTTAGGAAGATGCAAGTTTTGAATCATCCTCCACCTTCTCCTGTCCTGCAGGGGTGAAAGACAAACAAACAGTGGTGGGAGATCAAGAGATGGGGCCGGGGAGTTTGTTTTTGTTGCGGAAAAAAATAAGGGCGCTCTTAAAAGACCCCCCCACCCAGGGCTGCTGCACGCCGGGTAGCTTTCTCCTCATGTTGCATCACGGCCGGCACAAAGGGAGAGTCCCCAGGTTAAGAGCGAGCCTGAGCCAGATGGGGGAGAGCGAGTGAAGGCGGGAGACAGAGGGGAAGGATATAGAGAATGGCAAAAACAGCACAGGCCCCGCAGTCAGCTATTCCAAGAGCCTTTGTGGAGTTGCCATTTTTTCAATTCCCCCACCCCACCCCCCCACTCTCCTTTGAGGGGATTTTCTATACCCTCTCCCGCTCTCTTTCTGTGTCCCCATTTCTTCCTCTCTTTTTATTTTTTTTATTTTATGATGTTCTTTTTCTTCCCCCTGTGTGCCTCGGTTTTCTTCAGGCGCTGTGGTTCTTTTTTATCGTGCCAAGTTTGTTGAGCCAGGGCTTCGTCTCTCTCTTCCTCTCTTTCTCCCCCTCTCTCTCTCTCTCTCTCTCTCTCTCTCTCTCTCTCTCTCTCTCTCTCTCTCTCTCTCTCTCTCTCTCTCTCTGGCCGTCTGCATCTCACTTCTGTATTTTCCTTTACTTTCATTACCCGTCAGTCTCCTGCTGTCTCACTCTCATCTATTTCCACCGACTTCTCTCCCTTAGCCCAATTTCACTCGTGGTTTGTTGCCTCTCGTCTTCGCCGCAGCCTCCCTCCTTCCTGCATCGCAGTCGCTTTGATCAAGAGCCAGTGCACAGTTTCCCTTTCCCTCCTCTTCTCCTCCTCCTACTCTTTTTGTGTGTATTCTGACATCTTTCTCCCCCCCCCCCCCCCCCCTCAGCTACTTTATAAATAACGTTCACACTCCATTGTTGTGACGCTCCCGGGCCCATGAATCGATGGCGTTGTTACTTTTTGCACTTCTCCGACCAGTGTGTGCGTATCACACATCGCCAGCTTCATTTGAAAACTCAATTCTCTGTATGAGCGGGCTGTGTTCGTCGTCAGGTCCTATTCTTAACGCTCTCTCCGGTCCACACTCTCAACATGTGGGCGACGGGACTGTTTCTCTAAATCTCTTCTTCTTTGTCCTCCTTGCCGTTGCCAAACAATAACACTCTGAGCCAACATCTGGTCCAGAACCGGCGATGAACACAGTCTGGTTGGTTCTTTGGTTCCCTGCAGCTGCCTGTGATCACCTGCACAGTTCTTTAATAAAGCCATGTAGGTGTACGTGCAGGTGTACGTGCAGGTTCTGGATGGAGAAGTCAGTGAAAGTGTTTATTTGTTAAAAACGAACTCTGCAATGGATCGAGGCCTTATTGCTAAGAGCGACTTAATATATCAAAATGTACTTGCTCCCCTACTAGACCGTACATCAGTATATATGAGTTGGCCTTGGTGGAGCTGTAAAAGAAACCGAACTTGCATTGAAGCACTTACATGAAGTTGAGGCTCGTCAACTAAATTTCTATTCTGTTTGTCCAGGGGTCAGCAACATGCGGCTCTTTAGCCTCAAAACATTATGTAGAAAGAACATTTGAATGCTTGTTTATGATTGTCGTAGGCCTAGCGTGATATTACGTTCTCTCCCTTGTAAAGATGTGAAGCCTATACAACGGGAAAATAACAACTTGACAACTAAAATGAAGCCTGACGCTGGTTGCTGAACGTTAGCCTAAATAGTCTTGTTGGCTAGTCTTGAGTTTGAAGCCCTTAGAAGCTGTGACTTGGGAAATACTTACATTCTATTTGAATCAATGGTTAGCCTGTGTGGAGCCTGTCCAGCACATGTTTACTCATCTTTCCCATGCTACCATTCAGAGCAGCTTTCTTGTTCGTCACGATCTGCTGCACCGGATCAGAGGATCTGGCCACGGCTCATCAATAATCCTTTCCAAGTCACAGCTACATGTGAGGAGGAAGACATTAAGTAAAACTGCAGCTGAAAGTAGTGAGTGCACGCATTTAACCACACGTTACTTGTTAAGAAGAAGTCGGAATCCAGCAGCTCCAGTTCTGTAGTTCTCCAACAGCCAGCTCCAGTTATGGATGAATGGAAAATCAGTGACAACATGTGTGTTTGATTGGCAGCGATCCCAACCCCACTGTTTCATATCTATAACACATTTAGTGCATTAGATGGGATTAGTGTGCGTTGAATGGCTGAGACAGCGAGAGGACAAAGCAGACTTTATGGTTTACGGTTCATTTTATAATAAGTTTAGATGTAATAATTGTGTAAATGCCTCACAAGTTTAAAAATGCTGTTATAGATTGAGTGTCGTGTCCATAAACACACACACACACACACACACAGACACACACACACACACACAGACACACGTGTTAATGCTTGTGGACACAGGCAGGTGATTTTTGCTCGGACACAACAGATTCCAGTTCAGTCCATTAGAGACGTAAAGCGTAACAGAGGTGGAGACAAAGAGCCAACGAGCTCCCGGCCCTCGGTCCTGCGGGGACACCGGAGCCGGCCCCTCGTCCTTGTGATGTCCCGCCCAGCAAAAAAAAACACATTTTCACACGTCCCCCAGTTTTCAGCTCTTTTTAAATCTAATCAGGTTTGGGGCTGCGGCGACAGAGCAACAATTTTTTGTGTGAAACCTTTGAACGCCGTCCCTCCTTTCCAGGGAATAGAGAGAGACTTTTTTTTCACAATTGAATAATTACGTTTGTTATTCCCGCAGTGTCGGCAGGCAAATCAATATGAAATCAAATGAATATCTATCCTCCGCTGCCCTCCACCCCCCCCCCCCCCCCACAAAAAAAGAGAGAAAACTGAGACTCGGCACTGAAGTGTCATCAGTCATCTGAAAAATCTAGGGTTGCTTGGTAGCCAACAAACCATGTGGGGAAATGAATGAGTAATGTTCTCCCGCACCTCCGCAGCTATTTTGCTCAGTGCCCTTGAGCAAGTCACTTAACCTCGTACTGCTCCAGTGGAGCAACGGCGGAGGTGAGCAACAGCAGATGCTGGACCTTTTTATTTTTTATTTTTTATTCCAGAAGATATATGTACCGTAGTTGGAATATGACTCATTTTTATTAGAGACTGTGTTGTTGCGAAGCTTTTTTGGCAAATTCTTGTAAATGTCATTCATCTTCTGTATAAGCAGAGCAAAGCTGAAAAACACCCCGCGGGCACTTTCTATCAAGGGTTCAAGACTCGGGGAGCGCGTGTGCGTCATCGCAGCCGTCTGCTTATCACTCCATCGTATTTCTGACCTGATTGTGATTCAAATACATCACTGGAGAATGTGACATGAACCACTTCCAGTCGAGCTCTTCCCACTTTAAACCGGTGAGAAAAGAAAATCATGTGAAATAACCCAAACAGCTCCAACTCTGCCAGAAGTGATGTTCACATGAGCGATCCTCTCACTCGGAGCGTGAAGTGTGAGATGGGTTTTTTTTTCCCTGCATCTTTTGAAAGTGACATTTTCAGCTGTTTGTGACGGTGTTTTTATTCAACAGTTACAATCTGTACGTGAACATCTCCAAACTATTTTTATAAACATGTTAAAATGCCAAATGTTCAGTCTGTTTTAGTGCAGTTTAATATCCTGTCTCTAGAATTTCCCACAATGATTTGATTTACTGTGTGTTTGTACTTGTCTGACTCTTTGGGGGGGGATTCCTTTCTTATCTTGTTTCCCCCACACATATTAATATCTTACCTTTAATCTTTAATCCATTTTAATGTAAGTAACTTTTTCTTTCCTCTAACTGCATCAACAAAGTTCTGCTCGAAAGAATCAAACAAATTTTTCACAGTCAGAAACGATGTTAAGCAGCTTATGTTGTGAACAGTAATCACTTCTCCGCCGCTGTTTCATTAACATTGTCAGACGGTAGATATTCTCTCTTTAGAATTAAATTCACAAATCTGCACCTTGTGTGGATTCTAAAGGTCCAATTTTTTTTATATCATTAATATCATCTCCAAATCTAAAAAAAAAGCAAATGGATGCTTTATAAATAGGTTTTTTCATATCATCTATTTCCTTGATTTTCATTTTGATTGTGGAGAACATTTTGTACCATGAAAAAAATCAGTCCTTCACATTTGTTTGCCAAAAAAAGCATCAATGAAATGGAGTTGACCCTTCATATGCAGCACATGATTTACTACTTGTGTAGTCAGTACTTAACCTGCCAAGTGAATGACTTCCAGTGTTGTTGTGCTCCTTTTCTCACCTGCTTCTGTGTTTGTCCTCCCCCCCCCCCCCCCCTCTCTCTGCAGTGCAACAACGACTATGCCCCGGTGTGTGGCTCCAACAATCAGAACTACCAGAACGAGTGTTTCCTGCGCAGAGATGCCTGCAAGCAACAGTCTGAAGTGCTCATTATGTCAGAGGGGGCCTGTCCTGCTGGTGTGTACCTTTACACTGCGCCGCTGCCTACACTGATATATATCCACTAACACACACACACACACACACACGTTCACACAGACGCACAAGAGCACTGATGGTGACACACCTCTGCAGCTCGGCACATTACACAGATACTGAGACTAGATTTACTAACAGTTGAGGCAACATGCACCTTTTCTGGATACGAGGAATATGTGGAGCTAAAGGCTGCTTTACACTGAATCGTCACCAAGTCAGTTAAACTTCAGGGATATCAATCTGTCCGTTGGGGACAAGTGACTGATTCTTCTCTAGTTCTGTGTTCTGCTGGTGTCCTTGTCACTACTGGTAGCATGAGGCCGGTACCTGCAGCCCAATCAGGTTGCACAGGTAGTCCAGCTCCTCCAGGACGGCACATCCATACGTGCAGTCGCAAGAAGGTTTCAGTCTCATGAGCATGAAGGAGAAACCAGGAGACCGGCCGTTACACGAGGAGAGCTGGACAGGAGCGTAGGAGAGCATCAACCCAGCAGCAGGATGGGGATCTGCTCCTTTGTGTGAGGAGGAACAGGAGGAGCACCGCCAGAGCCCGACTGGATGACCTCCAGCAGGCGACTGGTGTGCATGTTTCTGACCAAACTGTCAGAAACAGACTTGGCATTCGCAGGAGAACACCTGAATTGGCAGGTCCGCCACCGGCTCCCCGTTCACAGATGAGAGCAGGTTCACGATGAGCACATGTGACAGGCGTGAACGAGTCTGGAGAGGTCGTGGTGAACGTTATGCTGCTGTAACATCAACCAGCGTGACCAGTTTGGTGCTTGGACAGTGATGGTCTGGGGAGGCATGTCCTTGTGGGGTGGCACAGACCTCCATGTCATAGCCAACGGTTCCCTGACTGCTGTTAGGTCTGAGACCTGACGCTGGTGCAGTTCCTCCTTTTACTTTGATGGTTGCTGTGGTTTTGAATTCAGCCCTCAATGGGTTGATGGTGTTGGTTCCATTGGCCGTCGTTACGTCATTTTGTTCCCCACAAATTATACAATGAACATCAGGAAAGATGGATCATTTGTCCGTCAAGATCTGACGTGTTCCCTTCATTTCTTTGAGCTGTGTACACACAGGGAACAGTTCCGTTCATGCAAACGGTGAGATTCAGTAATTACCGAGTGATGCATTATTTCAAAGGAATTACAGGAAAGGTATGATGAAAAAAAAACCCTCTGGAGGTGACAGACTGATGTAATTTCCCAAAGTTTAATGTAACAAGCACCACTACATTACAGTGACACGTCTTTTCACTGAATACAGAAAGATTTCATCATTGCCGCAGAAGCTCCTCACAGAGACATCGAGCACAGCGACGACGAGCGCTAAACGAGTTAATCACACACTCGTTTAAAACCGGTGTGTTGAACGGAAGGTAAGAGAAGGTGCGGCAGCTGTGACCTTTCATTATGTAACGCTTAAATAATGTCAGAAGGCATAAAATGTTCATAATTCTGCTTGTGCCACACTGTCGTAGGTAGTTACTGTAACACTGTTGCCACGAGGCATGTTCAGCAAAGCAGAACAATCAGATGACTGAGTCACACATCGACTTGACGGCCGTTTCTTTTATATTTTTTTTTCCGGGACGTGTCGATTATTAAAAAGAGCATTTGAAAGAGAACCATGAATTAAAGGGTCCAGTGAACCTAACCCTAACCTTTTTATCAAGTGCTTCATGAGTCATTTCTACATTCAAAGAATATATTTAGAAATTCCGTGCTGACTGCTTCTGTATTCATAAACAGCAGAGGAGGTTCAACTGCATCGCTTGTATTGTATTATAATCAGATAAATCAAAAATACAAAAAGTAAATCTGCAGCTACCAGGAGCCACGCTAGCAGCAGGGCTTTATGGGATGTCAATGTTGCTTCGTCACTCAATCCAGGGCTCGATTGATTTTTCCTCAAATTTTATATTTTTCCACAATACAGGCACACACATATAGGTCTTGGCCATGAAAGAATATCAATAATTATCCCACTTTCAAGGTCAAATTCTACTTTATTATAATATGTAAATAGATGGGACTTAAATGCAGTTTCTCTCTAATCCCCGGTGTAAACATATTAGTAGACGAAGCATATAAGTACACGACATTTAAAGGGCACAGGGTAGATAGGATGTACAATAGCTGTAGAAATACTAGCAGATGTAGTATAATAGCAGAATTTACAGTAAAAACAGATAAGAGGTGAAGTGACGGGTGCGTGTTTCCACTTGTTCAGCTCTGTTGCTTGTATTTCCTCCTCTTGATGCTGATAGATGCCGTTAAGCATCGATGAAGAATGGTTCAGTTTTCATTTGTCGTTACGTCGCGGAGCCGTTTCCGAACATTCATCTCACCGCAAATGTCGCTTTCCATTCGAGTGAAAGAAGAAAAGAAAGGCCCGTCAACATAATTACTTCGTCTATACGATGATTGCATCGTCTGCTTCCTACTCAATAGTGTGTTATTTGAGTCAACACACAAATTTGTGTTTTGTCATCATATCCAGTGGAATCGTTCCCATTTGTCGCCGCATATTACCGAGTGAATGACGGAATGTAAACACAATTAGCTTAGTGGTGTAACAGTGGCTGCGCGTCTGGGCCTGATGAATGTGCCGCACAGCGACAATCAACAGGTGAAGAACCCGAAGTGACCTGAACAACAGGTTCTGCCGGGTTTCAGCGACTGTGACGCATAAATCCAGCTGTGGTGCGGTCGTGGTACAAATGGCTACCGACGGCTGATTCTCGTCCGTCTCCATCGCTTCGAAATAAGAATAAACTCTGTCTTTTTAATCGTCGGCAAGTGGCCGTGGTGCATGCGGGATAATAACTTTGCTGTAATAAGAAATAAAATGCTCCACAGAGGCAAAGCCCCTCGTCTCCATGTGAAGCAGTGATTAGTTTCACACTTGTTTTATCTTGTAATATTTCCAACGGTGTCGTGTCTCGTTGTAGATAATCCTGAAAATGTAGGAAATGCCCTTTTTGGTTTTTTTTGGACAAACACCTTGCTCCCTTTGTTCTGCAGCCTTTCCCTTGATGACATCGGCTATTGTTCTCGTCCCGCCACCGGCTGCAGAGAGGGAGCACTCTGTGTAATTATCTCCCATAATTGGGATTACTGTTTGCTGATATAGTTCGGTGTTTAAGCTGCTGAGTGGGCGTCTTCGGTCGGAAAAGGTCAAGCACTTCATTAGCGTTGTGGTGGAGACCAGTGGTTCTATATGTGCAGCGTGCACTCGCGAAGATTCCTGCTCGTAAAAAGCTTCGGGGAACGGTTCTGTAGGTATTAGTGGAAATAGGATCCTCACGCCATTAACGTTTCCATCTCATTGACTGAGCAGAATCTGTGGCCGCTTTGATTAAGACCAGAAAACGTGTTGTACCCCCCCAGCTTCACTTGTTACACCCTAGAAGGACGCTAAACTCAGGCTCCCCCTACAGGCGGGATGTGGAATTTGCTGTCGTAAATACAAGTTGCAGCCGCTCTGGTTCTAATGTACCAGCACAGTACACCAGAATAACACAGTACAGTTCCGGGCCTCCAGGGGACGCTGTGGCAATAACAGACCGTTCTCCCCTATTATAAGTTTGTGTACCATTAAAAATGATTTTGAAGCTGTTATTTTAGCTCAAACACGACAAAGTGTTGCTGTAACTGAATTACATTTTCATAATTATGTAACTTCCTTTAGTAATAGCAGTCTGTGAAATGTTGTACACACATCCAACACTTATTTCTATGGTTTATATGTCATCAGAACGTGTTATTTGATTTGGCCCATGTTAAATGTTGAATCCTGTGATAACAAATCCAAGCGAAGGAGCATATACGTTATAAAAAGCATTTTACGCCCACAAAGGAATCGGCCAATTAGTGCGTGATGTTGTGAACAACGTGTGAAACCACAGGCTGCTGCTTTTTTTTTTTTTATCAAAGGCCTACGCGAGTCGCTGCAAAAGCCAAGACGCAATTGCTGGCTCAGTTTGAGCAGCCGCTGACTCAGTTACCGCCGCTGACAGGCAGCCAGCAGAAGTCCATTAAAAGACCCTTGAATGGGCACAGCTGAGCAGAGGGAACATGTGGAGACTGAGGTGGAAATGTTACCGCAGCAACAGTGGCGGTGTCTGTGTGCCAGTCGGCGGGGGCCACGCAGAGTCACATGAAATGTCCGGCCTCGCTCTGAATTGCTCGCTTGTGGGTTTTGTGTGTGAGGCCCTGTATACCCGACATGTGACAGTCCGGGCCAGGGCGTGTGTGATATGGATTTGTGTATCTTTTTGAACGCAGGAGAGATAAAGAGCCCTTTCTCTCCCATAACAAGCAGTATGCTTTAGAGACCTTAGGATTCAGACAAGGATGTCAGTGTGGTGCTGTCCTCTGACAAACAGACCATGAGAGTGGTTCTATGTGCTCTGCTCTGTGTCTCGTGTTGCACACAGATATCCACTTCATGCCCGGGCAGTATGCGACTATTGAGCCGTGAAGACGTGCTCTTTTTGAAAACTGTTATTTCTAAAGATTCATTTATCTGGTTCAAATTAATATTCTGAATAGATTAAAATATGGAAATGGAGGGAATTTATGTCACCTCAATAAAACAAAGAAAGCAATGAATAAAACCACATTGGCACTCAGTAGAACGCACACCTCCACCTAGGTGCGATAGTTTATGGAGATTAGAGAATACAGACAAAGAGTATGAAGAGATGTGAGTAGGCGTTTACCAAACTGGCCACTGGTCAACTTCAGGTAGCGCTCGAAAAGACGGTGAGGTTCCCTGAGCTGCGTGCACTTCCGGATGTTCTTGTGGACTCACACACGTCGGTGCTGGTTTCTCCCTTAATTGCAAAATGGATTAGTTAATGAGAATTAATGAGTTGGCCCACACCACATTCCTTGTTTTGTAGTTTTTGCATAAACCTGCTAACACTGAGACAAACAAACGAACATTAACCCCTTGTTTTCTGGTAATAAAAAGATGTAACATGTTCTGACACACGTTGCTCTATAGTATTATGAAGATACGTATATGTGCTTTATGTAACAGATTGATATTAGATAACCTATTTGTGTTTTTAAATTCAAAACCCTCTATTACAATCAAACAGCATGAAAATATACTTCTCTATATATATATTATATTATAGCTCTTGTTGAGAGGAAATCTAATCTACTTTGGGTGACTAAAAAAAAAGATTTATTGTAAATGCTGTTAAAATGCAGTATTGGAATCGTGACTATCACAAAGAGGTATTTTTAAGGAGGTGCAACAAATGCCTGTTGTTGGTCTGCAAGTTAAACCTGTGAGGCTGCTGTGTGGGAGTTTTCTTATATAATCCAAGTGTTGCACGCTAACATTTCATGTGGAAGAAGTACACGGCAGGCGGCGACTCCTCGCTCCTCTCGACACCACTCAGCCGTGTAGCCGATACTCTCGGCTAAGCTAACTTAAAATGAGTGCAGCACTGGAGCATGTTGAAATAGCTCGAATGCCAGTGATGGGAGCGACTAATAAAAGTAAGGAGGATGTGTCAAAACTGTTTTACACAAGCTGTGCACAAACTGCAACAAAGCAATCCTCTCTTCTGTTCTCTCTCTCTCTTTCCCCCTCTCCCTCTCTCCATCCTACTTTCTATTTCCATCTTCCAAAATCCCATTAGCGGCAACAGTACACGGTGTAATGGATATATGTCAGCTCGCCAGGGCCCGTGCTTGTTTCCCTTGCTGGGATGAGAGATATCATAAGATCTCTGGGGGTAAACTTGGTGAAAGAGAATCTCGATGTAGTGTTCATAATGTAACTTTAACTCTCCACTCCCCTTATAAGCAGATCAGTGTCGAGAAAAAAAACAAATAAAAAAACAAGCAGCCCCACGTTGCCGCTGCCGAGAGAACAATCTCAGTGTGCTAAGTGACGCCATTGAGGCAGAGACAAACATAATTTGATACTGTTCCCTCCGAGTTTTTGTCCCCAAGGAAAGGCATCTTGTAAAGACGTGTGCATATCATATCATATCATATCATATCATATATATATATTACATCGCACAGGTTTAGGTTTGTGGCTTCTTCTTTAGCCCGTTGTTGACTTCTCCGGTGCATCTGTCAGACGACAAAGCGCATTTTCCTATTCCAGTTCATTCCGGTCTTTATTACCTTCATGCACCCGACAGATAAGGAAGTTCTGATTGAGCGTCCGATAGCGGGAAGAGCTCCCAGTGGTGCAAAGCCAGTGGAAGTTGATTAGCGCAACATGGTACCACTTCTCTATCGCATCAAATGCTCGCCCAGCGCAGTGAGGAGCAGTTAAGCATCAGCTTAGCAAAGCGAAACCAACCGAGTGGTCTATTTCCCCCCGAGGAGAGAGTTAAGCTAAGGCAAGTGCTCACATAGCATTTTCCAACTGAGTTCACAAAGTGAACAGTATAATTCTCAGGAAGCCATTAAGCGGGGACAGTGGCAGAGAGTTTAATTGACACGTTGTTAAAAATGTTGATGACGTGTTTTAATCACTGTGTGTGTGTGAGCGTGTGTCGCCTGAGCACGGACAGACGACGGGCACCATATGTTTGTCTGACGAGTTGAGAATCACGGCTCGGGGTTATCGTCTGTGGAGCCGGAGCTGAGCGAGAGTCATCAGGACATTAGCAGAGCGCCGCTACGCTGACATACATCCTGGTGACTCAGACGCAGGAAGTGTGTGATGAACGTTTAGTACGTTTCACATGTGGCACGAGAAGATCTCCCAGGACAGCAAAGGTCATCGATATAAAAACTTTCTGGTTTCTATCTTATCTACACGTGGCACCTGTATCGTAGTTAAAGCTAGGGTGGGTAATCCTGGAAAAGCTAGCAAGAGCAGGCTAGACTTTGAAAAAACCCATCCTCTCCCATTGGGCCTCTCATCAAAGCTACAGCCCCAAATCACACGGACGTGCACTGACTGACAAATGCCGGAAGCCAACTTTTTCCCCCCCGTGACTCACTCCCTAACTTCTCACTATCTCCTCTGCTCCAGCGGCATATGCCTCACACGGTCGGTTAGTGACAGGCAGGTGCACCGGCCAATCGTTTCATTTTTCGGACCGGTCGTGGTTATTACAGCCCGGCGAGTGGCCACAGTCTGCGGCTCCTTTTTCTTTTTTTGATATATTTTCAGTCAGCTGAGTGATGGGTTCCTACGGGAGACACACTCGTGCCAAGCTTTATTCATTCCACATGAAAGACGTGTGTGTGTGTGTGTGTGTGTGTGTGTGTGTGTGTGTGTGTGTGTGTGTGTGTGTGTGTGTGTGTGTGTGTGTGTGTGTGTGTGTGTGTGTGTGTGTGTGTGTGTGTGTGTGTGTGTGTGTGTGTTTGTGTGTTTTCCTCTCGGCTCGTCTCCGGCTGGAAGAAGAGGATGTCACACATTTCCAATCATTTGAGATTAGAGATGCACTGATAAGAGACACTGAGTGAAATAGATGGGCTGATGTCCATGTGAACATACGACACCATGTGTCCGCACTGTGCTAATAGACCCGTACATCAAGGAGAGCTGACTCTACATGAAGGGAGATAAAAACAAAGGGTCAGCCGTTAAGAGAATATTTGATTTGTAGCATATTGTTATAATGATAAATAACAATATTTTGGCTTACAAAAAACAGATAATGATCTCAGTCTCCTGCACACTGTGACGTTCAGATTGTTAAACTCTGGTATTTGATCAGTTCCTGTTATCGTCCGATGCCCAAGGAACAGAAAGAGTCACATCAGTGCATCACTAATCAGGATCTGGCAACAGTTGAATCAAAAAGCTGATGACAGTTTTGTGGTGTCTTGTTTTTTCCGCGGGGGGGGGGGGGGGGGCGACTGTAAATCAACCATGATGAAACCACATTCCCGCGGTCCTGATGGAGCAGATTAGCTTCCGTCTTTAGATGTTAAACTCCTAATGAAAATGAATTAGTCATAAGTTTTTAATAGAGGGAGATCTGATAGCGTCTAGCAGAGCTTTTATAGAGGAGAACAAAAGTTAGAAAACTACTGTACCGGGTTGAGGTCAAAGATTTCAAATCTTTTCCACGTCGGCATGAACGTCTTGACATGCTGCTCCCTCATCATCTACCCCCCCCCCCCCCCCCCCCCCCCCCCTACCTGCTACCCTGAGGCCTCACTGGTTCCTCTACTGACACTGGATGTACAGTGAACACTCTTCTCTCATGGCTATCGTGAAGGGAACTTTACTACATCAGTTATAGCTAACTACCACTGTATATAATGACACCTCTGGGGTCCCAGGGGCAAATCTGTTCTCTTTACAAAGGTCAGGTAGATAGTTAAAGCTCCTGCTGAACCCTGGATTCAACAACCCCTGTGGCCAATAGGTTTTTGAAGCCCCCGTTTCCTGCTGAGCTGAGATAAAGTTACTGTCGCGTTTTAGATGCAACATCATTTTAAAGGTGCGAAGACGAGGATTCACGTGAAAGATAGAACTGCACTGAGTTCCACTACACAACTGCAGCCTGACACTATGAGGTCTGTCTCTGTGTGTGGACGGAAACAAGTGTATGGACAATAGCACGAGTGTGTGAGTAGATAGCAAATAGTTACAAAATGCTGCAACGGAGCAAAACTGAGTTAGTGTCATTCTGAGTTAGTGTCAAAAAACCTCTTTGGTTCATAATGAAAGTGACAAATTGGAATATGGCGAAACCGCCACAGTGTAGATAATAAATGGGAAACGCTGCTTGAACAAACCACAACTGAACACATCACGAAATGTTAACACATAAACAATCTGTCTCAGTCCTGTGTGAAATATTGCACATCACTTGTTGCCATGTGTCTGTGTCTGTGCGCTACACGTGTGTATTTATGCAAACATAAGAGGAACTGACATGTCTGTGTCACAGACAGAAAAAAAGTATTACAGTTTAACAGCCTGTTTAGAATATGATAATTTCTATGACACATTTATATACACAAAACTGCCTGTTATGCACAATGTCTACATGCAGCCACCTCTTCTGCTAAAACCTGTCTTCAAATGGCTTATTTTCAGTAGAAGGTGGAAAAGTGTGTTTAGGTGCAAGCAGGCAGTGGCGTGTGTGTGTGTGTGTGTGTGTGTGTGTGTGTGTGTGTGTGTGTGTGGTGTGTGTGTGTGTGTGTGTGTGTGTGTGTGTGTGTGTGTGTGTGTGTGTGTGTGTGTGTGTGTGTGTGGTGAGAGAGTGTACAGTACCGCCTCTGGTGTGAGCAGCACTTTGAGGTTAATAGGAATTCTTCCTAGAAGGCTCCACTCTTTTCCAGCGCTGCCGGGTCGGTGTCACACAATGACCAATCAAAACCTGCCCAATACCCAGAGTCAGTTAGGGAGGATTTGGGTATAAATAGTATTTTTTACTTATCGGCTTTATTCATGTAATTTGAATGCAAAATAGCTGTAACCAACCGGCGGACTGAAAAGATTCAAACTTCAAAATGCCCCACGAACCTGGTGAACCTTCTCTTCTTCCTTCTTCTCCTCTAACCAATTTCTCCAGAACTAAAACACAAAACCACTTCAGTCTTCTTCAGAGCTTCTCTGCCGCGTTCCAATTTACCTCCGAGCTCGACCCTCGGAATGACATCACACCCGAACAACCCGAGTTGATAGCGTTCCAGTTGCAGAGGAACAATGTTTACGTTAGCCAGCTAGCCACTGTTAGCTAAAACGTAGCAACACGTCAACAGACCTCAATGAGACAGTACGATGTGTACGACAAATTTAATGGCGGAAGTGCTAATAAACAGTAAAAACTACAGCTTCCACTCCGAGGACACATAGCGTGGATGTAGCTTCAGGTGTGAGGCAGAGGAGCAGGTAGAAGGCGTCTGGAGCACATCTCCCCCGGTCGTCTTGTTGTGTTTTCTAACATCAGTCGTTTTCTGCTCTAACCTCTGTTCTTGCACAGATAGTAAAGTTTTTTGTTTTTTTAATTGAACCCCTCTGATCCTCGGAGTTAAGCCCTTTCATGAAACACTGCACATTCAGGGTCCCACATGTCCCAAGGTCGCTGGAATTCTGCCGATGCTCAGAGAATGAGAGGCAGCGGAGGGCAGTCGACACGGGTGTGTGTTTCTAACGTTAAAGACGCCCTGTGAAGTTTGCCTGTGAACAAAGTGTTTCGGTGTGTGTGTGTGTGTGTGTGCGTGTGTGTGCGTGTGTGTGCGTGTGTGTGCGTGTGTGTGTGTGTGTGTCCTTGAAGTCTAACAAATATGTTGAATGTATCACCAGGAAAACCGATTGTCTCTCTACCACAGTGCAGTGTGTACGTTTGCAGGGGATTTGTCTTTTCAGTAATTCCGACCTGAAACCTCGAGGATAGTTTTCTGCCGTGAGAGTTTAATTCCCGGCTCTTTTGTTCATTGTGTTGTTGTTGTTGGGACTAAAAATAGCTTCCGCTGTAGTTCGCTGGGAAAATGGAGTGATGTACATTCGCCTCATCTCACGAGCTGGACTCGTTGTGTTTCGGTCTGTGGTGAACTTGAACTGCTCCACCGAGAGAAATCCCACGTGTTTAGAGAACTTGAAGAGGGCGAGACTGACCTCTCGTCCGAGGAGAGCTTGACCCTCGTTTTTTTTTTTACGATCACACGCTTTAATAAATACAACGAGCTGAGTGGGTTCATTGTTGTTTCTCTGGTCTCCTCTGGTAGATCCGTTACCTTGGCAACAAGTGCTCTCCCTGCATCATCCTCGCATCTTTAATAAAAGAATAATATACAACTAAATTACTGTAGCACCAAATGCAATAAAAGTATTAAAGAATCAAACATAGAACACGGATTTATTAAAAAAAAGAATATGAAGTCAAACATAAGGACAGTGATATTTGCAGCACTTTGAATACAGATGAGATTGTTGTTTTCAACTGTTACACAAGTTGAAGCAAACTTTAAGTTACACACAAGCGAATGATTCTGTCTGAGCTCGATGTAAAAGGCCTTAAAACCTCTTTGGCCGAAACCAACGCGAGACGGTCTGGTGCTCCTGTGGCGTCGCAAGCCCATCAACCGTCGCCTAGCAACAAAGCTACCGGCGAAAAAACATTCTTCGGTTGATTGTACATGTTGAAAAGATGTTTGGTTGAGAGATTGAGACACAGCTTCTGTCTCCGAATGTGCAAGATGGCAACGTTTGTATTTCAGCCTCATTTTCTGGATAGTGGGAGGAAGTGGAGACGCGTCGTCCATCTTGATACACGGTGTGTGTTTTCACCACATCGACCTCGAGAGGCTTTTGACGCAGCGTGAGGTTGAGATTGAGATCTTAGAAAAAGATGGAAATAAGAAAACACTGCATGTGGGGTGATTTAACTTGGTGATTAAGGTCTGGTTCATTAAAAAAAGTTTGTTTTCCACCAACAATAACACTCTGCAGTTTTAGGCAGCTGAATTACTCGGTCAAGCAAGCAAGAAAAGAGAAATAGAATTTTAAATTTGCCATCGATTTACTTAAACCCCTTTAATTCAGGAGTCAGTTTCACCTCAGTGGTGATATTCAGACTTTCTCTAATCCTCGGCTCCACTGAACTCGAAGAATCATCCCACCGCAGACGCCTCTTTGCCCCAGTACAAATGTCTTTTATTGATCCAGGGCTTATGTCATGAAAAGTGTCAGTATCAGGGACGGTTTGCTGGTCTGACTGCATTTGTCCTGGAGCAATGATGGTCCCAGTTCTCCAGCTGGTGTGTGCACCTCTTCCTCCAAAGCCCCCTTCACTTGGCTACTGCTATCACACCCCCCACTGTCCTCCGAGACCCCGCGTGATCTCTGGCCCCGCGCGTTTTTAGCAGATCGCTTTATCCTGCGGCTCAAGTTACACGGCGGCTGTTCTTCAGAGCACTCATCAGTATCCCTTTCACGGCCGTATTGTTATACAATTCGGTAAGCTCGGCGTGTTCCGGGGAGCTTTACACAGATTCAGCGGGGAAAGCCACGGAGAAGACGATGGGACGCAAACACACTGAAAACTGGAAATGGAGAACATTCCCACAGCCCTGATAGGAGGGTTCACAGCTGGGGGTGTTATCATCAATGTGCTGCTGCAGGAAGGGGACGATGCAGGATGCTCAACGCCTCAGGGCATCTTCCACTCTCCTCCTCATCCTCCACTCTCCTCCTCATCCTCCACTCTCCTCCTCATCCTCCACTCTCCTCCTCATCCTCCACTCTCCTCCTCATCCTCCACTCTCCTCCTCTGCCTCCACTCGCATCCTCAGCCTCCTCTCGGGGTTTTCATCCACTTTTTTCCTTTTTAAATCTGAGTCTCAGTATCACTTTCTGCTTCATCTTTAGAGAAACCTCCTCTCGCTCAAACACACACACACACACACACACACACACACACACACACACACACACTCACAAGCACATAGGCCTAGACGCACACTCACACATGCAGATGCTCGCTTACTCAGCTAATGTCTGTGGCTGCGTGAGCCTCAGGTTAATAACTGTTTATTTTTTTCTTCTCCTCTGCAGATGCCGGCTCAGGATCAGGAGACGATGGTAAGATTACTCACCCTCCTCCTCCTCCTCTTTCTCCTCCTCCTCCTCTTTCTCCTCCTCTTCCTCCTCCTCCTCTGCTTTAGCTCGTGCGCTGCTTCTTGCCTCATTGTGTTTGTCCACTGAAAAGTATGCTCTGCTGTAGCAGCGAACAGACGGATACACACACATGTGAGAGGTTTGATTCACTTTGGGGAAAGTCAGTTCATCTATAAAATATAAAGTAATAAATCCCCAATATTCAAATACATTAGACCAATGTTAAAATAGATCAAACAAACATTAAAAACAAATAAGACACTAGCAGCTGTATGGAGCTAATTATCAGCAGCGGTGAATCAACACCTCTGATACTGATTCAAACATTAGGACCTTGATGACTGTCGTGTTGGACTCTGCTGCTTTCAGCTTGCTGTACCTAATAAACTGCCCAAGGGGCGTGTGTCAGTTTTGACATAGTGACAGTTGTGACAGCCAGTTCGTGACAACACGCACCGTCTTGTCTTGATAATCACTCGGCACCGTTTTGATGTTCACACCCTGTCCACACATCCGTCAGGAGCACTTTGGGCTTCAGTGTCTTGCCCAAGGACACTTCAGCCTGTGGACTGGGATTGAACCAGCGACTTTTCTTGTTAGTGGACGACACAGCTTTATTCACATGCACACAAGAAACGGACGGCTTCTAGGATTTCTCTTTCAGCTTTAACTTCATGCCACACATAATAGAAATAAGCAACACCTTGCACAGACATTAGGATCATTACCCCACTCGTGTAAATTAAATGTAAAACAGCAAAACCTGTTTTAGTCACGTTATCTTTCGCTGTGTAATATCCAGGACGCATTTCAGAGTCGGCTCTTCCCTTGCATTGAAACTGCAGAATAGAAAGAATATCTGTCAGTCGATGCTCTTCATCACATCATAAAGGAGAGTTCTGCTCGCAGCGGCTGTGGTGGATGATTGTGCAACAGATAATTATAATAAAATAAAATAAATATGTGCGATGGATTTTCTGTCCGAACCATTTTTTCCACTTTCTCTGAGCGGGTTTTTTCATACCATCGTGGAAACTTACGGCCCGGGAGGTCAGAGATGATTTGATTGTTCTTTTCTTATTATTGTTTGTTTGTGTTATTGCAGTTAATGAACACTGGAGCCGAGAGAAGATGCGAGTTCAGAGGTGGTGATAAGCCAGTGAGAGTTTATTGTAATAAGATGGAAATAAGCTTCGGGGCTGTGACTGACTTTTTATGAATAGCTTTTCTGAATAACTGATCATGTAAAACCGTCCAGTAGATGAATAATGTGTCGTTCAACTAAGACTCTTAGTTCGTTATCTAATCGCCGAACAAGCCTCGGCCCTGATGTCATCACGGACCGGACGCGGTCGGCAGTGGAGTTTATCCGCTGCTTGTGTGCGTGCATCTGCTGTGTTTACCCCCGTCCCCCTGTGTGTTTACCCATGCAGCTCCTTCATTAACTCTCAAGCATGGAGCTTCACCAAGCATATGAGATTGGGAAAAAAATAGATTAGTCCCCCCCCCCCCCCCCAAATAAGACGGCAGTCAGTTGGATGGGCGAGCGGAAATGAAACCGGTGCTGGGTCAACAAGAGGGACAGACAGAGCGAGGGAGAGGCTGGACAAAGAAATGGCCTAAAGGAAAGTCGCAAAATAGATAACGGCAACTGAGGAAACAGAAGGCGAGTCGGGCAGCGGCGAGGGGGGGGGGGGGAACGGACAGACGGTGATAAGACAGGAGAAAGAAAAAGAGGAACAAAATAAACACGCGCGTCCTATGGATGAATATATTTCCTGTTTCCTGCTTTGCATTAAACTCAATTATCTGAAGAGGCTCCCGGTGACGCAGCAGGACAAGGAGCACACGCATGTAACCGCACACAACGGGATTGTCATACGTGATATTCTGCTTCATTTGCGCTGATTTTCTATTTTAATTAGCAATTAATCAGTGTCCTTGGGATCCGTGGCCCCTGGGAAGTTACCCAGTGGGCAATCAGTCTTCAGTGTCCCCACACCAGAATACAGATACTAGCCGTGGCTACGAGAACAATATTCAGTTTCTTCCTATTGATCGAGTGCCTGGAACTCGAGGTTTCAAGCCACTCCCAACTCGTGCACGAGGACATATGTCTTCCTCTTTACTTCCTCATCTTTATTCATTCCTAACATGTGGAACGGCCCAATCTCGTGTTTGTTATGAGTTCAAAGAACCGGTTGAAAACACATGAAGCGAACATTAGCATATAATTGGTAGCTAGCGAATTTGCTCAGGAAAATCCTATCAGTAATATGTGACGGGGCTTTGTGAGCAGTTATTGGAAAGAAACGAAGATGAGTGTGTCCTTGTGTAAGATGAGTGTGTCCTTGTGTAATTAACAAGCAGACTCACAAAATGTTATTATCCTTACAGTTGTTCAAAGTAACAGGACGTTATATTAGGAAAGAAAAGTATAAGAGAAATAAAGCGTGCCAGGAAGAGTACAAAATCAAATAGCAGTTTTTAAAACATAAAAATCATTTTTATAATAAGTACTTTTCTTTTTATAGCACAGATATAATTTGGTTGAATTAATATTTTAGAATATAAGATTTTTGAACGAGATTTGGGGGGGGGGGGGGGGGCAATACTATAAATACTACATTTTAATATATTTAGTCTTTATAAGGAAATCTTTAGGATTCATGAGAAAAATAATACCAGAAATGTATATTGAGTCCCTTAGAATAGAACTCTCTGTTCATAATATCATCTACCCACACACACAGCTCTAGATGGAATAAGAGCATTGCACAGAGACAGCATCAGGTGGGGGGGGGGGGGGGGGGGTGAAGAGTTTAGTGTCATTATGCACCTTAAAACCATCCTGCTAAAACCAAGTGAGAGGATTTTCCTTTGTGCGAAAGCTTATTATGAACGCCGACCTTGTGAGACCTCTCGGTGGCTCCGAGTAGAAGCTGCAGTTCTGTCCTCAAGTCTCCAACTGTCAGATAAAATATGAGGAATCGATCATTCGAAGAGGAAGAGAGACAATTAAGGAAGAAAAAAAAAATCGCTCCGGGGGCCGAGAGGGTATTTGTGCAGTATAGGAGTGAAGGTGGGGAGAGGAGAGGGCAAGGGCGAGAGGAAGAGGAACACAAACACACCCTGCGAAGATAGAATCATTGCAGAGGTCAGAATAGATGGAGAGATACAGTAGAAGAGAGGGAAGGGAAGGAAGGGGGGGGGGGGGGGGGGGGGTGTGGAGAGCTGCTGGTGTTTTATGAGCGGGGGAGAAGGTTAAAGAAAGTGGTTGTAAAAGACGGGTTGGACTCCTATTGAGGAATCCAGCAGTGGGGAGCCGTCCTGGTAAAAATCAAATGTATTTTAATGGTCAATGATAAATCTATACACATAAAACTTGGGTCAGCTGGGTAGTTGCCAGTTTCATTGGCTGTGTGCGTGCGTGTGTGTGTGTGTGTGTGTGTGTGTGTGCGTGTGTGTGTTGTGTGTGTGTGTGTGTGTTTGTGTAGAGCAGCCGCGATGCATCAAGTGTGCATTCGTGCTGGCTTTGTGAGTCCTCTTTGTGTATTTGCGTCCTTTATCTGATAAGTGAGAACACAAGTCGACTGTGCAGCGACATGCCCTCGCGACACGAGCGTGGTCACACGGTTCCTTCGGGGCAGAATCGGACATTTGTCAAAATCAAATTGTACAGTGGAGAAATTGAATCGCACTCACGTGGCAGGACAAAGGGGCGAGCGACGCCTCGGATTTGTACGGGTTTCAACACTTCCTGTCCAGAAACAAAGAGCGGTCAGAGAGTCGGGCCACGCGAGCGGCGGCGGCGGCGAGAAGCTGCAAAGCTCATTTGTTGAAACAAAAGAAAAGATATAAGAGTGAGATCGGAGATTTGTGGCTGTGAGATCACTGCAGAGATATTTTTAGCCAGACTAGCGGCATTGCCTCATGGACGGCAGTGACTCGGCTCTCGCTGCTGCGGTTCAGACTCAGATTTCTCAGTAACTCTTGGGTTTATTGCCATGAACGTGTCTTCGTGCTGTTTGCAGAATACGTGTCAGGACCATGGACAGCTTCAGCTGGAGAGAGACGTCTGCACCGAAGAGGACGAGAGCAAAGGCTCCTTATATATTATATAGTAGGGTGTAGTTTTCATATGAGCCATATTTATATATATTTTATAAGCCAAATGTTATGTTAGATTATATTTTCCATCTGCGTTGGTTTATGTTTTAGCAAAATGACACACAGGCCATGCTCCTGGGTGGATTACCAGGGAAGTTGGTGGAGGGATGTGGTTTGAGTCGGGGAGGAACCCATTAAAGTTTGATGGTGATATAAGGGAAAATATCTTTTCACTGATTTCCCATGAAGGTAATAGTTCTTGGGTCTTGATTAAAACAAATCAGGCATGTTGATAAAGGGACATGAGTTTGTGCAATTTGCAATTTGGTGAAACTTGATTGAATTGAAGTCATTCTAGTTACCTCCGCCAAATTAGTCTGTTAGTAAACAGGATTTTGCAAAATTAGCTGGACTGATTTCCACAAAACTTGGCGGAAGGATGAAGTTTGGGTCAAGAAAGAACCCATTCAATTATGCTGCTTATTTTTTCACTTGACGGGCGTTTTGCAACCGTTATTTTTGGTTTGTTTTCTCAGCCTGTTGCAATGTGAGTTTGCTAACCAGTAACCTTACGTTTTCTTTACAAAAGACCCACATGTACTTTATCTCTGTGCTTTCTTTGTGGCATTTACTCACTATTAGATATAAAGTCTTCAGGTCGACATTACTCCCGTATAGAACCATCTAGAACACAGCTTGGGAGCCATTAGGACACTGGCGCCTCAAGTCCCAAGTCCTGCTCTGTGGATCTCGGTGGACCTGGCGGCATTGAAGTGACCTAATTTCACCGCGTTCTGAAGTGTAACTCTTATCTAAATTAAGCGCTCTGTCAAGGTCAAAACAGTGTCCCGTAACTTATCGGAGCCATTCTCAGTGTGAATGGTAAAAAACGAGTCCATTATGAGCCCTTAGCCGCAGACAGAGGGAGAGCATGGGGACTGCCTGGAGTCTAATTACCAGTATTTATGGGGCACTCTTCAAAGTGTCTCTCTCTCTGTCTTCCCAACTACCTGATTTCCTTTGTGCGTCGCTCCTATTATTCCCTCCGCTTTGTTTAGCCGCAGACTTTTCAAGCACCTCGGTAAAATCGAGGATATTAAAATCACTATCCTGCCATTCCATCACTGTAGATTAGACACGGCGTCCGCGGTAGATACGAGAATTAGATTAGTGTTTGTATATTCGAGCGCCACGCCCCTGTCTCCACTCTTTATTCCGCATTTACTTTTCTGAGTGTTGACTAATGAAAAGACAAACACTGCACTTGGCTTAATTGAAATACAATAGCGTGATTGGGGTAATTAATCCAATGATCAGACCCCCACAACACTATGGATTTGCAAGCACTGTATTAATTTGAATTACGGGCGAGGCTTCAATATGGTGCAATTATGAATTCAATTTTAATGGATCTCCGTCCGGCAGTTTGCAGCAATGCACAAAAATGATTATAGGAGGAAGGACACCACATTTGATTATTTTACTGAATCTCCAAATGTTGTGGCGGAACATGTTAAATATCGAAACTCATGAAAGGAGGAGCCTAATATTAACATTAAGATTAGTGACTATTCCGTAATGTGCTGTTACTTTTCCTATCATCGTATATATGTTAAAACCATAAGATGACTTGTTGTGCTGTCCCAATGTTCAGTGAGTATTCTCGCACCCTAGTGGACTCCTTGTATCGCACCATGGTGTAGCTATTCTTAACACTGTCCTGCTGATGAGCTCACCACATAGTTCCCGACATTGTTTGAAGCCAGAACAGAATAGAAAGACGTTACTGATGTAAAATAGCGGACTGACCCGGCGGTTCCCCTGGCGACGGGTCCATCCATCCACTCCCGCCTCAGCAGCCTCCACAATGACGAACCGCTGCCCCAGTCACACTGCTATTGCTATGGTAACCAAGTTAGAGGTTTAGGGAAGTGAGTAATCTAATCTTCCCACTTTGTGGCATAACGATAAGGCTCACCACCGCCAGCCCACCCGTTTGAGTGTGTGTGTTTGTGTGTGTGTCTCTGTGTGTCCTGTTTGGTCATTCTATGCTGCATGTCTTACTCACACACACACGCACACGCACACGCACACACACACCACACAGAACCTATCAAGCCAATATGTTCCACCCTAATAGGCAGGTGAAAGCCGAAGGGCAGATAGGCTTCCAGCCTCGTAGGAAAGTCTGAACCTTACTGAAGTTGACGGTCGGCACCAATATCTTCAATATTAAGGGAAAGCTTTTCTTTTGGAGCTGGAATCGCACAATGTTCTTGAACTAAAAACAGACTTAATCGCACACAGAGATCTTTCTGTCAGCACAAATCTTTCCTTCCAATTACCGAGGAACATTTGACATGTGCGCGGGATGAGCAGCCGTCGTTGGGATGAATGCGGCGACATCTCCCGTTTCTCTATTTAGCAGATTCATGCATATCATTAGAACATGAATAAGACGCATGTAGTGATCAATATTTGTTCATTTTGAATCATTGAAGACACACACACTCTTCTGTTGGCAACGAAACTGGGGTTTAAAGTCTTTGGACTGAACGTGTATATATTAATAATATTGGTCATTGCACAATTCTACATTTAAGATTTAAGGATTCGAGCCCAATGCAGAAAATGTTGTGCTCCTTATGTAGCAGAGCAGGAGGCAGAGGGTGTGGAGGCTAATGCAGTAGATGGGTGTGTGCTCTGCTGCATTCATGCAGGAGACTGGAGTTGTCCGGTTACATGGCCACAACAATAATCTTTCCCTGACATTAACCAATAGTTTAAGTTGACTAAAGTCTTGTCTTCACTACTGTAGATATTTATTTATATTAAATTCAGCTGTAAACTTGTAATTAGACCTCACAGTGTTAAACAAACATACAGAAACAAGTACGTAGCTGCTATAGTTGTTGTTGTTGTTGTGTCTGACACTTGCTCATTGCACAAAGCAACAGTGGCGATGCACGAAGTGAGCTGTGATGTGACTGTTTCCCAAACGCTCTGTACACACACAGACACACGGGGAGCTTGTGAAAATCTGCACTTTGTTCGGCGATTGTAAAAATGCTGCTTGCGCGTTAACGAGAGTCTTAAACGCAGAGGAAGCAGTTTGTAAAACTTTATTTACCATAAACACAACACGCTGATATTGTAGAAAGTACATCTTAACTACTCAAACATTTACATAGTTTAACAACCTTTCCATGGATTGTAATTTCCTACTCGTGACGAGGTTGACATTAAGGAGCGTTTATGCAAATTGCTCCACTTTTGGTTGCCAGTGGTCAACAACAACGACCTCTATCTCTTTTTTACCTTGTACAATGTCTGAATATGGCAAATGCAACATGGCAGATCTTTGAATCTGAATTTTCAGTTGTGAAAACGCCATAATTGACATCAGTATTTTCAAAACAGCTACATACACCGACCTCTGCCATCCCAATAAAACCTGAACAGTATATTATGGCTGCTGAGTGCAACAGGTTCGCAGGTCGAGAAAACATTTGTGCGTAGAGAAGCTTCAAGCATTAATAAATTACAAACAGAAAATAGAAATGAGTGAACTTTGACCCGATGCACATTTCGAACTGCAAAATAACAACTACCGTGTTCATGATCCCTACAAATGGCTCATGCAGCCGCGTGACAGCTAGTTCGTGTAGCTTCATTAAGAATAGAGACGTGGCTGAGAAGCTTGTACCTAAAGCGTGAAGGCTAATTTATAAAAAAAAAACACATTTGAAACCCAGCAGCTCTGAGCAGGATACAGGTTAATGCATTTCACTCCCAACGAGGCTCTGCTAAAAAAAAATGATGTTTTCATTTGTACATATTAAGTCACTTTGGATAAACATCTGCCAAACAGCTGGTTATCGTTCTACTGAGTTTAATATTCAGATTCGCGCTGATGATGATGAAATAAAGATGAATGTTTTGAACACACAAACAAACCCCGTTCCTCGCAGAGTGCAGCAGCGTGTGGAGAGGACCGGGCATATGAGGCTTATTTGAATGCATATGTGACGATATGTCTCCACGTTAACTCAGATCTATCCGATGTTCTCACAGAGCATACGTTAAAGGAAGAGCACATGAGGAAAAGGGCTCGGCCCAACAGGCTTTATTTTGGCACAGGGATAACATTGTAATCTCGACCGAGAGGGATAGGATCTGCAAATGAGATAGAAGCAAAGTCGTTAGATCCCTTCATCCCTTCACGCTTCCCCCCTCCGTTTTCCATCTCTCAACTCTGCTGCTTTTGCTTTTCCTCCGTCTCTCCAAGGGAACGTATCCAATCATGCCACTCTGAAGTTATTATTAAAAATTCCTTTGCCTGTGTGTGCTGCGCGCGTGTGTGTATGTGTGTGCGGCAGAGGCTCTGAATGGAATGAGCTGGGCTGGGGCAGCATCGAGGGTTCAGACAGTATCTGGAGTGAGAAGGCAGCGCCAGTGGCGAGTGGCAGCCGCCGCCGCGTGACAGGGCTATCAGCGGAGACGGGTGAAAAGTGGGACAGAGACGGGCAAGAATAGCAGGGGTCACCTTTGGGCCGGCCCCTCGCTCTCACAGGCATCGGGGATTTTTTTATTGTCATGTATTTTTTTGTCATTCTGAAAATAATGGAACAGGGACGAGGAGAGTGGCACGGCGGGGGGGGGGGGGGGGGGGATTGCACTGAAGCGAGGCCCACGGAAAGGGAGGGATGGACAGATATTGGGATAGAGAGGTTGTAGGATTGGACATTTTTTTCTGTAATGGCTGGGTTTGACTGGGATTAAGTGGAGGAACAGGGGGGGGGGGGGGGGGGATCAGGTGGTCACTTTCACTGTGATTTTAAATGGCCTGGTGTCGTAAAACTGGCCCTTTCCAGTTTGAGTGTCAACTAACGGTCAGCGCCTGTGAGCCTTCACATCTGACTGGAGAGACAATGGATTGTAAAGCTGCACTTCCTCACGATGTCAGAACACACAGTGGAGGATAAAACAAATGACAGATCGTATCTTCCGACTTCCTGGAAAACGTGACATAGTGTGTGTCAGCTCAGTGATATTCAGTTATATTGCGCCATAACCATCTGCTGCGCACACACACACATGTCATGTCTGCATAGAGTGTACTCGGGGAAAACAGATAGGATGTCCCAGATAAATGAAGGCTGTTAATCTGTCATGGCGGCGGCGGCGGCGGCAGCGCCAGCGGAGACACCCACTCGCCCCTCTGGCCTTTCCCCCGGGGCTTTCATGTCATGCAGTCTAATGTAAATCTGATTTTTTTTTGGTGTAACGATACGATAAAGCTCGTCCCCGCTTTGATTCTCTGCATCTGAATTGAAAACACTACTGTCATTAACTCCATCAACACTGCTCTCAACGTCACAGGCTTTCGGTTGCCATGGTGATAAACTCGTGAGATCCCCCCCCCACCCCACTCCTTCTGCAGATTGTTTTCTACAAGTTACAGTTTTAGTGATACACCACATTTCTGTAATTACAGCAGCTGTCATTTCCTTTGACACCAGAGAGCAAGCACAGCTCATTAGAGGCGAACTGGGCCTGGCTGATCCGAGTGAAGCAATTTGAGCTGCGGGCTAACAGGGATCTATTGGCCTGAAGGAAGGAAGGAAGGAAGGAAGGAAGGAAGGAAGGAAGGAAGGAAGGAAGGAGAAGATGAGGAGTCATATTATTTGCTGTAGTGATCTCTGGTGGTCCATTCAAGCAGGGAAAGGAACATTTTCTCATTTGCTTGAAGGTAATTGCGACAGGGAGAATTCTGCTGATGCTCAGCTGAGCACTAACCCAGAACAGGTCATTTTATACGGGAGTTGCACTCGCAGCTAATGTGTAACATCTGCTGGACACCTGCTGTTGTTTGTCATTTTTTTGTTTGCTTGTTCATTCTCATCTTGTTGTTTGTAGAAATCATTAACTTACTAAGTCGTGCCACTGGAGCCGAGGACAGGGCAGAGGATTCGTAATAACCTCAAACAGAGGCTGCCACCAACAATCATTTCTGTATTTAATTAATACACCAATTATTTTCTTCATGGAAATTTGTAAGTAAAATATAGGGACATTTACCAGCCACACCGCACGCACTCTCACCCAAGGGCACGCGCTACGTCCGCAAGCATCACCACTTAAAGCCTGGTGTAAATGACCTTGTTTGGAGTCGAATATGAAAGTCGGGCAGTATGGAGGCATGTTGTGTTTTATTGCGTCTGGAGAAGAGGTCACTTTGGCGCAAACACTGTTTACCCCCTGAAACTCCTAAAGTGTTTTGTGGACTCCAACACTTCACCCACAACCTCCATTGGCATAGTGGTGAACTATCCCGTTAACAGTGTAGTGATAACCTTCGTCAAGAACTTATGTGACTGTGGAACAGAGGAAGCCGACTCCAAGGTCATCGCCGAGTCCCCAGGTGTGACGTGCACCATCATACACCTGGTGGAGTAGTGAGACGGCCACAGGAGGAGAAAGATGTCAGTGATGCCAACTTCTCACAGAACACTCAGAGTGTCAGAGCCGTGATGAATCCAGACCAACTCGCCATTCAAACATTCATATATTCCGTATATCAATCATTTATATCAATCAAGTACATATGTATGCATATACTGCCTGTCTGTAATGCCCCCCCCCCCCCTGATATAAATACAGTTTGAATCCTCATAAAGCAGGACAGCGATTTCTGACTCTCTTCATCGACGGTGCAAATGAGCTTCCCACCGACTCCCTGGGGTCCCGCTGCAGTGCTGTGCTCCATATGTAAACATCTGAAGGCTGTTTATTTATGAACTTCAACACTCATCACACTCATCTTAGGATGAGTGGGTGAATCCCTGGTGGCAATAAAGTGTGTTGTGTGTGGGGGGGTGCTTTGTGTTCTGAAAGCCAAAGTTCTACGCTGTGCTTTGGGAGAGCCCAGTGTGGCTGGCAGTTTGTTTACATCAGGGACACTGATCCTTTTGAGGTATTAAACGAACTGCTAGTAGAGGGACAGTTGTTGTGTGTGTTTACGCGCCGAAATTGCGTCTATGGGAAAAGTGTGATTAAACGTTCTGACTGATGAATTGAAGGCCGGATAAAATGAGGATAATTAGCCGAGATTGAGTTACTTTCTGTTTTCAAAAATAACAGCTTGACAGACGTCTTTTCCTTTAGTCCTCCACATGTCCAGCATAGTGGTGGAGGGGGGGGGGGGGGGGGGGGGGGTACATTCACATCACATGCTCGGCTGCCGCACTTCACCGTTGCACACACTGCATCTCCCAGAATGCATCGGATGGAATCGAAGAAGGAGTTGGGACATTGAGGGCAGGCAGAGCAAAGGGAGGATTCTCACACCGACCTTTGTTTTGACCTTCAGACTTTTCAGGTTTGTCTGAACGGAGCAGCTGCAGAGGAAGTTGCCTGAGTGACAGGTGGTCTCGGTCCGGATCAAACCGAACCGGGCTGCGGTGTTTTGGGATAGTTCGGACTTTCGGACCAATTGCGTGAAGTTGAGACTCTAAACAATAGAAGAAGAAAAAGAAGCAGCTCACTGGATTTACAGTCTTGGCCTCCAAGGATATATATACACCGATGAATCAAAGAGGACGTTTTGCTGGTGGTGATATCGTATTGACATCGCAGTGGCAATGAAATTAATGAAATGAACCAGTTCATTAATTTTCTCCGTTCCGATGGAAAGAAGATGTTTCTTTTCTATGCTCTACATTCAAAAACGTTGCTGAATACAAGTGAATACAAAAGATGAATTGACAACAAATGTCAGAAACCAATCAGAGTCAAGTATTGGTAGATGAAGGTCACATGGGTGATGACAGGAAGAACATATGTCATCTGACCAAAGACTTTAGTTCACTCCCTACATACGAATGTGAAACAATTACCAGAGTTACCAGTTTGGTTACTGGAGGATAAAAACTTTAAATTATACTTATAGTTATATAGCACCCAAACCTGCCCTGACCTCATTACATTAATAGTTATTCAGAGTTTGATTATTTCCTCTCTCTCTTTTTTGTGCCTTTGGTGTTTTGATCTCTTAAGTGTACACATTTAAAGTTCGGAACCACTTCTCCTTTTAAGTTCTTTTATGTCTCATTTTCCAAATTACATCTCCCAAGGCTCTTAGATATGTGCACTCGAACGTGATGTGCAGTAAAAAAAAATAATAATAATGCTGAGTGTATGAGTCAGATCCTCGACTCAAAGGACATCTATTTGGATTTCTCTGCTTTTTTCCTCGCATTTCTTCACGTAGGAGTATGAATGTAGAAAAAACATTCTCAATAGAAGCGGCCATTATTTTTTCTCTTGAGTGGCACCTATTTGAATACGCCAAATAACATTGGATTTAAAAAATCTTCACAGGTAATGTCTGTGAGCCAGAGCAGTATATATTATATTTCAAAGAGAAGGAATATAATATATATTGGCCGTTGGTCACTAGTATTTAGTTTGAGTCGATTTCCTCACATCCTGTTAAATCTTTCTAAAAGAAATTGCACTGATTAACACGTGAACTAAGCAGAGATTATAAAAGAGGAGCCGGTTCATTTACAGCGTCAGGTTCATTATGAAGAAGCCTGTTCAGGATTTGCTCTTTGTAGTCGAGGTTTTTAATCTTCAAGGTGCTTTTCCACTAATGGCCTTCGCAGAAGTTGCCTCTTTAAAGGTGTCACCTGCGTTCACCATGTTTCTTCCTCGTGTCACATGAGGAGACAGGCACAGCGAGGGTCTTGTTGACTTGCTGTTCACTACACGTCTTCTGTAAGCATGTGTTGACTCCAGGCCTCGTCTTCTTGAACTGCGATTAATCTGTGTTGCAGTAAAACACGGCGGCATATCACATATTACATAAAAAGCACGAGAAGTCACTTTGGAGTCTAAGCTTCTTTTTCTCTGTTGGAATATTTCCCTGGCATTTTTCCTCACAGTGCTTTTCACTGCCATAGAAACCTCAGTTAATCCAAGAGCAGGCTCGTCAGAATTCACTGGCACAGAGAGAGAGAGAGAACTTCAATTCAAGAAATTATTTTAAAAAACATTTGATTTCACTTTAGAACATTCAGGGTTTTTTCTGTGGAGCCTATTTGATGCACAGATGTGACGTAGATGATGTTAGACAGGAAATGAAAGGGTTGTGGATTTCCCTGGGGCCCAAATCCAAGTTTACTGATTGTTAGCTTTTCTAAAACTGGTACGAAGTGTTTTAGTTCATTCAACTTCAGAGGTATATTAGCACCCTGAACTCTGACTGACCTCCCGCGTCCTTTATCACGTTCCTGCTGGCAGATCCTCTCCAGCTGCCATCTTCAGGTCAATCCCAGTTTCTCTTTGTGGTTTAAGTCTTGGCTTCAGCAGGGCCACTCACAGACAGTCGGATACTTGATCTGAAGCCACTCCAGAGTTGTCTTGGCTGAAAGCTCAGGGTCATTGCTGTGCTTACGTGTGACCCGTTGGCCCAGTCTCAGGCCAGTTTCACTCTGGAGCAGGTTTCCTTCAAGGGACGTTCTGAATTTCTATTTTTGTATTTATTAGACCACAGAATCGTTTTTCCTCTGAACTCAGTGTCCTTTAAATGTCCTTTGGCAAACTCCAAGCAGGCTGTCATATGCATTTTACTCAAAGTGGCTGCAGTTTAGCCAGTCTACCATAAAGGCCTGATTGATGGAGGGATGGCCGTCCTTCCAGCAGGTTCACCCTGCCCAGCAGAGGATGTCTGGAGTTCAGTTATACCAATTTTCTACGAGGGCAGTTTGAGGACCAGTTTCAGCAACTATGTGCTATCTCTATATGTTCTATCTCTATATGTGCTATCTCTATATGTTCTATCTCTAGATGTGCTATCTCTAGATGTGCTATCTCGAATTGTCCTTATTGGTCTTTCCATTTAGATTGATGAGTACAAATGGCAGTTTAACTTAAATAACAACATCTCAAATACCGCAGTGTACAAACACAACAATGCAGGTTTAGGCAGACCCTTCTTTTCATAGTAAAATGTGGACTGCATATCATGTGGTTCGTCCCAGTGATGCACAAACTAAATGAATTTCCAGTGTTATTATTTGGTTAGGCACTGTGCAGGAATATGTGCTGTCATATCTGGGCCAGTGACCACCAGCCTTTTTTTCCTCCACACCCTAATATGGATTTACTCTTCCTGCCTTTTCCCCAGCTCCTCTTCTCTCGCCTGGTCTGGTTCCCACTCCACTATTCCCCGTAGCTCTCTCTTTAGCCCTGGGCCAAACCTCTCCGGTTGTGCGCGCAGGATTAGCCATTAGCTCGGAGTTTCCTCCTCCTCCTCCACCCCTGAGACCGAACCCTGCCACCACTCACCCACCGTCTGGCCGTCCGCGGCTCCTCTCCAACACTGAGCGGTGTGAGATTGGCCTCACAGGCTGGTGGCGAGATTAGTAGTGGCGTGGTGGCGCTCAGCGGGCAGCCAGCTGACACCAGTGAAGTCGGTACAGAGTAGTTACAGGCAGGAAGCTGACATTTCCAGAGATTTTCTGTTGCCCATGCACAATGGAGCAAGCAGGTGATGGGGACAGAAGGAGCATGACTGTGCCAGAATCACCAAGTGTGTGTTTGTCCATAGAGGGGTCAGTAGACAGCAAATGTCAGGGGAGTGTCTGCTCAGAGACAGTATTCATGTGCATATGTTGTTCTATGGCACAAAAAAAATAGCTATTATTGTAATGTGCTTCCATCATTCCCTCTCTCCACAGAGGCTGTGATGTAGTGCCCCTGTCCCACCACCACACTGTAAAAGATAGGGGACATAATGCTCATATCAGTTGACATTTTAAATGTTTTTTGCACTTTAAGAGGTCCATGGATTTTCTCCCTTATTACAGTTCAGCTATAGGAAAAGGTCTTATCATGCCCAACATGGCCAGAAATGCACTTCTGAAACCTTTGATAGATAGAGGCTGTAAAAACAAGTTTTACCAAAGTTGCTGGCAGGTTGTGTTCGGTGGGTTTTATCAGAGTTTTTAACTATATGAGCTCAAATCAGGGTTAAAAAAGATGTTGAGCTTGTAAAGAAATGTTCACAGAGTCATTGAGGTCAGTTACATCCATCACCTGGAATCTCAAAATGTCTCCCCGTCATCGTTCGACAGCAAAAGCAACAGCACATGTAATGTCTTTTGCAGTAATAATGGAATAAATAGTGTGTGTGTGTGGGGGGGGGGGGGGGGACAGGAACGCTGAAGTCAGCTTCTCTTAGGGCTTTTAAGTTTGGAGTTAATGGCGGCATGGATTTTCAGCAGAGATTATATCGTATCAATCCCTTTCTTGTCAGCCTCCAAGCAACTGCACCACAAACTGTCTCATTTTGTGCTGTTTACTATATTCATATTTTGCCGTCACTTGAGGTTTTTCAACAGCGTGCGGTTTGTTTTCTTAGATTTGATCTGCGTTGCCGTACGACGTGTTGCTGTACGACGTGTTGCTGTACGACGTGTTGCTGCACGACGTGTTGCCGTACGACGTGTTGCTGCACGACGTGTTGCCGCACGACGTGTTGCCGTACGACGTGTTGCCGCACGACGTGTTGCCGCACGACGTGTTGCCGCACGACGTGTTGTCGTACGACTTCCTCGAAACAGCATCACCGATGATGTGACTTCCTGGTTTTGCATGTCAAGCCATAAAGCATATTGATAAGGATATGAAGGTTTCTCATACATTTAGATTTCCCAAGCAACTCAAGCAAAAAAAAAATCTTGTAGCTCTCTACCCACTAAAGTAACACAACAGATGTCTCTCCCCCCCCCCCCCTGCACTTTGAAAGCCCTGGTGGGAGGCGAGATAGCAGGAATACCTGCTGTAACGCAAGTGACTCGGAAATGGCTGAAAGCTCAAAGTAGCAAAGTGAAACTGGAGCTTTTGAAACAACTGTCAGTTACCGAGCGTCCATGTGAGCGCAAAAGCTTTTTAACAGTTCAGTAGCTTCCAACACGAGTGGCTACTTGTTCCCGATAGCTGCTTCGGGGTGCATGGAAGAAAAAATAGAATCTCAGCAGATCTAATTGAAATCTAAGCCCCAACATAGGATTTAAATCTGGACAGATGCCAGTGTGGAGTCAATACTCGACTGCATTGATGTACCAGCCGGTTAATACTGGCATGTGTGTGTGTGGAAGAAACTCACGGCCACTTCCTCTGTGCCTTAAAGCAATGCATTCATCTTCTCATTGGAAACTGGCAACCTTGGCCTCGCATTCCCATACGTATATTCTTCTACGTCCTCCGATAAACTACAGCAGGCGTCGGCAACTGGGTCAAACCGTTTTTTTATGATGGACTGACTCTACAGAGCTTTTAATTTGAAAAGTTTTGTCTGAAGATTGCTTAACAAACCTGTAAGAACAATAACAGCCGTTAAATGAACCATTCACACTTTAATATAACCGACATATACGTGAAAGCAGAATAAGTTTGACTAGCTTCACAAATGTTTCAGCCCGAAGCTGAATACTAAACCCGAGCCAACCTCCTCCTTTCGGTCCTCACAGATATAACGGTTACAGAATAAAAGCACACACTTCCACACGTCTTGTTCACCGCCTGTCATTCTGTGTCGTTTCTCTGTTTCTTCCTCTCGTCTCCTCTCCTTCCCGCTCGGGGGATATACACACACAGACGAGTTTAAAGGACCAGTTTGCTGCTTTTCAACATTAATCAGGCGATGCTTTTGGGAGAGTATTTGAAAAAAAAGACGTAGAATTTGGTTTTTAGAAAACTCCACAAAGACCCGGTAGAATGTGTGACACCTGTCGTCTCTGCTTCAGCCTGATACATTTCAAAGTCACAGGCTGTGCGTTACAGAACTTACAACAACTTGTGAACAAAAACGACTTTTATTATGTAGAACCGCCGTAGTGAACACGGGCTCTTCAGCAGCTGAACAATAGCTACTCGTGCTGCGGTTGGAAAACACTTGAAGCATTTGCTGGGTTTCATAGTGCGCACTTCCATACTCACACTTGCTGTTTTAAGTGCATAATGGCAATGTGCAGAGCACTAAAAGTTCCTGGATGGTTCACTCTGAACGATCAAAGCGTTGAGTGTAAAATAATGGACGCTTCTCACCCTCGACGATCACCGTCCTGGCTGTGTAGCAGAAAAAGGGATGGGCCCCCCGTGATATTTTAGGACTTGTGATAATGGAGGCAAGAGAAAGGCCCTTGAGAGTGTGGCTGCAACAAGCAGACGTGCTAGAGTTTAGTAACAAGTGGAGTTTGTTAGCGTACGATGTGGGAAGCAGTGTACAAGTGGTGAGAGGTTGAGAGGCTGCTTGTCAACAGCAACGTGAGTGTTATTGTTAACAATAGCTGACATGTGGTTTAATCCAGGGGAAATATATAATTGTTTCTAATATGAACATTTTCCTAAGATGTATTTTTAAAATTCTGAAGGGAAAACTCTTCCCTGTCTCGGCTGTTGTTCCATAGTTAAACAAAGATATGAGAATAGTGTCTCTAGTTTCATCAGTGCAACTCTCAGTGAAAAAGAAAATAAAAGAATTTTAGCAGAGTGATATTGTATTAAATTGCTACAGGATTTTGTATTGTTGAAGCATTTATAGGGGTTCCACACCCAACTGTACTTTCATATTGAGATCTGCTACTTATTAGTATTGTGGAATCACCTGCTGTATATTTTCATTTCTCACCTCATCAGCTTTGTCTCGTAGGATAGAAAAATTCAGCGTATTCTTTTCATTACAGTATCACTCTGGCTACCGAGTGTAATTCCTTCCAGAGCAGAGATCCTATCTGCCTGAATACCCAAGGTAGAGTAGTGTATTGAGGGAAGTTGTAATATTTGCTCAGTCAATGCATTTGGAAGATTGTTGCTTCGATAATTTCAGGTAATTCTACTGTACAATCCCAGTATAACATATATAATCTGAGCAGCTGTCCACTGAAGCTCGACACTGATGCACACAGTAGATTCAGTTGGGCGACAGACGGTTTTGCGAACCACATCAAACGGTATATTTTTTGCAGAGGAATCACTCAGCAAACAAGAGCATCGTAGCAATTTTCCACAAGGGTGCATCTTGAAATAGTCTATTCATTCTGTATATTCTCCATATTGTGCTTGGGCAAGGATGGTAAATATGCCAAGGTTAGAGAGCCTAGCTGCTAGTGCGAGCAGGGAGGGGAAATTAATTGAATTTCCAACAAGCATGCTGATGTACGATATGGATAGGAAATTCAAAAAAATCCATGTGCACTGCGTGTATGAGGACAAATAATGCTGCAACGGAGGGAAGGAGAGATAGACCAACGTAGAAGCATCGGTCAAACAGTGGTGATAAGTTGCATTTTGATGCTACGCTGGTGCTATCAGCCTCCTGCACTCAGAATCGCCTCGTAGGCCGAGTGCATGTGTGTGCAAGGAATTTGACTCCGGTTTCCTGTGGCTCTCAGTTTGCTTACACACAGTAACCCAATAACCATGCACATGGACATACAGCAAAAACAAGGAACGGCAAAGCTGGGCCAGGATAAATAAACAGAACCATATGACTAGATATGTAATCCAGTATGGGGGGAAAAAAACAATTACACCAATGGACACAGTAAGTACATACATGTAGGAAACAGGTGCTGCACCATTAATGCCACGGTACAGAGGGAAAGCAGGAAAACACGTCCTGAGCATTTACCTGGTAATTTGATTGACCTACATGTTATTGGATATTGTAGGTTTTTCACTTTAATAACTGCAAGCGATTGTCTTTCTACGTGTGTGGCTCCTCTCCTTCATCCTGTTCATATTCTTCTTCATGTTGTGCTTATCACATGCCTGAGATGTAATGTAAATACTGATCAGAGCAAGAGAGAAAAACTCCCGTTTGGACATTTTTCTTGCCGGAATCTGAACTTCAACCTTTGTTTTTTAAATAAAAGCAGAGTTCTTGTTTTGTTTTGACTGCTCAGTTACTCGGCCCACTCACAGAGGGAGACCAGGCAGCTGTAATGAGCTGTCTGGGATGGATTCACTGAGTCAGCTTCCAGTGTGAGAAGTCGGAGTTTGTCCCGCTGATCAGCAGCAGTTTAACTATTTTTGTTAGTTAGAGAACCGAGATTCACCAGGTGTGTGGATGGAAGCAGGGTTCCATGACTCTGCTGTCTCCACCTGATCAGCACTCTTTACTTAACAGGGTCTTCTCGATGCTCCACAGAGAGTGGATGCTCCGCGGACCAAAGAAATTCTCTGCATTAATGAAAATGAATGGTCTGCCAGTTGTTCAGCAGTTCTTCTAGTCGGAGCTGCAAAAGGTGGAACAAATAATAAAAAAACCTGGGCAGCCACAGCTCCATCTTCTTTATATTATAGAATTAAATTTCAGTCCAAACAAAAGCATGAATGATTTTGTGTGATTGATTGAAAAACACATTTTAGTGAGTGCTGTCAAAATTCATCGGTTAAATCAAACTTAAAATAGATGGCTGTCCTGTTTAGTGAGGAATAGCCTGCGTTGTATTATCCCTGTGTTACTTGAAGTCCAATGTGCCTTGCTTTAATACAGAGGAAGAAAGCGGATTCTATAGGTTTCTTATAAAGCCCGTGGCTAACTAACAATCCCAGATATCACAGTGGTTAAAGCAACATGGCAGAACACAGGGGCTGAGTCGTAGTACACGTTATCATACCCAAACACTTTCCTGGCCTTGCACGACCAGTAGTAGTAACATTATTGAGTCATTTTATTACAACCAGCAGAGACTCCATACACCAGGTCAATAAAGCTAAGCCTGGATAAGCTAGCAAAATTCACTGCAACCAGTATCCCCCTCCCACCGGCCCTCTCGTCAAAGCCACGCCAACCTAAACACGTGATGACAACTGCTAGAAGCCAACTTTTACGTGACTCGCTCACTAACTACTCTCTATCGACTCTGCTACAGCGGTGTATGTCTCTCCTGCTGAAGATGTGCAGCGAGAGCATGGACTCCCTTTATTGATGGCTATCGGGACGTGAAGAGGATTTCAACAAATATGATAAAAAATGTTTCAGAAATGTACCAATCTCACCTTTAAGTTATCTTTACAGTTGCCTGTAAGTGTTATTAAAGCAGGATCCGGCTGTCGTCTTCCCACTGCTTCCAGTCACGCTTCATATTTAACATGCAGACATGGAAGTGGTGTCATATCTGTTATATTTCTTTAGCTTGGCAAAGTGTATATCCTTAAATTTGAGTTCTAAACCATGTCCAGGCCAAACCGAGAGGACACAGCCAAGAAATGGTTTGTTTTTCTAAATATCAGCGTCCACAGCCATCTGGGAACTAAAAACAAGTTGTATGTGAAATAAAGAAAAATACCCGGTGCACGTATCGGTCACATTTGCTGAAGTGTCTTTGAGCAACCTGAAAGCCCTTTTCCAGAGCTCTGGTCCACTGCAGATAGGTGACAGGATTGAAAGAGCCATTCAGGTGAGAGGAGAAGAGAATGCAAGGGTCTAATCCCCTCAAAGCTGCGAAAGATGAAGTTTTAAAGCCATAATTCCTCCTTTTAATCCATTCACAAAGGTTCCGACCCAGCTGGGGACCTCGTTCACGGATTCATTAACGGCTTCACGGTCGCTGCCAGCGGTGGATGTACCTGGCTGCCTGTGCACCTAGTTAGTGGGGGATTTGAGGCAGCGAGTCAGAGGTCACTGTGTCGTGTGTGTGTGTGTGTCTGTGTGTGTGTTAGATCATTAGATCAGGGCAATGCGACACCACAAATGAAAACACTAGCTCTATTCAGTTACTTGGAGAGTGTTAGAATCCATCTCCTTGTTAAAGGTTGGAAACAATGGAACCTGCAGGAGGCAAAGGGCAAATGATTTGATAAATTGCAGGTGACAGTAAGTGAGTGAAATAGTGTCATTGTGGGGGGGGTTGCTGTGGAGGCTTTTTGACTCTAGACATAATGGAAGTCTGTCTTGGTATTTGTGCTACGACGATTTGTTGAGTACGGTAAAGCGGCGAGTTGAATCTCACCACGAGCGAGTGGCGACGTTGATGGTGTTTCTGTCACGTGAATAAAGAGAATGCAAATATCTGGTGCCATACACGTAGAGGACACTGACCGATATGTCAACTCGGAGAGAGAACGAGCTTTTGGTGTTGAGGGCCGACGCCAGTGTTTCCCGTAAACAAGAACACCTGATCTCCGCAGTGGAATTCAGACGGTACTTCCTGCCTCCTGCTCTACTCAGGCTCCACGTCCCTCCGGGGATTTCTGTGTCGTTGTGAAGGGAGAAAAGCTCCTGACCCAATTGTGCGGACATTATCCGGAGTTCATGTGTGAAAACACGGATAACCGTTTCCTCGAACACGTGAAGAGCCATTCTTTTTAACGTGTCACTCACATTGAACTCTTGTGTGATCCATTAGCAGCCAGAAGCAAAGAGTTCTTCCCTGCACCTACTTTTACAACGAATGGAAACTACACTTCTGATGGCACCTTGAGTCAAGTTAAGATTTTAACACAAACCGTTAACATTATTTTAATATTAAATACATTAAAAAAAGAGCTTTGTGTCCTAATTCTAGTATTTTGAAATATGGCGTGATGTTTTTTTTTTTATTGTGGTCCCAGACATTAAGACTAATATGTGATGAGATGTTATTGACCCGGTTCATTTTGTCCCTTACGTCACCGATATAACAGTTAGCTCAACTTCTTGGAGGAATTAAACTTCTCCTCATTGGTCTTATGGCTCAGAAATCCCCTCGGTGAAGATGTGGCGTCCCGCAGGAAAAAGGGCAGAACAGGAATTGAATCTCGGCAGTCTCATCTGTCATCTTTTCAATATTGATGTCCATTATGTTTATGGATCACTCTCTGGCCCAGCTCCCCCTGTCTGATCAGCCACTTGGGGCAGCGGCCCGTGGATAATGTCATTCTGATTGATGGCTCTTGTAGTTTAATTGTCAGCGGGGTCTTCTTCTAATGGAGCTCCCCACGCAATTCAAAGATTACATCTTAGACGAGTGAGACCTCAAACTGCGTGCACCGGTGTCCATGTGACGCTAATACAACGTGACCGTACCACAGATTCTGTATCATCATCCTGGCCCATTATCTCATGCTTATTGCTTCCTGTATCACCTTTCACGGCTCGCATGTCCAGTTACGGGAAGCAAACAGCCCCCGGTAAGATTTATCACACCTGCCAATAGGCATAATTCAGTTTTCCTGGTTCCCTGCATTTATCCTGTTCGCTCGTCTTTGGGAGCAGTCAATGCAATTGAGTGTATTTATAATTTAGTAGGAACACCTTGCTCAAGCTAATGCATTCTAATACAACAGCCCTGCACCTTTCTGAAGGATGTGGTGCTGAGTTTAGGAAGATTTAGAGAGTGCTGAGTCAACTGGACGACTAATCTGGAGGCTTTAGCTCGTGTTATTGTTTAATTGTATTGTGTTAACACATTTCAGAGGGAGCATCTATTATCGAGAGGGTGTTTCACTGTCCCATCATTCTCTGGATAACTTTTCTTGTATTTGAAAATTCATCCCGTGTGCTTTTATCTATACAACTGCGATTTCATGTTGAATGATGCAATATCACATTAGAATGCAACAGAAATGGCCGTCACACTTTCCCGTAATATCCAGACAAATCAGCTCTAATGCTCCGGGGAGTTTGAATAAATCCCTGTGAACATGTTTTGTTGGAACAAAGTCTAAACCTCCTGAAGGGTGATTCAGTGACAATAGTGAGGAGCCATGTGGGGTTTACTCTGCGTCTGTTTCCATGACCACACACAGCGTCGTGCACTCAGCCTGGGTCTCTCTTCCCCCCCCCCCCCCACCCATCTCTCTCCCCCAGTGTGTTTGCAACCAAGGTCGTAGTGGTCTTGTTCGGTTTTCCAGGGGTGTGTGGGCTTCATCCATCATCCGTATGATAGCTGCACGCTAGAGTGCCCTAAATCTCCTGTGGGTGTTTGTGTGTGGTGTGTGTGTGTGTGTGTGTGTGTGTGTGTGTGTGTGGTGTGTGTGCGTGCTCACTCATTGAAATGGTCGCTCATTCTCTCTGTATGCTCACTCAAATGAATGATCTCTCTTCCTCTCATCTCTCGGTTAAACTTCCCTTTAGTTTCACTGTTATCTAACTCCTAACTCCCAAAATGTCTGTCCCTCTGTTTAACGCATATGACGAGAACCGTCCATCTTATCGGCTTCACACTGGGATGTGTGATGTCAGTGGCCCAAAGAAGAGCAGTGTTGAAGTTTGTGCGATTTCGACGGCAATATTATCAATATGACTCAAATTTGAATTCTTGTGCGTCCTCGGATAAACTGCAGCAGTGGTCGGCGGCATTAACCACAGGCCGAGCAGACGGCCCCATTACACACTGGCAGGTTTAGAATGGACACTGCACTTGTATGATTTAATATCCAGAGCACGATGATATCAAAGAGTGGACGAAAGACAGAAAGCCAAAGACCAATAAATACAATAGAAAAACCCTCACTGCCCTCAAGTCAAACTGAATTAGAGGCACCTCTGGCTGGAGTTACTGCCTCGGGTCTATATCAATAGGACTGTATCAGCTCGGCACATCTTAGCAGTGCAATTCCCCCCTTATCCATCTCTGCTTAAGAACTTAAACCCGGTCATCCAATGTGGACTCTGCGAAATCTGGATTGAATTGAGATTGAGACGGTTGTTTTCTTCCACTGTAGTTACAGGGACTTTAGCACCATAATGGCAGCTGCTGGGACCATCACTTTTACTGTTGTTAGAACACAGAGCATTTCCTCTTCACTTTGTTTTCTGGTTAACACGAACCCAGGTGTCCTGGGAGGTTTTCTCCAGCAGCCATAAAGCTGCGACCAGTGAATCACCCTGGCAACAGTGTCACACCTCAGCCATTGAACCATGTGGCCTCATGATGGACCTTTCCACTGGTTTTCAGGACATTCACACCTTATTGTACATCCAAGAATATTCACTGCATTTGACATTTTCTTCATTCCAAAGCAGTTCTTTGTATGAAACTACACGTAGCTCCCTCACTTCACATCAGGATATAAGTATTAAACATCAGCATTTACTATAGATGTTAGTCTATAAGCTGAAGTGTGAATTGCAGTCGTATGTATTTACGTACTTGCGATGGCATCACGGAAAGCTGTCCGTGCACAGTGGCTGAAAGTGAGTCTGTTTTACAAGTTTCAGGAGCCGAACCAGTCGAGCAGCGCTGGTTCACACAGAGCGGCTCAGCCGGCTGCTGCAGCTCGCTCTGAGCTCGTCACGCTGGTTTCCTCCCTCACACTAAACCTTTCGCATTCTCTGTGGTACCTTGGCGAGCCTGGCTGGAGTCCAGGGTTTAAATACAGAAGTCGCTGTTTGCTGAATTCTGTTGTTTTATAAGAATTCTGTGTGCCTACATGCGTGCATATGGTATTTACGGCATTGCAGAGCTCCAGGGACCAGTAACAGGATTAGAAACAGTCTTTAACCCTGCGAGGAAACCCCACAGCCCCGCTGTGACTGATCCACCACTCTTTGCTCCTCTGTTGGTTTATCCTGCTTATCTCTCCTTTAACTCATCATTTTACTCTAATCTCCTTTTCTCTTCCTTGTTACTTAATCTTAACTTTCCCCTCTTTCTTTCCTCTCGCCCCTTCCGTGTTGTGCTAAAGTCGCACAAAAGCTTACATAGAGGGCAAATTGTGTTTATTAAATTGAGCCGACTGTAACAAAAGGAACAAAGGAAAGAAAAAGATGTGTCAGAGATGAAGGTAAGACTAGGACAGTAATCGTGGAGGGGGGAGGGGGGGGGGGGCAGTCTGGTCTGGTCCAAGGGTGGATCGATACTAGGTGCGATGTAGGAGGGGGGGGGGGGGGGGGGGGGGGGCACTAGAAGGGCTAATCATTTCAGTCATTACAGAGCCGTGTCTGCTGATTCCAGGGATTAGCAGACACACAAACAGGGGAGATGTTGTGTTAGTGCTACAGGAGACTCTATCAGGGATTTGAGGAGTGGAAAACACTGCCTGTCCCCAGTCACCTCTGGTAATTGTGTCTGCAGCACCATGTATGGGGGATCTGGGTATGAGTGTGCAGGAGTGCGTGAGCTGCGAGAGGAGAGGAAAATGAGACGAGGTTGATATTTGCATTGTGCACGTACCACGGGCGCGGGCGAGAAATCCAAGCTGGTATTGCAGAAAAGGTGTTTGGGCCGTCTCCCCGTCCTCCTCTCGTGTAGGAGAGGAGAGTCGTGGGAGAGCTTACATGCTTGCCTGCCCACAATCCTTTATGTGGAGCTGATCACTTAACGGAGTACGGCTAGTGCAGAGAGGCACGGCTAGCTCCAGTGCCCCGGGAGAGCTCGGCGAAAATTTCACACACCACAACGTACACGACAGGTGGAAATGAGGGAAATTACATTTACGTCAGCGGCCAGAGTTTCACACCTGGATAATTCAATTGGCTGCGGTTCCAGTGTCGACAGAATCCTAATCTCTGATGTGAGATTTAAAAAAATTTAAAAAAAAAAAAAAGCCTGTACACTCGAGTTCTGTCGTGCACATTTTAACGCCCGAGAGAACAAGAGTGAAAACGAGCCAGAAAGTATATTAATTAAGAAGACTCCAATTTGCCAACATTTCTTGCATTAGTGCATTTTTAAAAGGGGGGACTTTAATTTTTACACATCAAGATCAATTTACTGCTCACAAAAAAAAGTGGTGCTCAGCCTGTGAGTCCCTGTGGCTCAGCACAGAGATTACAAATCACAAGAGAAAGCCTGCCTTACATAATCTGTGCTTTAAAACACATGTATATTCATAATGGCACAGAGGGCCTCATGAAAATTATAATGGTAAACTCGTACAGTGCCTGTTTGGAACGTTCTGTTCTCTTGGTCTGTTTCAATGCTCTGGAGCTACTTGTCATTAGTGAGTCCTCCTCAAACAGTGGGAAAATATACCGTCACTTTTTATTGTTTATGTCCTGGACGTTGTGTGCAGAGCATTTCATAAACAGTCTATCGTGAAGAGTTAGAATAGTTTATAGTCACTGCCACACACACACACATAGATGCAGGATCCAGGGTTTCCTGGAGCTTGCAGTAACTGAGCAATTTCATTTTTTTACATATACGACCAATAACAAGTTTCAGCAGTAAAGGTCGTTTCTTTTATGCACACAGAGTCGGAATTATAGCGTAACAAGCCACTTGAGGTGCAGCCCCCCCAGTGACAGATTACGTCTTGACCCGATGGCATTATCCAAAGTCCTTTTCCTGATGTGGAAATCTCCGCGCAGAGCCGCAGAGGCCCGCTGCACAACTCATTAAGGTGTAAAAAATGTTGAGTGCCACTTAAATGAAATTGGATACTATACGACGGCACAGTGGACAAGTTTTGTTACACTGATGATAGGACTTGTGACCCCCCCCCCCCCCGCCTCATATTTCCATCAGGAGCTGAAGACAAAGCTGTTTGTCTCAAAGCTGGTGGATCTCGGCGGTGAACTGATATTTTGTTTTGTTTTTCGCTGAGGTCCGTGATATCAGCAGCTGAGACAGCTGGTGGAGAGACAACTCACACAGCTCATTATTTTTAATTAGCTCCACCTTTTCAGTCTAGTTACCTCTAGCTTCGCACTCCCCACTGCTAGCTTTTAGCACAGGCGCCACACCGACATGAAACTGGATGGCAGAAATGTTTTTCACAACTAAAAAGCCATTACTTTAGTATTGCTTCACTTCATCCCTGCAGGTCAACAAAGCTGCTTTTCGGTAATTCTCTTTTCATCGAAACATGCAACTTTTTAAAGACATTTTAGAAACAGATGCGACAAACTCAGTGAAAGAAGACGTGGAGCAAACTTTGTACGGATTTCATTCTATACAGGAGAATCTTCACTGAAACGCTTATTTGCAGTGCACACTAGCATGATGTTGCGTTCGAGCTGCGCCGACGGGCGACGTGCCAGCGCAGCTTCACACCTTGTAGTCTTGCCAGTCCTGTGACCTGGAGGTAAAGCTGTGAATACAGAACGTACATCTTGCCACCTGACTGCAAAACGTTCAGCATTCAGGGGACACGGCCTCGCCGCCGTGGCTGCCGTCCAACACCTGCGGCTTCAGACACAGCTTCAAAAGGCAGAGGGGGGGAAAATGAAGGCAGAGGATGTTTGAAAGGAGCTTAACATCCTCAGCAAAGGAACTTTTCAATCTTGCAGGCAGCATTGTGTTTTTGGACACAGGCAAAAAGAGACGAATGAAGCTGTTGGGATAATCTGACCCAACAGCAACAAAAATCCCAGCATGAGAGTTATGGAGGAGGCTCGTCACAGGAAGTTAACCGACTTCGACCTTAAAATAAGAGTGAAACCCAACTTAAGCTCGACAGCGGAAAATCAGGTTAAACTTCTCTAATAGAGTTATTCTCCAATTCACCCAGCATGTCACATGGGGATCACGAGAAATAACAAAAGCTTCTGAAGGGAAAAGGAAAGCAGCGACACGAGAGAGAGAGAGAAGTGCATGGTGGCAGCAGTGTGGGTGTCTGTGTATGTGTTGGGGAAACTAGAGATATGACCGGGGGGGAAATGATGCCAAAATTCCACCTCTTTGTCTTCTTTTCTCGAAAGTTGTCCTCACGGGCCCTCGAAAAACGTAAAAAAATAGAGCCTGTCTAATGGAGAAGAGGGCCGAGGGGGAAAGACAAGAAGAGCCGACGTCCTCTGCGGTAGGAGAATGCAATTTGAGATTGGCCAGATTGCTTTTTCTATTTTTTTCCCCCCCATCCTCCTCGCTCTCCCCCCCGGCAGCTCATGAGGCGTGATACGCGCTGGCGGGGTCCCTAAGCCGCCATAAGCCTGACGCCAGCACCCGCGCCGCCGCCAAGGAGTCGTCGCACTTACAGCGCGAGAAAATCGGCCCCGATGAAATAAAAGAGGGACTCCAAAAAGATCAGCGGGGATTTGAGAGTGATAGATGAGAGTCAGGCGAGGAGAGGGTGGAGACGAAGGGGGGGGGGGGAGTGAATGTGGGATTATAGTAAGATATGGCAGAATGTAAATGCACTGGCTGATTTCTCACGCTTAGGTTGTATTGTCAGAGGTACATTGTTGCCGGGGCTTTGTTCGAGTTCTTCACACCCTCCAAAATGAACCAGCTGGGCTTTGTAAACACAGACAGGTAGCGTTGTCCTACATGGAACGGGCGTGACATTTCTTCTTCTTCTTCTTCTTCTCTCTCTTTCAGGAGGAGAGGGCTCAGCCGAAGCAGGACAGAAGGAGACGTCCACCTGCGACATTTGCCAGTTCGGGGCTGAGTGCGATGTGGACGCAGAAGATGTTTGGTGAGTTTTCACACACACGTTAAAACATGACCTATTAATATCACAGTATCACTTCATTTTCAAGTTCTGCAGGGAGAAGCCTGTCCTGTCTGATATCTGTTCATCTCTTACTAGTCTTGTCGTTTTTTTTTGGTGTGGCAGCGTTTAAATGATGCCTGGAGTGACACCGGTTTGGTTCTGGGACATGCTCAACTGGTGCTGGTTGTCCGCACTCTGGTTTTGGCCCAGGTGTGGGTTGTCTCCACATGTTCACAGATGTGATGTTTTTTAATTGTGCTATCATGACACAGCAACAACACTTGCATAACAGAGGGTGGATACCTGACCCAAGCCCATCAGAACCAGGGGCGCAAAAATGTTGAAATGACATTTGGGTTCAGGTCGGGTTCTGTCACATTGATTTCTTGATTTTTTTTTTAGCACAGCACATGTCTGTACTCAGTGAAATGGAACAATAACTATGCATGTCACATAACACAAACTCATCGCACATTAACTGCATCAGGCTCGAGTCAGGTTCAACTGAAAGGGGGTGGGGCCACAGTTAGTTCCCCTCTCAGGCAGAAAAATGCAACCTGAGCTCTGTTGCATAATACTGGCATATTTCTATGGTCGGATTATTTCAATCTGAGGCAACTGAGGTGCCTTGTTTTGGGGAAGGAGGGTTTTCTCCCCTTGTGGCCTCCTCGGTGTCCCCATCTGGTTCTGACCCTCTGCTCATCTCTTCAAGTACGCACCTTGCATGACGACAGCGGCTGATACAGAGATTATGTTTCCCTTTTTGATTTAAAAAGGATATACTGTCTAGGGACAATATTCAGACCACAACTGAGCATTCGAAAGAAAATAAAATTCTTTATTTTTTATAATTATGCTGTTGCTCTATCGTGGTAATGAAGGTGTTATCAGTCCGTGTCGTTGTGCACAAGTGGTGATAATGTACCGCCCAGCCCTATTTGAAACTGCTGCAAATGTCTATGTCAAAGCCACGTGACACCTCTACACCTTACACGAATGTAGAACACTTTCCTCGCAAAAAAAATTATAGAGACATTGTTGCCAGTTGAAATATTTTAGTCACTTTCGACACTGAGCATTTAGATGGAAACCTGCCTTCATCCTGCGCACCCCCCGCTGACGAACACCCACTGAGGCTTAGTGCACGGCTGGCCGTTTCATTTAACCTCAATTACTGGAGCAGGGCACAGAGAGAAAGGAGATTCTCGCTTATTCTGGAAATCCAATTACTGTCCTTACAGGACTCGGCAATGTCAGGCCAAAAATGACTTTGACTCACACACACTGGAAAAGTAGTTCAGTGTAGAAATAACGTTTGTCATAATTTCAACCAGTTATTGTAGATGAGACAAATGTTGGTAATATGTTATAGGCCCACCCTCCCTCATGCATTAGCAAGCGAGCGGCAAAAAAAAAACATCCTCAGGGCTACATAATAAACATGCGGGTGCAGAACCTAATTAGATGGCGGCCTGGCTGGTGAACTGTTTTCCAGCACCAGACAATATCAGCTTTTATTTATTTGCACTCGACGGCATAAAATGAAGCTTAAATGAACCTACATTACAGATTTGGGGGCGGAACGAGGATCAGCTGCTATCAGCAGAAGAAAGGCAGTGTGGCCGATGAGAAATCCCAGACGTTAGAAATTAGAAGTGCCCTGGGAGCATGACTCTATCAAACTACTGGATGTAATGGAAAGATAATGTGCCCTGGTGTGCAATAACTGTAATGCCAAGGAAACAGATTCATGGTGCACACCGAGTCTTTTTCCCAAAGTCCACCCACTTCCACAAATGCACCTTAATGACCCACAAAAACACAGAAATGGATTTATGGGTAATTTGTTTCAAAACCTCAAGGGGTTGAAAATGCAACAGCACAACATAGTGTCAATGATGTGTTCGTATAAAAATAAGCATATTTAGCACTACATGCAGTTCCACAGTCTAAAAGTACGTTTGCCCCCAACGTAAGAAAACAATGGATTTGACAAGAGGCAGCCAACACTCACAAACAGACGTAAATATTTCAGTTATGCTTTTTTCGTAAAACAGAAAACACAAGCTCTTCTCGATCTTTTAAAAAATAAAAGGTGAATTATCATACAGAGCGGTTAATCAAACGGCGCGTGCAGAGAGATGACGGTATTCAAAGAGCAGGTGAAGTGACCCAGTAAAGCGGTGCGCTCGTAGTAATGCAATATTCTTATGTTTAATGAATAAGTGCCGCTCTGTTAATTGTCAGCCACTGTGGGAAGTTTTTGCTGTTGCTTTAGGATGTGTGGATAATCACACTGAAGGGCCATTTTGTCGTCGCTGCATTATCCAGCCTGACATTTGGGCATCCCAGTCATGCTTCCTTTGAAAGGGCCTAATTATAGCGAGCGTCCATCCAGTTTATCAAGTTTAGCTCGACGTCCGTCACTTTGTGGAAGAAGCTGTTGTAACGGGGCAGACTGACATTGTGTGAAATGTGCTCATTTGCATTCCGCGGTTAAATGTATGCCTTCTTTCGAATAAGAGGGTACAGCCGAGAGATGGTTAGCTCACGTTAGCATAACGGCTGGAAACAGTCCAACGCATAACAGGCTTTTATTTGGTAAGTTTAACAAAGAAGATCATGTTAGTAATAGCGAGCTTTACAAAATGCTGATAGAAGGAACGTATTAAATGTGTATTTTCTGTTTTGTGTTTATGCTAAGTTAAGCTAACCATGTGCTAAGTTAAGCTAACCATGTGCTATGTTAAGCTAACCATGTGCTAAATTAAGCTAACCATGTGCTAAGTTAAGCTAACCATGTGCTAATTTAAGCTAACCATGTGCTAAATTAAGCTAACCATGGGCTAAATTAAGCTAACCATGTCCTAAGATAAACTAACCATTAGCAGGTTTTAGTTTTAACCATGCAGACAATGACAGAGGAATCAATCTTCTCGTCTAATTAAATATTAGTAGATTATTAAACTAAATTTCAAACCACACTGTCATAGAATCACCACAAGTTTGCCATTGTAAAGCACCATTAGGCGATTAGTTGATTTTTACCAGGGGGGGGGCACCAACACCAACCAACACACATAAAATCTATGTCTCCCAAAGATTTTCATTATATCCAGTTACCTTCCTTTTATTGCTGTGTGATAAAGTGACCACTAAATCCACTTATAAATGTTATGCAGAATACTAAGGCAGGTTCTTCTCCTTCTGTACCGTATACATTCTGACACCGGTAACTTTGGGCAAAGAAAAACATAGCCGTGAATAGTCATTTTAAGTTAGTTGTCATATTTTGCCACAGTAATGAGACGTGTACGTGACGGATCACTGCTGCGTATGGATCTGTCTTTAAAACTGTGAGATGTGTTTGTTGATTCTAAACGGTTCTCATTCCTGCTGCATTAGTATAGTATTGTTTTCACCTGTGTGTGTGTGTGTGTGTGTGTGTGTGTGTGTGTGTGTGTGTGTGTGTGTGTGTGTGTGTGTGTGTGTGTGTGTGTGAAAAACTTGGTGTGAATATTACTTGGGAAGGTGCCGAAGACTGTGACAGACAGCAAAGAGCACATTTGAACCATTTGAATTTGTTGAGAAGACTTTTTGCACTTTTGGTTTATATTCTCAGACTTTTTTCTCTCCTTCTATTTCGATGTTGGTTTTGTACATTTGGATTCGGGGGGTTCATATCTTTGCGCTTTGACTTCTATTTGCTGTTTCATTTAGAAATTTCTTTCCCTGTGTGTCTCTCTTTCTTTACCTCCTGCCTTTGTCTGGTTTACCTCCTTTCATTGGGAGGTAAACCTAATAACCTGCACCGCCTCCACCTGTAGTTAACTTTGTGTATTTCGTCAGTGTTTCTCTTTGTTCAGCGGCAGCTTGTCTATTAACCTCCCTCCAATTCCTTGTGCTTTTGAACTGGGGTTTCCATTGTGTTTCCATGATGCTGGTCTTTGCTGCTTTGTTCCTCTGTCTTTCTGTAGTTTGGACTTTTACTTGTTTGCCTGCCTGTCACCAGCCTGTTTAATTAAATAGCACAATCCTACATTGTCGTTGTGGTCCTCGTAAAGGGGACCCTATGCTGCTGTGATTCATTAGTTAGTCTTATTGTTGGTTCTGCTATGACAAAGGTTGCAGGAGTAACTGTCCTGCCTCAGCGTGAGCTCTGAACTTGACAGAATTAACTTGGCAACAAACTGTACAGCTACAGCAATCCCATCGATGCTCATGACCATTTTCTCTATCGCCGCTTCTCTTGCTCTGGCTCAGGAGAATGACCGTCACATTTCTTTTCTCCCTCTAACAAGCCTTGTTTGGCTCAGTTGCAACAGTGGAAACGGCCATCAATGAGTCAGGGAGCAAAGTGCCAAATTACTGAAGAATATCTGAGTAATTCAGAGGTCTGGAACCAGAGATAAATTCAAAAGGACTCAATGCAATTAGTGCATTTCTTTTCCAAAGTGTAAACCTTTCTGAAGACACTGGTAACTGCTGGCAGCTTCCACAATGCACTGTGTTGCCTTGTCAAATCAGTGTTCTCCCCAGCACGTTCAGTTTTATTTTATATACACTTTATACAATTTGACAGAATAACGTTCTTCTGCATTCTGTTTGTCGTACATCATCTGGATGCATCACTGCTACCTGCTGTTGCAAAGAGCCCTGCAATCCTCTCAGCCAGCCCTCGGCAGCTCTCGGTACTCTGGAGGCAGTCAGCAGGCAAAAAAGACCAATTTAGCCCTCAAGGATCAATAGAGTGTCACGAAAACCCATTTAGATCCATTTGTGGTGTAAAACTGTAATTACCCACAAAAAAAACCCATGCTTTCAAACCCATCAATAGCCCCCATCACTGTTGATAGAATTAAGGTAGAAGAGGAGCGGGGAGTGAGCTAGAGGGGGGGGCTGTGTGGACACTGGGTTTAGACCTGATGACAAAGGAGCGAGGGGTTTCTCAAAGCCACTACTTATGTCCTTATTGCGGCTCATTCTGCGCAGAGCTAAATTCCAAGGACCAATCACAGGGCAACAGGTGAGGCGGGGGGGCTAATTTTATTTGACCTTTTGCTAGGCCCCACACACAACAAACACACGCACACGCACACCAGTGGAAGATGGCCTCCACTTATTCCTATTAAATAAATAACATGTCAACCTTCTGACTGATGACTCACCTCCACTCACAGCCACATCACCCCACCTCATACTGATCAGGCTACATGATGAATCCCACCACCACCTCGTTTCGGTTGAATCTCCGTCCACACGACCGTTGTGGCTCTTTATCAGTTTGAATCCCCGTCCATACCAACACGCCTGAAAACGTATATCACGTTAACACTCTCGGGACATTGGACATGCGTCCTGGTACACAGGGATAGCTCAAATAACATATTGCCTCCTACACATGTAAACAGTTGTATCATGATAAAATGGAGAATTACCTGCACAACCGCTGTTAGCAACACTTGTGATAGATTAGCCATGTTGTGTTCTACACTGGGAGCCGAGGCTAATGCCGGTTGTTTTCTTCCTGAAGAGGTTCATATGTTAGGAGCCTGATGAATCAGTGAAGGTTATGTCCTGACTGAAAAGACCCAATCAGCAAGCGGTCGTGAGTGTCTACGTCATCTGTCTGGACTTCATCGTGCCCCTGAGTTTTCCTAGTAAATGGGGCCAGCAGCGATTTCAAACTAAAACATAGTAACGTGGACGTAGCCTCAGATGTAGGTCAGTCACTGATTCAGATTTCTTGACCAGTTATCGGTTAAGATCAATGGAGCCGATCAATTCAATTTGACATACGCGTACTACCTCATACGTCAGCAGCGTGCCGCTAGATAGTTGCAGAATAGCTTTACACTTACAATTTAACAATAAATAAAAAGTGAGGAATGTAATGATTGAGTTTGCCATGGTATCAAATAAAATAATGCACCCAGTCTCCTCCACACTGAGCTGTGCAGCCTCTTCTGATTAGTTGTGAAGAGTATATACTCAGTCTCTATTTTTCTTATTTGCCTAAGCATAGCTTTTCTCTCTATCTCTCACTCCCCTTCCTCCCTCCCTCTCTCTCTCTCTCTCTCTCTCTCTCTCTCTCTCTCTCTCTCTCTCTCTCTCCTCTCTCTCTCTCTCTCCACCTCCTCTCTCTCCTCACCTCCTCTCTCCTCTCTCTCTCTCTCTCTCTCTCTCTCTCTCTCTCTCTCTCTCTCTCTCTCTCTCTCTGTTTTTGCCTTTCACTCAGTTTTCAAAGGATTACAGTGAAATTTGAAGCGAAGGATTATAAAATCAATGGTACGTTCACTTGCAATAAGGTTTGCTGCAAAGGATTTATACACAACCTGAGGCAGTCAGTGGATATAGACGTAGGTGTCAGCTGCTGTGTGTGTGTGTGTGTGTGTGTGTTTACATGTGTGTGTGTTTACATGTGTGCAAAGTGGCCCTTTCAGTTGGGAGCCAGCAGACAGTCTGGGGGCGGGATGGGGGGGGGGGGGGTGCTTGATGGGAGGGAAATCGCAGGGAACTAATCAATAAGACACATCCTGTGAAGAAAGTATCGTCACACATACACACACCAGCTCACACACACACACTCCGATATGTACAGTACACACGTTCACACACAGCCTCAACTTTTCATTTAACACTTGTCTCCCCTCTGTCTCCTCTCAGTAGAAAGTGTGAAGCAATGATTTGGTGCGGAGAGAGAGACAATAGGGAAAAACAAGATGAGACAGAGAGCGATTGGTGTCTCATGCATGTGTATGACAGTTTCTGCACGCCTGTCTGCAGGTGTGTGTGTGTGTGTGTGTGTGTGTGTGTGTGTGTGTGTGTGTGTGTGTGTGTGTGTGTGTGTGTGTGTGTGTGTGTGTGTGTGTGTGTGTGTGTGTGTGTGCGGGCGAGTGGCATTAGGATGTGTTGACGCACTGCAGTCTAGTGGTATAGTGCCTATTATGGAGAAAGTGAGAGGCCTCATTAAAAATGTATGAAGCACAGACATCAGCCAGCGACCAACAGCAGCCTCCCGGGGACGGCCGAGAGATTTAAAGCTCTTTGGTGAATGGAGGTTGTGTGTTGGTGGGGGGGGGGGGGGTTGTAGCTTGCATGTGTACATGTACATGCGTGTAGTTTTAAGCCTATGCTCTTTAAGTGGCGGATGTGAGGAAATCTCCTCTTAGCTCAGAAGCGCTTGATATTTCGCTTTTTTCTTCGTCGCTCTTCTTCTCGCTGGCTCCTTTCAAGCTGAATCTGTTCTCATTTAGAGACTTTTTATGATAACACAGACGCTTTAAATTGTAAGCCTAATCTGGGCTCCAGGGCAGCTGTAGCAAAATTATAGTCTGGGTTATATAATTTTTTTTTAATTTGACCCCCTTTTTTCCCCCCCCTCACTTGCCTCCAGCAGTGTGCAGCTATGCAGATTATTTAGACTTCAACTGATGGGGGTTCGGAACATTTCTGCTTGTGAGATTTCAGCATTCACCTTAATACAGTGGAGCTGAGAGGTGTGCAGGTAGATTTCAAACAATAAATCTGAATCAGCCTTATTGGACAAGTATGTGCGCACGTACAGGGAATTTGACTTCGGTTTAAATGGCGAATACTAAAACTACTAAAAACTAAACTGTGGATTTCTGAAGTCTTTCTGCTAACCGTGACAGGGAAAAACGTATTTACAGCATAAATATATTTGCGTGAGTGTCGGATCTGTCTGCCCATGTTTAAAAACATGGTGTAACAGGCTCATTGCGTAACCCTCGGCAGCGGCAGGTCGCTCGCAGCGGCGGCGCCTCACACTCGGTGTCATGTGGGGGTTTGGGGATTTTGCGTGCCTCTACACAACTGTGTCCTCACAGATGCATAGCCAAGCCTTTCTTCACATCATTCTTACTTTGCTGATCCATCATTACAACCAGTAGCTGAGCACTGCCACGCTTTGGTGCACAGCGTTTCAATCAACGTCAGAGTCAGCAGTAGCAACCGCCACGGCTGATTGCCACTGTGTCTGCCCGAGTGTGTCTGTGGGTGTGTGTAGGCACACGTTTGTGCGTTGGCGGGTGCCCATGTGGCTGTGTATGCAAATGCAGCTGTAAGACAGCTGAATGCCTGTGCTTTGCTGAGAGCTCGGCACCAGGGGGAAATGAAAAGACCAGGAGAATAATGACAGATTCATAATTACAGAATGTGGTGTTCAGTGGTACTCAGCAGCGACTGTCGGGGGACGACAATCTGGGTGTAATTTCTGCTGATCAGGCCTGCCACGCACCGAAGGGTCACACCACATGTATGCCAGGATATATACACTCTCACACACACATACGTATATATGCAAAGAGGCAACTGTAGGCACTCTCTCCCTCTCTCTCCTCTCTCCTCTCTGACATTCGTGCAGATGTTTTTGCATATACAGAAGAACCCACACAGACTAATAAACACAAGCACAGAACGTCTCGCACTGAAAATTTTGGTGCGACAGCAAATTGCCTGGTTAATTTGCGAGGGCTGAAAAAAAACATGGAGTAAGCTCCCGATTTGCTGAGAGATGAATGCATCACAGGCAGAGACGCAGCAGAAATATCAGCTCCGTGGAAGGAAGTCACTAATTCAATTTACAGAGAAGACGAAAGTGCGAGTCCATTTTAAAAGGGTTACAGATGTAAGCACTTATTTACCCAAGACAACACAACAAGAAACAACACACTTTTAATTACACTTTTACACAGTTATTTAGAAAAGCTTGTACTTAATGAACATTCATTTTAAAAGCTAATCTGTGCTCAGCTGTGACAGACATGACCAGTTGTCCTCATCTCCATCGAGATCGTTTTAAGTCATTCTCAGTGGGGTTTTGTTGAGGGACGTTGAGACATGGTGTCGTCTCTGTGTGGAATATGTTTGCATAAGTTTATGATTTATTATTATTTTTGATTTAGTCTTCAGTCTATGTTAATCTAACCTTAATTCATATCGGAGAAATAGTGATTTTTTTGTGCTGTAGTTTCCTGCCCAAAACTAAGATGTACTTCTAGTACTGATAATAATAATAATTATTATTAACTATAATTATAATAATGGTGGTAATAACAACATTAATAAATAAAAAAATATGTGTATAGCACATTCCAACACATAGTCAAGTGCTTTACAGAAAATGATCAAATTCAAAAAGTCAGAATACATTACACAATAACAAAAACCCTCCCAAAGATGTGGAGGTAAAAGGTACGAACATCAAAGTAAAAAAAACAATAAGCAACAGGTTTACTTTACAGGTTTTGTGGGTCAGTATCAAAGCTTCCTGTGGAAACTGTGAGAAGAAGACCTGAGGAGCACAGGCAGCTTCGTAGAGAACAGCTAAATCTGTGGCTCGAGCATGTGCGAGCCGGTGTTGCCCTTTAAATGTGTGAGTTCAAGCTTTTAGGATCAGAGAGACAAGCTGTAATTTGGGATTATCACAGTTTAATCTAAACCTGGTGCCGTCCGCATAACTGTGGAATTCAACATTATAGAAATAAACGATCTCACTTTGAGAGAGAGAGAGAGTATGTGCAGAGATGTGAATTCCCACTTTTACAACTGCTCATTTTCTCAATTGACGATTCAGAAAATCCTTTATGAGAGTTTTAAGCCTGGAACCACACTATTAAGCTCTATGGCATAAGTAGCATGGCACCGAGAATGGACCCTTGCGGCACACCACATGAGGGGGGGGGGGTGGCAGGGCATGAGGAGAATTCTCCCCTCACAGCTGAATAAATTGCTTTCCCGCCTTTGTTTGATTGACGTACCCTTACGTCTTTTGTCAATCAAGCCCTCTGTCAAACTAAAAGTGCCAAAAACCCAGTTTGAGCAGCATTACTATGCATGGTCCAGCCTCCCAGCTGAGTGCAAGCTGTACAGTTTCTTCTCTGTCTCGTTTTTTAATCCCTGAATGAATTTGGGTCTGTGTCTCTCGCAATCAAACACGAGCATAAGTCTCTCCGGGAATAAAGATGCTCTCATTTCCATTCATATTTCAGATCTAATTTATTTCACATCTTGACGTCGCTAATAAATAAAATACGAGGAAAGTTTTCCTGTTCTAATGTGATTTCTCACTTTTTTAGGTGCGTGTGCAACATCGACTGCTCCCACATCAGCTTCAACCCAGTGTGTGCCTCAGACGGTCGCTCCTATGACAACCCCTGCCAGGTGAAGGAGGCGTCCTGTCAGAAACAGGAGCGCATCGAGGTCAAGTACCTGGGCCACTGCCAAGGTCAGACACTCAACACGCACACACACAGACACACACACCACACACACACACACACACACACACACAACACACACACACACACACACCAGACTGGGTGACGAAAACACACAGCAACGCCCTCGCACGGCACGCCGTCAGTCTGTCTGCCCGGGCAGGTGTTCACTTCGAGTTGAAGTGAGGCCATGAGGGTGAACGAGGCCCTCATGGCCTCCGGGGCGGTCGAGGCAAATGAGGCGGCTTGCAGAGCTAAATGCAGACAGCATGATTCTGCATTTCCCTGCAGCTGCACTTCCAGCTACATTTCATAATTAAAGATAGTTTCACTCAATCATATTTTGGAACAGTGTGCAAAGATAATCCCCAAATAGCCTTGACTCGTACGTATATTGATAATTTTACTGAGCGGTAATCCCCCCCTCTTTCTCGTGTAATATCATTTATTTGAATGCAGTGTCTGTAATGGTTCCAGGGATAAAGTTATTTATTAATGTGTGTGGTTAAATCCCGAACCTGAATCACACTGCTAATCCATGTGGGAGACAGACACAGGCACATGAGAATTCTTCCTTTAAAGATGTTTTATGTTATTTGATTTGCTCCATCAACATCTGCATCTCTACAAATTCTGGTTCCTCTTGCGCTGAGATCTCAAACCGCCATCAGGGGGAAGGAGGGGCAGAGACTTCACCCTCACTCGCAATTTAGGGAGAGTTCAAATATCAATAGTTAGCGGGTTTTATTCTGCAGGAGCACGTAGAGCATCGGATTGGCTCGGCATCCTCGCAGGACAAACAGGACGATTGATCGAGATGTGAGAACTGAGATGAAAGCTTTGAGAAGTAATGGGGAGAAAAGCAATCAGGGCTAACCAGCTCCCAGAACACAAATAGAAATCTGTATTCCCCCTAGTTGCACCTTTCGGGGTCGGACCACCCTGATCGATTCCACACATTCTGGGAAAGTGGGAGAGAGAGAAGCAAATGTCATGAAAGTCTTCGATGAAACGTACGGATTTAGAAACCTCGTGTTAGCCACGATTCAAAGTGACACCCTGACATTTAGATCGCTGCTTTATGATATTTCCTCCATGTGTCACTTGGGAAGTAGTTTTGCGTTTCATTCTTTTTCTGAGTAGACTTCAGCTTTCTACTGTACTTCATACCAGTGTGAGGGAAACTGATTTGATTGAGATTTATTCCCCCTAACACCAGTAAGGCAGTGGCGCCTGGAGAAGTGGGGATACGCTCTTTATTTATGCCACAGATATATATTTTTTGGAAGTAGTAGCCCGCCCAGCAAAACATAAACGTCTCATGTTGTAAACAGTGACATGTAAGACTGCTCTTACATATTTAGTTCTCCCAAAAATGGGCCAATAGTATTTGTACATTGTCACTTAATTCACTTAATTCACTTAATTTCTGGTGCAGATGCAGATTTTCTATTAATACTGTCCCTCATCTGGCAAGTAGTCTATGGGTCAGTAGTGTCTTTTATAAACTTGGATAAGCTGATTTGTAACAGATAGTGTCGGCCAGTGTGTGTGCCACCATTATAAAATCAGCAATATTTGAGTTAGTTTGCAAATATCATAATTATCATAACAATGTCAAAAACTCAAAACTAGATGTTGAACAAAATCAGGTGCGGCATCATTAAGACTTTAACAAAATTAAAAGCAGAAGCCGTGATCAGTTTTAAAACTCGTTAAGTTCATTTGTTTGTGAGTCAAGCTTCTGACCTCATAGAAATGCTTATTTGTTTATTTGTATTTTATTGCGCCTCTGGTGTTTTACAAGCCAATAAAAGAGGAAGAGAAGTAGGGGGAAAAGAATCGCACTTCCAGGCACATTTCATGCCACAATTCTTGCCCCATAAATCCAGGAAATACTTTGGCACGTTCACTTTGAGGCGATAAATTCACTGACCACTGGAAAAAAAAAATCAATTGCAATAAAATGATTATGATTGGAAGGAGGTTTTGTCTAGCCGTCGTGAAAGGGGAATTCAATGCAGCCTCAATAAGGTGAACAAGAATGCATTATTCCCTCTGAGCCGTTTCTCCCCGGCTCTGCTCCTTTCTGCTCTTTGTTCAGAATAATACATTAGAGGGGACAGTCTCTGACTTTGGAGGAGAATAGTTCACATTCATATGCATTATCTAGACGGGCGCACGCTCCTCGGGGACCCTTTGTTGCCACGATGATTTACATCTGGCATCAGTTTGAACCTGTTAGTCCTAGAGGAGGGGGGGGGGGGTTAGGGTTTTATGGGAGGAGTCGTACCGACCTGGGATCAGATTTGACTGTGTCTCTGTCCTTTTCAGGTGACATCATAACGGGCAACAAAGGCGGGGATGGACACTTTGCACGGACTGACCATACAGGTGAGTGGACGTGTGGTGGGGGCAACACTCCCTGGTTTACCAGCACTCAAGATTAGTAGTTCATGTTTTTCAAGTTAGAATGATTTAGTTAACTGCTGTTTTTTTTTTTATACACTGCACGTCGGATATTTCAGACGTCTGTGAAGCAACCGACACAATCTTCAGACCAAAGTTACAACATTTCAAAATAAAAGCTCCGTAAATCAAGCTCGATACGAAGCATTGCAGCAACAAGCAAACGTTGTGTCTTACTTTCAAGGCAATTTGCCAAACAGTAATTCTATCACCGTTGTTGCCTTGACGGAGATCAGCACCCGCCCTGTGTTAGTCAGCCTGCGTCTGTGTCTCAGTCCGATATGGTCAAATAAAAAAAATCTGATTATTAAAAATTATCTGACTGCGATTTTGATCCGCAGTTTGACCCAGTTACTGATGACTGCTGTAGTTTAGCTGAGGACTTAGAAGAAGAAGACACGTTCAATTTCAATTTGTATTAACATTGACAACCTCGACACTGCACGAAGAATGCACGTGCCAAGTGTGAAGCCGGTGAGAGGAATAGTTCTCGAGATATGCGTTCCACATACTGACAGATGTTTGTGGAATAATGAGGCAGATGTGATGTTTTTCTGCTTTAAACCAGAACAGGATCAGTGCCTAGCTGTAAACAAGCACTGTCTAAACATAACCATGAAGAAGTTTAATAATGCATCTCCATGTATGGATGCACAGGTGGCCAAGAGCATATGTGCATTCAGTATTTATGGAGTTTAGTTTGTGTTGTGGTGTCTGTTTATAAAACAGAGAAAAATGAGGATGCGAGGAATGGGCTGGCCCGCGGCCTGTACATCCCCTGTCCGGATCACTACAAAAACTACTGCGTCCATGGAGAGTGTCAGTTTCCCAGTATCCTGGCACAGCCCTCCTGCAGGTACACACACACACACACACACACACCACTTACATGCACACCCTGTATGTGTGAGGATTAGTGATGGGTAAGGATAAGCAGGTGACAGGAAATGAGGAGAGAGACGGGGTGGAATGACAGGCAGCACCGCTTCCTGAGCCAGAATCAAACTGGAGACGTCCCAGTCAAGGTCCACATTGTGCTCCTTAACCACTGAGCCACCGGATCACACCATTCCTGACCTTATTCAACATTTAACGTCAGACAGGGCCTGAAATTTGGTCCAAAAAGTGAAGAAATCAAAAGCTGTTTCCTAAATATGATATAATTTGAGCAAAATACACTGACTGCTGATTATTAATTCAAACTAATGGCTTTTAAACACACACACACACACACACACACACTTGATAATAAGTATTAATCGATTTTAAGCAATTGCCACGTAAGTATTAGATCCTGTTTATTTTTTGAATCAGGCTATTAACAGTGTAAGTGGGGTAAAGTGTTTGAGATCCCTCCTGCTGTCGTCGCAGGCCGCCGCCGCCGCTCTGCTTCAAATTAATCCCACGTCGGGTTTTTTTTCCTTAATTTCAGAGCCAGCACTTTGCAGAGGTGGCGAAAGTTTCTCTCTTGAAAAGTGTTAAAAGTAAAACCTTCACCTCTGAAGGTCATGTCTGGCGGCTGTATCTGTGCAGAGCAAACAGAGTCTCATGTGACATTAATATAGTTCAAACATCCTTTAACTTAAACCACTCTTACTTCAAGTCAAATAAAAAACAAAGAAACGTGTTACTCATACTGGATGAGGAATTCTTCATTTAAATAACTCCAGGGAGGGGGAATGGTTTTTTTTGCTCTGTCGCCAATGTTGTCGACATTATCAGTGATATTGATTCTTTACTTTCGCCCATGCTGTTTCTCCTTGTCACAGACATGACTCCTCTTCTTCTTCTTCTTCTTCTTACGGTCTTAATACGTCTTTTACGTCCTGGGAACGCGGCACCTGAGGATTAAAACATTTTAATAATGCATAATTCCTCTCAAATGCATTAAAACGAAAGTAACAAGCCTGTTTTCAAAAGAGTAGAAAGCACAGATATTTGTATCACGATATGAGGAGTGAGAGTAAAGAGTAGATTTGACAGGTTTCTGATGTCACTTCCCACCTCTGCACCATGTGGCTGTAAACACACTACTAACATCTTCACTGACGCAAACTGTGACATCAGCGAAGTCCTGGAAAGTATTCAAAATAAATACTTTCCTTAAATCTAATATTTCTATTATGTGTCACTGATCATCTGTGTGGCATATGGTCTCGATGTGTGCCCGTCCTTAGTAAGAGCCAAACCTTCAACACTAGTTTTAATGTTGCCCTCAGTGATATTTTTTATATCTTCAATGAAGGAAAATATGACAAGTTGTTTTGAACCAGATGGATTTAAGTAGAAACACACAAAGATGCAGTGCACATGCGCACACACACACACACACACACACACACACACACACACACACACACACACACACACACACACACACACACACACACACACACACCCTCGTTGTCATAGGTCCCCTGTAGGGACTTAAAATGAATTTCCTGGAGGCTCAGTCTAACCCTAAACTTAACCACTGAACCAAAAATCTGTTTTTTTGCCAAGTGGGGACACAACTTTTATCCCCAGTTACACAAACTATTTTTAAACGTGTCCTCAAAGGTCGTCTGTGCCAGACACACATTCACCTCACAGCCACATTAGCTGGACATCAGTCACTAACAGGTGCAAATGACAGTGTCTGCACAGGCAGTGGAGAGACTCACTCACATCAGCACACACAACGCAGTTGGACACACACACAGCACAGATGTGCATTTACATACAGGCACAAGAAGGACACACACACACACACACACAGGACACACACAATGAATGACCATGTGTGCTCCTCAGGTCTGCCATCTTTTACAGCCTGGTAGTGCAGCAGCTAGGGGGTCTCGGTGACTCTCTCTCCCTCTGTCCTTCTCCTTTTCCTCTAACCTCGCTCGTCCCAGCAGGATTCTTGCATACAAAACACTGCTCAGCAGAGAGGGCCTGTGAAAGGCCTTTGCTGCCCCCTAGCGGCCGTGGAAAGCGGAGGTTGTATCCAGACACAGTTGTCCCTGTGGGGGTGATGCATGTGTGTGCACACGTGTGCATGTGTGTGCGCATGTGTTTGGAAATCGGAGCACAAAACCCCCCAAAAGAACAAGGTTGAGCTGTTTATCTCCACACTGTCAGGTCGAAGGGAAGGAGAATGTGAAGGAGACGGTGAGGCTGTGTGTGTTTGTGTGGTGTGGTGGTGTGTGTGTGTGTGTGTGTGTGCGTGGGGGGGGGGGGGGGGGGGGGTGGGTTGTGGGACCTAAACAGGGATATGCAGGTGTTGGTGGGTAACAACCTCCCCAGAGACGGGACAAGCAAGTAGACAGGAGAGGGAGGGAGAGAGATAGAGATTAAAGGGGGGACCATTTTAGCTTGTCTCTGAGGACAAAGATCATCTCCATTAGTCTCTCTCACTGTGTGTGTGTGTGTGTGTGTGTGTGTGTGTGTGTGTGTGTGTGTGTGTGTGTGTGTCAGACCAAGATGATATTATTAACAGCTAATGTTATATGATGGGCGGGACCAGTGAAATAGCTTCTTCTTCTTTTTAGTTGTCTCTATTCTATGTTCCCAGTATATAAGGTTAGAAGTATTAAAAATAAGTATTCATAGGTTTGCAGAATTGTTATTCAGCCTTTGTATTTCCACTGTGGTTTGTAAAACAGGGAGAGTTTACGACACTAAAGACATAATATTCTATGATCCCCAACAGGACTCCTGTTCGCTGCAGCTCAGGACAACACGAGGCCACTTTGTGATGATAACGTCTTCTCTTTTATTAGAAATTTAAAAAAAATCATAATAATCCACACAATATTAAAGATTTTGGAGGATATTAGAAATATGTCAGGCATGAAGTATTGTTTAATGAGTCTCGACAGCACAAACAGCCTTTTACTGTATGTCACATATTCATTATATACAATAAACACATATAATAGCTTCCATGGTTATTAGGGTTATCATCATTTATATTTCTTACTTATAACACACTTTCATTTTAATCTCGGAGCAAGCTGGGACAAGAATTTCCATCAGGATTAACAAAGTCTTAACTTTATCTTTATTAAGTATTTAATTCATGTTTCTGAAGACGCCGCTCGTAATGAGCATCACCTCCTCCTGCACACGAACAAGTGGACAACCAGCTTCATGGTTATCCAGGCTGAAGCCGTGAAGCCCCAAAGAGAGACGGACTGAGGTGAACTTAGGAAAAGACACAAGCCGACCAATCACAGCTCTCTCTGTCTCTGCGGGGCGTCTCTGTGGCGTCTTCTAAAGAGCTGTGGCACAGGGGTTCGGTGCAGCGAGCTCTGACACAGTGGCTCTGCAGTATCCCCGTCTTTAACACACGACTACCATCGCAGCTTCATTGAGGACGAAGGGGCGGCGGTGAAACTACTGTTCTGCATCTCGAGCTGCTCACTCTCTCTCTCTCTCCCTGCCTCAGTTCTCTCCCTGTGCGAGCCCCATCAGTCATGTTCATCTCAATAGTCGCGGCAAAAGAAAAAGCACAATCACCACGCTGTCACACAAACACATTGTTCCACCTCAACGTCTTTGTCAAACCGGTACTGACGTTTCAATTAGAAGCACAGAAACAATTAACCTGTCTCCCGGTGCAAAGGAATGACTCTCTTCCTCTCTGTCTCTTTCTTCTCTCTCGCCCCTGCGTGTGTGTGTGCTGTGTGTGTGTGTCTGTGTGTGTGTGTGTGTGATATCTCAGCTGTCACTCGGGTTTTCGGGGCCCCCAGTGTGACATCAAAGAGTACAACGTGTTCTATGTGGTGCCAGGCTCCGGCAAACTGCACTACGTCCTTATCGCCTCCATCATTGGAGCTCTCCAGGTGGTCATCATTTGTGTGGTGGTGCTCTGCATTACCAGGTGAGTCACGCACACACACACACACACACACAACACACACACACACACACAAACACACAAACACACAGTATTTTTCATGTTGTCCGTGTGTATTCGGGATTCACTTGGGGGCCATGGTGCTCCTGGAGGAAACAGCTGAAAGGTCACCTTGCTCACTATAAAGGGAAAATACAGGACTTTCCCTCTGGACACACACACACACACACACACACACACACACACCTCTGAACACATGCAGCGGGTGCGTATGAGCACACATACACAGAGAAATCTAAGTAGGCAAGTGTACACACCCTGTGTTTGAACAGGCGTTTTGTATTGACAATAAAACCCACACACACACACGCTCGTATACCCTGCAGCCTGTGTGCCTGCGGCTGACCTAAGCAATTTATGACATTCAATAAAAGATCTTTAAAAGAGTTGGCTGTGAAAAAAAGGAAGAAAGACCTGCTCCTCTGAGCAAAGGAGGAGAGGAAGAGGAGGGACAGAATGAGAGAGCGAGGGAAGGTGCAGGATGAGGAGAGCAGATAAAGACGGAAAGAGAAAATTATAGCTGCAGTTGCATTAATGTGTCCTGCTGCTCTGTGAGATTCGTTTTAAAGCTAAAAGATGTAATTCAAATAATGAAAGATTACAACTCTATTGTTACCACTGCGACTAAAGAATAAATACATGTTCTAGCTGCCTCTGTTGAGCTTTGTCTCATTAGTTTTATTAGATTATTATAAGGCCTTCACCTAAAGGACAAACAGGCAGGAGGAGAAAAGGTCACCTCTGTGCTCAGCCTGCCGTGCACGACATTCGTCACACTTGAAAAGGTTATTATTGCCACATTATTGTATATTTCCACCACCACAACAGTGCATTAGTTTGTTCCCACTCATAAAAAACGCTTTCGGTGCATTCGTGGTGTTAAACAGAAACTGAAACGCAAAATGAGTGAATCCCCTTTGAGAAAAACCTGCTTTTCTTTTCTAATTTCGGTGTAACTCAGGTGTAATTACAGTTGCATTGCTAATGTCTCCTCCCTCACTTTCCTCTCCACAGGAAGTGCCCACGGACCAACAGGATCAACCGGCAGAAGCAGAACAATGTCCACTTCAGCTCAGAGAACACCATGCGCGCCTCCACTCGACTTATCTGAGCCCAGGCAACAGCGGACAGTGTCGCCCTCCGCAGCACGGAGAGCTACGGCGTTTGATGTTACTCCCCCTGTAGGCCAACCCCCTGATAAATTAGGATCTGCTTCCCCTCACTCCTCGACCCTCTCTCCCAGTATGAACTGAAAGAATGCTCACGGAGGACGGGGACACGGCAGAGACAGAGCCGCGAGACAACAGTCAGTGGCGACACCCACCCGCCTGCTGGGGGTGATGCTCTCCACAGAAGCCAGTTACCCAATCGTGTGTGTCCTCGCACCTTCTCACTTCCACCTGCTTCCAGGGTTTCAACTGAAAAACTGAACCGTGAGGTGTCTGGGGACCGTTGAGGATACTGAATGTGTGGTGTGTGTGTGTGTGTGTGTGTGTGAGAGAATGTGTGTGTGTGTGGGAATGTGTATTAGATGTGTGAGCTTTGGTAGAGGCGGGCTAGCCAGTGTCTGTTGTTTGTAGATGAGGGGGTTAAAGCAAATCAGGGTAGTGCTAAGCAGGGTAAGGGGCTTCTAATTGAGGTGAGTGTTGTCCGGACTGGGAGGGGGGTGGGGTGGGATGGGGTGATGTGTGTGTGTGTGTGTGTATGGGGTGGGGTGGGGGGTGTTTCGGGTCTACACGTGATGCCTTGCACCTTGTGTTATAGGAGACCTTTGACAGAGGGCACAATGTTATTATAGAGCTCTCTGTTCGGTTACGACGACGACGTCAGCTACTGTATCTTGGGTTCTATTTCCAATAGTTATTACTACGTTGTCTTGATGGGGTCATTTTTCTGTAAATGTAAATAAATAATTTATATCACGAAATGTAACACACCCGGTCTGCCTCTGTTCATTGTTATCAGATTCCTGTTGTTCCCTCGAGATACTTTGAATTGAATTGTACGAAAGTAGGATGGAGCCTGCTCTGAACTCTGGAGAATCCCTGTATTCCCTTAGAGGCCGTATGTGAGAACACAAATGTCTGAGTGGGAGCTTCGGGACTTTCTCCTTTTGCCAGCCCCCTGGTGAAAGCTCTGCAGAATGTCTGAAGGAGCTGATACGAGAGAGAACAGCAGGAGATCCTCTGCAGCGACTGAGGGGTTGATGACGTTTCGACCACACGGCAAGGAAACAAACATCTCTGGATGAAAGAGCAGTGCCACACACCTGGAAAACACAGATGAAGAGAGTTTGTGGTGACGAGAGCCGGCAGCCATATTAATACATGATGTCCCTGCCTCTGCCTGCTGCTCCACCCCCCACCTGAGTCCTCCGGAGATTTCTGTGTCGTTGTGAACGTGACTGAGCAGAAAATCTCCAACTACATTGTTCATTTGTGAAAGGGAATCTCTGAGAAAGTCCAGATCCATCCTGTGGACATCCTCCGGAGTTCGTGTCTGAAAACGACTACATAGAGCTCTACATGAATGTTTCATTGTTAATCATCTAATAATATTTTACAACAGGAGTCAGCACTGAGTACACAGATACATAATGTACATTTTATTGATTATAGCCTATTTCTCATATCAGTGCAGGAATTGTACTTGTAATAGTTTGCTTTCATGAGGTATGACTTCCTGAATCTGAACACATCCTCTACCCCAGTGCCACTGTATTGATTTTAAATGTCACAGCTTCCCGATCCACAAACACAGTGAAGACCTGTTTGATATGCTCTGCATGTTCCCGGCCACACACACACACACACACACACACACACACACACACAGAGATATGTATCAAGAAAGAGGGAAGCAGACAAACTGGTAAGTGAAGATACTGAGAAGAACCTGGAGGAAAATCTACTCTTCTCCTCACATCTGTTTTTGAAATACTCTTTTCATTTCTCGCAATTTTACATTTTGAACGCTCTGTTTCTTTCCAAAGACTTTAAATAGGCAGTAAAGACCTTTTATAGATTTATGGATGTTTCTTATTGAACCCAAACTGGAAATTCCTGCTACAGCAACGAGGTATTGAGCACGTTACACACTAAGCATGATGTAAAAATATAAGAATATATATATATATTGAATATATTGAAAATACACAATGTAAAAGAGTATACATGGTATATTAATATATATTTAATAAAGTTTGTGGTAATGACTTGTTGAATTGAGGAGTTGTTAAGATAGGTGTTTCTCGCCACAAGGTGGAGCTGTGGTGCAACAGACGCGGGTGGGAGAAGTCCCGCCCCTACGCTGCCTCTGATTGGCTCATTGACAACACTGACCTCAAATAGTCATCACTCTTCCTCTCTAAACCGACCAATCAGAGGGAATGTAGGGCGGGTCCTCTCCCAACGTCAGTGAGGGAAACTTTTAATCGTAGTGTCCATTACTACGGAACCCCTGTGGGGACATTTAGGGACAAAATATCGCGTGGCCACGAGTTATGAATCTGTTCCTTCATAACAGACCTCCTGATGAGAGATGACGGGTTTCACTGAATCACATGATCACTGTAACGAGCTGTAGTTGGACGCACACTGTCTGACCGGACTCTGAGGACACGTTGGCAATTACCAGTCAATAAAGACACATGGACCTGTCCTCGTGCTTCTGTATCTGAGGATAAACTTACTTAAAGAGGGATGAACATATGAAACTATGTTTATTATCCAGCCATCCACCCAGTAGGCTACAATGTTAGCATTAAGCTACATGACTGGAGGCTGGGTTATGTTACAACAGCTCCTCAACATCAGCCCCAGCTGTTAAACAATACTTTATTTAAAACATGTATAAATTTATTTAATTTGCTTCTACATACTTGTGTTGTTGTAACTTTCATAAACACTGAGCCGCCATCTTTGCTGAGACGGACTTTTCACGTGATCTGCGCGTCTGAGGACTTTGTGGATAATCGTTAACGTGTCGGTCGGTAAAACGTTCGGACATGTTCGGAATTCCTACTCACACTGTATTGGTGATATTATCAGTTCTTATAACCTCTTGTTATATCCAGTTGTCGTGGCCGAGTGGTTAAGGCGATGGACTAGAAATCCATTGGGGTCTCCCCGCGCAGGTTCGAATCCTGCCGACAACGAATGAACTTTTTTATTTTTATTTACAGAAATTAGACGTTTTTCACGCGATCGACTCCGATTAGAAGAAGAAATCATCAGAGGAACGTCTGAGCTTTTTAACAGTCAGGACTCAGGAGGACAACGAGCCACTGGAGTCGTGGGCGAGCATGAACCAGGGAGGACGTGCAGCTCCTCTTCCTCCTCTTCCTCTTGTTATTCTCTCCCTCTGTGTGTTAGTGTGTGTGTGTGTGTGTGTGATACAGGAGACATCTACACATCTGTCAGCTCTGCTCACAGTCTATGGTCTGCTCCGTCCTGCCTCCTCTTCTCTCTTCCTCATGTAGAGTGTGCCCTCTGCAGGATGACAGAGTCACACTTCGTATTTTCCTGTACATCCCTGAGTCATACAGGAACTGGGAGATTGCTTTTGAGATCAGCTGATGGTTCTCACTATGGTGCATCTGTCTGATTTATACCTGCCACTCTCCAGGAAAACATGTCTGCCTGTTTCAAGATGGCCACAGTCACACAGCCCAGTGGAAGTGCTGGTTACAGCTGCAGTGCCCACGTCTCACTCTGGTTCCTGAGCAGTCGCAGTTCTTTTTAACCTGGGGTGGATTTCCTCCTCTTCACCTGTTCACACCTGTTCCCTGTCATCATGCAACCGAGACCTACCTGATGTCACCGTATTTAGGTGTAAGTACTGAAGTTGGTGCTTCTTTAAAAACTTAAATGAGTTAACATTTTATGTTAATACTTTTCCTATTCAAACATACATTGCTTTGATTTATGTTGGATACATTTTAAATACACACCTTTAATTTGTTATAGTCATTTTACAATGTGATGTTGTTTTTACAGACAAAACAAATAACTTATCTTTTTTCAATATCCATTCAGTTGTGGTATGTTGTAAAACCCAAAGCACACAGCACCACCTGTGTAACTCAAGATGTCGTGCTATTGAAAACATCAGAGTCACATTGTTATTAGAAACACTGCACGACTGTTCTAATAAGGAAAGAGATCATTGCTCATATATGAAGTTTCCATCTTGAGCCGTGTTCAGAGTCATCCATGGGTCATTCTGACAGACGTAAACGTTTTCCCAGCCTGTTACACATGTCGGCGTGTGTTTGTCTGTCTGAAAGGGCCGATCCCTCGTCTTCTATTAACCTCAAACACTTTGACTTTACCGAGTAAAACGCAGAAGATGCAGCCGCACTGAGAATAATTACACAGAAATACGAGCCTTTGTGTTCTTTAGCCTATCTGATGAATCTGAAATACCTGAAATAGCAAACAGAGCCCCAGTTTTCACCTGCGGCACCGCCCATGACCTCATTAAGCCCATTAGGAAGAGTCTGCGAGGCTGCCCCCCCGGCGGCTATTGTCTAGTCCCACGGTTCATACTTTCACCTCCCTCTCCCTGCCCCCAGATTAATAAACACAAAAAGTCAGAGTCTCTGGCAGTTCCATCCCCTGGGCACCCCCCCATATTTGTATACACATGTGTGTGTGTGTGTCTGCACAACTGACCCAGTCAGTGTAATCCTGTCAGTTTCCTGTGCTCTCCTGCTGGTTTTCGGCTCAAATCCAGAGTGGGTCACAAAGCCAGGGAGGAGCAGGAAGGAAGTGACTGTCTGTGACTGTCTGTGACTATCTGCTCTCATCTGAGGTGGAAGAATGTGGTGAATGTTATTAATGGATGTTAAGTTCCTACCCTTATGTACATACTCCGGAGAATGTCCGCACAAATGGGTCTCATACACATGAACAGCACAGAAGAAGATTCTCTCTTCAGACGCGTTCACAACGACACAGACATCTTCCAAGTATTCAGGTGGGGGGGGGGGGGGGGGGGGGGGGGGGGGTGTTGCAGCAGGCAGAGGCAGGACATAACGTTTAAATTCTGCTCTGGAGATCACATGTTTTTATTGGCAGCACGTCAACAATGGCACATGACCTCATCACCACAAACTCTCTTGACATCTTCGTTGGTGTCGTCCGAATGTACGGCAGCTTTTCTTTTGATCCTGAGATATTTGTAACCTTTTCATCAGTTTTGCATCTGTTGAGTGTTTGAAGTGTGAACTCAGACTGACACAGACATTCACTGGTGTCACTGGTGTCACTGGTGTCTGGTGCTGGTCTCTGCAAAGGAAGCGACATTCATAGAATCCTCTTTAGCGAGTTGTCTTCAAAGTAAAAGCACAGTATGTGTTTCGTTGCTGCAATGCGTTATACCAAGCTGAATGGAAGAGCTTTTCTTTTGAAAAGATGCAAACTTGGGTCTGAAGATTGTGTGAGCTGCTTAACAGACCTCTGACATAGCCCACGTGCAATGTATGAACAATAAACTTTCAAACTTATATATATATAAACCACATATGTTAACAGTAATAAAGCAAATTCAGTTTCCTTTCGTGAAAAACATTGACTTTAAAATCTACATTGCAGATAAACCCGGTAACTAACTTCCCTCTTCACCACAGACTAGACACAACGCAGCACACACACTTAAAAGTGACAGTTTATTGTAGAACCGTTTGACGATGACTCACTAACGACAAGGAATAATTGTGAAGTCGCTCCGGAGCCTCGACTAAGGACAAGAGAACAGCACATTCCAAACAGGCGGATTTAGAACAGGCACTGCACTGGTGAGATAAGTATCGTAAACATAATTATACACCTCAACATTACATAAATCCCTTAGACACACTCCCTACACAACTACACTCAACACTAAACACTGAAATCGGACACCTACCCTAGAAAGACATGACTCCTCATCGGGGCTGCTCACTGTTTCAGACATGTTTAAACTTGCTTGTCTTCCAAAGAATTCAAATGCAGATGATAATGCACAGTCCACACTGTTGAACAGTATTCTGAAAAGCCCTCTGCCTGAGCTCTTGTCTGAAGCTACTGATTGTGCGTGGGAGAGAGGTACAAGCGGTCAATGAAATAACAGCTAGATCAAATCAGTTTGCTGGGAGGCACAGGGCTGTCTTTCAGGAGCCCACAGTCAGAGAAGGATCAGGCTGAATGACCAGAAGAGCCCTCGCATTGATTTTACAATCAGCCAACTGCTCCTCAACTGCTTTGGCGGGGGAAGGATTGGCCTATTGGTTTGGAAATTGATGGCGTTGAGCACATGAAAAGTTTTGCACTCACGGGAACAAACAAGCGAACACAAACATACACACGCGTGTGCCGGTCGTTTCCTGACATCCTGACGATGTGTGTGTGTAAAATCGTAACACCTCTGAAATTGATCCATTAGCTTCAGAATTGATAGCGTCACAGAAACCACACACCACACTAACACACAGGGCCACCTTTGACTGAGCGCGTGCCTCACACACGCTGGTCCTTGAAAAAAGGGTCATTTAAAGATCCACCGCCATCTGTTTGGGCCCCAGCATGCCACTTCCCCCTCTGTGGGGGCCTTTGATTGAGCACAAAAGGGTAACATCGCTTCCCTGTTTCCCACTGTGCGACCAGACACCAGGTCTGAGCAGGTTACACAGATGAAACACTGACGGGCATCCATCGTTTCATCATAGGTAGGACCGCCGGTGTTGGTGTTAATCACAAACATTAGGGGTCCAATGTGAACGCTGATGAGGGAACCTGTTTGTTGTGGGTGCTGCAGATACATCACATCACCAGACGGGTTGAGAGGTATGAGGCAGCAGGTGGATGATAAATCCTGAAGTGCTGCCTTCCAGCGAAGGTATAACAATTATCAGCATCTCTGGACAAACCTTCAATTTAGCAAACATGCGTCATACTGTACATATCCACACTTTCTCCAAGATATAATTTAGTTTGAGGGCATGAATCTGATGTGTGTCATCGTGTTTCAATTGGAATGCTTGTGGAAATAGAAACTCCAATTTTAAATGCACCTAGAGGCCTTTCTCAAAATCTTTGCCTTGCATCAGCCCCACTAATAAAGGCTCTGTATTTTTGCACATCAACAGCAGCATATCAAGTTTCTTTAATTTGTTTTGCATTAAAATAAATCCGCCCTGAGCCGAAGAGCAAACTGTGGGATACTTTACACGTATATATTTCAGTTAATGCACTTTCAGTGGTCTGATGAAGTAAATCCACTCTAATCAACCAGTTGCAGGCAGCTGTTTTAAACAGGAAGCTCTGGAAGAGACAGTTCACCTCCAAACAACAGATATTATGTTTTTCCATCAGGAGCTGGTAGAGACTCAAAATAGAGCTAATAGATTATTACTGGATTTACGTCATTCAACTGACCAGAATCATGACTCTACATAAACGCTAATGTTGCTCCAATTAAGCATAAACTACTAGTGTGTGTGTGTGTGTGTGTGTGTGTGTTGTGTGTTTAAGTGTGTGAGACATTGTTACTACCCAATAAAATATTCACCATCTTCTCAGTGTTCTTTTTTTAAATTACACTTTCTAGCTTCAGGTCAAACAGACTTGTTTCTTTGCCTTTAGAGGAAGCAAATGAAAAAAAACATTGTTTACTTTTATGCATAAGGAATCTAAACAATTACATGAGACCTGCTTTGCATATTAAATAAATTCAATCATCAACGTCTTGGAAGAACACGTCATTGTACTTTCACCCAGTTTTGTGAAAAGCCTTAACGGTTGCAGCGATGCCACGCCCCATCCACCGAAAATACTTCAGGTATTAAAAGCTCAGTCGGTCGATGCAACCTGCAGCGGCATGTTTGTCGAAGTGATGGAACATGTTGAGTGAAGCTTCTGCTGCAGTAACGTCACCCATGACTGACATCTACAGTTTTTTTTTATATATATATAAAAGATCTGATTATGGATATTTTCTTCCGCAACTTGAGTTGTGGCTGAAACTCTCAATAAAAAGAGAAATTTATGATGAGAGTAAAAAATATATTGGCTATTTTTGTGATTTACAAAGCTCCAATTCAAGTGCAGCACTGACTCGGCTGAGATTCGGTCATGCACTTACATTTCTTAGCCTCCAGAGGGCAAATGCACACATGTCTTCAAGCTGAATTAGACACATCCATCCACTGCCACTCTCTGTTTTTAAATAGTTCTGTATAATACTCTGCTATATGTAGCTGTAGGAAGGTTGAGGGCGAAAAGAACTCAGGAAATAGGAAAGTGACAACACTGGGAGCACTGGAGGAATTCAGGAAAGCCGAGGAGAAGATGCAGGGAGAGGAGGAAAAAAGGGGGAAAGGGAGTGATGGAGAAAAGTGGGAGCGAACGGAAAGGAAAAGCGAGGGACACGCTGGAAGAATGACAGGATGGGAGCGTCATTCCCTCCGCTCCGTCCCAAGGGGAGGAAAATGTGGAAAAAAGTCAGAGTTCAAACGTTAGGAACGGGAGGTCAAACCTTTATGTCGACAGAAGTGTGTGTCTCCGAGGAGAGGCGGCGACGGAGCAGAGAGGAGAAGAGGCACACTGGTGTTGTTCAGTCAGAGGAGGAAGGAACCGAGTGTGTGTCCAGCACTGCCACTACACTGTGACAGCTTTGAAGCTCGGGCGACTGACCTCCAGAAAAGGTGTTAGTCCTGAATGTTGACGTGTGAGAATCTGTCGATCCTCGGTACAGAACTGCCGAACTGATGGAGCAGAGGAAAGACCCACCTTCACGTCCACAAGGGAGATCGTCTCTTTTTAAGGGAATAGTTCTACACTTTGGGAAATTCACTTGGGTGAGAGGCAATCATAGGTAAAGGAACCTTATAATTGATCCTATGTAAACACAAGAATAGTTAAAAGAAAACCAAGGTTTCAACTAGATAATGAAGCTTTGGGGGTGTAGTGTTGATGAGAGGCCCAATGGGAGCGAGTGGGATGTATCGCTTGTATTTATTTATTGAAGCCTAGTTTTTGCTAGTTTTTCCAGGATTACCAACCCTGGCTTTAAAATCATCTGCTTGTCAAACATGGAAATACCGCCAGCAGTTTATTAGCCTATCATAAAAAAAAATCCAATCTAGCTGCACCGATAAAGCTTCCTAAAAAACAAACATCGTAAAGAAGTCATGATGTGCGGTACATTGTGTAATTTTACACTTCGGTTGCTGTTTGGATTAAACATACAAGATATATATAATGTGCTGAACTGAACCTTAGAGGAGCTTTTTTTTTACCTTTGGGCACAACCAGGCTAGCAGTTTCCACCTGCTTCCAGTCTTTGTGCTAAGCTAACTAGCTCCACACTGTCACACTGTATATTTACTGTACAGAGATGAAAGTGGTAACAATCTTCTCATCTAACCTGCTTGCATGACTGCGGTTTGGATTCGAGTCCAGCTGCGGCGTCAGCCCACATTTTACAACATTGTTCTGAGGTGTGTCGTCACTGTGTGCACATGCAAGTCGCTGCTGAACTCCTAATCTCAGTTTAGGGGTGTGAATACTTTATATTGATTTTAGGTGGGAAGGTGGCTGACCAAGCCTTTACCATATCAGGCTGAATCCAATAAAACTCAGGAGTGGGTTCGAATTCTTTCCACAGTCTGCAGATAAAAAAGGACTCTTGTCATATCTCTGTGTTCTGCTGGGACACGAATCACACAGGTTAAACAGACACGTGCTTCTCACTCTCTTATAGGGAAATGCACAGAGGCCCTGGTGTTGCTACACGCTGACACGCATTCCTGTTGATCCCGCACACATGTTTATTAGATCTGTTGAAAGAGTGGCTGGTGTCGCTGCGAATAAAAGATTTACAGTGACGGCGACAAAGAGAAAGACTGAGAGAGGGAGGGCAACACGCCAGGGCACAGATGAGCTCATTGTTGAAACAGGGATTTCCACATTTCCATGTCTGTGTTCCCCCATGCCATGACACAGAGCTGGAAAACAAGAGGGGAGAGGAAAGGGGGGGCACACACACAGACACAGACACACACACCACACACACACACACACACACACACACACACACACACACACACACACAGCTGCATGCCGACATGATGCGCACACTAACAGTTAACTATGGCATAAGAAAGTAAGGTCCATGATTTCATTCATCATTCACAGGACATCAGGGGGAAAGTTCAGACAAGTTCCTGAAACACACAAAACACACACAGGACGGAAGTTCTTTATCGTTTTGTCTCACACCCACAATTATACAATAGTGTAATTTAAAAAAAATACACATGGCAGAAAACTAAAGTAGCCTTCACACATATTTATAAAAGCAGCCAGGCATGCACAGAGTGGAATGAAAACACACAGCAAGCAAGCATTACGAGGAGACACACACAGACCACAGACACACACACACACACACACACACACACACACACACACACACACACCAGCTCTACCTCTTTTCTGTCAATAGGGCTTGGCATGCACGGTCTCCATAGCAACCACGCCCCTCCCCTCGGCTTGCAGGGGAGGTGTTTTGAAAGTTCACGTTGTGTGCGCGTGTGCGTGTGTGTGTTTGTGTGTGTCTATTCGTTTTTGTTGCCTTTTGAGGACCTTTTCCAGCTTTAATACTCACCTTGTGAGGACCAGAGCTTGGTCCCCATGAGGCTACACTTCATTTCTGAGGTCCTGGTTCGGGTTAGAGGTTAGATGAGAGTTGTGGTTGGAGTTAGGCACGTGTGTGTGATTGTGTTTCTGTGTGTGTGATGTGTGTGTGTGTGTCTGTGTCGGGGAGCGACAGAAAGGGGCGTGGATGTGAATCAACTCCAAGAAGTAAAAGCAGCCGGCCGCCCTCCTCCTCATCTGGAGCCGCAGCCGCAGCACCGAGCCGAAGTTCGAGTCCCTCCCGGTGTTCAGTAGGTGAAGCATCCTCTCTCCCCCCCCTGTGAGAGCCATGGAAGACGACGCGTCCCACGCCGAGCCCAGCAGCTTGTCGGGCAGCACCCACACCATCCCGCCGCCGCTGGAGCACCCGGAGCTCCTCATCCCGAGCTTCAGCCCGTCCTCCGCGCCGTCCTCCCCGACCCCGACGGGCACCCTGTCCCGGCTCGGCTTCCGGGCTCCCACCAGCCCGACCTCGGTGGCGCCGGGCAGCCCCGTGGCCGGCGGCCAGGTGAGCGCCATCACCGTGGTGGCGCTGCTGGACAAGCTGGTGAACATGCTGGAGGCGGTGCAGGACAACCAGCAGCGCATGGAGCTGCGGCAGGCCGACCTGGAGGGCGCCGTGCGGGTGGTGCAGGGCGACGTGAGCCGCCTCACCAAGACCCACGTCAGCACCTCCAACTGCGTCAGCAAGCTGCTGGAGCGCTCCCGCAAGGTCAGCGGCCACCTGAAGGACGTGAAGGAGCGCATGGACAAGCAGGCGGTGCAGGTGAAGAAGCTGGAGGCCAACCACAACCACCTGCTGAAGAGGAACCACTTTAAAGTGCTCATCTTCCAGGTGAGGGGTCGAGTCCCGGCAGCAAACAGCCTGTTGACGTTAGAGTTTAGGATCTTTAAAGGTCTCACTCCACCTTTTTGTTCTCGTGAAGTTGACTTTATTGGTCAAGAACTTCTGGGGTCCCCTGGGGATGTTATTACCTCAATCTCACCACAAAACTAAATGAAAGTTACGCCAATAAAAAGTACAGACATTATGGGATAGACCTATGTAGGAAGTACTTGAAAGTACGCACCCAAACTTGGTAAGCACTATAGGTGCTGGCAAAAGAAGCAGGGAAAGCCAAACCTATGTCAGCACATTAGATAATTCTCCCACAAACTTTGTGATAAAGTTTTGTAATTGCCTGCGAGGTTGATAAAAAGTTTGTGGGAGCATCAACTCGTGTGCAGACACAGGCTGAGGCAGGGTCTAGTGTTTTCAGAGCTGGATCAATACTAGACACTAGTCAGGATGTGGTGTGTGTGTGTGTGTGTGTGTGTGTGTGTGTGTGTGATAGTTGCCTTCTTATTTGACTGCAGTAGAGTGAGTGTTTTGGTGCCTGCTTCTTCATGCCATGTGATACGTCACATGCTGTGGGTGAGCAGCACTTTATTACCACTTTATGTCAACTCTTTAAAAATCTCGTTGAACAAGACGCCGGTTTTGCGTTAAGCTAATTTCTCCACCGCTGTGGGAGAGTTATTTGCTGTTTTGTGACTGTGTAAATACACTTCAAACACACCTCGACTCACTAAGGGAGATTGTTCCCGCTCATGCCTTGTGTGTGTGTGTGGGTGTGTGTGTGTGTGTGGTGGTGTGTGTGTGTGTGTGTGTGTGTGTGTGTGTGTGTCAAAGAGAGAGAGAAGAGAAGAAGAAGAAGAAGGGTGTGTCTGGGAATGGAGCTGCAGAGGATAATGGAGCAGGGCTCAGACACTGACTGAGTGGATCGGTTTACACCCCCACAGTCATAATTCAGACAGACTGATGCCTTCTGGACGATGTTACCACTTTAACTGCCACATCACACCTGGAGGGTAAAACTCTATACGGGCACTGAGCTAAGTGAGAAACCTCCCAGTTTCCCTCAGGAAATTAAGAGTCTAAAATGAGTGGAATAATACCATCGCTCACTTATCTCCCAACATGAAATGGCTGAAACGTCTCCTGGTCACATGGCTCCTGAAAGACAGTTTTGATTATTGACCTGACGTTATTAATCAAGTGGGCGAACGCAGTTACATAATGTGTTTGATTTATACATTTCCACTCAACCATAAAAGGCCTGATCTCGCAGTACGATTGGTGTTTTTTACTGTGATGTGTGTGTGTGTGTGCGTGTTGGTGCATCTAAGCGTGTGCATACAAGTGTGTGTGCCCAGGCAGTGAAAATAAAGGGGGGTGGCAGGGGCATTGTTGACACAGCCAGAGCCACTGAGAGCTCTTAACCGCCGTTGTTATCTGGTTTCCCAGGTACTGAGGCTCTGTTGTTCAAATGCAACAGGTGCCAAGACCTTCCCCTTCACAACAAGGTGGCTCTGTGCGCCTGCGGGCGAGGCACCGCCGATCGATTTGTTTGAGTCCCTGCTCAGTTTTTGTTTTTTAATATGCAAGAAGGGAGTGACCTGCTGCTTTAGAGATAGAGCGAGTGGACGGTGCTGCCTGCGTTAGTGTGACCTTTGTTACACCAGAGAGCGAGTTTAAAGTTTTCGTCTCCATCCCGGCGGTGTCGTGTTACTCACAGGCTCCAGGTAGAAGTGCTGATGTGACTTCTGCTGGAGTTTTCTCCCTCTAATTTCCAAACCGATGGGTGGAGGATTAGCAGATGGGTGTAGCAGGGCCAGGCCGCCTCGAGGGCGTGTGTGCACATTGTGTGTACTGCGTGCAGCCTGCCCATTGGATGTTTTATGCTGATGTGTTGGGTCAGGTGTATGCAGTTACAGGGCTGGTATGAGGCTTGGCTTGCCTGAGGGGAGCGGGGAATAAAAGAACTAAGTGCAGCCCTTGTTCGTTCTCCTGCGTTGCCTCTTTTCTGAGTCCGGCAATTTCTACCCCATCTCTTTTTTTGCCTCAGGTATTTTGTCCGCTTCTTGATTTTTCTCCATCTGGTCCTGTGCTCTAAATGTTCCCGTCTGACACGTTCAGTTTTTTAATCTTTTTTTTCGTGTTCAGTCAAGCCACCTGTCATGGTTCCCTGACAACACACCAAAGCACATGCTGCACGCCTCACGGTATCTTTGATAACGCACGTTTTGCAACCATGAGCCAAGTTCTCTGTGCCAGCCCTGTAGTTTCTGGCCGAGGGGCCCTCCTCCGCCTCTGCTCCTCACTTGACCGAGCCGGAGCAAAATACTCATCGCCCTGTACGTGCCAGCTGAGGTGGAAACACAGGGGGCTTCTGGGTAAACGCTCTCTGTTGCACCGAGCAGGGGGCTCTACAAGCTGCGGCCGGTCCGAATTGACAGCGCTGCCTGACGCTCCGCTGAGTTCCTGTGTATAACATGGACTAATGAGGACTTAATTACTGCTGCTCGGGCCTTGTTTGTTTGTTTTTTGTGCACCAGTGCTTTTCGTGTCTCCACACAAACTCCTCCCCTTATCCAGTCCCTTTCTCCTTCACACACACACGTTAACGTGCACATGCACAGCATCCACGAATCCGCGTCATCAGAGGATTCCAGTGTGTACAGTGCAGACTCTGGTAATTACTACAGTCACCCTGGAGATCTTAATCCTATTGTATCTTATTTGCATCACCGTTTCCATTAAATGCAGTGGGTTTCAAAATAAAACTCCTGTGACAGAAGTGGTTTATGTCTGAGTAGATCTTAATCTGCCTCATCTGTGTTTATTTCACTGTGAAATATAATCACAGTAAACAAGTCAACCACGTTGGCAAACTGAATCCGAGCGCTGTGAGAATGCAAGTTCCTTCTCCGGGTTTGCACACGCGGGCCCGATGCAGAGCTCCACTGGGTACTTAGTGGTGAGACGGGAGTCATGTGACTCTCTCGGTGGGATGGGAAGAGGATGTGCGGTGGTTTGTCTGTGTTTTTTGTGGACTCCTAATCGCAGGGAGATGGAGAGTGACAGAGACAATAAGAGAACTCTCATATCGCATTGCAGGCAAAGAGAAATATACTCCAGAGCCAAAGTAAACACAGTGACTGGTGGTTGTTCTGCTGCTGGAGGTTTTGCTGCTGAGCCTAAGGAGAAAGTTCTCATTCTTCAGTTGTACATTTACAAAGGGATACTCATTTAACCCTTTAGTAAATATATTTTAACATCACATGTATTAATAGTGAAAGTTCCATCCATCGTCACTGGGTGCTCACAAAGGTTTGAGTGATCGGCTTAACTCGACTCATTGTCACTTGGTGGCGCTCTGCTACCAGTCGTCATGGAGCTTGTGTGTACAGACACTTGACCAAAGGTTGTGACATAATCTTGTCCTTTCAGCATCAGGATGTTTGTCCACACTCTGTTCAGGGTCTAAAGATGGAGGACAAACTGGGAATTCCAGCCGCGCCCCAAACTCTTACCTGTACTGTAGTCGAGTGACACAGCACTCTGTAATCTCAGGTTAAATCAAACTAGAGATCTATGTCAGTAAACATTTTCTGAAGGAGTTTATGGTTTCAATAACTATTGTCAAGTCTTCTTCAATACAGCATGATTATCGTTTTGTAAAGATGGTGACAGGTAGAGCGAATAGACGATAAAGCACGGTATTCAATTCCAGCTAGTGTCGTCCGATGGGTGCAGGTCACTCAGGCCCCTCAGTCAGGCTCCACCCTGCTCCTCCAAATATGGTACTTCTGGTTTTCAAAAACTTGCTAAACTCAAGGACTTCAAAACAGTTGTTCAAAAACTAACGGTCGACGTCACTGTTGGTTTCCACTTGTCTGAATCCCATCTTGTGCGTACCAATTCACAAGTGACACAAATGAAGCTTTACTAGCAGAAACCCCCTTGAAGCCATTCTCTGAAGACAAGAACGAGGGTAGACGCAGCAGTTGAGCTTGAATATTGAATACTTACCTCGCCCCGTGTTCGGATGTAATTGGGTATTTGAGCGTTATGCGACCGCACATATTGCGTGTGTGTGTGTTCAGGGCAGAAACTCCATCACGAAGTTGTATCCATTACCACAGGTTGGAGCAGGCCACTGGCTGCAGGCTACGGCTGAGATTTGTTGAGTGTCTCTCTCTGGAGCGGATGATATACGGCACCAGCCTATAGCCCCGAGCGCTGCTGTTTCTGTGTGTTCAGTCATGTAGGGTCTGGATGTGACCAGGCTTCAACCTGCATTGACTTTTGAAGTAAAAGGCTGCTTAATGCATAGTATCATGGTGGTAACTGTAACTCATTTCACTGTTGCCACTGTGGCTTATGTGACTTAGTGTATGTTTATTTGTTTATGCTGATTATACAACTGGTGATGTCGGGTCCTGCGTCATGGCGATGTGATTCATTTGTTTCTGATTTTGTTTTGTTTGAATTAGTTATTTGATGCTGTAAAAACAACAGCGTCAGACTCCACGATTGACAGCTGAGGCTGACTCACGATTGGTTGATTGCTTCAGGACTCCACCTCTACACAAACTCTGGCTCCAAATTTCATCACCAGTAAAAGATGGCAACACCTGTATCTGGGATATTTTGGCTTCATTTGGAATCAGTGGAATCTTTATTCACACTCTATGCTTGTCAAGTGTAAACGGCTGACATCTCTTTGACAGTTAACAACAGTAAGAACATCCAGGTTGAACTGGGATGAAGTGAATGTTTAACCGACCTTGCTCATGGGACACACGTCATAGCACAGGAGCAGTAAACATAATTAACATAATGATTGTGTTCGTCCATTTTCTGGGCTCTGCTGTTGTTCCTGCTGACTGTGTTGACCGGGTTACTGTGACCTGGAGCTGTGCTTTCCTACCACATGACTAAAGGTCTGCTGTGGGAAAGGCCTTCTTGTTTTTGACACATCCTGCTTTATTAATATGTTGACCACCTATACAAGCGTGGAATTGATATAGAAAAACAAACTATTTAGCTCTACGTCTGACCTCCAGTACACAAGTTATTACTTCAGTTAGATTTTACTTGTTTCTATAAGAACGCAGACCATCTGAAAGTAACAAGGGGAAAAGGAGATAAGTGAATGTAGCAGAAGGAAAAAGACAAAGAGAAAGATGTCGGGCCGTTTTGGCTCATGATGGGTTAAGTTTGCAGACTGTGTTGAGTGTAAGACGTGAGTGGGGATGGGGAGGTTTCACCTTAAGTGCTTGCTTGTCCCGTGTGATGTCACATTCAGGTTTGACGAGTCGACTGAGCTGTTTCGATCTCTGAGGCGAAGGCAAGTTGGTAGCTGCAGACTCCAGGTGTAAGGAACTAGATTTAACAGCTTTAAAAACACAGACGGGTGATGATAATATTAGAGAGTCCGTGCTGGATAGGCTGGACAAGTTGCTTTTTCATCCAGAAATCTAAATCCTAAAACATGTGCAGAATGATAATAAATAAATACACGTGTGCATGCAAAGACAAATGAAGGCGGGAGCTCTTGAATCAGCTCAATCTCCCAGCACATCCCATGATGCAGTGCACTTCTTTGTCTACGCTACTGCCAAGAGTACATATTTAGCTTTTTTTTTTAGTACAACGCAGGTTTTAATAAGGTTTTGCAACAATCTCATAGTAGCTCATGTGTTCATTAAGTAAGATGCACGGCTTTAAAATACTTAGCGACATAATCTCAATGATTAAAGAAAGTGCTGGGAGTGTTGCTGCTGGTGTCCTGCCAATGCAACTCGCAGTCCTGTTGCGTTATTAAACAAATGCAACCAACTCCCCTCTTTTGACTCCTCCTGTGACCTCCCACATGTTCTCTGACGTTCGATTCCAGGCGTCGACGTCTGCATGTTTACTCCTTCTTGACTTTTCCAACCCCATCCAGTCCTATCGCCAAGGCCAAGGCCGCTACGTCCATGGACAGGAAAGAGGAAAACAAAAAGCATTTTGTTCCTCGCAGTTTGTTTTGGTTTTTATTTCTCTGCGCTTAAATGAAACATGAAAACAAAACGCGTCTTGAGATAACACGACGACTTCCCGGCTCCTCTGCACACTGACCTCAGTGTGGAGGAAACATTGTGACAATTGGTGGTAGCCTTATCGTAGAGGCTTGTTGCATGGCCACACAGGCCTTATCGAACAATAGCTCAGATATGTGACGTCTTGGATGGTGCTGCAAAAATGTCCAATGGAGGATCTTGGGAGATTGTACAAAGAAGCTAAAAAAGAGTAACATGGAGCGAGTGTGAACGTGCAGGAATGTTGTAGTGAAGACTTAACATCGTGCACGAGGAGGGAAAGTGCAGTTAAGATCTCAATGGTCCAGTCAACCACTGAGGAGATAATCATCAATATCATGTTCAGGTATGAACTTAAATACAAGACTTGGAGAGATCATATTGCAGAATATGAAACCTGTTCTCATGCACAGGGCACAGACTTCTCTCCTGTAAATTATGGGTTGAGTCGAGCAAGTTTATCGTCGTGGTTGCTTTCCACGTCCCAACACTTTGTCCAACAGCCATTTATCTCATCCGGGATAATGGCCGCCCTTTCTAGTTTCCCGCCTTTTACCAGCCACGTCTGCATGACTTCGCACCTGAATGGGTTATTGTGTGTTGTGTGATTACACAAGCTTGGGAGGCCAGTAAATACAGGCAGATATGGGAGGGGTTTGCGAGGACAGGGAAAGAATGCTCCAGCTTGTTATGCAAAGCTTCACGGGTATTAGGCAAATAATCTAATTAATGTCACAGTTTGTATGGTGGTAAGAGCTTGGCAGGAGTTTCATATGTTTAGAATATGTCTATGTAGTGTATATACGTCAGTGGAAGGCTGTGTATCAACACTGTGCAGAGTGCACGGGGAGAGTTTATCATGTTTTGTGTGAAGCCAGTCCCGTGTCAAATAGGAGAATACCATTTCCTTTCCTTTCTTTCCTTCCTCCGTCTACAGATGGCTCTTCGTGCACAGGGGAGGGCACGATGTTACATAACGAGCTGAGCTCAGGGGTCAACTGGACGGCACACTAATGGGACGGATGCTCTGTAATCAAAACGCATGCAGATGAAGGCAAATTTGCACATGCACAAGTTTCAGGTGGACACTGCTGTGATTGTTCACTGAGTGGGTGTGAGAGAGAGAGAGAGAGAGAGGCTGCGGGACCCTAGTGTTTGGTCATCGTGAATGAGGTAGACTGGGTTACGGATAAAGATAAACGGCAAATTAAGAGCATGAAGGTAGAGTGGGAAGAAAAAAGCTTTTTCTTTAGCTCTTTGTTTGAGATGTGTCTGATAACAATCATTAAAAATCATTGCAGGTTTTTAAGGTTTATTTATTTCCCTGTTTCATTTCAACTTTAGCTTCTCGTCTTCTGTTGCAAAATAATTGCAGGGATAGCAATGACGTGCATCACATGCATCTCTGTGGGTGTGTGTGGGTGGTGATTCTGTGGTGTGGTGTGTGTGTGTGGGTGGTGATTGTGTACCCTCTCATTGGCAAAGTCCCCCGGAGGCACCTGACTCACTGTGCCAACACACCTGTACCTGCCGCGCCTGTTAGGATTAGGAAAATCTCCAGGAACCAGGAAAAAAAACACACCTGTTCAACTGTTCAACACATTTAAATACATACAAGAACAGAAAAGTTCCCAAAAAAATCCTGAGCGATTGTCTCAGACATTTGCTTCCTCACATTAAGCCTCTGCGGAGAATTTCAGTAAAATGTCTGGACTTCAGTGCAGCTTTGATACAGAGCTAACACGCTCACAATGACAATCTTAACAGGCTCTTTTACGAGGTGTAATGTTTACTACTTTCAGCCTCTCAGTTTAGCGTGTTGTTGTTAATTAGCACTTAAACACAAGGTACAGCAAGCATTAAATTGACCTGATGATAGAGATATGGGGATGTGGATGTAAATGCTGAATTTCATGGGACAATATTGTCAAACTAAGTAGTCATCATCACATGATTCATCCTCTGGGGACTGAACGCAGAAAATCTATTCAAATTCATTCATTGTGGCCCAACGTGTTAGATCAACCAAATTTGCATTTGTCTATTAAATGGATCTCTACCATGTCGCCCGGTCCGGAGTAAAATATGTTAATGACTGGAAATGTAAAGCAGAAGCCCGTAGACACACACACACACACACACACACACACACACACACACACACACACACACACACACACACACACACACACACACACACACACACACACACAGAGAGACAATATAAACAAAGGAGAGGGAAGAGTTGTAGAAGTTGTAGGGTGTCATTACCCTCATGGCATAAACAGAAACATACTCGCACAGGAACATGAGTCTATCCAAGCTCTTTCAATGAGCTGCACTAGTGTCCTGCCCCGCCCTGATCTCTCTCTCTCTCTGCTTGAACAGAGCAGGAAGTTCTAGAGAAGTGACTAAAGTTAACCCAGGCTTAATAAAAACTTGCAATTAGATGGCAATTCTACCGTGCAAGTGTTGAATGTCATCCTGAACTCCTTTACCCAAGCGTCCGAACAGAATATCCTTGAAGTGCGCGCCCTATGTTAAATACAGTAAACTCGCTGTCGCATTAAATTAACTTTGTTTTCTAGGTTCACTCCAAATTTATATTAGTTTTCCTTTATCTTGCTTTGTTAAACTGTTTTATTTATTTATTAAACAATAGACAATGTCTTACATGGCTGCACACAACTGCACAGTGGCTCAGTGACGCTCAAACACACACACATACTTGCACATACTGTATCACATTCTTAGTGGCTAATGAGTGCTTGCTTAGAGGGTACTAATTAACGGGGTTCCCAAGAGAGATGTGCCAGAATGTAAGGGACACACACACACACACACACACACACACACACACACACACACGACAGACCTGGGTCAAATGGTATTTAGGAAGATTTTGTTTTCTGTGGCTTGCTTGCAAACATTTGTGGGAGTTAAACTGAGGGCACACTCGCTTCATGCCGCCTCACTAATTGGGCAACCAAACACAAAACCAGCATGTTCACGAGTAAAACCAAACAAAGAGCTGCACGAAGTCAAGGCAGGAAATAAAAGGCATAAATGTGCCTGTGTTCACTTTGCAGAAAGAGCTTAAGGTGTAAACCTTGCGGACTCCTGCTCTCGAAGCTTAATTAAAGTACAGTTTGTACCAGGAGGGCTCGGTTCGCATTCACAGGTGTTTGAGTTTTTTTTCTGCTGCCTCCCACATACTCCAGTAGCCACACTGATTATATCAAACATGTTTGAGCCAAATCAGAAAGTCTCATGACGTGCCCGGACTGGAGCAGAGGTGGGGAGACTGGATCTTTGGAGGAAAAAAAAACTCAACACTGCCAAACAGTCAGGGAAACATTTCAACAATTTATCTTCAGGGAATAGTCGGCTGAGGGTCAGCAGAGGTCATGCAAGGCTGTGATTTTGTCATCATGACTGGTCAAATTTAGGTGGTTGCTTAAACCTCAAGCTATCTCACACTTCATGTTGATTAACTCTATCTTAGATGTGCACACAGAGAAGGGAGATAAGTTTAATCTCTGGAGTAATACATCTCACCATAGAGTTGAGCTTTCAGGGATCTTTAGCGTGTTTTATAGAAGAGCTATCAGTCACGCAGCGCCTGACTTTCTGATTTTGAATTTGCACAAACACGTTCCGTCTTTCTTGGGCGTGGTGCCGTGTCAGACCAACCGCAAAATAGGGCATTCAGACAGTGCTCATTCAGAGACGACAGGAGGGAGACCAGGAGAACACAACTGAAGAGGACGGATTACAGTTAAACAAAACGAGAGTGGGCGGTAACCAGACCTGTTCCCCAAGGTGCTGGCTTTGTCCTTTTGGATTACCAGTTAACCCATAGTGCTTCATGGCTCCCAGCTTTTTGAGGATTAATGTCGTACCTGTAGAGGAAAAAAAGAATCCTGATACACAAAAAAGCAGTTTGTGGATATTTCATCAAACCTCCGCCTTTTTAAATATGATTCCTTATATTCTGTTCCCTGCCCTGCTCTGATGTTGTGCCTTTAAGAACACGCTGACAGATTTACTAGCACGGACTGAGATACCACACATGCTTGGCACACACCTGAACCGTGAATCATGCCGGCATGGCTGAGATCAAGTCAAGATGCATCAGGGATCTGCAAGGTGGTAGAAACGGGACCGTTTTCCACTTCTGAAGAACTGTTCATTTACAGTTGTACAAAAACCTGAGTGCTCTTTTCCAATTTCCAGGGGATCAGGGAAAGAAATGGGACCAAATTTCTGTAGTTCAACACCATAACTATATACACTGAACTTTAAAATCACTGCGGGGATATTCGTATTTACATTTTGGCTTTGTGCAGTTCAACAATCACAGTCACAGTGACAGTGACATAGCTCTCTTACCATTGTCACAGGTGTGCTATCATTTCATCTCACACACTTAAAAATACAACGGTGCGTCAAACCTGGCTTCACCTAGCACAAGTTTACTTTGCCTGACAGATTGCAATGCACGGTGCTACTTTACTTTTCCGCTGCATTGGTGACGGACGAGCATCTGGTTGGTCCAGTCCTGAAGTATGTGTTAATGACACCCCAAGAAAAACGCATTGCACAGTCCCTCGACAACTAATGGCATCCTGTGACTTAGAGCACCTCCATAATGAAAAGAATGAAAAGAATGTAAAACCTGAGGCATGTTCGAAAAACAACCTCTTCGAACCGGTGGATTGTCTAAAGAACGGGACGTTTACTGACACTCTGATGCAGAGAGAAACATGAGATGAAAAGCATTGAGAGCCCAAACCTTGGGCTTTTATTGTAAATCATTCCATTTGATTTAGACACTGGATATGGATGTAAATTAAAAGCATATTCGTCTATGCGTGTATGAGGATGGGTGGGGCCAACACTGGCGATTGATACTGGCAGGTTTTGAGGTAAAACAGAGCAGAGAGAGAGATGCAACTGTAAACTGAGAGCAGTGTGTGACTCCTCCAGAGAAACAGGTGGAATTCCTCACACATTTCAGGAGAGGCCGAGGAGGCATGCAGAAACTGGTTTCCTCCGTCATCAGCAGGCAGATTAACCCAACATGTCAGAATGTATTTAAGGCAGACCTCCATTTGCAAGGGCCAAAGGGCCAGAAGTATAAAGTAACGTGGTCATGGGGAATGTGTTTGGATGTACACTTCAAGCAGCATTGTCGAGAATTCCTCGGAAGGCTCTGGTACTTGGAAAGGTGGCTCCGGTCTAACCCGGACCATAGCTAACTCAAACAAAGATCATGGAGATCATGTGCTAGAATTCATCTGTGTTCTCATTCAGGAGGTCACCAAGTTTTTCTCCGATTTACAGCAACTTGTACACACCACAGCTATCTTATAATTCGTCATATTTTCTATTAAACTAAAACCTTGTGGACGCTTTTAAACCTGATTCCCAATGACCATCCTTTTAACCATATTTTTCTGTCCTTCTGTTTCTTAGGAAGACAATGAGATCCCCTCCAGTGTGTTTGTCAAGGACTCCCTCAGGACCCCACTGCCAAGCCAGTATGACGCAGAATCCACCATGGTTAATCCATCTATCGCAGGCTCTGTTGAATGCAGCCGTGCCCAAGACGAGGGTCTCCAGAGCATTAGCCTGTCCTCTGATGACGATGATGTTCTCAAAGCACTGCAGGAGGAGTCCGATATGCTGGCGGCCGAAGCTGAAATGGGTCTGGGCACTTCCCGCCCATTTGAGAGAAGAGCCGACAAATTCAAGCGCAACAGCCTGAAGAAGGTCGATAGCATCAAGAAGGCCTTCACGCGCGAGAGCTTTGAGAAGAAGATGAACCAGATCACCACCAAGATTGTGCCCCCCGAGAAGCGTGACAAACTCAGGAAGAGTCTCACCCCCAACCACCCCAAGAGCCCAACTGCCAAGTCCTCCTCATTTAAGGTGTCTCCCATGACCTTCAATGTAAAGAAGGTCAGGGATGGGCAGACCCCCACACAAGACATAGGTTCACCTGGGGAAGAAGACCATGTGGAGATTCCTCATCTAGGAAACATGGATTGTGACATTCCCTTGCCGGAGGTTCATTCCCATGAAGACGTTGTGGAGTTAAATCAGGAAATGCTGAGTCCCTCCACCCCAGACAGCATGAAGGCAGAGCTGGCAATCAACGGCAAAGCACCGAGCATTGAGTGTGAGATCAATGGTGATCACGCTGCTGGCCTGGCAGTACCAGAACAGGATGAAGATGTTGGCGAGGAAGAAGATGATGATGAGGAGGGAGAAGAAGAGGAGAAGCACAAAACCCCTGTAGAAACAGCAGCCGAGGCCCAGATTCCCACAGCATCAGCTGCTGTGGAGCAAGCAACTTAATATGATTTTGATTTTGTTGAGCATCACTTCTAATTTCACTTTCTTTTTTCTTTTCTTCTTTAAGTTTCTACATTTGATCCCCATCAGGCTCAAATGATCCCTCCATTATAAACACTCAGTTCCCAAACAAACTCCAAACATAATCATAGGTTCCTGAGTTACTCCATCCTCGGGCCTTCTTACTACTTTATCACCAGCATAGTCTAAACATATTGACGCCTCGGTCAACATCAAACCTCACAGTGCACATCACCAATCTCCTGTTTCGACCAACACGGTGCCGCTACCTTTACCAGAACCGGTTCTACAAATGTCTACCAGAAAAGGTACAACGATTTGACCCACTGACTCTGGAACAGCAGCAACAGGGAGATGCTTCCTGAAACCTTCTAACGAAAAATGTAATGACTTTAAGAATCCATTTATTTTTAAAAAGCAAGCGAAATCAGTTGCATTATGTCAGCCTCAACTTATTTCCAATGAAATGGAAATAACTTGCGCTTTGTAACATTCTTCTTCATGTCTCTGTTATTTGTGGTTTGCAAATAATGAATCGGTGCATCATCGCCTACAGCTGGTGTGAAGTGTGAACTACTTGACGTTCGGATCTCAGACCTGTTGACATGTGAGCCAGTCGTGGGCTGGCTCTGTGCCGGCATCGCCCCCTGGTGGAAAACAGGTACAAGACTCTGCTTCTGAAACTCTTGCGCTTGGTTGCCCAAGAAAAGCAACATGCCCCATAACTCACCCTCGTCAACTGGTGCCCACCCCCCGGCAGCAGCACATCGCCAGGGTGGTGAGCCAACCATCTCCTCCTGCTGTGCCTGCCTGTGTCTGCCCCCCCCCCCCTGCCTCACTGACAAACCGTCTTTTGTTCTTTTGCGGTTCTCGTGAAATATAGTAGATCTCCGGCAACAGCGGTGCTGCCCACAGCCTACTGAGGCGGTGCGTTGCCAGGTTGTGCCCGATTTGGAATGGGGCAGTCTGTAGGTTTTCAGTGAGAATGATGCGGGGGTGTTTAGTAGTGGACTGGAGACTGTTTACAGAATTTCTTTGGACCTGTACTGAAAAGCTTCACTAACCGGTGAAGGCCTTGAATCTCGTCATCTGTCCTTCTTCTTTATAAGTGTTAGTCCGACCTGATCGCCGATGACCTAACTACGTGCCTATGAGTTGCGTGAGGAACCTAAAAATATCATAGTAATTGGTGTTTGCCAATTGACCACCAACAATTAACCTTTTTAATAGCCGAAGAGTAGAAATAGCATAGAATTGTTTGAAATAGTAATAAGAGAAATATATATTTGAGTCCCATTGATGAAGGACAACACTGCAGCACAGAAGCTGCTCTAGATTGAGAGACAAATATATGACTGGCACAAATAACCCATAGGTTTTAATACTGACATGTGTGAAATGACCTTGGTCTTTTCTACAGGGCATCTATGTATGATTATGTACAGGAAATATTTTCTACACGAGGCACACTACTCTTTAGGTATTTACCGCTTATATAACATAACATATGAACTTCAACTGCCTTGAGTATGTGTTCTTAAACAGTAAATGTATCTGTAAAGTTGTTTGGAGTTATTATATGATACTAGGGTGTAATGAGTCATATTTTACTTTCAGGCATCCATTACATGCATTGGGGAAAAGTTAGCTCAGTTTCATATGTTTAACACTATCTTATAAACATTTGCATTCACTCCGACACTCCTTAAATACCTTTACCTTGCACAAGCTGGTATGAGGAGTTGCTCTCCTCATGGAATAGATTCCTATGTTTTCTTGTAGATAAGAGAGATAGTAAAGCATTCCTAATTTTTTTTTTTTTAAATCTCTGTTCTGAGGAATTCTTTGCAGCTTTAACTTCACGGATCATATTCAAGCTTTGATTACAAACTGCAAAAAGAGAGGATTTAAGTTTCAAGGAGGTGCAAATGCATTTTCCAATCAGCCTCGTGTTTGGAAGTTGTACCTGCAAGTTTCTATAAAGTGACCTTCTCTTGTTGCACATAGTTAACGCTTTACATGCCTTAGTTATAGATTTCTAATGTTTAATGACTCCCTGAGAATAGTTTAGCGAGTGATACCAGGGCCCAAGGAAACTTGTCTGGAAGAGAGGAGCCTTCAATGTGTCACACCATAGAATTTGAAATTCTAGGAACCAAATGCTGGCACTACAGGATTGGAGAACCTCTATTTCAGTTACACCACTACGGCCCACGTCCATTATTCTGCTTCTAAAAGCAGAAATTAATCTGCTTACTTCTAAATTATGCAAGAAAATCACATGATTGACGTCCGATAGAGACATGTATGGTGCATTTGATATAGATATATATATATTTTCAACACTATTTGACAAAGTAATACACTCAAAGCCTTTCAGATGCTTCACGTTATAAAAGTTTACCAATCTGCTATTTGGATATGATAGGTAAACAACTTGTTACCTATGTACTCAGTAAGTCTGAGGATTCTTTCTTATTAATTCTTCTTTTGTATAAATCACTCAACTGAAATGATGAAACGTTAGGCTTACGTGTACATTCTGTTTAATGCAAACAGTTCAAATGTGACTGGCTCTGATGTATTTCTGCTAATTCATGTAAAAGTGTGTTAAGTTGGTGATGTCTGCTGTCTGCTGTTATTAAAAGAATATATCTAGAAATTATTATCTAGACACGTGTGTTTGTAAATGTCTGTTTTTTGTTTTTTCCTTTTGTCTTCAAATCACTGTTAAATCTGGATTATATGTGAGGACCACTGTTTGCTGGGAAAGCTCTGACATGAGATCCCTACAGCACAGGTAGTGATGTTTAATATCATCTTTGTTTGGAGTTTTAAGCCCGTTAATCTGGTCGCCCACTTAAAACCAAAGAAGTTTCCCTCACAGCCACTCGAGTGTTTCGATGTACACCTGCTCACACTTGTCTCGTAAACATGCAGGGATTTCCCTTCAAAGTGTAGTATTGTATACATCAATAAAAACTTTATAACATTCAGATTTGGATTGTGGTCTTTATTGTGTTTAGAGGAGACGAGTAAATGTCGCACATTTCGCATAAATTGAATGATGGTAGCTTTTGTCCTGCACTCAGGCCCTGACCTGTGACTCACACGTCTGACCAAACGGAATCATAGTTCAACATGTTGGGTTAGGCTGTGGTAAGTTATAAATACATAAATAAATAAACTTAACTGTAGGTAAGAGGTTAGTGGAGGATTAATCTCACTGCAGGGAGTTGTTCAAAGGCTCAATTATCCTATGTACAAAGCACAGTTTATAGATTCAGAGAATCGTAAATGACATTAAACCATATATTTGGGACCTGGGGTCAGAAGCACAGTGAATGGCTTCACTCTAAACAATATCACGTTTCTGACTGCACATCCATAAATTCACATGTTTTATCGCTACATTTTATTGCTTACTTCAGACATATTTATATAATCACATCTTTCCACGTGGTTCTGAAAATTGAAACAGCATATTAAATACTCATTATATCCAAAACACAAAAACAAATTAATTAAATCACGCATATAGGTGTTTATATTTTCCTAAAATAGATAAAATGTACTGTCCAATGCACAGTTAAAGCATGTGATCTCCGGATAATCAGATCCGCACAGTGAATTTTGGCTTGATTACACGTGTTAATCATTGCCTTGTTTCCTTGACTGCACAATGTATAACCAAGTCCATGGTTTGTGTAACACGTGCAGCATGGCGCCTTCCTCCAGCTTCTCCACCGTGTGGGTGGTGTGTTGTTTCACTTTCAACAGGTGAGGGTTGTGTTGATCTGACGGTGTGTGTCTCCCCCTGGTGTCGAACTCCACACCCTGCACCCCACCCGCCATCTTTGTCTATCCCCACAGTCCAACAACACCACCTGCTGCAGCCGACCGCTGACAAACACACAAAACACACAAACCTTCAAAACTTTTAAAACAACGCGTACGATTATTGTGTTGTTGCTGAGTGTTTAATACGGGCTCAAGTATGTATAGATAGACACTTGTCACGGTGGCCGAGAGGTTAAGGCGTTGGACTCGAAATCCAATGGGGTTTCCCCGCACAGGTTCGAATCCTGTTCGTGACGATCCGCTTTGGTTTTTTTTCCCGTTCCGTTCACTTCACAATAAAAACACAAACACCGGAAACAGAAACAAGTAGTTTACGTTAAAACTACGTAACGTTGCGATCTGTTTTACACCTGAACGCAAGATGTCTACACGTGCAATAAACACGTCATACGACAACGAGCCGCGATCACACGATCAATAAATCAATTAACGAGTAATAATCATAATAATAAAGCGACGCTGCGCATAGTTTCATCGTCGATACTTAAATATCACGTTCTCCGAATTCTCGCGTTGTTGAGAATCCACTCGGTCGAAACCAGTAGAAACCAACCTTTAATTTCTATTCTCTATAATAAAAAAAAGAAAAAGCGCAGCGTTGACTCTGCTCATTGTATTAATAGTGAAACAGACGCCTGGTAATTGTCGGTTTGTGATTCTATTGTTTAAAAACACTCGAATAGAATATTCTATATGTTTCCCCCCCCACCCCCTTCTCTAAGGACGATAATGGAACTGGCCGAGTCATATAAAAGCGACCGGCCGCGCTCACTGACGTAGATTTGGGGGGACTCAGTGGAGTCGTGTAAATAAAGCATTGGAAGCCACACGGCGCTAGCATAAAGCTAACAGCGGAACACAAAGGCGACGCGGCGGATTTGGACGTTTTAAACTAAAATATATATATTAATTTGTGATGGTCGCGTGCTACACGAGCTGCTCTGTCCGGATAGTTCTCCAGCTGCGGGGCAACACATCGGGCTTTGTTCGGAACAGGAACATCAAAGCCCTGACTCGCCATTTGACAGCCTGTCAAAAACTCTCTGATAAAACTCGGGTTATTTCTCTGATCTAATCTAACTCGCTTGGTGCTGTTCTAGCTGTTATTAGCACGGTATCCCCCCCCCCCCCCCCCCCGGTGTGGAGGAAGAAGCGGCCCCCTTATGGCGATAATCGCGGAAGGGAAGATGCACAGGGAGTCTCCTGAAAGAAAAAGTAGGTAGCGAGCTAGCCAGCGGTTAACCCGGGTGGGATAGTTCATCTTTCTTCCGCTGTCACGCTTTTAATCGCCTCTGGCTCGGTTTTAAGAAGCTGACCCGCGTGTTTATTGACAGTTGACACCAGCGTTCCACAGTAGACCCCGGGAGTTCGGTTAGCATTCGGCTAACGGGCTCGTGAGCTAGCGGAGCTAAAGCTAACTTAGCTAAGCGTCGGTCGCCCCCACCCTGAGACACAGTGACGACAGCCAGCTTCTTGCTGCTGCTGATCAACTGACAAGACGGACGCTAAGGGCGGTTACTCCTCATCCGGGCTCACGATGGCAGCCGCCACGACCGAGGCCGTGTTTCTGTCTGAAGGATGTAAAACCCGGGTCGAAGAACCTGAACATCGTCTTCATCGTTCTGGAGATCGGTGAGTGGTTCTGCACACTTATCAACTCGTGTGTGTGTGTGTGGTTTCCATTTACACGTGAACACACACTTCAACGTGTGTTAGAGAAGAATCCAGCAGCTTGTGTCCGGTGTCATGCAACTTGTTCTGCTGTCTCCATCCAGGACGAGTCACCAAGACGAAAGATGGCCACGAGGTGCGCTCCTGCAAGGTGGCGGACAAGAGCGGGAGCATCGCGATCTCCGTGTGGGACGAGCTGGGCAGCCTCATCCAGGCGGGAGACATCATCAAGCTCACCAGAGGGTACACTGGTTCCTGCACTTACCACCTCCAGCTGGAGTTCACACCAGTTCCCCCCCACTGGCTCCCTGTCACTTTGGAGAATTCACTCTTAACTGCACTCATCAACCCCCTTCATTAACAGATCTACTCGTCAGATCTGACAGATTAAGATCTTTCCTGTTTTTAAATCGTTGAACTTGAGACAACAGAACAACAAGTTGTGGAATTACCCACCTACGTCTTCCAAGTTTTGCTGATTCTGTGGAAACACTCAAAAACCTGTTTATAGACGTATCTGTTGAAAAAGGCGTTCAAGTGAACTCGTGGACTCATATTCTCTTTAATACGTTTCTGTTGTAACTTTTCTATGGTGTTTGTTATAACTGTTTGCTTTACTTACTAGTATTGACAGACAGATCAATGCACCACACACTTTAGACGCGTGGCACTGGGAGAGGTCGTTATACATCTGAGCCCCTTGTTTTTATATGTAGGATTAGTAACCTTTTGATTGCACGAGTTTTTAACGTTTGATTTCTGTCTCAGCTATGCATCCATATGGAAAGGATGCCTAACGTTATACACTGGAAGAGGAGGAGATCTGCAGAAGATTGGAGAGTGAGTAGCTCACACACATTTTCATACATCTCCTGATCGAGGATTATACAAGACTAAGTTTTTACAGAAACAGTCTGGTTTCATAAGAGAACGAGTTCCTCTGGCTTTGAGCCACACTCAGCAGCCTCTTGCAGAGAATTAGTCTTGTTTTCCTTTTCTGTATCATCTGTTTATTCAACTTATCTAAGCCCTCTACAAACTTGAATACCACACAAAGATCAATTAATCTTTGGAATGCTGTTGTTCTGTCTCCCCAGGTTCTGTATGGTGTATTCAGAAGTGCCCAACTTCAGTGAACCAAACCCAGACCTGCAATCCCAAACAAACCAGCAGAACAAGTCTGTGAGTAGATTTGCACCCACAACTTGCGTCACATCCCAAACACTTTCATCAGAGTATCCACAGAAAGCATTAGTTCCACTGCGATCCCTCCCTCTACTGTCTCCTCTCAATATCCTGATAGCTTTCTGATGGCCTATATTCAAACTTGTCATGGTTTGGCCTGTTCTGTGTTTTGTCCTCTGTGCAGTCGGATCCCAGTGTTTAGAAGGTGTAGTAAACTAACTCTCTTCCACCATTGTAACAGGGTAAACCGGACCAGAACCAAAGGGGGAACTCTCCGCCCAATCAGAATTCAGGTACAGCGGCCCAACCAGGTCAGTAGGTTTGACCTTTTTATGCAAATAACCACTCCACCGCATCAGGAAACAGCGGAGTCCTTTGTTCTGACTTTAGAGTCTAGATTTCAGCTCTGCAAAAGATCGTATGTAAAGTATTCGCAGCTTGTGTGTACACGAGGGATGTCACGATACCGGAAAGTTAGTAGTTCATACCGCTGCCAAGAACTTTCCATGATTCTCGATACCCAATTCAATACCACGACTAAACAATAAATCCCATTTACTTTAATGTGCACTCCTTTTTTATAGATATATGAACATACAAGAAAAAACAGTGGCTATGTAGCCTTCAAGTAAAAATCACTTTTTAAAAATTACTATTAAGGTTATGAAACAGAAACGCACCTATGCATGAGCAAGTCTGTTCCTCTCTGTCGCTATTCACACATTTATTTAGTTATTAATCGTTGAATCTGGATAGTTCCGGTCACTTTAACCCTGATGTCCTGGCTACTGGTTATTTTCAATGTTTTTAAAATACGTGTCTCATAAACTCCAGGGCGAACCAAACAAAAACAAAGTCAACCCTAAGCACTGCACGGGTCCCAAGAGCCTCTTACCGGTGGTGAGGGAGGACCTGCGGCCGGGTAATGCGGCACAGTACAAGGACACCGGACATGCAATGTGCGCCCCCCCCCCGCCCCGATCCCGAAGCAGCGGTGGCAACCATCCTGCAGCGGCGGGTCGGTATTATACAGTCCCTCCGGTATGAGTACCGTGACATTTTGAGAATTTTGGCATCGACTTGGTACGGAAGTATCGGTTCTCGTGACATCCCTAGTGTACGTGCGTAAAACATTTTAAATCTCAAGAGGACGGGTGCCACAATAAGCATTTTTATAGCAGCTTTATAACCTTGCCATAGTAAAAAGTGTTGCTTATACACACAAACATTTTCTAATTTTTAAAAGTTGTGTCACTGTAAGCCATGACAGTGTAACAGTATTACATGATACCAGAAAACTGAAGCAGCTTAGATACCTTTCTTTCTTTTTAATTTAAAGATGTCTCTTCATGTGTAAGTACTTACTCATGTGTCTGAACCCACAGGTAATGGTGCCATGACACCGTATACCCCCACCAACAACAACCCACCCTCCGGTGCACCCCGTGACCCCACGTACGGAAATTCCGGGCGACCCAACGGTCGGTCACCCGGCAACGGAGCACCACCCTCTTCGGTTTCTGGACCCCCAACAGCCCCAAAGTCCTCAGTTACCATTAGCAACGGCAGGGACCCACGCCGTGCCAAAAGATGAGATTGAGGTGTGGCTGATTCGAGTGGGCGTATGATGTTGAGAGAGGGGGGGGGGATGGATGTCCTTAGTTCCCCCCCTGCCCCCATTATAACTCTCTGAGCCTTCCCGATCACAGCCTAGAATGACTTTCAGACATAACCAGTTAAATTGGGGACTATTTGCATTATTGTTCAACAGGCCATCAAATGTGTCGTGCGTCGTGCAAGTCGTTCTCTCAGCAAGCAGCACAGTGTGACTGTGATCCACCACTCGATGCACGAGCTGTTGAGTTGCGGTCGGCCTTCTCAGTCTGCACCCTTGTCCTCTTAAATCACTGCAAATTGCCAGTTCTGTGCCAGTGTTACCACCTCCTCCTCCTCCCTCCCCCAAAAAACCACACACACGCTGCCCTATAACCCTTCCTTCTTCGAACGACACACCCTACTTGAACACTCGATGCACTTTCTTCTCTTAATTTATGTCGGGGACAAACTTGGCTGTCATTTAATTCAAGAAATCCGTTTCTGCTTTTTTGTGGGAAAAGGCCTTAAAGTTAGCGAGTGAGTTCTCGGACTGAATGAACGAGGGTCTCCCCTCTCTCAGCCAAGCTGCATCCCAAGTGACTGTGAAAAGGACAGGTGTTAGTTTTTGAACTTTTTAAAACTGATTTTCTTTTTGTTTTTCATCCTTAAGACATGTTTTTCCTTGTTTGCCATCAGTTGTACTCCTTCGAGGTGGGACCACTTAAGAGACGGGCAAAATGGTTCACCGAAATAAATTTTACAGTAATTTTGCTGCCACATTTGCTTTTCTGTAGTCTGTCTTGACGATACCACACTTTTATTTATTTAGAACTTTACAAAAGTGTCACGTTGGTCATAATACTACATGTTTTTAAGCTGACTTGTATTGTAATTTGCAGTTTTGCCACAAGTATCAACAGTAGCACAGTCAAACACATGAACCTTCTATAAGGGTTGAATGAGCACTCCAGTTCACTTGCACATGTAGAAGTGGCTTCCCATCCAACTTCGAGTGACGCATACTACAGCACCATCTAGTGGTTGGAGAAATAAACTTCATTTGTTACGGAAGGTGCTCCAAAATGAGATGGAACCATTTTTCTTTTATGACTTCCTTTCTCACAGTAGGATGGAGACTCTTACGCACACTGAAAAACCTCTGCTGTGAAGTTTCCATTTTGAAGCAATGCATTGCGTTCAACATAACCCTGTTTCCGCACATCCTGTTGCACCAAGCACCTAAAAGTCGTGACCCCGGGGGGGATCATGTTGCTCCATTTCACATTTAATGCACTTGCTCGTTCTTCCTCTTCAGTGTGTCCTCGGTATGTAGTAACACAACACTGTTCTGTGAGAGGGAACGAATGCATATAAGTGTAAGGCAGATTTGAGGGAAGGGTAGAAAAAAGAAACAAAACTTTCTGTTGTAAGTGTGAAGCTGAGTTAGGGCTATGGCTTATTTATTTTTGTTCATCTCAATCTCCTATAAACCATGTTTGGATGTGGTGTTCAGCCCACTCATTAATTTTCTCCCTCATCCCACACGCCTCAGAACCATATGTTCAAAACATGCTTGTGGGCCTCCGCTGCCCTCGTGATTAAAAACCTGCAGTGACTTGTGACTGAAGTGGGAATTGAAACAGGAGAGTTGTGGCAGGAAATGTGATGCTCGTCGCTCATGTGTCAAAACAGATGAGTGTCATGAGCGGGGAACTTCCTCTCCCGGAAGCGTTGGCCAATGAAATCATGTCAAATCATGTGGTTTGCGATGTTTTAGATACACAACATGTTGACGTAGGCCCAGTTTCTCCCTGTTGCCCCCATCAACCAATTACGTGGCTTACCGGATCTAATATTTCAAAAATTCTGCGGAAGGATTTTGTACGTGGTAGTTTTCTCTGTGTAAATCTAAAGTGAACTACAACAAGCATCACACGCACGTTTACATTTCTATTATATCCTTCACTGCATCTCTTGACTATCTGTGGATTAGTAGTCCACTGTCTATTTTTAAAATCCATGAACGATTTGGTTTCTCTTTGATTTTTACGTGAGGTTTGACAGCTCATCTCATGACTGATGATTCAGACCATGTTGTGGCTCGAGATCTATTAATAGGGGAAGCAGTGTGTTTCAGGAATAACCAAACAGGTGATCATTGACAATAGCCGGCACAGATGACAAGGCTTCTTGAAAGTGAATAAAAAACAAATAGAAACGGTTAAGATTAAGTATGAGTAAGGACAGAGATGAATAAAGAAGTATAAATATAAAAATATGCACTAGGCAAAAGTAAGCAACATGGCTGCAGCCCAATACAAGTGCTGAATATACTGTGTGGCATGCAATCAGTGTTAACAATTTGAAAAACCTTCATCTGACACAAATAACTGTTAAAAGAACAAAGCATCTACAGAAATATGACGTGTGGAGATTCCAGCTATATTTTAAAGATCTTTAATCATTTATAAAAAATATTAATCATGTCTTTTTTTCTCAAATTTCAGCAAAATCCAAATGAGCATGTGAGTCGGGCAGGAGACGAGCCCCCGGTCAGAGTGATGGGAGGAGTGTAGAGGAACACAAGTGTTTGTTTCCCGTCTCCTTGTGACACAAGTCGCTTCCTCCAGTAAAGAAGACACAGCGATGGCTGGTGAGTGTTTTCATCCTTCCAATAATAACTTATAATAATTGATTGATTGATTTAATACAGTTTGATCAATTCTTAATGCCTCACTGGTTTATATTGCAAGCAACTGGGAAAAAGGGGATTTTTACTGTTCAACATCCTCATTGAAATATTGTGTGAATATTCTTTTTGATGCATTTTAGTTTTGAAAAGAGTAAAAGATGGTTGTTATAAAACAGTAATGTAAAATCATGTAGAAAATATGATTGGTTATACATTGTGAAGTGAGTCTTTTTTATTAATGGTTTGTGTAACAGGTTTATGACCATTTAATGTACTCGTGATGTGCCCGTTGTAAATATGACTGCTCTCTTGTCAATGCTCCGGAGCTACTTCAGAATTATTCCTCGTCATTAGCGAGTCCTCCTCAAACACTTTTACAACATACTGTCACTTTTTACTGTTCGTGAGCTGGACGTTGTGTGCAGAGGGAAGTTAGAAAACTCTGTAGTCATCCTACCTGTTTTATCTACATTGCTATTTCATTGAGGAACGTTGACCAACCAGGATATGAAGCATTGCAGCAACAGAACTGACGTCGTGCTTTTACATTGAGGAGAACTGGCTACAGAGGAAGTGATTGTATGAATGTTGTTGCTGTGATGTAGATCAGCACCTGCACACCTGAGTGTCAAAATCAACAAATCATCCAAGGACATAGAAGAAGACATGTTCAACTGTTCGAGAGACTGAAAGCACACTGCCCCCCCCCACTGACTGCTACAGAGCGCTGGTCGTTTTTATCAAGTGTCAAAATCACACATCACACTTGGTTCAACACTTCCCTGGGCCACTAATAACACACATGCCACTTGTGAAGTCAATAAGATGAAGCCTTCACGAGATATGCTTTCCACAGACGGATAGATAAATTAAGGTTTATGTAGCAGGGTAACGATCATTTCATGTATGTCTAACATTCAATCTTGGTTTTTCTCCTCAGATCCAAACACATCTTCTTTTGGCTTTGACTTTGGCGCCGTTTACGACGAACTCAACTTCACCTACAAAGATGAAGAGTTCATCCTAGACCTTGAGACGCAGCCCTGCAGCGTCTTCTCCGCCTCAGATGCAGTCATGGCGGGAGTCGGTACATTCTACATCCTCATCTTCCTGCTGGCCATCCCTGGAAACCTGGTCGTGGGGCTGGTGATTGGCCTCAGCAGGCAGACGCTGCCGCCCTCTGACCTCTACCTCCTCCACCTGGCAGTCGCCGACCTCCTGCTCGCCATCACCCTCCCATTCTGGGCCGTCTCCGTCGTGTGGGGCTGGCTGTTCGGAGACGCCATGTGCAAAATCATCACCATCCTCCAAGAGCTGAGCTTCTACTCCAGCATCCTCTTCCTGACGTGCATCAGCATAGACCGTTACATGGTGATTGTGCGCGCCATGGAATCTCGCAAGGCGAACCGACAGTTGGTCAGCTGGGGAGTTTGTGGTGCCGTCTGGGCTGTCGGAGCGTGTTTGTCTATGCCGGGCCTCTTCAGTTCTTCAATCTCTTCTCGAAACTCCAGTCGGCTGGAGTGCACTGAAAATTTCGAAACAAGCACCGCCAACGAGTGGCGGCTGGCCACCAGGATGCTCCGCCATTCTTTGGGTTTTGTCATCCCCCTGGCCATCATGCTGCCCTGCTATGGAGTCACCATCCGGCGCCTCCTGCACGTCCGCGGGGGCTTTCAGCGGCAGCGAGCCATGAGAATGATTGTGGTCGTGGTGGTCGCCTTTCTGCTTTGCTGGACGCCGCACCACATTGCAGTGATGGCAGATACGTTTTTCAGGACAAAGATAGTGCCCTACCAGTGCCCACAGAGGATGGCGGTGGATCAGGCCATGTTTGCCACCCAGAGTCTCGGCCTGCTTCACAGCTGCGTCAACCCGTTGCTGTACGCCTTTGTGGGAGAGAAGTTCAGGAAGAGGCTGCTGCAGTTGATGAGGCAGGTTGGCGTCCTGGAGAGAGCTTCAGTGTCGAGGGCCAGCAGGTCGTCAATGTCGTCAGATATCACATCCACGGTCATGTGACAACTTTCAACCATTCAGACCATTTACTGCAGGGATTCACGTTTTTGGACAAGAAAGGGACGGTTTTTCATTATTATCTGCAATATTATTACCCTCACCAAAGTACCTTGAGCATTTCATGAAATGTCTAAATACCTTTTCATACTATGATCCATTTTATTCTGTGTTATTCAACCAGGTTAAGCTGCAACATTTTTTTTATTGTGGTCAACTATTGCAGTCCCATCAGTCACACCTTGCACTGAGGAAATGGTGGGAAACATGTTTGACAAGTTTACGTTTCAACATGATGAGACCTACATGTCACAACACTTGTAGAGAAGCAGCAGCAGAAAGAAGTTCAGACGTCACAGCTCAGTGTTCGACGACGATTAGTGCAGCGTGGGTGTGAATTATCAAGTTTACAAACCAATGTGACCATCCTTTGAAAAAGCATTTTAAGAAAAATTTTTTGTTGTTGTAATATTACGACTTTATTCTCCAAATCTGAAAAGTTGTAATATTATTAGAACAAAGTTTTAACGAGCTCGCAGGAGTTCCATTACTTCTGCCTTCTGGATCCTAAATCACCGATTTCAGTCGACCGCTACCAAAACATTTCCTCCTTGTTGACAATATCTGTGTGGTTCTTTCTTCACAACAGACTCTTGCACATTCCTTCCTCCCACCCGTGACAATGTGATGCTCATGTGACAAAATATGTATGAAGTAATATGTATTTTTGTTTGATGTGAAACGCTCCACGTTCTTCATTTTATCGCAGGCGACAAACGGATCTGATGATATTTACAAATAGCATGAAAGTACGACTTTAGCCTCGTAAAAATCTCGTAATGTTACGACTTTGTATTTCAGTTCTTCTCCCTTCAAGTGGCCGAGCTTCTCCATTGTGATGCTATAGCTCGTTGAACTATCTTGTACAGTACTGTATTGCCTCATATATACGTTTTTTATAGTCAGCTATTGATTTTTGTAGGACTGTTTGAGTTTTTTTGTACGAGCCGAATACAGCAGGTTGTTATTCACACGTGTTTATCAATAAAGTGTCATACAATTATGAACAGTGCTCTCTGTGTATTATTAACATCTTATATTTCTTCGGTCTTCCCTGGATTTAGATAGATAGATAGATAAAGCTAAGCTTCCCACTTACTCTGTATAGTGTATTTATGGTTTTATAGGAACTATATTTTCTGTTAAAAAAAAAATATAGACACTTTTACGTTTATACTTGTAATTAATAGAGCATAATGTGTATTCTGCGAATACTACAGCTACTAATGTTACCACTGCTGACAGGTGTCTGTGTTATTTAGCCTGACCTCTGATATAAACGGGGTTGATATAATAATAGAAGTGCTGTCCACATAATGGAGCACAGCTCATCAGCAGCATAACCCACATCCTCCAGAATGATCAGCGTGATAAACCTACACGAAGCAGGGTCACACCTCTGAGTCATCTGGTCTCAAAGTGTCATGGATGCTGTTCACACTTAGAGCTGCTCGTGTGTTAACACCAGGTTTGAACAGGGCTCTGGTCTGAGGCTCTGGCCACACGAATGAACCACGGAGATTTTAACAACCGCTTTCTAAAGTGCGGACTTTCCAAAAACTCCTCTTTCTGTGTTTTCATGTGTTCATGTAACACGGAGCATTTGGAAAACGATGATTTTGCACATGCCCCCATGTTGCTTTATATAAATAGTGGCTGTATACTAGTTTCTCTGCTTGGTCTAAATTTGGCATAACTACATTAACAAGGTTCAATTGTTCAATTTATAGGTAAAGAAATGATGAGCGACAGTTGTTCTGTTTTTTAAAAAGTTACTACCAGCAAAGGAGCAAGAGCGATGATGTAGGGTATATCGCCACCTACTGGCCCGACGTGTTTGTTTGAGCATTTGAAGTCATTTTTATGTTCTCGGACAAAGCCTTAGTGCGGTGTACCCACTGAGTGTTTGTAGCAACATGATAACGTTCGAGTGTGTGTGTGTGTTGTGTGTGTGTGTGTGTATTTATATCTTTATGAGGACCATTGAGTGTGGACCGTTCAGAGTGAGGACACTTTGGAAACCTGTGGACCGGCCAAAATGTCCAAGAGCTGCTTGAGGGTTAAGACTTGCTTTAATGGTTCTGGTTAGAGTCAGGTTCGGGTTCGGGTTAAGATAGGGGACCCGAGTCTGTTTCCTTTGAAATAGTTCGGGGCCAAAACCGTTTTTCAGACATGAACCCTGGGGAATGTCAATGGAGTCCAGATTTTCTCTTTCACTTATGAAGATTCTCTGCTCAGACACGTGCACAACAAACCTCCGGAGCCTTCAGGTGAGCGCTGGTGCAGCAGGCGGAGGCCGGACGTCACGCAGCGTGTTCCACTGAAGAGATCCCAGAAATCCATCCGATCCATTTACCTCCTCAACTTCAAATATTTCAATGAGGCCACAGTTTCCAGTGACAACATTTTTTCGGTCGTGACATTTTACGAGAACATGACCACCTCAACACAATTGGGAGGCCAACTACTGTGTGTCCCACAGCAAACCCCCGACCCACCCACCCACCTGCCCCCCCCTCTCATTTCACATGGTCTACTGACCTCAGGTTGGCTAAAAATGACAAGGGGGCGGGAGCCTTGCAGTGAGTGGGCAGACAGATCGCCACGCAGCTGTCATTGTAAGGACGCGCCGGGCTGTGACTGTCATTTCCCTGGCAGAGCTAGGGGGGGGAGATCATGAGTGGGGAGGCTTAGCTCCTGGGACGAGGAGGAGGAGGGGGGGTTACTGTGCAACTTGCCGGACAGGACCTGAAGCCTGCAGTCAATCAGAAGCCGACAAATCTGAAGGCCGCTGGGAATAAACTCACTTACGTCGTTCTGCAGAGAAGCAGCACAACCACTGGGAGAAGGTTCGAGGAGGCCGACCAGTCTGGGAACATTAGGAAAAGGAAAACGCTGGGCCGTCACTTCCAAGAGACAAGTCCAGGGAGCTGTTAAGGCAACATGATCTAGTAGGTCTTGCCCTAAAAATACCTCTGGGCAGGAGAGTGGCAGCTTTCTCTATCGACTTAATCAGCTGGCGATCAACAGTTTCTTTTTCCTTCTTTCGACAACAGCCGAGGTCAGAGATCAGCAGTTTGAGAAGATCTGCTTCTGTAGATTCTCTTTAGGCTTTTCTAGAAAAAGAAATGTTGCTAATCTTATATATTTTTAAATGTGAGAACTATGCTTACTGTAATGTATATGTGAAGAGCATTCACTCATAGGTACTGAGGCCCTGACTGACCTTTGGTTTGGAATATTACAAGAGGGCCCCGTCAGTGTTATATTCATACGATCTAGCAGAGGACAGTTACAGAATCCATTGGTCTGCTGAACCAGTTCAACCATGAGGAAAGCAGAGGTGCAGATGACCCTGAAGAAGGGGCGGATGAGGCGGCGGCGTCCCCAAGCCCCATCATCCCCCCAAAACGGTCCAAAGCCAGCGCGGAGCGAGTGGTCGCGGACCCCCGGGGCCCTGGTCACCCCGTTCCGACTCCACCTGCTTTTGTGCGCAAAATGAGGAACGCTGCCGTGGGGACGGGCTGTGACATCCGTCTAAAGGTGACAGTGGCGGGCGACCCCCAGCCCTCCCTGTACTGGTACCACAACGAAGACCTCATCAACATGGAGAACCAGGAGTACGGAGGCCTCTGGATTAGGGATTGCAAACCAAGCGATGCCGGCCTCTACACCTGCATTGCCAACAATCACCTGGGAGAGATTCGGAGCAGCGCTGTACTTGCTGTGTTGGATCTGGGAGAAGGTAACGTCACGTCTTACGTTTAGGTTTATTAGCATTCGGACTAGTTCTCTAATAGAGAGGATACAGTTTCTTTCTAGACTGATTTTGCGGCTTTCGTTGTGGGGTCTAGATCAAAAAGTACAAGGATCAACTGAAAGAGATTTAACATTATCCTCACATACTGTAGCTGTCTCCACTCAGGGGCCCCATCCTTCAGGGGCCCCATCCTTCAGGGGCTGCATTTAAAAACTGTCGACGTCACAGTGGAGCAACTAGCATGTCCTGTTTCGAAGGCTTCCTCAAATGCGACTGACAAATTTGTCCTTTCACCCCCGCGAGAACAAAGGCTCCCATAACCCTGTCTGGTTTTCTACAAAATGATGATCCTGATCCACTTTGGTGGACAATTAAAAGTTATATTCTATTCTATTCTATTCTATCCAGTATCTCAGTTAGGATATGAACTATTGAATCTGCAGTAGATGCTATTTGGATGTTAAAACATGTTTACATTAGAAATATGTGGCAGCAAGTCATAACTTAAATACTCAAATTACATAAAACGTATCTACTTACTTTTTATTCGTGTGAGGGTGCTTCTAGTAGACATAAAATAAAACTAACTGAATTATACAGGGCCTAGAATACATACTATCAAATAATCAACCATATATATTTTCATATATACAGTAAAATAAAGGGTTAGATAGAACATATAGCCCAAAGATTCTTGTTCCCAACACAGAATGTATCTTTTCTCATAGATATTATTCTTGTTCACAACAGGAGGCCATTCCTGCAGTGCGCGTTGAGAAAGTCTGTTAAAATCTAAATGTTTTGTGTGTGTTATGTTGTGTTAGTTGTGTGTTATGTTGTATTCGCTGTTGGAGAGTAGCAGTTGTCGAGGAAGTCCATCAGATTCCCACCCGGCATGCAGGGTCACGAGAAACGAATCATTGTTCAAACAGCACTCAGACTCAAATCAAGGCTCAGAGAGGGTTCGATTCCTCAACGTCTCGCCAAGGCCACTCAGAAGGCCACGGTCCGATCAACAGAACCTGGTCGTCTCCAGCATCTGATCCGAAACCAGTTCACCTCAATCGCAACCGCAATCTGAAAGATGACATTACACAAACACACCCTTCACATATATATATATATATCTGCTTTGGCACTTTGTTATTGTTCTGCAGGGCTCAGTGCGAGTGTGTAGAGTGGAAACTTTACACACTCGAGTGGAAGCGTTTTTCCTGCTGAGTGTACGTGGCAGGCATTTGCATTCACCGAGATGTCAGGACTCATCAGCGCCGACCACAGGTCATATCGCTTCAACCAAAGTGAAGCCCTGGCAAGCCAAAGCCTTTTCTGATGCTGCGTCAAATAGAAGTTGGCGGGGAACATAACAATGCCGGCTGCTTTGAAGCTGCGGCAGGATGGTTTGTGCGAGCCTGGGACAAAAATAAACGAGAAATAAAATAGACTGGACGACGTGATGATGCAGATTCTTTTCTCGTGTTAGTGTGGGCAGCAAGAAGATCTGCTTCCCTGTGTGTGTGTGGGCCACTTGGACAAAGTTCAGATAAAACATAGACTAGGGCTGCGTCCAAAGATCTTCCCCCGACTTCTGGTTCGAGATTAGCTCATTGGCAAAAGAAAATCTATCAGGCGCATTTTCTTTGCACCGGTAATTACATGATTGTCGCAGGATTATAATGTACAACAACGTCAGCAGGTGGAAAATCCCACAATACATTTTTATTAATACTAATATTTTACATTTAGTATAATACTTTTAGGTAAAACGCTTGTTGAATAACAAACGTATTTGCTGCATTTATGCTGTGCTGTGCTGCTCTGCTCTTATTACATATGTTATCGTTTTATGAAATATAAAACTTGTCTGTGTTTATCCTCATGATAATTCAGATATATTTTTTGATAATAAGAAACCGTAGAATCACGAGAGAGAGAAGGCTTAGTGCTGAGACGTGCTGTTCTCTCTCCTCTTGTGTCTCCGCCATTTTTCTTCCTCTCACTAAACACTCAGGCGGCACTACACGACGGTGAACTCACTGTGCAGTGGACTGTGTGGTGATTAGTGAGGGGCTTTAAGTTCTCACAGCTCTATCCCTGTGTCAACACCTTAATAATATAATGCCGTGTGGAATTCAGGTGCTTTCTCATCACATCCTTCAGAAACTGCAGTAGTAGCAGGACTTGCAACGACACCGATAACTGTAGACGACACAAAACTGCAGTTTCATACGTAGACAATAGGTCATAGAGTTCTGCTTCGAGTTAAATCAGTCGATCCATCATCAGACTTTCAGCGACCAGAGCATTACAAGCATTTACTGTCGCTGATGATCAAACTCGTCCTGTGGTCCTGGATGTGTTTGTGTTACAATCAAAACGATGCTGATAATGTGAGTCTATCTCCAACTGTGGCAGAACCTCCGTCACAGTCTCACTTCAGCACGACTCAGATCTTCACTCAAAGGTTTGGAAACGAGACCTCAGCTCAGCAGCAGCTTTCCTCTGACTCTCCATTTTAACCTTCAGTTTGATTCAGCTCTCTGCCGCTGTGCCATGTGCGCAGTCTACAGCTGTCCCATCACTCAATGATAACGCCGCAACCCTTTCTCTCTCTCTCTCCCTCTATCTCTCTCCCTCTTTGAAAATGTCTCTCTGCGCCGCCCCCCCCCCCTCCTCGTCCACCAACTCTCCACAGTTATTTATACAGAGGAATGTGCCAGGCCTTAGATTTTTTTTCTGATGTTAGCAGGCCAACGTCTCTCCTGTTACACAAGAAGACATCACTGCTAATTTTAGCCCGGGCGCTGGATGACGTTTTTTCCCCTCTACTAATCAGGGAATGGGCCAATTTGTAATCCACAACATTCAGCATGAAGACGTGTGTCACCTGGAGTAGTTTCACAATTCATCTAGTCGTCTGAAATGTCAGATTTTTATCTCTGTGCTTTAGTTTGTCTCTTGTTTCCTCTTGAAGGTTCCCCTGTTAACTGCAATGTTTAAGAGCCTGTCAACCGAACAAGCATCGTAGGATAGTGAAGTATAGTATAGTATAACACAGTTGTATAAATGAATGTAAACAAAACCTAAATGTCAAAAGTGAAAGACGGGTATAAAAGAGCTTTTCCACCGCAGCCATGAAATCAAAACCGTGAGCTCATGGACAGTAAAATGCTCTGTAGCGCTGACAGTGAGAGTTGGGTCATAACCCTCCATCTGCTCATCATTCTAAATGACACCTTCGTCAATGCAGATTCATAAAATATGAAATAAATGGTTAGAATATCCTTGGCCACATGGGGGCAGTAGCAACAAGCTGTGAACCAAATATTGACATTATTATCAAAAGGCCATAAATCCAGCACAAAGACCTGACAGATGCCAAAGAGCTGCACGGAGCTGAGGGGGAACCGCAGAGTGGGAGGATTCTCTTCGTGGTTAATCACATTTCAATACTTTAGTGATGGGCATTTGTATTTAGAAAGATATATTGTCCGTTTAAACTTTCCACAGAGACCTTGTTATTGAGAACTTTAGCCGTCGCCCCCTGAGCGTGACCGTGGCGCCTTTCCAGTGTGAGTTCAGCGAGTGTGGTCTTCCTCTTGGTGCCACGAGTGAACAGGTGGAGCTGCACTGACACTGTGGAAATCCCCCACGTCTCCATGTTGCTTAAGTGAGCGCAACAACAAGTTCGTGTTTTTAACGGAGGAACAGCAGAAGGGAAATGAATGAGTTTATTAGAGCTGTTGGACTTTTGCTGTTTTGTGTAGGAGAGAGTTAGTCTCCATGCTCGTGATCTGATGAAGATGATGTAAAGGGAGGAAGAGCTGATTGAAACACAGTGAAGAGCAGTGATGTGTTAAAACGTAATAATGCTGCTTAATTTAACCTCCCTGGAAAAAGGCACTTTACTTTACCAACTCTTTACCGTGTGTTTGAAGTTGGACTCTGACATAACTCCCCTCTGAGCGAGCTGCAGAGCGTGCAATGTGCCGAGTCAGCAACCCTGGGTCCCGACATTATGCTGTGTGGTTTTATTTTAATGTCGATAATCTTCGGCTCCAAACCAATAACACGATTTCTGCAGGTTCTATAAACAGCAGTAATATACAGTCAAGAAAAACAAAAGAATATGGATCGTCCACATCACAGTCTGCAGAATCTGTTTGGCCGGAGCCCATCGGTGGAGTCATGATTCCACCACGTGTGTGAGACATTTGACAGACTTTTGATTTGTGTTGGACCTTTTGATGTGTTCAGAACACTGAGCTGATTCAGGCGAGTTCTTCCTGTTTAGGGCCTCAAAGCACCTGTACCGTAACTCCTCTGGTAGACAAGCATTACATTTCTCCTGGCAAAACGGCTTGAGGAGGCAGCTCCCAGTAGCGGTTTCAAAGATGTACCAATGAGACCGTTCGCCGATGATAAGCATGGGTCCTCGCCCTCTCCTTGTTTTGTCCTGTCAGATAGTGGTGTTAGCATTTCCAGTGGCCAACAGGCTACAAGTAATTTCGTTCTGAAACAGTTGTACGTTATCTGCGGCCATTTTTTTCAGGTCATCCTGCCGTCCCTCGATAGAAGAAGGCAAAGGAATGATGACGACATCATCTTGTTTGAGATGATCCCACGTGTTTTATTTAAAATCGCTCCGAGAAAGCGAATTAGCGTAACGTTAGCATATACTGCTTATGACCTTTCAGAGACCTCTGTTGCTCACTGGCTGGAACAGTGCTGTGGTGCTTGTTTAATATCGACTCATTTATAATTAACTTTAGTTAGAAAATCTAAATATTCCAAAGCATCTCAGTTATATACTGAAATAAAAAGGCATCACCAGCAACAGAAGGACCCCAATTGTCTTACCCCTACGGTTCTTCTTTGTGGGTCGACAACACAACAGCGTGCCGACCCATTACCAGAGTAAAGGACTTCTCCGGCAGTAAAACTGAAACCAGTGAGCGGAAAGAGGCTAAAACGCTCCACTGATCTCAAAGGGTCTGTTACATCGCCACAGCAACTCACAGTATATCTATTGGTAATATAAAAACGTAAAAACTGCAGTAAAGGTGTAGTGTTTTTCATTTCAGTATCCGTAAGTCATTTTGATATTAGATTAAATGGGAAGGTAACCGTAAAATAATGTAATGGCAGCCTCAGCATTTGTCGTGCTTCGCCAGCTGTGATGGGAATATCACTAAAGTCTGTCACACAGCAATTGAGCAAACTAATATCTGTTCAGTTACAGTAAGACACAGGCTAACACACTTTTGAAAGTAAACACTACTGTAGATTTACAGCAACAGTATTTAGTTTTTTATTAAAGTACCTTCAAGTGCCTGCTTTAATTAGAAAAAAACATACATTTTCTCATGTGTCAGGAAACTCTCAGCACGCTCACTCCAATATTTTGTCCTGGGCACAGTGGATCGCAGCTGATATGCCATTTTTAAGTGGAGCTATTTCCCTCTGCTGATTTACGCTCGGCGGTGAAATGAAATGTGTGAGCAGTAAAATGTCGTTTTCTTTCCCTCAGGGTCAGGAAATCTCCCGTCTTTCCAAAAAATAGCGTGCGATAACATCTACAGAGGAGGCCCACTAGAGAATCATTAAACAAGATGAATCAAGCATCGGCAGCGACAGAATCTGTCCGTGCACACTGACACGACAGCTGCACATGATGTGTTGTGAGTGCAGCGGTGAGTGTGCAGCCATTAGATGTTTGCCATCCCTTGGAAACAGGGCGGTTTGTGTGTGTGTGTGTGTGTGTGTGTGTGTGTGTGTGTGTGTGAGCAGCCAGTCGTACAGTATTTACTGTGGGAGAGCGAGCGGAGCTCCAGCATTGCAGAGGAGTGAGGAGCTCCCTGTAGCTGTTGCAGTGATTCTCCCCCCCCCCCCCTTCTGCTCTGCCGACAAACACAGCATCGGCTCATTACACCAGATAAAGAATAAGACACAGACACATGGGGGGGGAGGAAGGGAGGGGGAAAAGAATATCACCCAGTGCTGTAGAAAACTCATCTCTGGGGAAAAAAATCCTGGATCACTCCCACTGGTGTGGTTTGTTTCCCTCCTGCCTATCAGTGTGCGCTGCCGCCTGTGGGGTGGAAACACAGCAGGGGAAGATGCTTACACTGTCGCCGGCTATTGTGTGGACAAGGGATGGAGGGTGGGAGGTGATGGGGGGGCTCCCTCCGAGTGGATGATGTGCATTCAAAAGACATTTCCACCTGCGGATGGAGGATCTGTGCGTCCGAGCTCTCCAGAACACGGCTTCTCTGAGACGAGCTGCTCGAGCTGCAACTTGTTACATAACGGAGCAAAGTGCCTTCTTTCCCTTTTTATTGCATTTGATTGAGGAGCCGTCACCTGCGCGTGAGCAGACCTAACAGTGTAGAACAAGTTGAGCTTTTTTTTTACGTGCGAGTCCGATGTCTCCACGCTCGCATGGTGTCTTCTGTGGAGAATCTCCCGATCTAGGCGTGTAGTAATGGCTCGGAACCCCCGGTGTGTCCTGGGGAATACCCTGCTGCTGAGTATGAGCCAAGACAAAAGAGATTTGTCGAGGATATACCAACAGTGGCCATGAAAACAAAATCCACAGCTTGAGAGAGAAATCAGGCAAGTACGATTTTCAACTTATCTTTGTGAATTGCAGCTCTTTCATTTTCTGATTTCCACCGTATATGTGGATTGCACAAGACTTGAATATTTAATTTGTTATACTGTTTGTTTCATAAGCAGTACTACTCAGGTGTCAGGTGCAGGGGAGATGAAGCCGCCTGTGCATCCCACCAACCTGACACGAGATGAGACCAGTGTTATTGTTGACACCAGCATCGAGAGCTCTGGTTAGAAACCAGCAGACTTCAGGCTCTGCCGCGCTGCTTTGACCCAACTTCAAACACACAACGCACAACGCGGTCAGACTGATGTTGCTCACGCGAGGGTGGACGCACAAAACAAATGCATTCAGTTAAATTATTCACGTTATTATTTTGACGTAACCCTCGTGCGAACTAACAGAATTGAACAGATCAAGAGGAGGATTGAAAGACAACAGCATGTGCAGACTGAGCGGTTTATAAACATACTTTCCTGGACAGTACAGTGAAATATGTTCAGAGATGCTCCACGGAAATCACCAAGACCGTCAGTAGTCGGATGAGGAATCAGCCTCCGGCGGCAGCGGCCGATGTTTGGGTGCGTCCGGTGTAGACAGCGGATATCCGGGCTAAGACTCTTCCGTTCCTCGTACACTGTTTACAGTCTGACGAGTTTCTTTTATTTTACTATCTTTTATTAAGTTATAGTCGTATCTTAACGTCTTGAAGAGAGGAGGAGAGCTCTGGGTTTTCTGATGGAATAAATCATGGTAAATCAAATTTCTCACAATTTATTGATGACCTGTGTTTCTTCCTGGAAAATAATTTTAAATTTTACATTCACTGTTTCCTATCAAAACATATTGAGACTGTGCTTTTCTCATTTTGGCAGGTAGAGAAGCCATTTTAATTGTTGTCATTATTTGGAATCTATATCTTTGGAACCAGTATAATTGAACTTTCATGCAACAGGTGTAACACAGCCTCAATTGTAACCTTTATATTGTAATGATCAGCCTTATTTCTACAACTTATGATCAATTGATTGAAACATCAGATAGTTTGAGACAGGTGGTTGCCATGGCGAATAGAGCTCTTACCAAACCAGTTGCTCTACTACTGGGATCCCCTGGATGACCAACCGGGGACATAGCTACCAACAAGAGCAGCAATTTAACCCGACAGACATTTCATAACTTTTCTGATTTGAGAAATGATTACTGTAATTCACATCAACTCTGGTTCTGTAATTGAAATGTGGAGTAAGTCTGCCGCTGCTTATTAAAGCTTTGGGACAACAGTTGTAAAAAAACAGTTTGGATTATTCTCACATTGTTTAAAAGACTCATTAGACGTGCTCATTAACTTCTACATTTGCAGAAGTGCTCTGTTAGATGATTATGTGCTTTTCTGGAAAGATTGCACATCAAACATCTGATAGCTTTTCATTATGAACCTGACATTTTGTTATATGATGTAAATATTGCGTGAATGTGATATGAATGTTAGATTTTATAGCTGAGAGCGACGTCATGTTGACAATGAGAATCCAATAAACAGATTTTCTCTCGAATGTCTGTTGAATTTTGTCTTTGCACTGAATTCATATGAGAATCTTCAGCACATCTCCAGTTCAAAACTATTCTATTGTGTTCCTTACTGCAAGACTCCTTTTTTTAATTAAGTATTTCCACCTACGTCGTAGCAAACACCTTGTGAAAGCTGCTGGGATGCCGGTGACTCAGGAGTTCTTCCTATTTTGAGTTCGACCGATGCCTGAATGTGCAGGAGTTTCTCAGTCTGAGATAAACAGTCGTATCTCTGAGGGTTCAGCTGCAACAATCTAAAGATGAATTCCTTAAAAGCACATCTATTTAGCTCATTTCATATTGCTGTCCTTAATATTCACTTGCAGATATATATACGGATGAATCATGAATGAGAACGACTCAGTTCAGCCGCAGCATATTGAATACCTTTAGCTTAGCCATGCTAATGAGACCCTGAGGGGGACAACTTTCCAAGTGGAACGACCGTTATAATAAGGTAGAGACAGTTAAATGTGCAGTTCAATGGAAATCTTTATTTATTTGATGAAGGCGAATGTAAAAGGGGATGTGCAGTTGTTTAACTACTTAATATGGTGTTTCATTTTATGTTCTGGGATTTTGTTCTAAAGATATTCGCCACAAACACCTAACAATATTTATTAGGGAAAATATTTATACTGGCATTGATTGAAGTGAAAAACTATTTATTACATACGTTATTTTCTTATTTCTTCAGATTCTGAAACAACAGAGGATGAAGGTGAAGAACAATTTCAGACCAAAGAAGATAGTGGGGAGGTTGAGGACCAGGCTGTGCACACAGGTAAATACCACGTTTCCATGTTCTCCTGTCGTCAATTTGTATTTATTATTTGGATCTATCTATTATTTATGTGAGTGAATTATCTATATCTATTGATCCATTGTTTGTATTAAAATGATGATTTAAGTGCAGCTTTTAATTCTCCTGTTTCACACTCTGCTGATGCCCGATGCTCACTTGTACTATTTTGTCATATCTCCTCTTCACATGAGATGCAGGGATGAACAAATGGTCAGAAGACGATTATAGAACACGTGGACATGAAGATCACTCATACAGGCAAGAAAGAATCATGCAAATAACCAGACAGACCTCATTGTGCTCCATCCTAAAATATGTTAACCAGAATAATTTGTAACAAGCATTGATTCCAACAAATTTTCTTTCAAATCCTCTCCTTCAGGGGCCAGTCAGAGGATTTCTCAAGAGAATCTCCGCCCCAAGTCCTCCCACCCCCGTCCCCGAGACTCGTCAAACGCCCCTCCACCTCTCCAATGCCAAGTCGCAGTGGCACAACCACACCACTCAGCTTGCGAAATAAAATCGCCGGGCCAACTGACTACCAAGACACGGTGCCCGGGGAGTTTGAGGAAAAGGTTAAGCAACCAAGGTCAGTGTCTCAGAGTAACACCCAGGACTCTCGTCCACAGACGCCACAGAGTGAGTACTCCCGCAAAGAGTTAAACCCCAGACCGTCCCCGAAGCTTACTAGGGCAAGCTCCAAGGTTTTTGAGAAGGTCCGTGGCTTAGAAGAGCGAGACGAAGCCTCGATATTCCAGAGGGATCCATCTCTGGTAGATCCTGGGCGGGGTTCAATCTTGCTGGATCTGTTGATTCCGATGATGGAGGAAGTCGGTTGGGCATCTCGAGAGAAAGTTCACGGGAAGATCTTCGGGAGGCTCTGAAAGAGGATGCGGCCGAGCGAAGATCTATGTTTAGACAGAGAGCTGCTTCGCTGGAGGACAAACCTCGCTACTCCCAAAAGGTGCAGGACATTGAGAACAAGTTCACAGAGGAGCTCCAGCGCATTAAGAAACTTGTTGGGAAACCTCACATGAAGAAATCGTTTTCGACTGAACAGCTCACCCTGAAGGGCAAGCAGCGGCAGCCTTTCAGGAAAATTGAACCTATTCCTCCCCAGGTCCTTCAAAAGCTGCAAGAAAGGGAACGAGTCCAGTGCGCGAAGGAACAGAGAGAAAAGGATTTAAATCTACAACCAGCGCAGCAGCAACAGCCGACACAGCAGAAGCAACATAAGTCACCACCTCAGAAGACGGAGATCACCGGAACAACAACTGTAACCGTCAGCAGATTCGGAGAGGTTGCAGGAACCCCAGAGTCAATGCAGTTGTCCGACTTACCTGGACAACGATTGGTGAGGGAACTAAATAGAGTCAGTCCCGTTACAGAACATTTTCAAAAGTCCTCATCACCAGCATTTTACCACCAACAGAGGGCAGAGTCGCCGAGCAGGAATGTTGCTGAGATGACTTTACGCAAGGTTGAACGAAGGCCACCGAGTCCGCTTGTACAAAGGGTATCTCGCATGCAGGAATCCCCGCACTTCCAAGAGTCTCTTCTGCAAAAGGATGAAACTTCAGGGAGAAAGACACCAATAGAGGTAGTGTTGAGAAAAATCGAAAACAGACCTGAGAGTCCACTGGTACAAAGAAGGGTCATGATTGTGCAAGATCTTCCTCCTCAACCGCCTCCGAAACCTCCGGCGGAGGAGAAGATGGAGGTGGAGCTGTCCAGACCAGCCTCTAAGATGAGAGTCCCAACGATTATTGTTGAAGACGAAAAGATGGAAGTGGATGTTCCTGTAAAGACAAGTGGGCTGCAGCAGATGACCACCGGCGCCAAAGAGGGACAACAGCAGAAGACCAAAGGAAAGAACCGTCGCCTCGACCCTTGTCTCCGGAGTTAGGTTAGATGTGTTGTATTTCTCCCATTGAGGCTCCAGTCTGTTTGTTTTTCATGTTTAATCAACCAGCTACTTCGTCTTTTCTAAACTGTGCAGATTCTTCCGATGATTCGTACGTGTCTGCCGGAGAAGACCCGATGGAGGCCCCGGTCTTTGAGTTCCCCCTGCAGGACACCGCGGTGTCCGCTGGGGCAGATGTGCTGCTAAAATGCATCATCGGTGGAACCCCCACTCCTGAAGGTAAAACTATTAGCTTTTTATTGTGTTTCAACAGAAGAAATCTCAAATATGCAAGTGGATTAATTTGTCGTCTGTGTGTTCTTTGCTGAAGTGACCTGGACGAAAGACAACATCGGTGTCAGCGGCGTTGCAAACTACACCGTCAAAGTGGAGGGTGAACGACACAGCATGCTCATCAGATCAGCCAAAATGAGTGATGGGGGAAATTACTGTGTGACGGCTGTGAATCAGGAGGGGAAGGCGACCAGTTGTGCCGCCCTGACAGTCAAAGCAGGTAAGTTTGATTTTTTTGGGGGGATATCAGATGTAGATACCCCAGAACTGCTCTGTGGTCGTTCACTCTCAGTTTCAAGCTTGAATTGTTAAATCAGTGTTATTATGCAAAGGTGGTTTTATTACCTTGTGAGTAAAAGTGGCTCCGCAGGGCAGTTTTTAATTGTGTATAAGATATGATCACTGTAAATTAGAGCAGTTCAGATATAAGAAAACACTATTGCTCTTTCTGTTTTACCTCCACTGAAAACAAGCCAACATACCAAAGGATAATTTTCAATTTGTGGTGTAGATTTAAAAGGCCTTATTGTCCATCTTTAAAAAAAAAAAAAACATCTTGTGGTTTCTCTCCACGTCGGCATTGTGTTTCAGCGGATTTCTCTCCTGCCCCCCCCCTGTTGTCATTACCTCTCAGAGCAGAATGTGTGTACCATAGATTCCAGCTGAACAGCCTCACTTATAGTTACCATAGCAACGCAGAGGCGAAAACTGAACCTGTAAATTGCCCACTGAGGCTCACTGGCTTCCACGCACTGTGAATCCACTATTGTTTGGATATCACATTTGACATCTCACATTCTAATTATATTGTGAGAGGGGGGGGGGGGGGCTGCTTAGTTATTTTTCCCTCCTGTGTTCTCATTGTGCTACGCTCTCTGTTACAAATAATAAAGTCTACAGATGCAAATTGTTCTTTGACCCTGTTGCTTTAATAGAGTCTGTGCAGGAGCCCAGAGGAAACCTGGGTGTGCCAGTGGACATCAGCAGCCCCATCACATCGGACGAGGAGTACCTCAGTCCCCTGGAGGAGGGCGCGGATTTCGGAGGGCCAGAGCCGAGGCGACCTATTGACACACGGTTCAGGAAACCCCCGGCATTCCTGGTGAGACTACAGAGCTCATTAAGAATACATCTAGCTAATTCCATTCCCACGTAGAGGAGGACATTTGTCTTTTGACATTGACATTTATTCAATTGCATCTTTGACGGGTTCAATGCAAATATCTGTTGTGTGGTCATCCCATCAACACATGTGTAATTAGAACTAAAATTGCATCTGTCAGCCTCTAACTTGCATCACAATTCACACAGGTAACAATGAGTGATCAAGCTGTCATTGAAGGACAGGAAGTCACCATGTCTGTGAGAATCAGTGGACAACCCAAACCCATGCTCTACTGGTAGGTGCCCTCACTTCCTCACATGAAGCTCATTGCTCCGTCTTTCCAAGAATCATTAAGTAAAGTCATTTCATATCATTCTGAGAACACAAAAATATCAACTTTTCCTCCATTGTGCATTTCTTTGCTGGATGTTTCTATTGGACGTGCACATGTTCAGCTAACTCTTTCCAACCCAACCCTCTTCATACCTGCCGGAGGAGTTGAATGAGTGTGTGCTTGATAATCCTTCATTGCATTAATTAATCTAAAAGGCTCTGAGTGCTATACGAGGGATTTGTGTCTTGTTTTAAAATCCAGTGACAATTGTTCGATATAATTTTGTTCCTCTTTAGGCTGAGGGACAGAGTCACAGTAAAATCCGGCCCACGTCACATCGTGCGTGAGACAGAAGACGCCACTTTTGAGATGACGATCAAGTCGGCAGCGAGGCCGGACTCTGGCGTTTACACCTGTAAGATCATCAACGAATACGGGACAAAGCAGTGCGAAGGAAAGCTAGAGGTAAAAGGTACGTAACCGACACTGGTTTAGTTGTTAGAGGACATATACACTGATGTGTCCTGTAACTTGCCCCGAAACCACTGTTCAGCTGTCCCCTAGCAACACTCCTCAGAGACTGTCCTTTATTTGCTCCCAGCTCCACCAGTTGAGCCGGGCCTTAACGTCATCCGCCCAGTCAGGGACATCACAGCCAAGGCCGGGGAGACAGTTTTGTTTGAGTGTCTCGTCATTGGACCGAAAGACACCGATGTGGACTGGCTCGCCGATGGGAAACTGATCCAGCCGGCGTTGCTCAACTGCAAGATGCACTTTGACGGAAGAAAGTGCAAGTTGCTGCTCAACTCGGTGCACGAGGACGACAGCGGGACGTACACGTGCAAGCTCAGCACAGCCAAAGGTCGGTCTCAGGGACAAATATCGCAATGGTCGCAATGTGTGTAAGAATTAAAAGCAGTTTATGTATCTTCCTTTCCACTTCTTCTTATGTCTTTCTTATTTTCTCCGTGCTCTTCAGAGGAAGTGACCTCATGTGCCAAACTCAAAGTCCTCCCGTCCTTTGAACCTCTGTTCACTCGCAAACTGGACGTTCTGGAAGTGATTGAGGGGCGCAACGCTCGATTCGACTGCAAAGTCAGTGGGACGCCGTCTCCCAAGGTCACGTGGACTCACTTCGGTAGGATGGTACTTTATGGTGTCGTCATGAAACTCAAATTCTGCTACATCACCTGTTGGAAATGCTTTTTGGATCCATTCCTCTGTTTCTTGACCTTTCTCTGTCCATTTCTCAGCCTCTGTTTGAAATGAAACTGTTTGAATACAAGGTCATTTCTTCTCTTTTAGACCACCCGCTCATAGAGAGTGAGGACGTACGTATTCTTCAGGAGGGCGGTCGCCACTCTCTCATCATCTCTCACGTGGCCAACGACGACGAGGGTTTCTACACCGTCATCGCCTGTAACAGTCACGGCGACGCAGAGAGCTCCGCTGAACTGTACATACAAGAGCCGCGGCCTGCCATCTCGTCTCAAATGTAAGAGCGAGTTATTCCTCGGGTGTTGGACCTCAGCTCCTCTTTCTGTGTCCCGGATTCCAGGCGTCAATTTGTTTCATTTTCTACTTTTCTCATCTCAGGGCAAAACTCGAGAAGATGCCGTCCATCCCCGAGGAGCCGGAGGTCCCAGAGAACGAGGTGGAGCGTTTCACCATGCCGGACTTCATCAAACCCCTGTTTGACCTGGATGTGATCGAGGGGAAGGAGGCTGTGCTCAAATGCAAAGTGGCCGGTTTGCCGTACCCCAGCATCGTCTGGTTCCACAACGGCAAGAGGATTGAGAGCACCGAGGACAGAAAGATGACACAGTGTGAGTGTTTCAAAATGGATTAACATTCACCCAATGTTCCGGCCTATCAGCGTTTCTCGAGCACTTCTCACACAGGTCACTTATAACAAGGACATACGAGATCCAGAGGAAAATGTACGAGGGTAGTTTTTAGCCCTTTAATAGATCTGTGATGCATTTATCCTTCTGGTGACAGTCATGTTGGATGCAGGATGCTAAAGGAGGATGCTAACAGACTATTGCATCTTTTCATCATCCCTCCTCTGCTTCCCTCTGCAGTTCGTGACGTCCACAGCCTGGTCATCCGCTCTGTGTGCCACGCCCACGGCGGCGTCTACAAGAGCGTCATCTCTAACAAAGTGGGCAAAGCCACCTGCTATGCTCATCTCTATGTTACAGGTAATTATTTTTTACTGGCTAACTTCACCTGGGACTGTTTCTGGTGTCGGGGGTCCAAGACAGTTTGAAACACTAGGTGGCACTGTCAGCCACGTACAACTCATAAATGACTTAAAAAAATATATAAATTGAACTATGCATTCTGTAACAGTGTCTTGAGAGAAAGGCAGTTGAGAAACATTTATGGATTTATCTATTTCCATTGTTGTCATTTTCAGATATCCTCCCTGACCCTCCTGATGGGACTCCAGTGATAGAATCCATCACTGGGAAAACCATCAGCTTAACGTGGAAGAAACCAAGGAGGCTGGACCCATCCATTGGTATTTATTAATAAAATATATTTATTTACTTTATATTAAATAAATCTATATATGCAACCATCCAAACACATTTGATACAATGTATTTTATCACACTCTAAAGATGCAAAGGTTTTTAATACAGACTAAAATGACAAGGACATACTGATGTATATGAGAAATACATATAATACACACAGCCTAGTGTAGCCTATTACAATTTGACTCTTATACCATTCAAGCTTTCTTTGGAACTTAGCTCATAAAATTACTATAATTTTGAAAGTAGAAGAGTTTCATTCTCACATTGTTGTGTAGAAGCCTATTGTGGATTATAAACTGTGCGTGTGGTGTGTGTGTGTGTGTGTGTGTGTGTGTGTGTGTGTGTGTGTGTGTGTGTGTGTGTGTGTGTGTGTGTGTGTGTTTTAGATCCCAGCGGCCTGATGTACGCCATTCAACAACAAGCCCTGGGCTCCATCCAGTGGACCATCATAGCCTCTGGCCTGAAGGAGACCACCTACACCATCACCACCCTCTCCAAAGGAGTCCGCTACGCTTTCAGGATCCTGACCATCACCTCCAAGGCTTTCAGCAAACCCTCCGCCGCCACGGACCCCGTGCAGCTCCTGGACCGAGGTACATTCATGGAGGAACATCAACTGATCCATTACTGTGCACAGGAGTTAAATATGTTAAATGTGTGCACTTTGATTTTCCTCAAGGTCCCTATCTCCTGGAGGCTCCAGTGATAATTGATAAGCCAGACATTGTGTATGTGATAGAAAACCAGTCTGTCACCATCACAGTTACCCTCAATCACGTCAACGCTGCTGTCATCTGGAAGAGGTATGTGTGTCTCTGTTGTCATCTTACTGTATCAAAAATGTAAAAAAAAACACACACATAATTTGTCATTACTTTCGTTATTAGGCTACAACTGTTATTCACCAATAAAACTACAGTTTTATGTGTCGCTATGACTCCCCTTTATTTAGTGTGCTATTGGGTGGTAAAGCTGCCCCCTTGTGGACCCTGTGTGTAATAGGATGGTCGGAGTGGATGACCGACGAGCACAAATACACTATGACAGAATGACATTCCAGAGCAGTGAATAAAAAGTCTATTATTGTGTCCTGACTCGTACTGAAGCAGGAGCCAAACATCCACCACACCTGTGCAGTGACAGCCTGCCGCTGCTCTCCTCCAGCTATAACTTGTAAATCCTGGTTTATAAACTGTTCTGCAGAAGGGGAGTGGTCCTGGCCAGCAAGCCCGGCCTGTACGAGATGGCGATGCCAGATGACGACCAGCACACGCTGAAGCTGTTCAAGGTGAAAAGCGCTGACGTGGGAGAGATGGCGTTTGTGACCTCCAACAAGTACGGCAGTGACAGCTGCACCTTCAGCGTGGAGCTGGCAGGTAGGCTGTCTGTCTGTCTGCCTACCTGTCTGTCTGTCTGTCTGTCTGTCTGTCTGTCTGTCTGCCTGCCTGCCTGTCTGTCTGTCTGTCTGTCTGTCTGTCTGCCTGCCTGCCTGTCTGTCTGTCTGTCTGTCTGTCTGTCTGTCTGTCTGTCTGTCTCTCTCTCTGTCCATTCATCTGATCCAAACGTAATGTAACTCTGTGCTGTGTCCTTGGATCTCTGTCCACAGCTCCACCAACTTTTGAAACGATCATGGAGGACCTGGATGTTTGCTCTGGAGAGACCCCTCGCTTCGCTGTGGTTGTGGAGGGCAAACCAGTCCCTGACATCCTCTGGTTAAAGGTGTGTTGTGTAGTTTGGGGTATGCATGATCTCCAGAGGAGGATCCCCAAAGGGGTTATGGGTAATCTTCCAGCTCCGTTGTTAAGTTGTTGCCTTGATGCCACCAGCCTGTGCTGCAGTTGCAGAATAAAGAGTTAACTTGACAGCATAGACGATTAAGTCATGAATCCTTGAAGAACTATTGTTGAAACTTGTATTGTTTGTCCTCAGAATGACGTCCTGCTGTGCGAGAGCAGTCATTACACGTTTGTGTACGATGACAATGAATGTTCCCTGGTGGTTCTGAACGCTCGTACAGAAGACTCCGGGGTGTACACGTGCACGGCCCGGAACTTGGCAGGATCTGTGTCTTGTAAAGCCGAACTCACCATTCATGAAGGTAAGAGGCCAGAATAAGGCAAACAGGCCTTTGGCTGTACGGATGACATGTTGTGGACAATGTAATTAGTTGGTTGTACAGTTTATTAGATGTAATCATTGCTTTCCCATCACTGTAGCCATAAGAAAAGAGGATCCAGTGGACGATGAGCAGACTATTCGGAGGAAAATGCGCAGGCTGACGGACTATTATGAAATCCATAAGGAAATTAGAAGGTAAACTATTTGAAGCACTGACTTCCCAGGAACCAGTTTCATCAAATTAAAAGTCTTCATGTCCTAATCCTGCTGTTTTATACACATAGAGACTAGATTGTAATAACTCTTATCATCTTTTTTTCCAGGGGAGCATTTTCCTATGTGAAACGTGTGACCCAGAAAGTGGGCAAAATGGAGTACGCAGCGAAGTTCATCTCCACGAGAGCCAAGAAGAAGCCCTCGGCTCTGAGAGAGATGAACCTGGTGTCCAAGCTGGACCACGAGAGAGTCCTTACTTTCATGACGCCTTCGAGAAAAAGAACGCAGTCATCATCATCACCGAAATGTATCCTTCTCGATTATTACTTCTTGTTAAAATGTAAATAAAAATGCATATATATTGTTACATATTACAAACAATTAGTGCATAATGTACACAGTCCCAGAGAGAAGATCCTTAATTAGTCTTTAAAGATGCCATGAAGAGCTGCTTGACAGGTTTACGAAGAAATCTACTGTCATGGAGTCGGATGTAAGTTCATCTCCGACCTCATTTTAATGATGTAAATAATTGATGTAATTTACAAATAAATAACACATTTGTGTTTTGCGACCATCAGGTACGATCCTGTATAAGACAGCTCCTTGAGGGGCTGGACTACCTTCATCATCTAAACGTCATACATCTGGACATAAAGGTAGATACATCTCCACTCTCCCACTCTTTAATCAGACGGTTTATATTCATTTTGTCAAAGAACATTTTTTGAATATTTGGAAAATGATCAGGTACTTTGATTGAAGGACATTATACGATATTGTTTTCTTATTATTTCCTCAGCCTGATAACATCCTTATGGCCGACCCTCACGGGGATCAGATCAGAATCTGTGACTTTGGCAACGCTTTGGAAATCACACCCGATGAGGCCCAATACTGCAAATATGGCACGCCTGAATTTGTTGCACCAGAAATTGTCAGTCAGACCCCTGTGTCCAAAGCAACAGACATCTGGTACAGCATCTCTTCAATTTAGGACAAACTTTGTGTTTGGTTCTGTTCTAAAACACCACACTTACCAAATTCTTCTCTGTTTTCCTCTAGGCCTGTTGGAGTTATCACATATCTGAGGTGAGTAAACTCTTTTTTTTTATTTCTGTCATTATTAAATGTTTACCTGTGGGTACTGGTCAGTAAATGTAAGTATTTGCTTCTGTTGTAAGTCTGACAGGAGTTTCTCCATTTGCTGGTGAGAACGACCGCAGCTCTGTGCTGAACATCAGGAACTATAATGTTGCCTTCGAAGAGAACATGTTTGCTGAGCTTTGCCGGGAGGCTAAAGGCTTCATCATCAAACTGCTGGTGGCCGACAGCTGTGAGTAGCTGTGTCTTCATTTTCATTTATTTGAACTGTTTCATGGAGCAAAAATCATATATTTATACATCATTTAAATTTGCAACCAAAAAATTCAGGAATGGATTCATACTGACTGACACATGACATTATCACTATTAATAAACTTAACATAAAACAACTTTATAAGTTTCGATTTATTTTTATTTTTTTAAACCCAGGTTAATCACAAGTTACAGGACAATTTTTTCCTCTCTGCCATTTTGTACTATGCTGAGATGTTTCTCCTTATCGAGTGGAAAAAAGACAGTGTTGCTCATGTTTGTGATTTTGTTTCAATACTTGATGCTTATCAAACCCACATTTGGTTTTTTTCATGTCTTTTTTCTTTGGTCTTATCTGCAAATCTGCAAATAAGACAAGACTGAAATAAGCCATTGTTTCCCTTTAGGAGACCTGACACTCAGGAATGTCTGCGACACCCCTGGTTCAAGGTAAGACAAGACCACACTGTGGATTATCCACTGCCTCGGTCTTCACTTATTTATACTTAAAAACACCACAACATCTCATTTATACTTTTTTTTTAATTCAATGGAATGTGTATTTATTGTACAGACACTTAATAAGGGGAAGGCCATAAGTACAGAGGCCCTGAAGAAGTTTGTATCACGCAGAAAATGGCAGGTGAGGGATATTTTATTTCCTATTTGTCATTACACTCAGAATACCTATGAATATTTCAATCCTCACATTTTTCTTTCATTCTGTCACTGCATCATATCCCATTTTTTACAGCGTTCATTAATCAGCTATAAATCAAAAATGGTTATGAGGTCCATACCCGAATTACTGAATGACTCCTCCAGCCATATCTCCATCGCAGTCCCCAGGAACCTTAAAGAGGGTTCACCTTTGCCATCATCATCCTCAGATTCTGATGAAGACATTGATGAACTGCCTTTTATTCCAATGCCACTTACCATGGAATTCTCTGGATCAAGGGTGTCACTGAATGACATCCAGAGCAATGAGCAGGAAACAGGGAAGCAGAATGGAACAAGTAAATGGTCTGGGTCCCCTGTTCAGGCACAGGAGGCAATGGAGTGTGACCCGAAAGAAACGGATAAAGAAGGAGTCGAAATCACAGGTAAAGGCCGCCAGCGCAAGAGGTCAACACAAGACAATGACAGGGGTTCCTCGGATGAGGAACCACCTGCTGAATTGCCGCAAAAGTCAGAGCTGTCCAGAAAACCACTGCGAAGGGGTTCAAGTATGGAGTCAGACAAACCAGAGGGTGGACGACGAAGAGGAGAGCTTAGACGTGGGGGCTCCGCTGACAGTGCATTGCTGCTCCGGATTCCACCTGAGGAAGGAGCTGTAGAGGGAAACCAAGATGATGGCAGGAGAGTTCTGAAGAAAGCTGTCTCTATGGAACTACCAAGGAGAAGCACCAGCCCAGGAACTGTAAAGATGAGTCAAGAAGACTATGCACTTAAACTTGACCAAATGAGGAAGCGACTGCTTCGTGGAGGGTCAGTGGACAAAAAAATGAGTGGACTGAGAGGACCACTGCTGGAAACATTGGGAATGGGAGATGAGACACGTGCAATTTCCTCTGATCGCTACTCTCGCACTGCTCGTTTAGGCCCACCGCCACTAATCAGAGCTGCATCCAGCGATTCACCAAGGGATGAACTTCCCAAACCCAAAATTCTGCGCAAAAGCGCATCTTTCAGTCAAGGTGATTCAGAACCTATAGCTTTACACCGCCGGTCTGGAGCTCCTCTGGAGATCCCCTTGGCTCAGGTAGAAGAAAGAAGGCTAAAGGAAGCTATATCTATGTCAGCTTTGACTGAGCCAATAAAGCTAGACTCCCGCCCAGTGACTCCCAGGGAACCTTCACCAAGACCACCAACTCCAGAGTCGGTTGTGCAGGAGAGTCCTACCAAGACAGGAAGTGAGGAATCATTAATGGAGAAAGAGATGAAGTCCAATGAGACTATAAGTGAAAAGATGGATGGGTCGACTACAGATGGTAATTTTGATGAGCGATCGAGCACAAGTGGTTTCTCAGAGAGGGACATGAGCATATCAGAAGAGCCAATGATTGAGTCAGAGTACATGGACCCGAGGAGTCCTACACCTCCTCCTGTGGCCCAAAGCTCTAAACTAGAGGAGAGAATGGAAGAAGAAGAAGTAGAAGTAGAAGTAGAAAAGGAGCATGAAGAAAAAGAAGAGACTATGAAAGATGAAGAGGAAAGAATTGTCAGTGTGTCTGAATCTAAAACTAAAGAAAATGTAGAAGTTAGTGTAGAAAATGTAGAAGAGGAAGTAATTATGCCTGCTAAACCTTCTGAGATGATCATAACCACAAGCTCAGTTATGCTGAGACCAACAGTAGAATATTCCCATTCCTCAGCAAATGTCACGTCAACTCATGGAACACCGTCGCCTCCTGCACGAGTTGTTCTTCCAGATGGAAGGACTTCAGCGTATGCCAGTATTATGCAGACAATAATGGTCCCTTCAGTTCAGCCTCCCAATGACCCGACATTAGGCCCCTCTACACCAGATGTGGTTCCAGCCCCTTCATCAGCCGTAGTATCAACTGAAACATTTTCACCCACATCTTCACCTGCTAGCATTCCCTCTGCTTTACCAGGTGTGCCAAAGCCAGCCATTGTGTCAACCACTGAGCACGCTGCTGTATACTCCAGGGTAGCTTCACCAGAAACGATCGGTAAAGAACCCAGTCCACCAAGGACTACCACACATTCCTCATCCCAACAAGAGCTTTCAAGAGGAGTGGACTTTGAGGACATTAGCTCCGAAGAAGTATTTGAGGCGCGCTTCAAAAAGCGTGAGTCCTCTCTCTCAAGAAGCCTAAAGTTTTTGTCACGGTCTAAGAATGATGACAAATCCCAAGCAATTCCCTCTGACCCCACAGAGTCAGGTGAGGAGATCTACAGACCTGGGCCAATTGGTGCACCATTGGAATTGGCATCAAGGAGACTTGAAGAGAAGTCAAAGTCAGTCCAGGACCTTCGTGAAGCTCAGAAGGACCAAGGCTTTATGAGGAGACTCTCTTTGCGCCTGAAGCGAACTCCATCAGCTGAGCGCAAGGAAGAAGTGACCAAAGAAGATGAGTCAGCTTCTTCAAGAGGAAGGCTTTCTTGGACTCTTGGTCGACGAGGATCGCAGGAAAAGAAAGAAGTGGAGATGACGCGCATGGATGGTAGTGTTGACACAGCGGTGGCACAAGATGAAAAGGAGCTTAAGAAACCTAATGAATCACCAGTCTTGGCAATCCGAAGGAAGATTGAATCAACGGTGGCTGGGATCTCTACTAGAATCCGTAGCTTCTCAGAGGAAAGGAGATCATCAGAGGAAAAGGAACAAAAGAGGACACCCATTCTGTCCATGCTTCGTCGTGCAACCTCTGAGAGCCGTGGCATGAAGGCTCCTAGTGTTCCTCAGAACCAGCTGGTGTCTCAGGCCAGTAATGGCACCTCATCAGAGTCGCTCGACTCCATGTCCAGCTTAAAGTCAGATGCATCAAAAGGTATGAGGCAATGACTTTACTGTACTGGAGATTTAGTTTCACATATGTGAAGATGACTACTGACATTAATTACACTTTCATACATTGTTGATGATTGATTAATGGAATAGATTCTTTGTTTATTCAAAGGTGTGGAGGCCGAGCGCAGATCCCGCTGGGATAGATGGGGCCTGACCAGAGGGAGGCGGGACAAGACAGTATCACAGCCTGACATACCAACAGCAATCTCCAGAGAAAATAGTTCCTTGCGTTCGCGCCAGTACTCAAAACTGGCTTCTGGTTAGTTGTTCATATCTTAAAAGTTAAACTGTTGCAATGAGATACCTTTTAAAATGTGACATGCTACATAGTCTACCAAAACATGACATAAATGGTTGCAAGATCACAGTGAGCCCTGTAGCATTAATTTCTTCGTAAATCTACATTTGACGCCTTCATCAAGGCTTCTGAAACATGTACCAATTACATAGCAATATATTCCAAGTCAGACCGAGTATGGATGTACTTTAATTGGTCTAATATCTTTGGCCACCAGATTTCCCTCCAGTATTCCACATCAAGCTGAGAGATCAAGTCCTGCTGGAGGGGGATCCAGTCACACTCAGCTGTCTGCCAGCAGGCAGCCCCCACCCAAACATCAGCTGGATGAAAGGTAGAGATCTCTGGTGTAAATAAGACAATGCCTCCTAATGTTGTTCTCGCAAGTGGATGGTCAGAATCACATTACTTGCTAATTACAATCATTTACAGAATAATCTTGGGTCTATGAGTGCAGAGACATAATTACGGCAAATGTTGCCTCTCAGCACTGACTCACAAATGGTACCATGACAACAGAGGTTGAGTACTGTGCAAATAGATTCTTCCAGAGTTAAAACATCTCTTTGAATGTCTTTTAAAACTTCGTCAATATTCCTCAAAGACCATTTCCATACATGTATGTTTCCTCAGATAAGAAGCCTCTGGAGATTGATGCCAGGATGAACATGATCGCCTGCCCTGATGGTCGGCAGCTGCTGATGATCATGCACACAACCAAAAAGGATGCAGGGGTTTATGAGTGTGTGGCTACGAATCCCCTCGCCTCTATGACCAGCTCTTGCACGATATCCCTTGCTCGTAAGAACTGAGACATGCCTCACTTTTTTGTTAGCTATTTAAGTGTATATAATAGTACGATATATAAATAACAAATAGACAATGGAGATCCTGGGAAGTAAGTAAGAGTTCATGAACAGATGATATGTTATACTAGGTGTGATACTGATTAAATGCAGTAGTATTAAATACTGTTGTTTTGCTAATACCTCTGTATTTGTTTTACCAGGCCTGCCTAATCGACCTGGGACCCCTGAGATTCCTCAGAAGTACAACAACACAGCCTTAGTTCTGTGGAGGCCCTCGGACACCATGGCCCCCTGCACCTACTCTCTGGAGAGGAAAGCAGAGGGTCAGTCTTTTTAGATGTCTCTAGTCAGATGTTCCATTTTTAGGATTGATTTTTTTTTATAAAAAAAATATAACAATAACTTAACTTAAAATTATATTCCTATTGTTAAATAGACATAAGTGCAGTGGGGTCTTGACCATAATATTTGGTTTGTACCTGAAAGCTACAGGAAAATGTCACAGTACTGTAGGTATGCATGTATTTCAGTGTGCAGTACACCTACTCCTTCACCTACCAAACAAGCTAATAAAAAAACATGAAATCAACAAGATTTTATTAAAAGACTTTGAGGTTGCTATGCCAACATCTGGGTTATGGCATTCAGTGATGAAGATGACATTTTTTAAGGCAACATTGAAGCCGACATGGCTCACAGTTTATGTCAAAATGTATCTGGAGGTAGTGTGGATATAATTATCTTTTCTTTTGTTTTACTCCCCAGGTGAAACCAGCTGGCTGATCGTGGCAACAGGGGTCGCCGACTGTTACTACAATGTGGTGGACCTGCCGGCTGGGTGCCTCTACAGGTTCAGGGTGGCATGTGTCAACAAAGCTGGCCAGGGCCCCTACAGCAACCTCTCAGAAGAAGTGGGCCTGGTTGCTCCAGGTATGCGTTATCTTGCAGAAAATCACTGACAACGTTTTTTAATGCCAACCCCCCACCTCAGGGCCCCTATTGCCTGTTGCAACACCCCAGTGCACGAGTGAGGAAGCCACTAGTGATAGCCTTAAAGGGCAAAGTCTGTACGATGACAAAACACAGCATAAGATATGATTCACCATTCCCAAACAATCCAGTGTGTGTTGGTGAGATATCTCACAAACGTAGAGCCATGTTTTGAATACACCAGAATCTGCATATAAGATCTCTCTCCCTTTTTTGTTCCTCAGAAGAACCAGCAAAATCCAGTGCTGCTGTGGTGGTCAAGACTGTCCCTGCGACTACTCCTCCTCCCCCTGTGGTCATGATGTCATCCATGAAAGTGTCTCCCATTAAACCAACTCCTAGTAAATCCACTACACTTGCCCAACCCGTCCCTGCCACAACAGCCCCCACAACATCTGTGGCTAAATCTGCTTCTCCAATAACCATCAAACCTCCTCTTCAGGCTGATGCTAGCCGTCCTGCTGTCACTCCCTCCATTAGTGTAGCCCCCCCTGAGCAAGCTGTGGTTCAGACCACCACAAGTGTTCAAGCCACACCAGCTAAAGCTAAGACCACCCTTAGCATCAGTGTGGGCAAACCCCAAAGCAAGTTGACGGCTCCGCCTGTTGTTCCACCCAAACCCAAGAGTCCTGTAAATGCAGTCCCTGGAAAAACCAATAAACCCCCAACTCCTGTACCAGCCCCTGCACCTGTCATTGGGAAACCCATTTCATCCGTGCCGATGTACGTGCCAGCTGCAACTGCACGTGCTACCCCGCCTTCTCAATCCAGTTCAAGACCGACAACCATCCCTGCTGTGACGGTTACTCGTGTGACTGTTACTCCTGTGACTGTACTCCTGTGACTGTCACTCCTGTGACCGTCACTCCTGTGACTATCTCACCAAAGGTGGTGGTGGTGCAGAGTTTGACGCCTGTGGTGCAGGGAGGGGACGGCTGGAGTACCCCGTCTGGGCGGAATACCCCAACGGGACGGGTCACCCCAACGGGACGGGTTACACCCTCGGGACGCAGGACGCCACTGGGCAAGCCTGGTGAGGGATCTCTGCGCCAGGGAGTTCCACAGAAACCTTACACCTTCATGGATGAGAAAGCAAGGTAATGATTGCTGACAAATGTGTAAATGTGGTTGGCTACTACAGTATAAATAAAAAAATCTTTAAGTACAGTATGTCCTGCTGAGATCCCTGATTAAGGCAGAAATTCCATTAGCGTGATGTCTTTCCTAATTTACTTTATTTCCTCAAACAAACACAAATTACAAGCATCGGATTTGGGAATAGTGGATTTTAATCAATCTAGCCTTTGCTCCTCTGTTTGCCTGCTGAGTTAATATCCTATCCCTCTCACACAGGGGTCGTTTTGGTGTGATCCGCGAGTGCCGGGAGAACGCCACCGGCAACCTCTTCATGGCCAAGATCGTTCCATATGAGGCAGACAGCAAGCAGACAGTGCTGCAGGAATACGACATCCTCAAGTCCCTTCATCATGAGAGGATTATGGCTCTGCATGAAGCTTACGTCACACCGCGCTACCTGGTGCTTATCGCCGAGTACTGCAGTGGAAAGGAGCTGCTCCACAGCGTCATAGACAGGTGAAGCCAAACTGGAAGCTGTATTTGCAGAAGTAATTGGTTGCTCATCTGATTTGATTAAGCAGAAACATAATATCTTAATTTAATTTGATTCATCACTGGGTACTAGCTTAAAATATTCCTTCTGCAGTCACTCAACAAGCTGTTTTCTCTCAGGTTCCGTTACTCCGAGGATGACGTGGTGACCTATGTCGTGCAGATCCTCCAGGGTCTGGACTACCTCCATACCCGACGCATCCTCCACCTTGACATCAAGCCAGAGAACATCATCGTCACCTACATGAATGTCATTAAGATCATAGACTTTGGCAGCGCTCAGTTGTACAACCCTCTCTTCCTCAAGCAGTTCAGCCCTCCTATTGGAACACTGGAGTACATGTGTAAGTCCTGCTTTTCTCAGACCTCTGGGAATCGGGGGAATTCGTGCTACAACTACACTAATACGTTTTACATTTTAAAATGCATCAATTTTGCTATGTACACGTCTGGCGTCTACTATTCTATACTGAGTCCGGTGTTGTGTTTTAGTCTGAATCGGTAGAAACAGAGACCTTTGAAAACTATGACTCCTGATTGGGTCTCATCATTATGACTCAACTACCAGGCTGGTGCAAAACACTTACATTGCGTGTGCACATATGTTATTGATTCAAAGAGTATGAAGGAAAAGTCTTTGCTGGTCTTGATCTTTTGTTATCTATTTATACGATCTTGTTATTTCTGTTCTTGAGGAGGTTTATGTAACAGTAGGTGGGCGCACACAAGCTATGAAAACAGAGGAGGAATATTTAATAAAGCTGCTGCACCATCACAAAAACAAAATCAAAAATCCTAAACTATAGTTAGATGACTTGCAGATGAAATTACTTGTGAAATAATGACTATGCATTTTCCTCCTTTCTTCTCCTTGCAGCTCCTGAGATGTTGAAAGGGGATGTGGTGGGTCCTCCTGCTGACATCTGGAGCGTGGGCGTACTGACTTTCCTCTGTGAGTCTCGCTTTCACAGCTTCCACTCAGCAGCTCCTCTTTAAATAGAAATGTTCTTTAGGTGAAATGTGCCGGCTGCATTTGCACTGATATCTGGTTTCTTCATTCACAACTAACACGATGAACCAGCTGAGTTGATACTTTTAAAATGCCTGTTTCTTTAAATTTGATCCCATGCGCTGCCGGGTTCATTAAGTTTAATACACTGAGTTGTTTTCAAACATTTGCTGCAAGTTCCAGTGTCGGAAAACACAGCCACACTTTCGATTGTTTAGCTTTAAGTATTTTGTTGTTGTGTCGACTCAAGTTTGAGGTAGCTACTACCTAGCTGTAGGCTAAAGGTACATGCTGAGACATGTAGAGAGTGTGTTTTCACTTGAGTTAGTGTAACTAGACATGTTTATGCTGCCTGTAACAGGATTATTATTACGATTACAATAACACTGTAATAACACTATTACAGTACATAACTCAAGCAGTGAAATGAGGCACTAGAATCTGTGTGGTGATTTGTGAGGTTTTTCTTTTTTGACTTGACAAATTCTCTCACTGGTTATACAGGTTGAGTGGCAGGTCTCCTTTCTTGGAAAATGATCCTCAGGAGACTGAAGCCAGGATCCAGGTGGCAAAGTTCGACCTCTCCAAACTCTACCAGAATGTGTCCCAAAGTGCCTCTCTGTTTCTTAAAAAGATCCTGTGTAGCTACCCCTGGTAAGTTTCAGTCCTTTTGCTAATTCCCATATTGAACATCATTTCTGAACAGGATCTGTAGTTAGTTCCTCACTGTCTGGTCTTCAACAGGGCCCGTCCATCTATTAAGGACTGCTACAATAACGCCTGGCTCCAAGATGCCTACCTGATGCGCCTGCGTAGGCAGACTCTCACCTTTACAACCACCCGTCTCAAGGAATTCTTGGCCGACCAGCAGCGCAGGCGAGAGGACGTGGCCACCCAGCACAAAGTTCTCCTGCGGTCCTACAAGAGCTCGACACTAACCCCCACCAGCCCCACCGTGCCAAACGTGCCAGCCTCACCCACCACACCCGGTGCCCAGTGAAAACAGGCTTCCAAACACCAGTGGTTGGGACTGTACAAGGGGGAGGATCCTCAGAGTGAGACGGTGACTTTGGGGCACGAGGTGCAACGGCCCCTTCAGGTCTGAGAGGTTGAACTTGTTTCAGAAGAAGAGAAAACTCTTGAAAACAGCAGTGACTGTGATCTACAGAAACACTCGACTCTTTTTCTTCTTCAAGAGAAATCTTTCCAAGAGAATCTAAAAGAATGATTTCATGTCAAAAGAACTCTTACAACCTGACTGCATTTTATAGTTTGGACCTTGTTCAGACAGGCAGGATGGTGTCTTCAAGTTAGTACCTCAAGGTTTGTAACTTTGCAAATATTTTGGATATTCTTTTTCTTTTCTTATGGTAAACTCCACACTGATTACAGGGGACACATAAACGCATTTGCTAACCCATCGCGAAAGGCTGAAATTGCTGTTATGGAGTTTTCATTTTAATGGTTTAATTGAAGTACAAGTCAATCACAAGGTACAAAAAAAAAAATACTTAGCACAACTCCAAAACAAGGTCTACTGAAACAATGATGCCTTTTCCAGCGTAATACATCGACGCTCTTATGACCATAGTCTTATATTCAGAAGCCAAATGTTCCATCGATGATGTCTAATTCTCTGTCCTTGATTAACGACAACCTAGGATGCTAAATATCTTCCTCCATTAACAGAGGCTGCATCCACACAACTACGTTTTCATTTGAGAGCGCATCATCTCCTCACTGGTTTTGCCTGGTGTCCACACTACTTCAGAGTCCACTGATGACCCAGTTTTAGTTTGAAAACTTTGGGGCTGAATTTTTTTCTGGACATAGCGATTCGTCAGGCACTGATCACATCAGCATCACAGGAAAAAACAGGCATTAGCCTCGGCTACCAGTGTAGAATGCAACATGGATAATCAATTTGCAAGCGTTGCTGACCCAGCTGTCATTGCTAACAGCTGTTGTGGAGTTAAAATCTGCATTTTTTTTACAACATAGAACTGCTTACATGCATAGATGAGGTATTATTCAAGCAGTCTGCAACTATTCTGCAACAAACAAGCAAATGCTTCCTGTTTACACCTGCATGTGCATGCCCAGTGTACCTGAGTGGTCACTTGTTATATGTTTTAAGGTGCGTTAGTATGGACGGGGATTAAAACTAATACAGAGCCAAATCGCTTGTGTGGACAGAGATGGTTTTAGTTTGAAAATGCCGTTTTCAAACAAAAACATAGTAGTACGGATGTAGCCTTAATGTATTACATTAATATTCGCAGTGTAATCTGTGCTACCTGAGTTTTTATACTGCCACCACACCTCAGATGATGGTCAAGACTGTAGCAGCTCCAGAGAGAACGCAATCTGTTTCATTTAGACTTTGTAAAACGTATATATTCAGTTGTGAAGATGCACTGGTGGGTTCTCTACAAGGGCTATTTACAAAAGGACTCTTTATACTCAGCACAAATTTCTTCCCCAATGTGACATTAAGTGACTCCATGCAGTGCCGTCGCTGTGTTGGCGCCGAGCAGACACTCGTTCCTTCACCACAAATAAGCTAACAAACACCACATTGGCTTCCAATTCAACACATCACTCTTCCTCTCAGCCCAGTGTCGAGGATACAGCTGATCATCCGCTCAGATCGATATCCACAGATTTTAAATGACGTTTACACGTTTTATGAGTCACTTTTTACTTTGACTGTACATAGAGAACTTTGCCTGAGGTCCTCATTAAATGTTAGATTGTTTGGGGGGGGGGGTTAGCGGTAAGGTGAATAACGTTTGAACCCACTGGTGATATAAGGGTGTGTCTAAGTGCCCTTAAAGAGTGAGTCAGCATAAAAATACCTTTTACATTTCATTGACAGAGAACGTTGATGAAAACATTGCTGATCTATTTTTCAAATGCTAATAGTTAAGCTACTGCTTTTTTGGGGGGTTACACAAATTAGTTTTTAAATGGCACAACCTTTTAGATATAAAGCAAGGAAGTTGATTTAAATTGGTTATAATTAGCAAAAAAATTAGACAAATTATTTATTACACCTTTAGTGTACCTTTAGAGTAGCATACACCTTTATAGCTTCCTGTTCATAGACGTTTACATGGCACTGTAAACAGTGATGAAACCAAATCAGTATCTAGGCAACATTACTGCCCATACGAAGCATTCAATCAGAAATCTGAGACAATCCATACACCTCAAGGAAAAGTTTAATTTAACGCACTTTCTCTTGTTCCATGCTCTATGTATAAAATGTATTGAGGTACCTTATCTACCTCTTCTTAAATAAGTCAGATAACATCATCATCAAGTGTGTAAATGAACAGATTCCTGCCTCGTTAACTGGTCGATATTAAAACCATTAGAAAAGACTCTGTTTACGCACCAATTAAACACATTACATGGCCCTTTTCAGGGATAATACTGAAAAGTGAAAGTTGACATGTATTGACACACTTGTCCCTTGGGTAGATTGAATATGACTCAGTTGCCTACTGCTGTTTAAACGTAATGCATTGTACGTATTAACAACTGATTCTAAATGTTTTGCATTATAGTCTGTTTCCAAATGTCACATCTGAGAAAATATCTACAGTCATATCCCCCTTTTTTCCTGAGGATGGCTCGTTCTGAATACTATAGTTCCCGAAGTCTGTCCTTAAGAATGACACTTAAGAATTAGATTTGATTTATCCTCATTCTTTTATGGTAGTATAATGTATAATTTCTGATGTATTGCTTTGCCTTGTGGGGGCAAATTCAGTTTGCAGATTTCAGACATTAGCACACATGTCACGTGTCCTGGTTTCAACCACAGATTTGCACGCTTCCCACAGAATGTGTCATTTCTGTGACAGTAGATTAAGTTTTAAAGAAATGAGATGCAGACCCCAACGCTCTTGGTCTTGTTGGGTGTAAAACTGCGTCTTGTATCAAACTATGAGTTGTTTTGTTCTGTGTATTGACTGAAGGATGTTGCTGGTAACTCTATGAAATTATTTTATTAGCTCTATATATTATTATGCTATTGCTAGATAAATACTAACTTTTTTCTGCAGCTCTCTTGTCTCTCTTTTGGCTTCATCGTTTTCCTATGCAGAGTAAAGTTAATCACACAAATGAAGTTGTTTTAAACCTGAATGAAAACATGCAAGATCAGCATGATGGTGCAACGTTGCATAAAATCCAGAATTTCTGTGCACTGTATTAGCTCCGTTCTTTCAATCACACGAAATGAAACTACATCGGCTTGTAAGCAGACGACGGGTGTTTTGAAAAGAAAAGTTGTCGAACGCTCCACATTTTGTATTAAAATCCTATGACGTATTTTGTGGGATGTGTTGCAGTGCCTCGTGATGGATATTAGACCCACAGAGAAAATAGTTTGGTACACGAATTATTTTTGACTATATGAATGTGACTGCTTCGTGTGTGTGTTTCACAATTTGTTTATTTATTGAGTGACTGTATTTGTTACAGCTTCTGCTTTTTATTTGGTGAACTTTCTGAATCTGGCATGGACAAGGCATGACAGCTGTGAAGGCTATTAACAATAAAGGCACTATGACAAATGTATGAATACGATGTAGCCATTTGTATCAGGTGGTATAAAAGGTGGTTACAAGAAAGCTGTTAGTGCTGAATTTAAGTTGGTCAGCTCAGGCTGCACCAACTCCCTCTGAATGACCCTGAAGTCAAGCAATTATCTGCTTGTTTCCACCAGGGACGACTCACACATTTCAATCCACTCCCTCCACTACTTAAACAACCACCAGCGAAACTATTAACTGCTCCGAGGATTCTCCAGAGTGTTTGATGTGAATCCTAAATAAGGATGTGAAAATGTCTCGGAACATTTGTTGTGTTCAGTCTTCGGGCCTGTCGTGTGTTAGAGTCTTTCCTCATATCCAAAGAAGGTGAAGGAACAGGGTGAGGATTTTTTGTCATGATCCTTGAAGACCTACCAAGCCCCCCCCCCCCCCCCCAGACCTGCAGATATAAAGCATGAGGCCATTTATTCTGACTGACTCTGGAGTCGATCAGGAGCAGTGTGCATCTCCAAGGTGAGAAAACTGAGGGTGAGTTGCATTTGAAACAGTTTTTCTACAGCGAGGACGGTAGATCGGACGATAAAGAACATTGTTTCTCTGTGATACGTGAGTGCTAACCAGCTCTGACTGCTGCAGATGTCCACAAAGGCTGCACCCCCCCCTGGATGCACCTGAACATCGACGATCCTCACGTCCAGGAGGCTGCGATCCGAATCCAGGCTTCGTATCGTGGACACCGGTACTAAAATCTCCAAGTCGTTTCACTTTCTTTAACATTGTGAGATGTTGTGAGGCCTTTTTCAACATTTTCACTGTTTCCCGGGGCCATAATGAATAGATATTAATGCAAATAAGTTAGACACATGTAGGAGACCTATATCATGAGTGTTTGAAATTTGGTGGAGCTTGGTTGAAAGTAAGGGGACTTTTAGGCCTTGGTGGTGGTATGTGCTCTACTCTGTGATATTCTGGTTGATGACAAAGTGCCTTTTGAGCTCTTTGAGAGTTGTCTTGTCCTTGGATTTTGCCTTTATACTTGTTCAGATAAACTGGGTCATTTGAAAGAAAAGAACCCACATAATAATCAATAGGTTTATATTCTTATGTTTCCCACACAGGTCACGTAAAGAGCTGCGGGAGAAAGGTCCTCCAAAGATCCTGCAGGAGCTCAAAGATGTGGTTCTAGTCGAGGGCAGCGCCGCAAAGCTGGAGTGCAGAGTTAGCGCCTTCCCCGATCCTTTCATCGTCTGGTACAAGGACGGCAAAGAGCTGAAGGATGGTCCCAAGTATCGCTACGTGTTTGAAGACCCAGATTTCGTGGCGCTCGTGGTTCCAGATGGGGTTCTGGCCGATCTGGGAAAATACACCGTTACCATCAAGAATCCTTTTGGACAGACGTCGGGATCAGCTTGTATTCTTGTGGAGGGTGAGAACAAACTGCTAATCTTAGCAAGCGTTTGTCATTGCTGTGCTTTGCATTAGTGCCAGTTTGAAAAGCCAATTCATCAGGGACGGTGGAATCAGAAATGAATCAAACAGCTTTCAGGTATAATTAAACATTTTGAGGAATATGCTTGTTTTATTTTCAGACAGAATCAGATGTTAGAGGTATGAATAGTCACTCTAGTGTCTCCTATAAGTGAAACCTCCCTTAAGCAGTACCCAGTAGTATTTGATAAATCATCTGACTAATGGAGTTCTTGCATCTTGCTCTCTTAGTCCCTGCTAAAGTTTCCAAAGGCCCAGACAACCTAAAGGCTAAGAGAGGAACAACAATCGTGCTCAAGGCTGAAATAAGGGGAGAACCACCCCCAGACGTCGCCTGGCTTAAAGATGGAGACGACATTGAAGAAGACGACAGGTAGGCGAATTCAACTCACTTGGAAAGACAAATACACAAACAGTGGTGTGAATAAATGTGCTGCGGTTGTCTTTCAGGGTTTTCTTTGACGTTGGAGACACAAACACAATCCTGACCATCAAAAATGCTAAGGTGTCTGACGCTGGCAGGTATGAGGTGTTTGTGGAGAACAATCTAGGCACCGACCAGTCCTTTGCTCGTGTGGACGTCCTCCAGTGAGGTCCCAGAACTACACCACAATTCACCGGTTTGCTCTGCCAGTGCTGCCCAGTGGACAACACACTGTATGAACATCCTTTTTAAAGCTGTACATGAAATCATGATACAAAATTAAAGGGTTTTTTTTGCTGACTGATTGTGTTTTTAAAAATTATTCACTGTGCTTTGTGTGATTGTGAGAGTGAGTGCAATATTTGTTTCAGATAAAAATAGTAAACACTAGTGATGAAATTAATCAAGTGTCATGTGTACAATCTGAGAGTCTCTGCCACCACCTAGCTGTGATCAGAAGAATTACAGGTTCAGGTGCTGGTTATGGCCATATCCCAGCTGTGTGTGTTTACAGTTGTCAATACACATAGGGAGTATATATACACAACTTGATTTTGAAATCAAGCATTGCAAGTATACTTCATGTATATATATATATATATAAATATATATATATAATCTATCTCAGTCACATATATTGATTAGTTACACCTGCGCTTACCTGTATCTCATGTCAAGATGAAGGCTGTGAAAAATAGTTTTTTATTAAGTACTATAGCTCATGTTTATCATTATCTGTCTCCATAAATTTTATAGATTTATAGATTTATAGAGATTCAGTTCGAAAAACGTGCAGCTGCGTTCAGATTTCACGAGGGGACTCTAAAACAACAGTGTATACAATATAGTATTAAGTCAAAAAAATTGAAAAGTGAAAATAAAAATTGATTTAAAAAAGTGTATTGTAAATAAAATAAAAAAGATGGTGCCTGATAGAAATAACCACAGAAATGAGAATAGAATAAGCAATAAAATAAGCGGTGAGACTAATATTTAACAAAAGTGCCAGTAAGTAATATGTTATATTTAACCTGATATTGAAATAAAATCTAAAATATATATTTCAATGTGTGTATGTGTGTGTGTGTGTGTTCCCCTTGAACTTGAGAAATGTTTGTTTATTGTGCCCCCCACCACAACATCCGCCCCTGCTTGCATCCATTAAATAAAATTATAATAATAATAAAGCCTGAATAGTTGGATATAGAAGTAACAGTTACCTTCCTCCCTGTGTGGCCACTTTAAACACTGCACTTCCTGGTTGGTCGGTTTCAAGGCACCCCCCACTCCGTCAAAGTCTGTGAAGTTCAACCAGACGCTTCGCACTAAATAAAACTTTTACTTAAAACACCAAACTTAAACGTGCACGTGTCCCCCCCCCCTCGAACAGCGGGAAATGAGGGGTTTCAACACGTGTCGTCCCCCCCCCCCCGCGCACACTTTGAACGAACACGGGGGAAACTTATCAAAAGAAAAAAATTAGAGTCAAAGCAGCAGAAACATTCTCGCTCGACACAAGGAAACGAGCTGCAGCTGCAGTGAGTGCACGAGCCTCACATCCTGTATTGTGACTTTAAGACCGGGGCTTCCTTGAAACCGCCCGGCTCCGTTGTTAGCGTGAGCAAAACTTGTGCACCGTAACTTTTTTTTTTACTTGGAACTTTAATGAACAGGTATTTAATTTTTTTTGTTGGGGGGGCTCTGATCGGCGCAGTTAGCTCTTCTCCTCTTCTCTCGCTCGGCCGCGGCGGTTCTTCTTCGCCCAGTATGCGTGTTTGCAGACGGGGAGCGGCCGCAGTGACATGCATGTTGTTCATCTGGCCCTAACCGCCCGGGAACGGACTTCTGAAACATTAACGCTAAAAACAAACAAACAAACAACAACAACAACAACAAAAAACAACGCGGTGCTGTGAGAGAGACGGACCCAATGGACCATTCTCCGTCCATTATAACGCAAGTGACCAGGGAGGAGGAGGAGGAGGAGGAAGACGCTCGCGGTGAGGAAGGTGAGTTTCTCTCTGTGTGTGTGAGGGGGGGGGAAGTTTTCTGGAAGTTTTCAGCTGCGCATGACACTGTGACCGGGACACTCGGGGCGGAGAGGGGTCACTGCTGTCAGCTGCTGCTCCCACTGCTCCCACAGACCCACCTACACTGGTTCCAGTTATACACAACCACGTACATGAAGAACCCCACCAGCCCCACGGGTTCTTCTCACTGTTCTGACCCGGCTCTGAGTTCCCTGTGCCCGGTGTAGGCCCACAGCTGTGGAGAGCAGCCATACATGTAATGCAAATGTGATTTTAAACAAGCATCTGAAAGTGAATGTGACTTAGTTGCGTTGCGCAAAGTTCGCGTTGAGTAATGCGTCCATTCCGCGGGGGCGGGGCCACGGGCGCTGACAGCTGACTGTCACTGTTGTTTATGGCCGTTGAGCTACTTCAGCTCATTATTTATTCATTCACTTTCACAAACCGGCCACACAGAGGATCCTTTGACGTCCTGGTGAAGTCTGACACGATGTGTGATTGTTGTAGTGATCGGAAGAACACAGGCTGTGGGCCTTAAAGCTATGAACCGTGTCAGTGGGGTTAATGTGAGGCTGCAAGCATTTACATGTTCAGGTCAGAGGTCACCGAGAGGGTGGTTCCTAAAGCTTTAGCTTGTTGTTTCTTGAGATAGTAGTTCATGGTGGATAAGATACAGTAAGATTTGATGAGAGGAGGTCAAATAATATATAATGAGATGTGATACAATGAGATGAAAGTGCCAGTGGGTGCTGGATCCTTTCAGCTTCTCATGAGTCGTCAATCCTTGAACTCAGTTTTAAGAACAAGACATTTTCCCTGAAGAATCGGTTTATTCTGGAAGCTGCAAACGACACCAGTGGCTTCAGTGATGGTGTTGACATCAAATTTAGAAATGTTACTGGTCATTACATGGAAAATCGGCCCTAGTCCTATAGCAAATGTCCATAAAGTGTGTGAATGAGAGCTCACCTTGGGCTAGAAGACGTCCAGGAGCTTTAACAAGAGCTGCTTTCACTGGAGATGCTCAGCTGACTGGAAACATCGCAACACCACAAACCTGTGTAATGTTGACGGTAGAGAAGCGGCCATTGATACAAGTCTGGCCTCCCTTTCTGTTGTAGAAGTCGACTTGTAGATGAAGCTGCTCTGTGCAGTAACTCACTGGTGGAAAAATGTTTACTCCGAGTATAATTACTCTGATTATTGATCATCGCACTTACAGTAGGTCGGAGCACAAGGGCCCTGTGTTTGACCCCCAGGTCCTCTCCAAGTATTTATTTATCTGTGTATTTCTCCGCTGCAAAAGTGTTGAAATCAATCAATACATGTAAAATTGATGAGCCCTAATTCGTGCAGCTGCTAATAAAAGTGCCACCTAGTGTTCTCCTAAAATTAGGGATGGATCCATGGGGGCACTGGCAGTTGAAATGTGATTCTATGTTATTCTATATTCTAAATATATTCAATGATGTGTGGCTTTAAATCAAAAGAGCTAACAGTAAACAAGGAATGACTTAAACATGCACCTCACTGAATCAGACACTGTGCATGGATGTTGGACATATAATTGGACCCTTATGGCCCCAGATTTAGAAAAGTCCTAGTTGCTCCACTGTCTCCTATAACAGAGCCCAGCCTCCTGTGTTAGTCTGAGTTTTATGTGTGTGCTTTGGCTTCCTCCCACAGCAACAAGCACAAAGGTTAAGCATCAGATCTACTGCCGTCACCCATTTGGCTGTGGGTTACTGTTTGGTAAGCAGTGGGGGAAATGAGAACAAATCTCCAGTAAGATCTACGAGTATAGCTACAGGGCTTAATGATATAATATCTAACAATACTCCAATTTAAAAATGTTACTGTCCTGTCACCAGACATAAGACATAAGACCAGTGGTGGTTGAATGAAAGAAGACACTATGAGGTGACGCTCTGAATCTGTAAGTTAAATGTTTAGTCAGGAGGTGGCAGCACCGTCCAGCTCTGCCAACTCAAGCCAGGGGCTCGCTTTACATTCTGTTGGCCAAGAGGTCATGAGTCCAAAGCATGGCGCTAGTCCAGAAGAGGGGGCTGGAGAAAAAGGAAAAGGGCCGGTTGTCTCTAGCGCCTCTGTTTTCACACGGTGCTGCAGCCAAACGACGACATCAAGAATCCTTGAAAACTATGAATCTTAATTTAGAAATGTATTGTCCCAAACACCCACTGAGGCTTGAGGTTAATTCTTTGTTTGGTGGCGTATTTATCACACACCTCTTCTGCCATATGCGGTTTTATGGGCACAATTATGGTGCTATTAATGTGTATTTATAGTAAATATCCTTTTTCAGTCATTGTTTTCTGTTCCGTCTGTCCACTGACGTCAACTCTAACTTTTAAGTATAATAACTAGTTGTTTTTTCTGCCGTGGCTTGGGACAGTGTGTGAAGTGAATACTTTTCAGATGCAAATTTCTCAAGACCTTGAGCTGACCTGACCTACAACTGGCGTGGCCACCATGAACCTCCCGCGCCATTTGCTGCGCGGGGGTGTGAATCAAGTTGTCAGATCGTAACAGGGTATCGGTTGTCAAAGAGGCGGAAAGTCGGCCGTGGGAGGCCTCGTTCTTGCTGCATCTGGATAGGAATAGAAGCAGCCAAGCACACTGGCATGCCTTGCCCGAAAGGGTCCCAGATAAGCCCGCTTTCAGCTAAGCAGGCTAAAACATGCTGATGTCGGCGTGAGGTTGTTGCTGCCGCTTGGAAATGCTGTAACCTCATTATCAGTGTCTGAGCCTCTTGGACGGGGAGGTGTGAGGAATGTCGCAGGAGTTTGCTTCGTGCTCATTCCTGCCACCTAATTACTCACGATTAAACAAAGAGCTGCAGCTAAGAAATGGAGCTACGATCACAACAGTGTGATTAGCGTGTCATTTGTATAATAGACACTGGTGGGAAAGACCTTACCTGCTGTTACTCAGCTGCCTGTGGCACATTTGGCTAAACTGCCATCTGCCATCTGCTTTTTAAAATGCGTGTGCAGAGGACTATGATCAGTGTGTGGCCCTGACCTACCAGTGCACTGTCGGCTTTAAGAGGTTTTCCTTGGTCCTGTATGATCTGACCTGCACATGCAACATGGGGCTGGTCAGTAAAAAGCTGTTTATGCTGCTTCAGGCTATTTGGGGGATGACAAAACTTTAAAGTAAACTACCAGACACGGCTCAATATGTATGAGGGGTGATAGACAAGTTTGGGAGCTAAGGTAGAAGTAGATGCTTTACAGCTCTTGTTGCATGCAAATGCAATTCAATTAATTGAGTGATTATTAATTAATTAATTTTGTATTGTACAGTCATCTGTCACCCCCAGTCTCAAGGGCTTATCACCCACTTTTATTTACAGCCAATTGGTATTTATTTACGTTTTGGAAACAAAGCCATTGCTGCGACTCCAGTGAACTATGACGAGAGCCATAATCTACAAATGAACAAAACTTGGACCAGCGGTGAACCTTTCCAGGAGTGACTGACCGATCACTTCGATGACTCGTCCACGAGGTCTGAAGATCTGCAGGCCGGACTTGCCTCTGTAAAGATCAGTGTTCACGATTCAGAAATAAGAAACCACTGTTATCCAAAATGAACACAACGGCTCATCTTACATTTGCCAAAAAAAACATCTAGTGGACCCCCAAGACTTTTGGAATAACACTTTTGGGGAAGAAGAAGAGAGGAACCTTTTGAAAAAACATGGGTCCGATTACATCTGGCATAAAGCTAACACAGAATTTCACAATAAGACTATCATACCAAACATTAAACACGGCGGTTGTGTTGTGGTCTGGAGCTGCTTCATGATGAGACCATGACTTTGCTCTCTGTCAATATTCATCTTTATGCAGCAGGATAATGATCTGAAGCACACAAGCAAGTTGACCTCTGAATGGCTCACAAGAAATAAAGTCAAAGTTTCCAAGTGGCTTAGTCATGTCTGAACTTAAATCAAATTGAGATACTTTGCAAAGACCTTAAACGGACAATTCATGCTTGAAAATCCTCCAATGTGGCTGAAATAATAAATAATAAATTAATTGCAGTTGTTTCCGCTCAGGGTGGAACAACCAGTCATTCGATTTTGGGAAGCAATTACCTTTTCTCATGGATTGTTTGTATACTCACATTGTTGTTTTTTATCCAAAACATTTAAATGTGACAACTAATCAAAAAATAAAATATAGAAGGGGTCAAATACTTTGGTTGGTCTGATTTTGGTGCCCTCTTTTATTTTGGACCTGAAGTCCTCCCATAAGGAGCCAGTGTCTGTTCAGGTCCACATTCTGTTGATGTTGACATTTGCAAAGTAGACGTGATGGTTCGGAGGCTTTGGGAATGACATGATGTTGCAGAGTGTACAGTGTCAGTGGCTTAATTTAGTTCATTTTGCTCCGGGTGCCCTGTGAAACGTTTCAGCGCAGTGTACACACGCTGCTGAGCCGTTTCCTGCTGCGGAGTGGAGGTTAAACACGGCTTTGTCCGGGCCTGTTTTCTTTGTGGCCTGGTCTGAGTATGTCGCACACGTATAGAGAATCTCACCATTAACCGCTGTCAGCAGCTGCTCTGCTCGTCTATTTTTAGTGCTCTGATGTGTAATTTCAGAAGTGGTTATGCACCGGGCCGCGTGACGTCTTTTAACACTCGGGCTTCACCTGCCCAGTTCCCTCGTCACGCGTGTTTGCACACAAACCTTTCATCTTGGGACCAGGAAGCATGTCGACGCCATAATGACCTGCTCTCCAGTGACTTTAAGCTCCAGTTGATTGAAGCAGTCATCAGGACAAGTCCATAGGGAATAACACAGCTGAAGAGAAAGGTTAACAGTGTTTTTAATGAGCTGAGGTACATTGATAAATGTACACTAGAATTTAAGTGCTGTAATATGTCTATTTGTGTTTTTGGAATATTTTTCATTTTATAATCTGGGGTTTGTGTTTTGTAATTAAAGCCAGTAGTTCCCTCAATAATATTAAAATATGTCATAACTATTATCATAATGTGGCGATAAAAAAAACATTCTCATAGAAAATTAAACTGAACAGACCTATTTACAGAATCAGGTTTTATGCTAATAAATTACATGTAATCAAAGCAGTTTATGGGTTAAGAACAGAGGATTTAGCACCTTGTTAAGCAATATTATGCAAATGTTGATTTGTGAATATGGGCTATACAAATAAAAATGTATTGATTGAATTTCTTTAATCTGCAGTATATCTGATTTCCAATATTCTTCCATTAGATAAAGATTTACAGTTACAGTGAAAACTACTTCAACATTTACTTAATAATAACAATTTGGCTTTTAATGGCTGGGTTTATACATCCAGGTAAACAGTAAACACACAGCACAGGGGTCTTATTTATGACTACTTTGATTATTGATTTAATCTGACAATGACGATTTTTTTGTTCTATAAAAGTAGTGATTAAAAACAATTTAAAATGTACAAATCTTGAGGTTTGTGCTTGAGTTTCTCATTCTCCTTTTTTTTTTATTATTATGACATAGGACAGAGATGAGCCACAAATACTTCTTGCTTTAATTAAGTTCAGATTTGATGAAACATCCAGTATTGTTCTGTATCAACTGCCGGCTCCTCTGTTTGTTGATTGCTCAACCAGGGAGACCCCGCCTTTCTGCATCACCCATTACACCGTGTCCCTGCCCCCCCCCCCCCCCCCCTCCTGAGCGGCTCGCTAATGTCCCGGCTGACAGCCCTGGCTGGTCATCAGGGCTCAGCTGGTTTCTCCTAGTTTTTCTTTCTCTGTAAATACCAGCTCTCATCACGCCAGACACCAGCTGGTGGTGTTTTCTAGCTGTTGTTACATGGGTTAGTGAAGTTGAGACAAAATGTGAACTAGTATACAACAATTATGTGTTTTTGTATATGTCCAACGTTTAATGGTAAAGGTTGTTTTCATCATATTTGTCTTTTCTCAGTGCAATGTGCAAAAACTCATACAGTTGAAGGTCAACAAAGTTCAAACCTTTTTTTATTTTGAAAAAAAACAACAACTTTACTTTTGTTTTCACAAATATTCAGCAAACGTTTGTGGTTTATCAGAAAAATAAGTATTCAACAGCCATTTGTCAATAGAAATACTTACAAAATGATGCTTGTATCTGTGTAGTGTTTGGCGTTATGCCTGCCGTAGAGAAACAATCAAATTAATCAAATTCTTGGACTGAAACAATAATAACATCCATCAGGATGTCGTCACGTTATTTTTTTCGTGGGCTGAACCGTACACCTTTGCTCTCTTATGCAATCTGTTTTAACCTTTTGCTACGCATCTGAAATAGCCGGAGACAGACTATACACCGAACACAGCAGGGGTCCGGCTGACACGAGGTGCTGCCCGGATCAGATACCCTGGTAGAGCGCTGCGGATCCAGCCCTTGCCAGATGTGACTTAACAAAATACACGTTACTCTAGTTACTGATGGAATAAAACTGTAGCAACACAACGGCATATAGAACATATACACCCTCCATTGATGTGCATTATAACTGTAGTTACTGCCTGATATGATCTTGCACGCTGAAGAATGATCACAGTCAGTTCCACAGATTTTAAATTGAGATGAAAGAGCAGTGGTCTCAGTTTCAGCCACTTCCCTGAATGTGTATATCTATCGATTTTGAGGAATGTGGATTCAGTAGAGTATGTCCATCATCTCTTATATAACCTCTATCTCTCTCTCGTTCTGCTTCAGGTGCTCACACAGTTTCCCCATCGAGGAAGCCTCGCCGCAGAGGCCTTTTCCGAAGTCTCTTCTGCTGCCTGTGTCGCAAAGAATCAGAACCGACTCCCGTGAGGAACAATGTCCCCTTACTGGAAGAAAATGGGACCCTGTCAAAAGTAAGTTCCTCTGGCAACATCCCTCTCCAGCTCCCCCTAACGAGATTGACTTTCTCTCGCCCGCCTCCTCGCTCGTCTGTTGAGCAGCATGTGGTCCGCACTGATTGACAGCCACGTGATGCCTGAAACACATGTTTTCTTGGCTCAAAGCTGTTGGTGTTTACTCACCTCTCCTGTGCCGAGAAGTATCGTGCAGCAGCATTTCAAAAATGTACTCCATGTTCAGGCATCAATCAAGATCGCTGCTCGGCGATCTTGTCCAATCTGTCCAAAGACAGATACTGTAGCGGGGCCACAAGCAGGACACACAACGCTTAGAAAACTATGATACAGATCAGATATCAGGCATGATTCGATTAATTTTAGAAACTGATAACTGATCCATTACTACACAGATTGTGTGAACAGGTGTTTGAGGTGTTTGAGGTGTTTGACAAATGTTAATAGGGTTTGGATGTTTACGTTTGTGGAATGGTGCTTAATCCACCAATGACAACTGCTCCTCTATCTTTTTTGTGATCATATATCCCATAGCATGAGTGATTATAGTTATGGAAAACAACTTGGCTTTAGTCGGTTATGGTCTGAAGATCAAGTAGTCAAGATCTTCTCAGGTGTCAGTTTCAGATTTATGCCTGACTTCAGCCTTTTATAGAGATTTGATATTCCAGAAGTTATTTGTCACTTCTTTCCAAGCCCCCAAAATAAATTGGTTGGTCTCTGGTGAAGGAAGGGAGGGGGGGGGGGGGGGGTCGAGTCAAGCGCGAGTCTCAGTTTTGGTTGTGACAACCCGTCATATCATCGTGCATGCTGCTCCTGTTGCTGTTACTCTCTCAGGTTCTTCAGTGACTCCCCCTTCCAGCCATGTGAATATCCACTCTGAATGGACCCTGACAGTTACCCGCCGCTCTGCTGGACTTTGAGACGGCAACATCCTGACCCAATGCATGGAGGATAAACTTTGAGCAGACATAGACTGACAAAGCATTTCACGATGTATTTGGAAAACTCTGAGCAAGTGAAAGTCTCTGGAGAACGGGAGCCATCAGCGGAAGTCATGCTTGCAGAACAATGCCAGGTTCCCGATTTAACAGAAGCTGCAGATCTAACCAGCCCTTCGAAAGGAAGCGCTGAACTCGGCATTAACGTCCTTGTGGAATACACAGAGCAAGTTGTCAGCAGAGTTATGGACTCGTCTCTCCTTTGCATGGAGCACTGCAAGATGAGTGGACATGGGGCTGAATACAGCAGATATTGCAACGGACACGCTGAGAGCTTTGAGCAATATTCAGCAAGCAAGATCTTTTTTGAATCCGAGCAAACCCTCGATAAGTGCGAGACTTCGAGGTTAAGCCAACCATTTAATGAATGCGCTCAACGCGGCGAGTGTTTTAAACCTTGCAAGTCCTCTGAGCACAGTGCTAATCATAGCGTAGCTTGCAACAAATGTTGTCCTTGCTGTGAACACTGGGCGGAACACCTCGGACTATTTCAGCAATGCAAGCCCCCCGGTCAACAGTTTGAGTCTCTCGACTTTGAGCGAGACAAATTGGCAATCAAATGTGACAGTTTGGGGCTGCGTGAAATGTCTGATTTCATAGCGGAGAGCACCGAGCACCTGGAGTTACTCCAACAATACGAGTCTCCTGATCAGCAGAGTGAGTGCTCTGACTCGGAACCGGACACAGCGACAGAGGACTTTGAGCAATGTGAAGTGGGTGGTTTCCAACCCAACATCTGTGATTCAGTGGACTCACTGGACTGTGGCACTGAACTCTGTGAGTATGATGAAATGCAAATTGAGTACGCAAATGGTGAGGATGAGGAGGATGATGATGAAGAAGAAGAAGAAGAAGAGAGCTACCAATGTGAACAAAATGAAACTGAGGTCGGACTATCAGAAGATGTAAATTCATCACATTTGAATACGCTGGTCCCTGTTTGCTTTGATGACAGTGAACATGTCAGTTTCGAGGACACCGAAGAACTCTCTCCGCAAACTCCGACATTAGACATGTCAGCAGATGACTGTGAGGTGTGTGGAAACGAAGAGTACGAGACCACGCAGCCGTGTGCAACTTCTGACAAAACCTCCGACGGCTTTTACACCGAAGAAGACAGTTTCTCCGATTGCTCCTCCATTGAAACAAAATCCTTTAAGACCTGTCCCGATGGCAGCATCCCGTCGGATCCCTGCTCCGATTCATCTGGGGAATCGGAAAAGGAAGTTCAGGAAGATTCAAGCGATGAGCAGACGCAGTGGGAATCGTTTGAAGACGATGAAGAAACGGAACAAAGGCAGGCCAATGAAAGTGATGAGGATGAAACGGAAACACCCGCCGCGGTTGATGTTGTTATTGGGGATTACTTTGATTTATTCGACCGAGCCGATCATTACGGACACGCATTTGCACCAAAGCGCCATTACATCTCCTGCTTTGATGGTGGGGATGTACACGAAGGCCTGAACCTTGAGAAAGAGGCTGCGAGACGTGCGGCCAAAAATGCGTTTACGTACGAGGAAGCCAGTGAGGAAATGAATATCCAGGAAGCAGGTGTATGTCCTGAAGAAGCATGTGATGCAAGTCAAAGAGATGATTGTGAATCAGAGATAAACCCTGAAGACTTGAGCATAGATTCAGAGTCAAGTTTGGCAGAAGATGATGAGGTTGAGGAAGAAGAGAGTGAAGCCTGTGGGCTTTACACAGAGTATCACGAGGAAGCAGAGGAAGCGGAGGAAGCAGAGGAAGCAGAGGAAGCAGAGGAAGATGAAGACACCTTTGATAGAGAAACAGCTGAGGGCCATGTTTCTGAAATCTGCGAGGAAGAGGAAGAGGAAGAGGAGATCTGCCTGTCCTCTGGTCATGAGGAGAGCATGTCTGCACCATGTGCCGAGAACATCTCCGTTGAAGGTGATGCTTATGAAGAGGAGGTCTTTGAATCCCTTGGCGACAGTGCCTCTACAATCGATCTTTGCAGAAAGGATGACGAGTCGGAGCCCGACGATAAAGCAGCTATTGACTGTTCTGAAATGGAGCCATATTGGTGGCTTATAGATAATGAAGGCGATGAAGAGGCGTGTGAGCCAGGTGTTGAGGATTACTATGCGTATCAGATTCAAAGTGCTCAGTCATCTGTTAAACACGCCCTGAAAGGACTTATTACCGAGTCCCCGGCCCCTGGAGTTTGTCCAGCGGAGAGCGAAGCCGTCGGATTGGCAGTTAGTGAAGATATTGAACCGAGCGAGAACTTGGCCAGCTGCTCTGCTGCGGAAGAAACGGCCAATAAAATAACTCTGAAATCAGACAAGGACATCTCAACCGGGACGAGGTATCCTCTAGATATTATCCACAGCGTTGTCCCCGAACATGCCAAACTGGAGGGAGGCGATGCACAGACGGAGGAAAACGACTACGAACAGGGCAGAGATTCAGAGGAGGAGGAGAGCGACGACGAATCCTCTGAGGCCTGCGACTGCGACTACTGCATTCCACCAACCGAGCAGGTATTGCACCTCAACTGTGAAGCATCGAAGGACTGATTTGAGCTTTCAGAAGTGGGGCTGAAATACTGAGGGGCTATTTTTACAGCCCTAAGGGCGCTGCTGTGAACCGTGGCAGTGAATAAGTTACAGGAGATCTTCACTTGGCAGATTGTGTGGTATCTGTGTCAAACTCCAGCGCTGCCATTCTCCTCACGTGGCAGCGCCGCCGTACACAGACAAACACGCGCACCGGCATACAGACGGCCTGTACGCTCATGCCAACTTGTTTTTAGAATCATAATCACACTAGCAAACACTGATGTCTGGCCACTTGTTGAAGGATGGGGCGCAGTATGAGGATATTATACATGCTCCATCAACATTGCAGCAGCTGTAGCATCCAAGGTTTCTTGTAACCCTTCACCGAAACAACACAAGCCAGTGTCTTAAGTGACAAGAAGCACACACACACACACAATGAATAGTATGTGTCCTACATATTGAGATTGTACTTTCTCAGGTTTCAATTTAATAACCTGTAAAGCGTAGCTGCTGCTCATATTGTGGGCTTCAAAGCTAAAAGAACTTTGTTTTTATTCGAGTTTTCCATTAATGAGCTTAAGTTCTAAAACTAAATTTGTTTGTCTTCAGGTTCCAGCAAAACCTCTGCTCCCACGGATACAATCGAACGACGCGGGGAAGATCTGCGTGGTCATTGATTTGGATGAAACACTAGTCCATAGTTCATTTAAGGTAAGTTTGCCTGTGTGACCTACTTTCTCCTTGTTAATGGAGCTGCTCCAGTATGGATTTGTTGGGGGCGGATGCCAGTTACTGATACTGGGGGAGTAAAAAAATGTCCAATACCCGTTGCATGAGCCAAAGTTAATATTTAACCTGTGTCTGTAATTGTTCAGGCTGCAGATATTTGTTTTATTGAAACTAGGATGTAGATATAGACAAAGACAGGAGGAGGGTTCGATGTTTTCTGTCACATTTGCTTTTTAATTATTAAAGAAAACTAGAAAATGCATCATGGACACATGGATCCTTTTTGAAGGCGTCATATTAAGGAGCCGGTATATATTTATATACGGCAAAGAAATTGACAATGATTCCTATGATGTTGTTTTCAAGGCCCTGGGAATAAATAATGTTAATTGTTATTTTGCAATATAACATTGACATTGTTATAAACAACTATAAACAATAAGAAAACAAACACACAACCAAATATATAGAACTTAAACTTAAACAATGTTTTAACGTAAAATGTAAACATGAATACACATCTTTTCTGAATTGTTTATTCTGTAAAATATGTGAAATAAAAGCTATTGGCAACAGATATAAACGCTGATACTCATATATCTGTGAAAGGCTCATATCGATATCACCAGTCACCCATTTTGTTGGTGGAGATCTTATAGTTATGTGTGTCGGCTTCTATCCAACATACTGTATTATTATACAGTATGTTGGATACTGTATTATTATAATGATTTAAGAGTCAGCTTGATTTAAGAAATATGAAAACACTTGTCCTCTCAGTGGGAAAACTGTCCATTCAGATGCTATAACTCCACACTGTGTTGAGTAAATATGTGATTTCAGTATTGGTAAAAGATTCATATTTGGAGTATCTGTCTAGTCCATTCATCTCAGTGTCTGATCTGTGTGGGTGTGATACACTGTTCTCTCCCACCAGTATATTTAAAGGTTTTCTCATGGTTTAAAAATAATCCTTCTTCCAGGAAGGCCCAGGATTATGTATCATAAATGCATATTTTATTGTGAATCTAAATCTAAAGAGCATTACCTCTTTTAAAGGGCTACAGGAGCTTTTCTTTTGCGTGTGCCGGTTTGTGCCAGTTGCACAAGTGTTCCACTCCATTTCCACTTGGCACACAAAGCGACACGTTGCCATTTTCTTGGCCGGGAGCAGTCACTTCCTGGAGTTGTCAGGTTGCCAGGCAACTGGCAGATACTCGAGGAAGTTGCTATTCTCAACCAAGAAATAATCCCGCTTGTGTAATCTTCACAGCTTGTTGTTTAGATACTATGGTTTGTATACAGAATAAACAAGGCTAAGCATTTTAATGAGCGCGCCTCAGAGGAGCTGGGAGGTAGATGGTTGTAACCTCAACCAGAGGGTTAGTGCTGAAGTAATGTGACCAGCTGCCGGCTGCACACACACAAGAATGGGTTCAGTCTTCTCATCTAACTCTGGCCAAGTTACAGACTAACTGCTTTTCCCCCAAATCCTGAACTTAGACATTATCAACAAGATAAGATAAGATAAGATGAACTTTATTGATCCCCCAACAGGGAAATTCACTTAGAGCAGCAGATAGTCAAAATAAAGTAGACAAGAGAACATGTGAAAGTATAAAATAGAATGAAATAGGCAATAAAGAAAGATAAGAAACAAACATTAATTAAATTCAGTGAATAAGTACATAATATACACCTTTACACTACAGATAGAATTTGTATTTGTAGAGAAATGCACTGAAAGAAAGTGCAGTGGCCCAGGATGATTGCATGAGGATGTGTGTATATATATATATATATATATTTAAATAAACAAACGCATATAGACTGTTATATATGCATTGGCAGATATGTTATACAATGCGAATATGAATGTAATATGAATTTATTGTAGAGAAACATGAATGTTATCAGTGCTATACACTGGAGTTTAGTGAGATCTGGTTTCTGGTGCTAAGAGCCAGTTCCAAACCAGAAGCTGCTCTGTGCACAAAGCAGTTGTTCGTTATCTCTGATCCGTAATCAGTGTTTAGTAGTTTAGTAGTTCTCACTGAAACTGGATCGGTCTGTGGTCGGTGGTAAAGTCTGAGTAACAGCAGCATGATTTCTGAAGGCGTCACCATCTTGATAATATATTTTGATTTGATTTAATTGCATAAATGTTTGTGTTTGCCTGTTTTTAAAAGGATTATCGTTGAGTATCTGCTCTTAGATTCCATGTTGACTGTCAAAGCAAACACGCCACGTGCCAACTTGTGGTCGACATAAATAGCAGTATAGGATTTGCACTGCATCGTTTAGCATTTCAGGAGGCACCTGACAGGAGGAGCGGACTCGTATGTCAAATGTATATCAGCCGTTGATTTTCTGGTTCATCTCCAGGCGTCTTAAATCCAAGATCTCTTAAAAAAAGAAGCAATTAATTGATTTTCAAGGACGAAAAGTTATAATAATACAATTTAATGAGATTCAAAGGACCATCTTCAATGTCCTGTCACATCAATATCTTCTTCTTTTTCAAAAATGGCTTTTGATAACAAATTCCAAGTAAAAATTGTACTTTCAAATAAGAAAAATGACAATTACAAATATTTGTTGTAGTGTTAATACGCTTTCATAAACTGTGCTGGTTTTTTTTATATTGTTCCTTGAAATAACTGGCGTCCTTTTGTTTAGCTTGACGCCTTTTAAGGTAAAATTCAGTGAACAAATCTCTGCCAAAAGTCACGGCTCCTGTGTCACGACAAATGATGTAATGAATGCCATGTGGTGTTTGGTCCTTCTCGGGTCACTGACCGTCCTAAAGGATGTCACTGGATATGGCTGCTCGCTATGTGTAAACAGGGTCAGGGTCTGTGAACCCCGTGTTTAACACAAGCTGGATAATAAAACTCTTTATTACTCTGACACATGAAGGTTGCATCAGGTAACACAGTTGGTTTTACATAGAAGAAAAGAGGAGAGCGGTGCAACTTCAATTAAGGTGCACGATCTATATTAAAAAGTATTTTATATCAACCTTAAGTCGTGTCATTGGGAAACTGTTTTCAATCTGTTGCTGTCAGACCATCCCGCTCTTTATTCAAATGTGACCTCTGTGTCTTCTTACAGCTTCAGACTGCTCATTTTAAACTTGCATTAATAGTGCAACCCTCAATTAAAGATGTAAACTAAACACTAATCAACAGATATTTTGTTTTCAAATCAAACATTCATTTAGAATAGAGAATAAGTTGCATTTGAAACCTCTGTCCCTGTGCAGATCATACAGATGTGTTGAGTGAGCTGGTGTTGTGTGTCATGGTGGTTGTTCAACACAGTGACTCACACCGATTGCTCACATTCAAACAAACGAGATTTGAACAAGAAATCTCGTTATTTCACAAGTTGTATTTTATGAGAGTAAAGGTCAAGAAAACATTTTTAGGATATAAGCACGAAGGAGAAGCCATGCTCCTCTTTGGAACAGCACATAGATGTAACCAACAACATACAGCCGCAAATGAAAGTTTCCTACACAGTCTTTGAGTATTTTGTTATTTGTGGAACTTAAACTAAAGACAGCCACTGTAAATTGTCTTGTTGCCTTAAAATTACGACTTTATTCCTGAAATAGTTGTTTTCTTTAACATGACCCTAATAAGCAGAGAGTTGCTGGTGTAGAAAGTTAAACACTAAACCCTGGATTTGCTTTTAATTTGAAAATGTGCTACAGTTTGATTTCACACATTGCTCCTGGTAATGGAAGTTGTTTACAGATTTGTTATTTAATATAGATTTTCTAAAACATTGGATCAGTTGTTGAAGGACAGAACATAAACTAGAACCGTTAATTAATTATGGATGTATGCTCACACTTTGGGCCCGGGAAATAAAACAATATCAATAATCATTTCAATATCATTTTCAGTAATAAAATTAAAGTTTTTAAAAAGAAATAATATTGTGGCACCTCCCGCGGTGTTTATGACTCAGACCTTACTTCCATTTGAGAAGCATATTTCAGGGGTGTGAACTGCCCCCGAAAATGAATCATATATTTTTTTATGAGCCTTGTCACTTTCGGTCGAGCCTGTATTTCAATGATGGAATTGACGAGCGGTATTATGAACCGTGTTGTGTGACTGTGAAGTTGCTGAGGTGGCGTCTGGGCGTCTCTTTGACACGTCTCCACTTCTGACTCACTGGGATCTCTCTCATCTCTGCACAGCGTGGATTTTATAAGGAAACTGTGCTTAACGCTCCTCTTCTTGTTTCCCTACAGCCAGTGAACAATGCTGACTTTATCATTCCAGTGGAAATCGATGGAACAGTCCACCAGGTATGCACTGTTTAAACAAGCAGGATTGATTATGAGCACTTCACCTTGCTGCACTGCACAAACACACACACAGAAACCAGGGTAGAGCTCAAACACCACCTCCATGACCTAAAAAGAAGTCGGGCGGTTTACAAGCTCTCTGGATTAGGATTCAAACGTTTCACCCGGGGTCCGGTTTGCACTGGAACCACGGTGCCGGTGCCTTGACAGTGCTGCAGCCCTGTCTGTTGATGGCTCCGAGCAGCAGGTGGCTATTTCAGGGGCTGACGAAATGACGAAACCCTGGCAGGCTTCTCAGAAACCGCCGGCCATCAATCAGTTCCCCCCGGTGCATGTTGTGCCCTGCTCATTGGTGCCCGGGGGACGGCGGTGGCTGTAAATGGTAACTGCATTCTGTTGTGCTGCCCCCCCCCCTCAGAAGACAGAGGAGCTCTGATGCCCACAGGGCCTGGGTCTGGTTCAAGTAATCCAGGATAGGCTTGTTTTAGTGGGGAAAGCCTATTCAGGACGACTTGGTTCAGAAACAAGGCCGCCAGCAACTTAGTGCAAGTAGATTTAAAAACATTACAACTTATATATATTTAATTAATGTCGCAATATACAATTATCAAAAGAAGAAGTGGGTCACACTATCCACTATATTTATACGTACATGCACACGCCTGAATTGTAATGTTTGGTGCAGGTGCTTTACTTCATGTGCAGATACATTTGTTTTCTTCTCAATGACATAAGATTAGATCTTCTCTTATTCTTACATTCCCCCCCCCCCCCCCCCTCAGTACTCAGCCCATATTACACACACTTAAGCTGCTCTCAGACATTCACCAGACTCTGCAGTTCCCCCGTAGTTTCTCCGAGGAGGTGCACGTGTGAAGGCAAATGTCCGAGTGAGACGCTCCACAGTTTGTACCGACTTTATCCCCCTGACCTCCGAGTATAAAGTCCGGAGAAATCCAGGAGGATACGTGACATACTTAAAAACGAAGAAACAAAAAGAAAACAAAAACACGTGATCTACGCAGTTTAAGTATTAAACTATCCTGGATCCGTACATAAATTAAACGGGTACTTCCCTGAGCCATACCGTATCCTACCACCAATAAAATCAGTTCAGTAGTCTTTGCAAATTCCTGCCAAACAAGCAGCGATGAAAACACAACACAAGGTAACAACTGAGGCCTGTTCAACTCCCACTGTGTTTCTCATCTCCTGTGCCCTTTGTGTCTCCGACCAGGTGTACGTGCTGAAGAGACCCCACGTGGACGAGTTCCTCAAGAGGATGGGAGAACTGTTCGAGTGCGTTTTGTTCACCGCCAGTTTAGCCAAGGTCAGACTTCTGCTGCGTGACGCACGACACATGAACACAAATCTGTCCAGTTTGTTGTGTAAAGCGACACCTTTAGCACATTATGCTCAAAATTACGAAGCTGTGCGTGTGTGTGTGCAGTTTATAGCTGACCCTTCCACATACGCCCTGACGCATAAAGAGGTATTTACGATAACTGTCAGGGAATCCACGTTTTTAACGTCGGCCTCAGCCCGTGCGGATCTGGTGCGAGTCATTACATCACCCACTTTTGCACATGACAGATGACATCGCTCATGTCGTGGGACCATCTGAGATTGTGTCAGAAATCGAATGCTGCTCTTCCGCTTGTCACGTTTACGAGCTTAAATATTGCAGATATCACTTTTCTATGGCTCTCACGTATGTCAGCGCTCACATGGGGCAGTGAAACCTGATGCAGGTTGGCTGGTGCTATATGTAGCGCGTATTTAAGTCTTTAAATATGCGTTCTTTATTTTGTCATTTGGCTCTTTTAAATCTGAGAGATCATTTTTAAAACAGCTTGTAAAATGCAGAATAAAGGAATATTGTACAATATACAGGTTTTAGTTATTGCTGAATATTACCATTAAAAACACACCACCTGCCTAATGCGAACACAAAACGTTTGTTGACAAGCTAGTGCCAGATACAGTAATTGCCTCAGGAACTAGGAGGAGACCAAAGAAAAGCAATAAGAGGCTGAAGTAACCTTCATCAGATCACATGACTCCAAATGAACTCTAATGCTGATTTGTACTTATCTGTCCATGATGTGTTTACGCAACCGGTTTTTGTGGCATAATAAAATATATGATCTAATCGATGTAAAGCAATTAAATTCCATCCATCTTCTGTTTCTCCGTAGTATGCAGATCCCGTGTCCGACCTGTTGGACAAATGGGGGGCCTTCAGGAGCCGTCTCTTCCGGGAGTCCTGCGTCTTCCACAAAGGGAACTACGTCAAAGACCTGAGCCGTTTGGGCAGAGACCTCAACAAGGTCATCATCATCGACAACTCTCCGGCCTCCTACGTCTTCCATCCCGACAACGCTGTACGCTTTTCATATTTACCTTCTGCAATATACCGACATACAGTGTGAATGTGATTTAGAAGACCATGTACCAGTTGCCTGTCATTCGCTTCTACAGGCTAAAGTAGTTTTCTAATTTCCACAATGTCCTATTTTTCTCGAAGGTTCCTGTCGTATCCTGGTTTGATGACATGTCCGACACCGAGCTCCTCGATCTCATCCCTTTCTTTGAGAGACTAAGCACAGTGGACGACGTCTACGATATTCTGAAGCAGGAGAGGACTTCAAGTTAACAGATGCAGGGCACTAGGATGACAACGATCACCAGTGGCTGTCGTCACGGGGGCCACGGAGGCCGGTGGGCCACAGGTCCCACGCCGGCCTCCCACTACAAGGACCATACTGCAAAAAAAAAAAAAAATACCTGTCATTTAATCTAATATTCTTATTGTATAGTGCATTAAAAAGAGTCACAGTAATCTTGTAGCTGGGTTCAGTGACAGTTATCATGTAATCCCGGTGACAGATTTTTCTTTCTTTTTTTTTAATTAATCGTGGACGTAATATAAGATTAAATGACTTCTGCAGAAATCATTTGCAGTGCAGCTAGAGCTGTTGTCATTGTGTGACAGCAGCTGGAGAGCGTGAGTGTTGTCATTGTGTGACAGCAGCGGTTTGTGTACATGATCAGACACGACATCAGAACCGGTCTCGTGTTTTTACGTCGAGGCCGAGCGGTGGACGAACAGGTTTGACCGCTGTGGCTGATTCAGCGCCAGTCAAACCACATCACGCCGTTTTCATGTCCGTGCGATGCAGCGTTTATATCTGAGGCTCTCGCACAGAATACAACAGGTCGTCAGAGACAGCCCTTGAATCTCATTAAGCTTATTTCCCCCAAAATGTTTACATAGGTTGAATAATTTAACAAAAATGTTTTGTGGCACGTTTCACTACAAAATGCACATTCGGACATGTGCCAAACATTTACTGTGTGTTTTTGAAAAGCTCCAATTGGAATTAGGGATTTGGTTTAAAAAAATATACTATATTCTTTGCTATTAGACGGAAAAGATCCAGAAACAAAAATCATGAGTAGTAGTCCTTATTCACTACAATACATGAATATGATTTAATAACTATATATAGTAATATTACTAAAACCTAATTATGAATGTGTAATGAATCTTTTAAGATGTAGTCTTATGCCCAAACGATGACAGAGTATTAGGGCCATGTTGTCAAAAAAATAATTTGAAGATATCAATAATAATGTTGTAATTTTACCAGAATAAAGTCGTAATTTTCACATTCTTTCTTTTTTCTATAATCTCTTAACTTAATTGTTGTAATATTCGACTTTATTCTTGTAAAATTTAAATTGGAACTTATTTCTCATAAATAGCGACTTATTTAGTAAAATTGCGACTTTATTCTTATATATTTATGACTTTATTGTTGTAATATTACACTGTTATTTTTGTAAAATTTCTACTTAATTCTCATAAAATTGCAACTTTATTCTTGTGATTTTACAATTTTATTCTTGTTATGCTTCAACTTTATTCTTGTAAAATTATGACTTTATTGTAAAATTGCTACTTTTTTTCTTGTGATTTTACTCTTGTAATATTACGAGTTTCCTCCCAATTCCGACCTTATTCTCATAATATTACAATTCTATTAATATACGATGATTCTCGTCATATTGCGACTTCTCTAAATCTCAGAATGAATTGTTTCAACATGACCCTGATACTGCGTCGTACAGAACACCATCATCTATCTACACAATCTAGATATGAATATGAATATCTAATATGAGACTGTAAACTTTAGAGCTGGGTGGAGTTGAACCGGCTGAGTTCACGCTGATCGGACCTTTTATACACAGACGAGCACCCCTGCAGAAATAGTGAGCTTATTTTTGTACATACAGTATATCAGACTCCTAGGCAATCATTGTGACTTGGTTTTAATCCTATTTGATGTAATATTATTTTATCCTTTTTAGCTGAATTGGCCACGCCCCCCCCGTGTGTGTGGCCCCTTCGATAATGCAATAACTGTTAATGTGTGACCTGCTAAGGGCGTCTGAGGTCAGCAAGTGGTTTGGTTTCGAAAGCACGCTCTGACGCCTCCTGTTGGTAAACTTGAATACAAAACCTTTTTCTTTGTGATAAGGCGCCAGCGGAGTCCAGTGTCCTTCCTGAGCGATGTGTAAATTCATGTTTCTGAGGGGAACCTCGTGCCAAACATGTTGGATCACCCTGCTTTACTTTGCCTCAGCCTGGAGCGAGTGTTTATATAATGTGTGTGTGAGAGTGTGTGTGTGTGTGTGTGTGGTGGTTTGCAGGGTGCGTATTTACATGAGAATTAAAAAAAACAAGATGCTTTGACAAGTCATGAGAAACATAACCTTATTCTTGGAATAATGATTTACTTTTTTTTTTTTTTTTTTTTACTGTATTATACAACCAGAGTATTAACGATATGCCTCGTGTTTAAAAAAAAAAAAAAAAAAGTTTTTAATTTGCTGCTGACAAGATTGCAAAAAAAAAAAAGACAAATATTTCTACCTTGCATCAATAAAGCATGTTTTATTGAAACGGGTCTTATTTCACTTCAGTACTTATTTCCCCCCCGACATACCTGACGCTCAACACAACATAGCAGGGGTGGGGGGGGAACAAGTCCAATGGGAAAAAAATGGAATATGGCACAGAGTTGATATGAAAACAACTTATCTTTCACCAATAAGTTCAAATGTAAAACCCACTCAACGCGCACGTCAGCAAATCAAGGTGATCAAGTAATTTTCTGTTCTCTCTTGAATTACTTGATTTTTGTTTGGCCCAATGTATTTACATCACAAGCCACTAGTTTTTAATTTTAAAAATGTCATCAAAACGTAAAAAAATTTCTATACAATGGACAAGTGATGAGAAGAGACTGAGATTAGAGCTGCTGCCCGGATCTAAACCTTTAATTTGATGGGGTTATGAAGGGGGGTGGTGGAATCACCTGACGCGTGATGTCACTGCTATTTAAATAAAAAACTGTCACAACAGACACAACACCATGCGCAGATATACGGGGGAATTACACAGGATGTAAATCAGGTTATATTGCATTACAAAAAACAACAACTGCATAATTAGCCTGTAAATCAGCTCTGGTTGAAGATATGTAGATTTAAAGAGAAGCAAAAAATGCGTCATTATGTTGAACTAGATATTTGAAATGTTCTCTGAGTCTAACCATTCCCACTACAGAAGCCTTTTTCAATTTTACAATATTTATATCAGACCTTATTGGCACAAATACACAATCAGCTGGAGCCTTCATAACACAGTAACGGTCACGACACTTACACACACACACACACACACACACACACACGCACGCAACAATTATTTACAATCAAACTGCACTTAAATATAATCACGGAGGAACTGCTCTGTGGAACGGCTTCACACACACGTTGACAACATTTTATATAACATAAATCTCCATCCTCGAATAAAGCTAACTGCATCACAAACCCTGTTTCAACCTCTTAGTTAGATTGTGTGTAAATAACAACGTCGACGTCCCGACGTGAGTTCGTGTCGACGACAGAGAGAAGACGTCGCTCAGGCATCACCTGCGAAACATGAGCACAGAACAAAATATGAGACCGAGTATCGGTGAACAGTTCCTTACTCTGCCAGAATCTGTGTCGTCCTTTACATAAGTTTTATTATTCATAAAAATATGTGGCAAATAACTTCAAGGGTTACTCCTTTAAAGCAGCGCTTTACTTTTTAACTAAGCCGCCGGATCCCAAACTTTTCAGTGTCACTCCAGTCTTATCATTTTTACATTGGCTCCCAGTCTGGTGTAATTAATTATGCAATTTATATAACAATAATTCATATTTTATTGATTAACAAGGGTCTGCTGTCACTTCCTGAATCTAGGCTGAAAACTGTAGGGGGGGCAGAGCGCTTCTTTTAAATCTCAGCTTAAAACATATTCCTGAATAAGTTGGTGTGCAGGGTTATTATTGGTCTTTTATCTCTATTATTATTATTACCATTATTGTTCATGTACTTTCTGTTTTTAAATTATTTGTTTTCTTTTGTGCAGCACTTTGTACTTGAACTGTATAAATAAAGTTATTATTATTATTATTATTCCTTGTGACCTCACGTCGCAGTCCTTCCTGTGAGTACTTCAACCGAAGAGAGACGACTGCTCCTGCTTAGATTCAGACTTGTCGGGACTAAAATGCTTTGCAAATTAGAATAAATCACACAAACTAGATTTTGTGCAGCAGAAACATCTAAAACTGTCTTTTTATAGTTTTCTTACACCTTTAATTAGGTGGCGACCCCTCGGATTCGTCCCGGGACCTCCTCTGTGCCAAGCGATCTAAGATGTCTTCATGTGACCGTCCAGAAATAGATTTTTGTCTAAACCACAGACCGGGTACCAAGTCAATACGTTAGCGTACAGTGTCTCACATGTCCGTCATAAATTCAGAGCAAATCCGGCTAATTAGCTAATGTCCCTCCCGGCTGCGAGCGGGGTGGCCGCCGCCTCATGTGTCAGCCTCCATCTTGAGCTGCTGACCATGTTAATTAGTTTGAATTTGCCCGGCTTAGTCGGAGCTATGCGTCCGCGACACCCTCTTCACTTCGGGGGAATTTACGACGTGGCTCCTGACCTTCGGCCAGATGACTGAACATAATACTTTTTTCATTTAAAGCCGGCGTAATAAAACTAAAAATAGTTTACTCTCCTTTCTATTTAAATAGCTCGACTGTGTGTGTGTGTGTGTGTGTGTGTGTGTGTGTGTGTGTGTGTGTGTGTGCGTGCTCGGGATCGCTTGACCTACATGCCCGCGGATGGAGTAGAACCATAAACACCTGCTATTATTTACAGAAAGCTGCACCAAAACATTTCCTGTATTTATTGCTATGTGCCGTGTGCGCGGTGCCAAGTCATGCAGCAGACCTTAACACACCAGACAGGTTCAGGATCAGTCTGAAGGGGTTTATGGTTTTTTATTTTATCTGTGTGTATGAGCTTCATATGGAAACTTGGCTCTTAAGTCGGATAATAAAAATATATCTAAAAAAAAATCACCGTTACATTAAAGCCCCGTGTTCCTCACCTACACGTTTACTTTCCTGCCATAAATGTCAAAGACTTAGTTTGTGACTTTCATCTAGTGGCGAATGTTTGAATTACAACACTGGGTTGGTTAGAATGGAAAGTGTTTCACCAGCTGGTGCCAGGATGAAACCAAACCAAACCTCACTGGTGCCCTTTGATAACCGGCCTGTTTGAAATGTGCTGATCTCTGGAGCTACCTCAGAATTACTCCCTGTCATTAGTGAGTCATCACTATGGTGAAGAGGGAAGTTAGAGAACTTTGTGTTCATCCTACCTGGTTTATCTGCAAACAAGATTTTGCAGCCAATGTTTTTCATCATCTTTTTTTCAAAATAAAAGCTCTGTGATTCCACTCAGTATGGTCAATTACAACTGATTGACCTTCTGTATGTGAAGTGCCTGGAGATAATGTTTCACTCACTCAGCACCCGGAGCTGAGCGCCGCTCGTCGCTCTCCCGGCGGTGAACTCCACCTCCCCGCTCATGTCCGGGGACGTCTGGCTGAGCGTCAGTCTGTGGACTGAGCCGGTCTTCTCCACATGGACCCGAGAGCTGGGCTGCAGAGGCTCCCCCTTCAAACTCCACTCGGGGGCTTCGGCAACAAGGTCGGACACCTCGCATTCGAAGGTGGCGTCCTCGGGGGCCACGACCTCCACGTCCCTCAGCTCTCTGACCATCAACATAGACTGGGCTGAAACACAAAGGAAACTGTTCCAGTTAACTTGTTCATGTGACCCCTTAATTTATGTATATATAATTCCTTTATTTATCTTATTTCTTTATTTAAAGATATTTTGGGGCTGGGTCATATATATATATATATTGCATGAGCTACAAATGTAAATAAGACGGACGTGTCATCAGAATATTGTGGCTGGCGAGGTCGCCTCCTTTTTAAGGATGTTTCAAATCGATACTTCAAATCTAAACAAAGCTGGAGTGAAATGAGAAAAACACATGATTTAAAAATACCACCAGCTCCTTTACCACTGTGTCACTCCAAGAGAAGAAGAAACCTGTGTTAGTTCTCCTTCGCCAGTAGATGGAGCTATGGAGTTATGTATGGGGTTGTGAGGAGAGTGTCACTCTACTGTAACTGTTACTTCATGTTTAATGTTTGTAATTATTTCACAAAATGAGGCCTGGCTGTTGGGCCATGAAAACTTTATCAATATCAAACAGTCACCAAAAGAACAATGTAGTTGCCTATATACTGAAGAAGTCCACCCCACGACTATCTACCTGTAACCCTAGCTTTCTAGTCAGATTATGATATATATACTATTTCTGTTCTGTAATTACAATTTAATTATTATACAATAAACAAATGCAACAAAGAATAGATACAAATGTGGCTGTAAACCACACAAGTGCTTATGAATAATTATGGCCTCCCTTACTTTCCACTGTCAGCTTTGCGGAGCTCGAGTGCTCTCCAACCTGGACACTGTACATGCCCTCGTCGTGTAGCGCCACCTCCTGGATGATCAGTTTGCGATAACAGCCTTCGCTGCTGATCTCGAAGCGCTCCGAGGGCAGGATGACGTTGCAGCCTTTGTACCAGCGGATGCTGCATCTGGAGTTGGACACGGCGCAGTCCAGAATCCCCCGGGTCTTCTCGAGCACGGTCTTATCCTGCAGAGGTTTTACAATGTTGACAGGAATCTCTGAAAAGGACGGAATACAGTTTGATTTCAGGACATGTACGGTCAAATGTGATTAAAGAAGAAATCAAAATAAGGTCCGAATTCATTTACTTATGTATGAATAACTAACTGTACTCACAGATATTGAAGTTTTACAAATCAACGCACTGTTTTTACTGTATTTGACTTCAATCAACACTGCTTAGTGTAAATCAAAATCCCTGTGTGTTGCTATAGGACAACACACTTCTCTATGATCTGGCCCTGCTACATTAATACAGTCAGAGTCATCTATGTCCTTATTGGCATGTTTTGATTTATCAGAATACCTTCCACCTCCAGGTGAGCGACAGATTCAACATGTCTGGCGACAAACTTGATCTCTCCGGAGTCCTCCGCTCGCACACTGCACATGAGAAGAAAATGTTTGGTCCCTGAAACAAGAATAAGATGAATTTAAATCATAAATAATCAGCCAGATAATAATTGTCTTCATTTTACCTGTCTTGTTACATTATTTGAACATCATGCAGCAGTGCGATGTACGTTTTGTGAATCTAAAGCTGACCTTCCTGGCGGATCTTGATGCTACTGGTGGGTTGAATCCTCTCCCCATTCTTGTACCATTCTCCAGGCACGTCCTCCACTGAGATCTCACAGACAAACACGGCGTTCTGGTCCTCCTTGATGTCCACGTCCTCGAGGGCCTGCACGATCAGCAGCTCGCGCTCTGCCGAAGGAATATATTCCAGATGTCAATGGGCAACTCGTAACAGTATCAACATGAACAGAAATAAACAGAGCACTTTAAATGTGTGGGTACCTGCTGCTAGTGACCCCTTATCTTACATTTTAGTGCAGTTCTGCAGAATAATATTCTTTATATTTTCATGAGTGTCGTTCTTAAGTGTAACTTGAATACGACCCCCTAAGAATCTTGTCTTCGCTGACCTCCAGGGGTTTAACTTTTCACATTGCTGCAGTGCAGTACAACTAGAGGGCAGCAGAACACTACTAGTCAGCCTCGGGTTTGAGTTACTGGTTTCAACTGGTCAAGACCGTTGCATCACATCTGTGAAACCAGCCGTGCTTTTCTGACCTTTACAGTATTTTAGAAGACGGCGGTTCTTTACCGTAGACCTCCACGGTGCAGGACGTGGTGGCATCTCCAGCATCGCAGGTGTAGATGCCAGAATCACAGACGTGACATTTCAGGATCTGAAGGAATCGTTTTCTTCCCATCGCATAAATGCGCAGCTCCTTGCTGGACTTCAGCTCGACCTCGTTCTGAAAAGGATGAACACAAATATGTTATTTCAATTGCAACTAATCACAACAACTGGATTTAATACATTGTAAAGAAAAGACAACTGAGAAGTTTTACTTTAAAGTTGAATTAAACATTTTCAAATTGTTTAGTTATGACTGAAACGCTGTGCCCACTAAGATTCGGGTGGTTTTCAGGGTGTCCCAGTGTGTTACTGGGGAAGGCGTCCATCTTGGGTGTTTAGCACTTGGTTGTGAAGAAAAACAAAAACCCAACGCTCACCTTGAACCATTTTACATCGACGTTGTGTCTCGACAGCTCGCACTCAACAGCCATAACTGATCCGTCGGGGAATCTCTGGTCCTCCAGTTTTCTGAAAATGGTCACGGGGGGCTCTGGTGGAGAAAAGGCACATTTAATTAAGACGCCAGAACCCTCTCGAAAAGTTAATGTAACCTTAGAGCTAAGTTAGATAGGTTTGGAATGTTTAATGCTGTAATTAATTATCCTGTTGATCAGGCAAAAAACCGACAGTTTTTAAAAGTAAGTTTTAAATTAAATAATTTCCCCTTTGTCTTCCTGTTCCTTCACTGAATGGACAGTGCAAGATAACTTTTGGAAGGTGTCACCTAATTGTTTTTATTTTAATTTCAACTCCTGAAGCTTAATACTAACTTAGATAAAGTTTAGAGTCCACTACACGTGGACCGTGGATCACTTCCCTGGACGCCTGTTGCAAAGTGTCACTTAAAGGGACTATACGAACCGGAGGAAGTGTGACAACCTGGTCTCTGTACATGTGGGCATGCGAGTATTATTTTTAAAACATAAAAAAAAATGTCAACCTACCCTTTAAGTTATGCAGACTAATGTACAGCACTGACATATTCATCCAGTTGTCATCCCGAGCGTTTCAGCCCCCAGCTCAACGGGATGATACGCCCTGATTGACTTGGCACGGAGCGGATTATGTTTTTACGGCACGACGGGGGGGGACCAGCTCCTGACAGAAAAGTCCGAACAGAGCTACCACTTTTCGATGCTTCACGCTAAGCTATTTTGTGTATGGAACATGAGCCCGGATAAAGGGAACAGTAGCCGAGCCGGCCCTCCGCGCTATTATCATGCCTCCACTGGCTGGCATTTCGTCTGAGTGGACCGCTATAGCCGCCAGTCTGAGGTCACAGCAGAATTAGTACAGTAAGATTTTGTTTAGATAGGCCTGCAGTCTACTGTACACGGCCTGTGAGCTGTGAATAAACATGTCGGCTACGAGCATTAATTTGACCTAGTTTTCCTGCATCAGTACAAAGCTTTATTAAATGGCCTTGAATTACATTGAAGTTACTTTCTAAACTAAAACAAAAGACCCACCCTTCACGACGAGCCTCGCTGTCGTCTTCAGAGTGTCCACGGAGAACACGAAGGAGCCGGTGTCTTCCACCGAGAGGTGAGAAATGCTCAGGCTGTGGACTCGTCCCTTGGCGCTCGTACGGAAGTGGTTCGTGGGCTTGAGTTTGATTCCGTTTCTCAGCCACGTGCCCGGGACGTTGGGATGAGAGAGCTCCACCTCGAAAGAGGCCGTTTCCCTCTCCGTGGTCGTGATGTCGGTCAGTCCCTTCTTGATGGTGATTTTACGAGCTGTAAAGAAAAATTGCAAAACTACGTTAAACATTGAAGTAAGTAGAAGTTAAGCACAAACCTCCACCAAAGGCCCAACAGTCCCCTCATGAAGCCACACATGATTTCTCTAAAACATTTATGAAAGTGCCATATTTCGCCATTTTAAAGAAAGTGAAATATAAGTCCTGGATCCGTCCCCTGATCCAGATCTGCACGAAATTGAATTTAGTTGTAATTTAGTTAATACCCCACCCATCCACATATTTCATGGAAATCAGTTGAGTGGTTTTTGGAGTAATCCTGTTAAATAAGAAACAAACTCCTTGGCGGTGATTTATAAAACAACTTTGAAGCTTCGACAGTACATTTAGCTCCAGTATCAAGTTCGCGAGTACTTCTCTGTCTGTACGTTTCTGTATAATGAATAAATAAAAGTCAATAGTTGCAGAAATGTGTGAAAGCTTAGCCCCGAGCATATGTATTCCACTTTGAGCAGACAGGGTGTCCGTGCTCTGGGACACAGTGGGGCTCGGTGACCGTTCCGTACGCAGCAGTCTGGATTTAAACAATACGAGGTGGCACACATTGACAGGGAGATATTTTAGTAATTTGAGTAGTGGGCTTTATACGAGAGCCGGCTTTGAAACTGCCAACATTTCTCACTTATTCTAACACAGACGAGCATTCCCCTGTGGAAAAAAAAAAAAGGGGCTGTTTATTTTGGAGACCCGATGACAACAACCTCAGTTTTGAAGGCCAGCGTGTAAATTTAGATGCAATGAGAGTAGCTCCGAATTCATAGGAGGTGCCAACGGCGGCCCGAAGTCCTGGCTTTCCCCTTCCCACCCACGCACAGTGTTGAAAGAACAGCCTTTAATTCACCCACTGGCCTCTGGATCATAGGACTGAGAAATATAAGAAGTATGTGCAAAGAAAAACAATCATAAGTATGTCCTAAGCACTGGTTTTAATGTGTCAACATTACTACCAGTACTTCCAATAAACCTGTGTGGAGCTTGTTAAGCAGGACAGTTTTACTCTGTTTACAAATTCTATTTCTATTACTCGAACGAAAACAACTTGCTATTCATAAAGCACTTACTTTAAACTGTAATGTGCCTTGTCTTTGACATAGGTAATGAAATCATCAGGGCTTCATTGATCCTCAGTCAGAACAGAGACCCTGACGTGAGAGTCAGCTCGGCCCTGTGAGGCTATCACCTGTTGGTGGCCGTCGTGCTCCCAGTACAAATGCCACGCTGGTCCCCAGTCACTCAAATTACTCTTACTCAGTTAATTGAGCTTTGCTTTCACAAGAGGCACTGACGGAGGTGGAGCTGTCGGCAACAGCGGTAAACAAACAGGAACAGGGCATAGTGAGAACACGTGCACACTCACGTTCCACTGTAAGCTGGGCCTGCGTGCGGTCGTGGAGGGTTTCACAGCTGTAGGTGCCCCGGTCCGACATGGCCAGTGTGCGTATGGCCAGACTGTGCTTTTGGCCCTTGTGCTTCAGGGTGTACCTGGCGTCGGGGTGGATCAGCACGCCTTGCCTCATCCACTGCACCTCTTCTGAATCCACGCTCACCTCCACCTCCAGGAGGGCCTCGCCGTATTCCTCAGCGACAACAGGCGTCATTTTCTTGGTGAACAGCACCTGTTCCTCTGAAAATCAATTCAGGGAATTACTTGACGGCAGCATTTAACACTTTTAAATTCCTTTTATATGATCATATTGCGTTTGAGCAACAACACTCTGAAGCCACAGCCCGACAGAGCAAAGTGCATTATGAACCGGTGAAATTCAGCAGGGTCACATTTGAAGTTCAGGCACAGAGACCCAGCATCAAACTCTGAGGCGTCTCGCCCCCTGACCACCGGGCCACTTGCCTCTGTCAGTTACCAGAGGAATTCTAACAGGAGAAGCTGTTAAACGCAAGCTGTCAAAGACGCCTCCAACAATTTCCACTTCTCTTCGAGGGTCATTACTTACATCACGTAAAAAAGGATAACGTGGTACTGACGCTGCACAGGCATTTAAACCCACTCCCTTGTATGTTCACCTTCACTCCGGTCCCGCTGATAATAGTTCATGGTTTAAAAAACATGGTGATAACAACAAGTGAAATAAGAGCGGATTAAACTACTGTCGAATGTTCGGAACTTCTGTCATCGGAGACAAATGTATATAGTTATAGTGTTAATGGGGCGAGAAGTTACCTTGAACCTGGAGCTCTGCCTCTGACACCCCCCCCTCTGCGTCAGCTGTCACTCGGCCGCTATCTGAAACCATGCAGTTGTGGATGCAGAGCATGTGGCACAGCCCGTTGCTCGAAGTGACAGTGCGCTCATTCAGAGCCACGTGTTTGCCGTCGAGGCGCCACACCAACTGAGTGTCCTCCGGTGACACCACGCACTTAAAAACGGCGTCTTCTCCCTCACGGATCGTGATGTTACGCAGCTCCGCGATGAACTCCACCACCCGGGGGGCTGAAGGCAAAGCGTTCAGCGGGATTAGATCGGACACTTTAAATGTCAGCCGGGCCCTTTGACCTGGATTCGAACACATTTCTCCCCTGAACTGAACTAAAGCTGTGAGATTTGATTGTACTTACTTTCCACACTGACGGTGGATGACGTCCTGTCATCGGTGGATTCACACGTATATTCTCCAGCATCTTCCTCCACTGTTTGGTGGATGGTGAAGATTCGCTCTCGACCTTGCGCCCGGATCGTGTGCCGCCGGCTCGGGGGGATCTCCCGCCCGCCCTTCAGCCACTGCACGTCTCCTTTGGGCTTGTTGATCTCACATCGCAGCGTGAGGCCGCTTCCCTTCACGCACACGGCGTTCTCCACTGGTCTGATGAATTTCACCTTCATTTCTGACGAGATGAATAATGTAATTCAAGAGAGGTGACATTTCAAATCAACTAAAGTTTCACTGGCGAGCGAAAGGTCACATTTCGACGAGGGATTGCCAAATTCTCACCTTTGACTAAAAGAGTGAAAAACATCTCGTCTGTGTTTAAGTCACAGACGTACGCTCCCGAATCGGACAGCTGCAGGGGATTAATGGTGAGCTTGTGCGTTCTACCCTCGCTGGAAATGTGAATGTTATCCTGGTTGAGCAGTTGGCCATCTTTCAGCCAGCGAACATTAGCCCGTCCGCGGCTCACCACGGCACACAGTGTGACACTCTCGTTCTCATGGGCTGAGATGTTGTTACTTGCTTCTTTATTCAAAAACATGGCCGGTGGCTCTGTGGAAAAAAATCACATTTACAGAGCAGTTTTTTTTTTTTTTTACAAGTTGCTTTTGCACACACGCAAAAGACATTAAAAAAACAAAACGGAAACATTTAAACTCACCTTGAACCTCGACAAGCGTTATCAGTTTGTCATCGACGGCATCGCAAATGTATTTTCCAGAGTCCGAGGGCTGAAGTCCAGAGAGAACAAGCTTCCTCACAACGTCATGGCTGTCGATTTTGATACGAGGATCGGGTTTCAGCATCTCTCCGTTCCACAACCACTGAACAGCGGCATTTGGCCGAGACACCTCACACTCCAAAATAAGGTCGTCCCCGGCCACCAGGATGTGATGCTCCGGGTGGCCTGAGTTTCCAATGATCTGCACCGGAGGCTCTGAGCACGGAAAAAACACAGCAGCAGTCAATCTTCTCCGGAGTCGAGGAAGGACGGATCGGCATTTCAAGAGACTTTATGGTATGATTACCTTTGACAGTGATATAGAAGACCATCTTATCATCCACTGCGTCACAAGTGTACTCTCCTGAATCCCGGAGCCCAGCATTTAGGACAACCAGGGATCGGAAAACACCTTGTTCCTCAACACAGTATCGCTCAGTGTCGTCAATTAGCTGATTGTCTTTGTACCAACTGACCGACACACTGGATCTCGAGAGTTCACACACGAGAATAACGTCATCTGACACTAAGAACTGCTTTTCTGTTTTTGCCTCAGTTTTTCCCAGAATTTTTACGGGCAACTCTGAAAAATGAGCAAGAAGAGAATATCCTATTGGAACGTAGTCATGGTCCATTTTAAGCAAGAAAAAAAAAAAACAATTTCTTGCACAGTGCAGAGCCCTGAAGTACTAACAGACAAAACAACAGACTTAGATAGGAAACCAATTGAAACTGGTTGCACCATTAAAAACCAAACCCATGAAGCTGAAGGGTCCACTGGTCCCATTCCCTTTTTCTTTAGATGTTACAGAAGCAGAAGACTCTCCCGGATAATGTTACAACCTCTAAGGTTTATTCTACAGGCACCAGTTTTGTTTCCCCTTGTTTCTGACAAATCACGTCATGTCAAAACATTACAATTCCCAGGATTCCTGCATATCATATAATAACACGTCTAATTTGGAGTTATATCGTAAAAAATAACCTACCTTGCACTTTTACATTGAAATCCATGACGTCGTCCTTTGCATCACAGACATACTGCCCAGCGTCTTTCTCTGCGAGAGAGTGAATGGTCAACTGACGCACCACGCCATCATCGAGGATGGTGATGTTTCTGGAGTCTTCTATTTCTTCCCCGTTCTTCTTCCAGATGACCTCAGCATTCGACCTTGAGACTTCACAGTCTAGAACCAGAGTCTCCCCCGCCGGCTTCTCTACTCTACTCGCCATCTTCCTCGCACGTATGAAGCGAACAGGAGGCTCTGCGTGGCAGGGATTTAGTGTCAGTAGTGGACAGACATCAACACAGCAACTCACTAAGTGGACTAAAGTTTTTTCTTTTTTTACCTGCTATGTTTACAAAGAACGTCATGGAATCGTCTGCTGTGTCGCACACGTATTCTGCAGAGTCTTTGACGGTAGTTTCGGGTATAATAAGTCTCCTGTAGACACCATCCACCTCCAGGATGAGGTTGTCATTCTCCTCCACTTCAAGTCCGTCTCGGTACCAGCGCACCGCCGCGTTGGGCCGCGAGATCTCACAGCTCAGTACCATCCTCTCCGAGGTTTGCTGGCACAGTTCCATTTGCGACTGACTTGGGGAAACGATTCGCACCGGAGGTTCTGGAGATGGACATTTTGAAGCAACGTATACATTACTCATTAATTAATGAATGCTACAAGACAGTTTTAAAGGGGTCAGTAGGCTTCTACACATACTGAGATACCTACATGTTTGTAGCATTAGGGATTTTACCTGTATACAAAGGTGAAAGAATATCGAATCGTCAGCCGTGTCACAGACGTATTCTCCAGAATCGTCGACTCCACTGGAAATGATCTTGAGTCGTCGATAAGGACCTTCGATCTTGAGTTTGATGTTCTCGCTGTCCTGCAGCTTTGACCGTCCTTGTACCAGCTGACGACACCGTTGGCCCGAGACAGTTCGCAGCTCAGGATAATTTCCTCGGGGACATGACGGTCGAGATGGACATCCTCCTTGGGGTAGACTATCATCACCGGAGGTTCTTTGGAAGAGAAGTAGAAGTTTAAATTGAATACATATGTACGTTACTCATCTTTTACACAAGCAAAGACAATGTGGTACGGTTTAGTCAGATATGTTCTTACCTCGTATGGTGACCTTGAAGATTAAAACGTGGTCTCCTGCCCGGCACGTGTATGTGGCCGTGTCGGACAGTTGGGCTGAACGTATCGTCAGGTCTCGCCTGGTGCCGTCTGTTTGCAGTGACACATCGTCGCTCGGTTTCATTTCAGCTCCGTCTTTGTACCACTGGACCACGCCGTCGGTCCTCGACACGTCGCATGACAGAACGAGCGGTTCTCTCTCCACAACACTCTTGAAAAGCTCCTCCTCGGGAATATCCGCAAATGTCACCGGTGGGGCTGCACAGCACAGAACAAAGGGGAAGAGGTGAGCTGTTGGTTGAAAGTAGCATTCGCTGTTTATGCTCATGCATTCAGTAGTGGTGAGGTCAGGTGTTCCCAGCTGAGGACATGCTGATCAAGCCTTGCTATAGGGGACAACTCCTTGTAACGTCCGTGGGTGTTAATCCACTTTTGAGGCAAACAGGGAGTTAATTGAAGCAGTGCTCTGATGGAATGCAACCATGTGTGCTGGGGTAAAACGACAAACTACATCAAAATACATGCCATTTATGTTTTTCCGACACTGGTCTACGATGGGAAGCATGTATAAAAAAAAGAAAATGCAGAATGAAATTAGCAGGTTTAGACGGAAATCAGCTGCGATGAGGGATGTGACGATCGGGTTTGGGCTCACTCGACAGTGACAACATCTTGCCAAGAAAAAGCTAAGCATATCACCTTTCACCTCCACATAGAAATCGTCCAAATCTGAATCATCGTCAGTTCTACTGTCGTGCGCCCCAGAGTTTGAAGAAGGGGCTGACTTCATAACAAGAGTCCTCTTACTGCCTTCTGAATCAACGTTTACTCCCGATTTGGGCAAGATCTTTACTCCCTCCTGGTGCGAGCGGGTCTGGTTCGCCGGGTCTGACGTCTCGCACGGCGGTTCGGTCGGGCTAGTTGCTTCAACAGACTTGTTCCTCTCAGCCTCTGGAACAGCTGAGAATCAAACCGGTGCTATAGGAATTTCAATCCATTGAACAGTAACCAGATAGTGATCAGACTTGCTGTGCTATACTATGTTAAAACACTTGGACTTGTTAAAGTATGTAGTTTGGTATAACAAAGTTTGCGCCAAGACAAGTTTGAAATTGTTAGTCATGGGCTCATATTCAGTGAGCCAGTATCATGAATAGGTCTAACTAATTTAAATGATACTTTCAGACATGCACTGAACTCCGGAGATCGTCCAGAGTTCCTGCAGAGGAGGTGTGTGTGTGTGTGAATGCAAATGTCCGAAAGAGAGCTAGTTTATATTTGGAGGCGGAGAAAGTCTGCAGAAAGTTCTGTGGGAGCTCATGTTTGAATACAGCAGGACTTTCTCGCAGGATTCACTGTGAGTGGGTTGACGATGTCAAGAGAGTTTGTTGTGATAGGTGCCGACGCCGGTGTTGATGTGGTGTAAAAAAGCACGCAATAGAATTAATGTTGCTTCCTGCCTCCTCCTGGTGCAGAGGATTTGTTGTCGTGAACGCGTCTGAGCAGAGAATCTCGTGCATGTGAGAAAGTCCGGACCCGATTCTCCACAGTTCCTCTGCAGGTCATGTCTGAAAATTTGTTTGCTTACCGTCTTATCCGACAGTTTTCCTGTTTATATCTTATTTTAGTAGTTAGAATACAGAACATTGAATGCCCTTTCAGACCAGTGAATTTGCAGCGTCTGCAATTCAACTCTCATAATTCTTCTCATCTGCATCTGATAAAATCTGCATGGATCAAATGATCAAAAGTAGTTTTTAGGACCACCAGGCCTTAAAAAGACCAAATAGTCAATCACTTCTAGTCTGAAAGGGCCTTTAAGTGTTTGCTTCCCAAATAAGACTTTAAAGTAAAAGACAGTGATTTTAGAATTGACTGTATATGTCTCTGAATTATTAGAAGTAGGCTACATAATAAAGTATTAGTACACATTGCCTGAGATTATTATAAAATGTTTAAAAGCCTAAGTTGTCCAAGTAGCCAAGTATTAATTGAAGGAAGTTAGTGATTCTGACAAAGCTCAAAACACTTGGATCACCTGCAACATCCACCTTGAATTCTCTATGGTCGTCTGTGGCCTCGCAGCTGTCGAGCCCAGAGTGTCTGACCTCCGCTGATTCAATAACAAGGGCCCCCCTTTGGTTTTCTTTAGTTTCAATTTCATATTTACTCTCTGGAAGCAGCTGTTCTCCATCCTTGTGCCAATAGAGCTGGGCGGTTGGCTCTGAGGCTTCACACTGCATCTTAATTGGGCAGCTTGCCTCAATAAGTTTGTCTCCTGCAATCTCTGGAAGCGCTGAAAACCTCACAGGAGCAGCTGCATCAGAAGAGCAACGCAGAAAACTGCTGTCAGAAGCCGGGGGGGGGGGGGGGGGCATTTAACGAGATGCGCTTTTACACATTAAACCGTTTTTTAGGCCATTTTTAAACATTCAGTTGTGGGAGCCCTGTTTCCATACAGTGTTACAGAAGAACATTAAAGAAAAAAGAGTTTTCTCTCAAGAGTAATTGTGCAAAGAAGCGTAGAGTTAATATACGTTATATTAAAGCTCATTAATTCAGACTGAATACAAGCAAATCACCTTCGATGTCCACTTGGAACGTCACAACGTCCTCGGCGAGGCTACAGCTGTAAAGGCCAGAGTCGGAGACCTTAGCAGAAGGAATCATTAACTTTCTCAAGCTGCCGTCTCTTTTCATATCGAGGCCTGTTTTGCAAAAAAGCTCCACCCCATCTTTAAACCAGGAGACCTGGGCAACAGGCTCTGAGACCTCACACTGGAGAATTATGGGAAAACCAACTGCAATCCTCTTGCATTTTTCAGACGGGGCGATTGGCATGATCTGTGGTGATCGGCCTAAGAAAAGGAAATAACAAAGATTTGGGATGAAGGGGTGAAGGGGACAGAACACACCAGCCCAGCCAGTAATACCATGTTCTCCTGAGCAGTACACTCCATTCATAGCATAGAACAAGATGGACTTGTATGTATGAGGATAAGAGGATTGGTAAGGACAGAAATAAATCACCTTTTACGTCCACTTTAAATGTAACGGTGTCGTCTGATGTCGAACATTCGTAGGTGCCGCCGTGTGTGAGTTCAGCGGCGTGGATGAGCAGCGTCCTCGTCAGACCCTCTGACTCTATGTCTACATTATTTTGTGGCAGGAGTTGCGTTCCGTCCTTGTACCAGTCCACGTGAGCGGAAGCATCGTGAGCGAGATCACAGCGGAGGACAATGGGAGTGCCTTCGTGGACGGACTTGTTCCCGTCACTCTCTCGCAGCTCAGAGAACTTCACAGGCGATGCTAAAGGTTTCAGATATTGCAGAAAGAGTGTCTAGATAAGCTTCGTATCGAAACCTGCTGGATATTCAGTTACAAAGAATGTCAAGATGGCGACTGAGATGGCACAGTTCCTTCAAAACAAAGCACACGTGACAGAACAACACATATTACACCACAGACATTGCAAAAGACAATAAGGGAAACAAATGATCCAAAGGGGTAAAAGAGGAGGAATCAAGATTTTGTTTTTCGGTTATCCAGTTATTTTTTCACTGACATCAAACTGAAACAGACAAAAAATACACGGGTAAGACACAAAGAAGAAAGACACACAGTTGTAGAAGCTTTCTGGAGTTATTGGACATGCGTAACAAGAAGCTGCTCTGGGAAGCTAAATGTTTTTATAAAATGTCTGTAAAGAAGATATCCCATCTTGTTTTAGAGTTTGTTTAAAAGTATTAAGTTCTAACACTGACACAACATGCAATGACTAATTAAAGTAACATTATATTGCCATTGGTTTACTGATTTATTCAGTGTTTAATGCATTGGAGGCTGTGGCTTCCACATTTTTATAAAAGGCAGTTGACCTAAGTTTGGGAAGTGGTAAAATGAGCCATTATCTGTTGTTAGGTGAAAGACAAACGAGACCTAATCAACCTCACTGCTGCTACAGTTAGTTGAGCAGAGCAAGACAGTGAAAGCACCACAGAACGTCCTGAGCATCACCTTCTACTTTCACAGCAAACTCCACATCATCACTCTTTGACTCACAGCGGTATACGTCAGTGTGAGCCTGCTCGGCCGATGGGACAACTAGGCTCGTCAAATTCCCCTCTGACTGGAAGTCTACTCCACTTTGAGGTAGGAGCTCAGTTCCATCCGTGGACGAACTGACTTGTGCAGTGGGCTCTGACAGCTCAGATTGTGGAGCAACGGGACAGTCGGCCACGACTGTCTCTGTCGGGTCAGCCTCAGATAAAGCTGAGACCTCCGGAAGGGGAGCTACGGGATTGAATGTGAAATAGAGCTGGTCAAAACAGGTAGTGCGATCAACCAAATGAAGCAACACATAATAGTGACACTAAAACCTTCAGCGTTCAACCCTGTCTGCTACATCTTGCTACAGGCTACAATAGTAATAATGTTTTGTAGGAAACAAGTGCTAAAACATATCCATAATGAAAAGTTCACTATATATGTTCTGTATCAATGTATTTGCAACTTTCAAATGTAAAACACATCCTTATTATGTGAATAGAAAATGAAATCTATGCCATGTTACATTTCCTACAAAACATATTTGCCTTTGCAGTTTACTTTCGTAAAAGAAAACACTGTCATTTTCATATTCATTCGTCCATCTTTTTTGGTAAACCCCCTTTTTTTAAATTCTCCTGATTGGACTCCAGAAACACTGGACAAAGATAGATTTAAACCCGAATTTAGTCGACCAAGATTTTATAGCAATTTAACATTAAAGAAATAGGGCATATGGGGGTTATTACTAAATGTTTAAAAGTAAATAGAGCTCACTTCTTTACCTAATAAGAGTAGAAGCAAAAAGGGCCACACAGTCTGAGGTAAGGTTTATTACCTAAAAGTAAACTGTCATTACCTCGGTAGGGAGGCTTAGTTAGGGGAGTTCTGTGTCTAAAGATATTTGATTTTAAGGCAGAATGGAAGAGAAAGTACTCCCAAGGCCTAAAAGTTAATATCAACAAAGCGAAAAACATTTTGTTTGCACTTTGCCCGCACTCAAAATCTATTTGAATAACAGACAAAAACAACTTTTGTCACCTTTAACGTCCACATGAAACTGCACTGCGTCATCTGTCGTCTTGCAGCTGTAAATCCCTGCATGAGACGGCAGCGCCGACCGGACGGCCAGTGTTCTTATGGAACCCTCGGCCACCGTATCTTGTCCAGCCGCGTCGCGAAGATTTATTCCGTCCTTGTACCAAGCAACTTGAGCGTTAGGATCTGATACCTCACATTGGAGTACTACGGGTTCACCGGCTTCGACGGACTTGTTCCTCTCAGCCTCACAAAGTGTTGTAATTGTCACAGGCAGAGCTGGGGATGTATGAGGTCACATCAAGAGAAACATTGCGTCACCGACTGACTCCAACAAAAAAGTTATGCTTTCAAACATCAAAAGCGCAAGATATACAATCAATATTAGTCATGCCAACAAATCTAAAAGTTATAGTAGGTCATAAAAGATATGTCTGCGTCATTAGTGATCTAACAAGAGGTGTCTTTGGTTAGACGTCATCTATCTCGACATTCACGTTAGGATCTGAAGCTAATGTTTTTACTCTTTGTCCCATTTTAATATTCCTCTCACGTTACCCAAGCTCAAGGTTTTATAAAACTAGATTTAGTATTTGCACAAAATCAGGTCAATAAAACCAGAAATTGTAAAAATTGTAAAGGATTGCTCTTCATTTTACACAATGTCAACATTGTGCCCATCCATGTCGTTTGATAATGCTAACCATTTAAATCACCTTCAACAGCCACCTTATTTGTAGTAAAACTGTCGATCCATTGACTGTCACATGTCCTTGATAGGTAGATCTCTTCAGATTGGACTACCGAGGCCTGCTTGATATAGTTGGGCTCTGCAAACTCAGTGGAGGGTCTCTGCTCAGAGTTTACTGGGCTTTCTACTTGGTCCTCTGTGGTCTCCATGGTGCGATGGCTCTCTGCTTGGATCGTTGAACCTTGCATGGATGGACAGATCACCTCTGCATGGTTGGGTTCTGCTTGTCCTGTGCAACAGAGGTCATCCATTTTGACATGTGCAAACTGTCGTGAGTTGTAATCCTTCCCTGTTTGGACAAGTTCTGCCTTGTCAGAGTTACACGGTCCAATGATTGAGGAGATGTAGCATTAGGGAAGTCACTGAGCTTCTCCGAGTGGACAGTCAGTGTCTGTAGGGGTCTGTTAAACTCCTCTGACTGGTCAGTTGCAGCCATGAGGAGTTACAGGGGCCCTCTGAAAGGACAGTTTCAGTCAGTAAGCTTTCAAGAGGCTTCTCTGATGGAGCAGCTGATGTCTGCAAGGAGCTACCAAGCTCCTCTGATTGGATAACTGTAGTCTGTAAACATTTAAGCGGCTCCTTGGATTGGATAGTTGTGGAATGTAAGGACGTAAAAGGCTTCTCTGATTGGATAGTAGAAATATGTGGAGATGTAAAAGGCTTTCCTGATTGGACAGTTGCAGTATGTAAGGAAGTAGGAGGCTCCTGTGATTGGGTATTTGCACACTGTAAGGATTCAAAGGGCTTCCTGATTGGACAGTTGCAGCATGTAAGGAAGTAGGAGGCTCCTCTGATTGGGTATTTGCACACTGTAAGGATTCAAAGGGCTCTCTGATTGGACAGTTGCAGTATGTAAGGAGTAGGAGGCTCCTCTGATTGGGTATTTGCACACTGTAAGGATTTAAAGGGCGTCTCTGATTGGACAGTTGCAGTATGTAAGGAAGTAGGAGGCTCCTCTGATTGGGTATTCGCACACTGTAAGGATTTAAAGGGCTTCTCTGATTGGACAGTTGCAGTATGTAGGGGTGTAAATGTCTCCTTGATTTTAGAGTTGCAGCATGTAAGGATGTAAGTAGATCGTCTGATTGGCTAATTGCACATTGTGTGGATTTAAAGGGCTCCTCTGATTGGACAGTTGCTGTATGCAAGGATGCCGTGGGCTCCTCTGATTGGGTAATTGCACACAGTAAGGCCTTAAAGGGCTTCTCTGATACGACATCTGAAGTACGAAGGTTGTAAAGGTCTCTGACTGGAGAGTCTGCAGTTTTTAAGGTGTTACAGAGCTTGTCTGATTTGACTGATGGAATCTGAATTGGTTTATTAAGGTGTTCAGACTGGGTGGTTGAAGTCTGCCGGGGGCTCCCTAGATTTGACTGGACAGTTGCCATCTGTATTGAGCTGTGTGTCTCCTCTAATTCACCAGTTGAAGTTTGCAGACGATTGCAGAACTTATCCGTCTGCAGGGATTCATCGAACTCTTCAGACGACCTTCTGGATGCTGTTTATAGTAAATTAATTCTTCACCTTGTGATTCTGTGGACTTCAGAGAGAGATGGTGACGTGTGTCACATTGCATTATTGTTGGTTTTGCAGAGTTGGGGTAAACTGCTGGTTCATTGTCCGAGAGTTCCTTTGACTGTTCAGTTTGAATCCAGTCACATTTGTTGGTTGAGAAGTTGGCATTTGCCTGGAATGGTCTTCATATGTCGGTGCATCTCCTGTCCTGCCACCGAAGATGCCCGATTTCCATTTTGTTGACCGGCTGACAACTTCCACAGGAAAAGCCTCTTCGGTGGGCTTGATCTTCTCTCGGTCAGAAGAGAGCCGTGGCGATGTAGCTATAAGCATTATGATGTACACAGAGAAAGATTTTCAGTGGTTGATGGTCTCAAAACGTCCTCTCATAACATCAATTTTACATCAGTGGGGGGTTAGCATGGTGTTATGGGATAATCCATTGCAAAGACAAACAAGAAGGACGACCAGGATTGGTCTGAGATTGAACTCCTATATTTCCCCCTTCAACAGACTCCTAGTGTTGTTTACCACCAGTCTTTGCTCTAACACCTTAAAAACCTTTTTAAAAAAGTGCATAAAATGTTCTTCTTATCGATAAGAATTCGTTGTCATTGCAAGGTTCAGGGCGGCAATGTGAATGAGAGGATCTGGTGATGAATAAGATAGATCAGATGGACTTAAAAGACTTGTGAGTTGCTTGTTACAAGCAAAGATGACTGTTAAAATGAAGAGTAAATTGACAAACACGACACGTACGTTAGTATGAGGAGCAGCTACGAAACACCCACATGTTTCATGAAACAGCCAAATTTCAGGAAATGACATGAGGCTAGAGATGACAGAGTGACAGAATAAGCAATTTTTTTGTAATGGAATATTAAAGATGCCTCAGATGGTTGAGCTAACAATAAAATACACCACTGCTGTTAGTGGCGTTTCATGTGCTGGGTTAACATGGATGACTGATGTTGAAATATATCAAATCACCTTGGACATCCACAGTGTATTGGGCGGATGCTTCAGCTATCTCACCAATTTCATCACCATAGTGACACTGCTCTGCTGGTTGGACAAAGCCAAAGAGAAAACAATGAGCTTCACGTATATGTCACTAAATTCTGGATTCTTAATTGTGCAAATACATCGTGGAGCACCACCTTTCATGTCCACATTTAACTGCGCGTCAGCCGTTGTGTCACAGCCAACGCCCTCATCGCCAGACAAGTCATGTGACCGGAGGGGCAAGGCCGGGCCGCTGCTCTGTGATTCACAACCAGCCGCTCTTTTAGGGTAGATCTGGGTTCCGTCTTTGTACCAACAGGCTTTGGCAACGGGATCTGAAATCTCAAATTGCTGAACAATTGGGCAGCACTCTTCCGCAGACTTTGTCTTCTCAACATCAGAACCGAGCTGAGATTCTGGAGAGGGCTCTACAGACAATCATTGGGGTAATAATGTCAGTTTTTGCATGATCCTAGATATTAGAAAAACAATGGCTAGAAAGAGACACTGTCACAGATATCAGTTCTGCATTGCAACGGCAAGAAGAGCACAGACAAACAGTCACAGAACAAGTTAGTCCTAGCTAACAGAAAACGCACACAAAACAATATCACCTTGATTTTTTACTATCAATTGGGCAACATCATCTGCTGTCGCACAATAGTACGCTCCAGAGTTTGAGGGATGAGTTGGTTCAATAACAAGGGTCTTCTGGACGGCCTCCGTTTCAAAATCAGGCTCTGTGTTAGAATCACGTTGTGTGTCCCTCTGCCATGACACCTGGGCGGCAGGGTCTGAGGGCTCACGTGCTGGCTCAGTGGGACACGTGGCCTCAAGTGACTGCGTCTCCACAAGGTCTGGTGCTGGCGACAATGGCAACGTTGGAGCTAAAGATGATGATTCATATCATAATCGAGGACTTAATTGTGCATATTTAGATTAAGATAGTGGTTATTTGTGTAGCTTCCCCAAACAGGGGGACAAATCTGTTATAGCTCAGATCAAAAAAAGTTTGAATTCTACACAGAAAGTTATTTTTCAATTTGACAGTAGAGATTAATTTACCAAACAGAAACATCACACAGAACACCACACGGACAGACATATATGCACATTGTAAAAGTTAGTTGCATCTGGTCTCCAAGAAGTTCTAGTATTCACTCTAAGATTAAGACAATTTGGATTAAAAATCACCTTTAATATCCACAGTGTAGTGGCTAGTGTCATCAGAGGTTTCACAGCTGTATAGCCCTGAGTGCAAGAGCTCAGCCGATGGGATATTAAGTCTCCTCAACGTGCCAGTACTCAGTATATCCCAACCATTTTCCGGGAGGAGCCTTACACCGTCTTTATACCGGCAGACAGGCCCAGTGGAGTCTGCAACCTCGCATTCCAGCTCCAGAGCTTTGCCTGCTTCAAGTGACTTGGTTCTCTCAACGTCAAAGATAGTAGAGTACGTCACTGGTATAGCTAGCATTGGGAATTCAGGACAGCTAAATAAAATCAAGACTGTGGAAATGGATACCTTGCAAAAATGTAACTGCAGAGCAGAAGATGAAAGGGCTTTGGAGACTTTTCGAATCGGGGAGAGCCACAGCAGTCACAAAACACATGGTCATAAATAGTAATCACCTGGTGTGTTAACAGTTCCTCTAAGCTCATGTGCACGGAGCAGTCCTTCAAACCACACAGTAGAAGCGGGATTATTAGTGGCATCTAGAAAGAGGAGGTGGGGTTACAGTATCAACGCACAAGAGAATAAGTGCAAAGTCACCTTTGATCTCCACGTGAAACTCCACGATATCGTCCAGTGTCGTGCATCTGTACACGCCAGAGTGGCACAGCTCTGCAGACTGAACAACTATTGTCCTCGTGTTGCCCTCTGAGTGAATTTCTATGGCAGAGTTTGAAACGAGCTGGATTTCATCCTTGCACCAGCAAACGTGCGCCTCGGGATCTGACACCACGCACTGGAGTACTACAGGGCGGCCTGCCTCGATCGACTTGGTCCTCATGTCATCGGGGATCGCTGAGAACTTCACAGGGGGAGCTACAGATGTGTTTAAATCTCATGTCAGCTGTTTAGATTATTCATCATAATCTGTTTACTGACAACTAAGCATGCTGTGATGGGAAATGTGACAGCTTAGCTGAAGAAAGACAACATACAAAGAAGTGTGCCGGGTTAGTTGCTCTGATAAGTTGGTGTTTGTTAATGTCTCACACTGCTTCAAACAAATCACCTTTGATGTCCACACTGAACGTGATGGCGTCACCCTTTGTCTTGCAGCAGTACAACCCAGAGTGGAAAAATTCTGCTGAGTTCACAATCAGTGTTCTTCCCAGGCCCTCACTTTGTGTGTCTACTCCATTTTGAAGATGGAGCTTTGACCCATCTTTGTACCAGTACACCTGGGCAGAGGGATCTGAGAGCTCACATTGTAAAACAATGGGGCAGCCTGTGTGGATGCTTTTGGTCCTCTCAGCATCTGGAATTGCTGTAAACCTCACAGGCGGGGCTAAGGATATTTAGATATTTTAATATGGTTGCTAAATAGTAAAGATTGCACGTCAAGTAAAGCTTGAAAAGAGGACAAAATATTCTGAACAAAAAAGAAAGACAATGGGATAAACGACACAATAAAGATGGTTATTCTCTGTACAAGACACCAGTATTGTAAGAAACTCCACTTACCCTCTACTTCCACATTGAACCTGATGATGTCATCGATGGCATCGCAGCAGTACACTCCGGAGTGTGAGAACTCTGCTGATTGGATGACAATTCTTCTCATGGTGCCCTCCGATTGAATATGAAGACCCTCCATTGTTTGTAACTCCACCCCGTTCTTGAACCAGTGCACCGCAGCCTCAGGGTCTGACAGCTCACAGTAGAGAACAATGGGGTTCCCAATTTCTACAAACTTGTTCCGATCCATTTCTGACATTGATGAAAACTTGACAAGAGGAGCTGTGAATAAAAAAAAACAACGAGAACCTTAACTCAAACTTGTCACGAAATGAACCGAGGTCCTCGTGCTAAACATTCGCACATTTGCCCAATTCCAGTTAAAACAAGAGAACAAAGAAGTCAACCAAGAAACACTCAAGAGCAAACTGTGACCCACAAATACCTTGAATGTACAGTGCTGCCGAGTCCCGGATGCCATAGGCAATGAATGTGATCTCCGCCCCATTATCTGTATCACGTACTGCTCGAATGCGAAGGGATTCGTGTGTTCGTGAGCGACGCATGAAAAAACGTTCGTCCTCCTGAAGCTGAGTACCGTTTAAGAACCATGTACCGATAACTGAAGCGGAGAGCTCGATCGAGAAGATGGCATCTTGTCCCTCCGGCACCAGGGCATCCTGTAAGGGAGCTTGTATCCTGGTCACCGGAACTACGAAAAGGAAAAATAAACGTTTGTGCACGATTTAGTGAATCATATCGTAAACTGTGTTGAGTTAAAATAGATAGAAGTATATTATATTTAATATAACTGAACTTACCCAGGTGAACAGCTTTAGGGAACTCGACATTGTTGCTCTTTCCATATTTGTTTACGCTGCATATGCGAAATCGATAATCGGCCTCACACGGTACACTGTCACCGAGGATCTCCACAGACGTGGCAGAGTCGGTGGTGAGGCACTGCAGCCACTCTTGTGAACCGGTGCCCACCTCCTGCCGTTCAAGCACGTATCCAGACGGAGGATTTTTACGCGAGTCCTGCGCAGGAGCCCACGATAGAAGAGCAGCATTCGCCCGCTCGGTGTTGATCTGCACACCCACTGGACAACTGGGAGGACAATGTCTGGCCGCTGGAAAGAGGAGAGTCTATAATGCATCAACATCCCTTTGGATGGAATCACTTATACATGTTGATCCATCCTAAAATAATATGATTAATCTGGTAAGGTACCTTACCTTTCACTCTTAGCTGTGAGGTGGTCTTGGATCTGCCTACAAGGAACGTCACAAGGCCAGCGTCCTGGGGCATCGTGTTGACAAACACCAGAATGTGAGTTCGACCAAAGGACTTGAGAATCGTCTGGTGGGTTTCCTTCAGCTCTGTGCCGTCTTTGTACCAGTGTATGTCCATCTCTTCCTTTTCCACTTCAACACAAAAGGCAGCGTTTTCACCTTCCAGGACGTCCACCTTTCTCGGGAGCTTCCGCAGAATTGTACCTGGAAGGAGAAACTTGTGTGAGTGATTCCTGAGCATAGTAATCCAACAAAGATTGTGATTATCTGAAAGTGTAATTTCTCTCTGGACGACACATTTATTGACCTGATGTCCGGGGGAATGTTATTTGCCAGAGCCATCAAAACAAATCATCATTGTAAAGGTCAAATCAATTCATGATCTTTGCTGAAAATGCAATTGTCTTCCAACTAAAACATCTTTAAGCTTTTGAGGCTGTATAACGATGTCAGACTATTTCCTCCACGGACTCCACACATGTTGTTTAAGCCATTTGCTGAATTATTTCAGTTGTTTTTCTTATCTCATAATAGAACTAGACTACAGAACCAAAACAAGCAGCAATACTATCAATATAGTGGTATACAGTATATACACACTTCACCCTGGTAGAAAAAACATTAATGAAGAGTAACGCCTGACAAATAGCGCTTTCATCTACATCTTTTAGGATTTGCCTTTTCTCTCTGCACCCATCGAGAAGGTTAGTTCACATTCAGAAAGTTTTGATGTTAAAACAGATATGTATTCAGGTATGGATTGTCCTCATTTGAGCAGAATTTTGAATGAAACTTTATTAATTCCTCTATACCAAAAAACTGTGGTAAAGGTACCTCATAGTTTGTATGAAAAGATGTTGTTGCTTTATCATTTGAATCAGTTTGCATACACTTCCTGATTTACCTTTCACAGCTACCTCTGCAATACTTCTCCCCCCGTCGGGCATCTCACAGAGGTAAATCCCATCGTCATCAACTCCGATGTCACGGATAGTTAGTCGTCTTTTTGTTCCCCACTCCTCCATTCCATATTTGGGCCCTGGCTGCAGCCGTCTATCTTCCAGATACCACGTGATGGAAACAGAGTCCTCTGGAACTTCACACTCCAGAACGGCCAAATCTCGTTCCCACACCTCCAGATCGATGAGGGGCTGCTTGAACCGCACAGGCGGCTCTGGGCCACAGGAGGAAGAAGAACATTAGGTCAATATAACTTTTTTTAATAATGTAATAAAAAAGAAAAGCTTGACAGCGTCATTTCATCGATATAAATTCTTCCGGAGATTCAGTGTGACAAAAACCCGCCCACAGCGCACCGTCTACTGTGTGTCCGTGTCGTAAACTCTGCAAATTGAAATACATGTGGCAGTAAATTCCAGTGAAGCAAACAAGATGAGCAAAAAGCATGAGACAAGTGGCGTATTTAGTATCGGAATGGAAAGGACATTAACACATCAGGGTGTTAGATGGGGAATAAACTGTTTGTAACTGACACCACCAGACAGTGGGGGAACATAGGGATGTGGATCTATATTTAGGTTTCTGTGTGCAAAGTTCTTTATTTCCTTGTCATATTGTTTTTTAAAAATCCAATTAAACAGACGGACAACTGATGACATACATTCTCCCATTTTCCGTTTTATATCACCTTTAAATCTACCCTCGACCCTCCACTTACGATTAATCCTATCTCAAGAGTTACTTCCTCTATCTCTGACTGATGCAGTACAATACTCTTTTTTTTTTGCTGGTGCCAGTGGACTTTCTCTGAGCCATGTGAGAAACATGATCCCCTCCCCAGAGATTCACATGGACGCCTCCCTAGACCTTTCACACGCTAAGTAACTTTGCAGACATCTCACTGCCGCTGAAATCCACTTGAGGCTTATGAACTTTGCCTGTTTACAAAAGGCTACTTTCAAATTTCAGATCTGTAAGACATTTCATTAATCCTCCAGATATTAAAGCAGCTTGTCAAATAATTTCTTTAATAATTATTTTTCCAGCTCACAGGCCGACTGACTTAACCTTTTATGAATCTAACTGACTGATGATGTAATGCTTTTTGTGATATATATACACAATACTTTCCTTTAGAGCAACACCTTTTCATGAAATAGGTTTTATTTTATACAAAACTTTCAAACTTTTTATCTTGTGCTGTGGTCGAAACTTCATGAGCATGTTTGTAAGCTTTCTATATATTTCATTCAGTTTGTTTTGAGAAGGAATCAATGTACTACCACAAAATGTTAGATTTTAATTTTGTCTGGTCTCTCTGGCCCGACCCCAATACATGTTCTCCATGATGAGATATAGTATCTCACTGACATCATCGCAGCGTCAAATTAATTGAAATCCGATCCACGAACACATCACACCCTCACTCACTCCTTCACCCACTGAAAAAGCCTCCCAGGCTAGAACAGCCTTTACTCCGCTGTCCCTCAAAGAGTTTTTACTTTATTCAATGTAAAGTTGAGAGTCGTGTGTCCACTGAAAACGATCCCGACTTACCCTTCACGGAGAGGTGTACAGCACTGAGGGTCTGGCCTGCTGTGTTGGATGCAGCGCAGACATAAACGCCGTTATCCTTCTGCTTACAGTACAGAACCTTAAGTGTGAAGTATCCTTCTCTGTCCTCGTATAACAAATAACGCCTTCCCGACAGTATCAGCCGGCCGTCTTTCCTCCAGATTATTTCTGGTTTGGGTTTACCAGTCACGAAGCAGCGGAATTTGGCATGTTTGCCCTCCGTCACGGCAAACATTTTGACTTTGGTAGACTTGGTCACGGTGTCGTCTTTGAGTCGGTTTGGCACTTGCCTACCGATCCTCTGTTTTCCCTGGTGGCCTTTCCAGTGGCCGTTTGTGTAGCCATTGCGATTTCCCTCTTCCTCGTGTCCCGGGCCTGCGTCGACGAGCAACACGGCTCCCGCCAATGATTCCCCAAACTCGTTCCTGGCTTTGCATGTATATACTCCACCATCTGGTGCACGAGTCTTAAAAATCTTGAGCTGGAACCATCCACCGTCCTGGTAGCCCACGGTGAAATGTGTGCTTTCAAATATTTCGTTGAGTTTCCGGCCGTCCTTTTCCCAGACAACCTCCGGCCGTGGCTTTCCCCACAGCTTACAGGAGAAGACAGCATCTTCCCCACGACCTACACGGGTGGAGAGCGGCTTGATGAGGAACCGGGGCTTATTCTCCTCTCGTAGCTCCATCTCTTGTGCCTCACCCTCCACATTCAGTGTTGCCGCGGCATACGTTTCCCCAATGCTGTTCTTTGCTTTGCAAATGTACTGTCCGCTGTCATCCGGGGTGACGGCGGAAATGATGAGATTGTAAACGTTTCCATCTTCAAAGACCCTGTATTGTCCTTGCGGGTCAATCTTTTCATTGTTGCGCTCCCAGATCACCGCGGGCCGTGGGTCGCCCCCGATTTGACACTTCAGAACAGCATCGGTCCCAGTTTGTACCGCCACAGGTCTCGGGTAGGCCAAGAAACGTGGCGCTCCACCGAACACATCCATCGCTGCTCCTGAGTTACCTCTACTTCACCTGTGGCAGCGTCTCACTGGGAAAAGCTGGTCCAACCCCTGCACTGCAAATTTCTACAAAAAAGAAACAACAGAATCATCACTTTGAACTTGTGAAGCTATTTGGTTTTAATCACTCAACCATATATGAGACAACGATACAATTCTACTTTTTTGAAAATGAGCACACGACAATAAAACTGAAGAGCAAATCACTGAACCTCTGTCCCTTTTCCATCCATGTGTTTCAGCACAGACGGATATGATTATTAGGGCTAATTGAATTAGATCTGTCTGCAGGAGAGAAAAACACCGGCGAGCAGTGACAGGGGGAACAACCCTGTCCTGTTGCAACAGCAGCCACAACACATCGAGGCAGTACAGCTGGTGCTGTATTTCAATGGGAAAGTACTTAATATAGCATGCCCTAAATAAAGATCTGTGTGTCAGGTATCACAAAGACAGCTCTGAGAGCCGCATGCTCACACAAACACTGGCAGAAATCACAGTCTGCCCACCCAAGAGACCCAGCAGTCAAAATATGCTGGGCCCCTATCACACCCTTTGTTGGCAGCTCTGATCAGGAATTCTTTCTTTAAATGTCAACGTTAAAATGATTTTTCTGTCGTTTATTCTTGCATAAATCTGTCCTATGACTGCTAACTATCCTGAAAAAAGTTGGTTCATAGTTTACGTTTCCCTCTCTCCCGTTGAAATTTCATATTTTTTTTGCCATTCGTGAGATTTTATTCTTCGACTAAAACGTTTCCTCGAGGAGCCTTTTGGATAAAGCAAGCAGTGTTTCAGGTCTGTAAAGTCAGGATTGTGCTTTTAAAATAGTTTACATTTTCGATATGGTCAATGCAGCCACGTAGTTGTCAATAATAATACATGAAAAATAACATATGTATGATGATATTACACAATATGAATGCTAATAATGCTAATATGATATTTAAACACTAAAGGAACCAAACCTACTGTTGCAAAATAATGAAATTGTGTTCTTCAAACTTTTCATTCCCTCTGTGATTTACATGCCAACTGAATAAACACTAACCATTTTTACATTATTCAGCTTTGGTTGGTGTAAATATTGTTGTAAAAGAGAGTTGAAAAAAGCAGCTTTAGTTCGTAAACAATTATCTTAAAATCCAACTGAAAGTCTTTTGAAACATACAATTTGACATAAATGATCAAAAGTTCCGTGATTCTTTTGGTTTCTTGTTGCATTGCGACGTGTTTTACTAGGACAGTTTGCACATAGTGTTGAAAGAGACTTCCATATTCCCTCTGGAGGTTTAAAGAGAGGAGATTAACCCCTGTGTTTACTTGTCTGATTTAATTGGAACGACCTCTGCCCCCTTGTGAAGCTGTGCCGTGTACCCCCCATATGACCTACCTCGCTTCAGTCGCCAGGAACGACCGTCAACATACATTCCGCAATTGCAAGTCTTGCTTCGAGCGGAGAAGCAATGCCACCCGTCTCCTGAAGGCTGAGTAATGTCCCAGGTTGACTTCGGATTCAGACACATGCTCCTCAAAGGTCCCAAGTTCCACTCCAGTTCATGTGTGAGACTATCTGTCCCGCAGGAGGGCGGGGGGGAACTGGACTTCACTATCCTCACGAGATTCCCGCTTAACAACTTCGGAGTGGTCCCACGATCACTGTGTTGTTCAGGCCTCAGACACCCCAAGTGTCATTGTTCGTGGAATACCGATAAATGCTTTTGCAGCTGCTGCTGTCCCCTAAAAATACTGGCTGCCTCGATGACAGCAGTGAAGATAAGTCAGGCACTTCCATTCACTTGCCAGCAGAGGCTAAAGATAGCTCAGGTGGCCAGTGTAAGGGGGGGGGGGGGGGGGGGGGGGGGGCTGCTTAGCTTACTTGAGGCTTTGCAATAAAAATCCAAGGAAAAGAGCTAGCGTCAGGGGCATCGTTTAAAAAAGTGTACGTGTGCACGAAAGCCAAAAATGACGTACGCGAAGAAAAAGATTCAGATTCATAAAACCGTGCGCACGTACACCTGAAGGTAATGTTCCCTTAATAAATCACAGTCCTCCTGGAAGCATGTGTACGAGGACCTGCCTCATGCCCCGCCCCCTCTACACGCCCACATGCAACCATAAATGGTCAATGCAAAGCAGCTCATGAATATTAAATTGTCCTGCTGACCAATCGGGTTCCATGGTGAATCGTGATGAAAAGAAGAAGCCTAGCTTTCTGACACCGATATGGACTAAAGTGACGTCATTAATAAGAAAATACACTGGAACACTGCTACTACCACAGGTGTAGTATCGCCAATATGTATATGTTTATATTTTAATCATCCAAAACTGCAGGATTATTAAATTCAGAGACAGCTGCGATGTCTTCGTTCTATAAAATTAACACAAGTATATTTTTTATGATTAAAAGAGGCTTTACATAGAAAGGTAAATATTAAACAGTGTTAATCACATCACACAGAACTGACAGCTTATAAACCAGAGTGGTGAGTACTGTGTTTCTACTGGGATGGTTCGATTCCGTCGGGTCGGTCTGTGTGATACTGGACTCAGTTCTGCACAAAGATCCAAAATCACAGATCTATAGAATCTATATCAGCTGATCAGTCATCATCATGGAACAGGAAATCTTTGTGATCGCTGAACACTCGTTTCCTCCTCTTCCTTCCAGGAGCAGTATATATATATATTTAGAGCAATCGGACAGATAACTTCACACATCAGTGGGATCCTAACCTCCACGCGGGGATATTATTTGGAAATGGAAGTTTGCAGAAGCCCATTGGACAGAATAGGGTTGGACGCATGAGAATAATGTCAACACCCCCACAACGTGTCATGAAGGCCGAGTTCAAGCTGCCTAACCAGTTTTGCCTGTCTGGTGCTGAGAACTGCAAAGGTTTGTATGTAGGTTAGATTCAGACATTTATTTCATCTTCAGATCCATAAAAATCAGCTATTAAACTGTTTTCATTCCAATGGACAATAAACACAACAACAACAACAACAACCGCCCTGACATCCTTCAGCTTGGTCGACTTCATTCTCACCTAAAAGCCTCCACAGCAGAAAGAGGCTTCGATCAAATGAAGTGAGAGAAAGTGACTGGAGGTCCTGTCCTACATCAAGCTGCCTGTGTGGCTCCTGCACCGTCCATTCTCTCTTAGAGGGTTGCGACTCCCCCCTGGCCGACCGGGTCTGGCTTGATGTTGGCGTCCGCCCTGGAGGTCCAGACTTCATGGTGGGGAAGAGGCTGCTCGGGGAAGTGCTGCGAAACTCAGAATCTGATGAGTGACATTAAACCGGAGATGGGAATGAAAGAAAGAATGTTTTTATCTGTTGTTTAATCTGTTCAATTTGTCAAATATATCTTCCATCAGTTCACAGTTTGTGTTTATTTTAGTGACACTTACTATGAGGCTCATATTGAAGTATAAAACAAGGTTTTAAGAATAATGTTGCAATATTACGAGAAGAAAGTTGTAATTGAGAAGAAAGTCAAAGAGACAACTTCCAAGTCTGTGTGGTTCTCTTTTCAGAAAAGACTGAATTTCCTAAACTAAACTTGTCAAAGTCCTGATACTTATGATAATGTGGTGCCAAGATATCAAGTATTTATTTGAGGAATCTATAATAAAGTACATCATGTCACATATTCCTTAACGTAGGCGACAGGCTGATCTTCTGATGTTCCCTCTAAATTATTATTATAATTTTAAAAAAGTACATTTCTACCCCCACATAGATTTATATATCAATCTGATCCTGTGCCTCGTGAAAGCATTGGGCAGCACGTGGACTCTGGGTTTTCCAGTGTGTGAGGCCGGAGTGTGATTGTGCGACTTGGCCTCGGCGTTGGCTGCAGTGTCTCTTCAGCTGTTTGCCGGCTCCACGGTCCCTCCTCCCTGATTTCAGCTGTTGGGAAGTAATCTGATATAAGTCAGAGCCCTGTAGCCGGGTTATGAAATGCTTTGTGCGTACAACTGAGCAACAACAGTTGTTCTATTATCACAACTCAGATTATCGGAACTGAGAAAATCAATCTGGAGAAATGTTGTTGACTTGTTCACAGAATTCACAAGTTCACAAAAAAGCTTCAGCTTAATAAACAGGTTTCACTGTGTCCACATACGCAGACACTTTCACTCTAACACACAATAATGTTCTATATTCTTTTCCCTCAGGTTTTAAATACGGACATATCTGCTGCTCATGGTGAGAGTCTGAGTCTGAGGGAAAATCTGCATCTGTGTTGTTATTATTATTGTTATATTATTTGATCTGGACCAGTAAATCTGACCAGAACAACGACTCCTGCTAGTTGTCAATGAGAGACCAGTTGAACTTCACAGTGGACAACTATGATCCAGTGGAAGAGGACACGGCAAAGCTCCTGAAGCTGGTGGACCACGTTTCTGTGGTTTCCCAGGGGAGACGATTATTGCAAGCTGCCTCAGACGACTTCTGAAAATGTCATAATTTTGAATTTCATCATCAGTGTCAGTGGAGAGTTTTAGGCTGTGATCACAACTAGAATTCATTTGGTTCAGCCAAAGCTGAAAACAAGTCTGTACAAACCCAAAGACACAGGTTTCATACCCAGACACGATAAAGCACATGTACAGAGTTTTAAAATTAAGCTTAACGACATATTGAGGTTTTATTGTCCTCTGTCATTCACATTACATTTAAGAAGCAACAGCCACTGGTGAGTATTTTATTTAATTTTTATTAGAACATTACAAAGTATGATAAAATACAAATGATTCAAATATTGAATCAAACAAGATTCATCAGGAACACATTTTATTGTAGTGGTGTTGTCGAACTCCATGTAATTGTATTTATTTTATTAAATACAATTATTATTTTATTTCAATCTAAGTATTTTGGAACATGGTTATGAAAATAAATAAAATTAAAATAAACTATTAATCCTTAATCGGTGACTTGTGAGACTCTAAACTTGTGAATTGACTCATATGAAATGTCATCAAATGATAATTTATTTATTCCAGAGATGTGAGTTTACGTTAATACTCAACAAACCTGTTAACAGTAATAATGAGTAGATTTCATCTCCTATTCCAGATCACTTCCCTTTAACATAACTTACCCTGTGACATCCTGTATGTGAACCTATAGGAGACACTGGATTGACTTTGGGGTGACATCATCACTTGGCCCAAACCCTGTTGGATTTCAGTTAAATCCTCGTCCTGTCCTCAGAACCGTCTCTGAATGTGAATTCCAGCTGTGCACACATGACAGTGACGTGTTTCTCTTGACTGTGCTGCGGCGCTACACGACCTGTCAGTAGGAGGTTAAGCCTTCTGCCCACAGCAGCACTCATTTGCCAACATCGCCGAAAAAAGTGACGACATTTATCTTCAGGCTTTTATTTAACTGCACAGAATGAGTCATTCCACCACAAAGCTATTTCCTCTCCTCTGTATTTATTGTTCCCGGTAGCTTTGGCCCAGCAACGTGTTGATTGGACCTTTTGCCGTTTCTTATAATGAACAATGGCCTGGACTGACTTTGCCTTTTAGCTTTTAGATTTATTGGCGTGTTTGTGTGTGTGTGACATCCGTGATGAGGTGAAGCCAAGTGAACATTACACATTATGACTGATGGAATGAAATGAAAGTTTAAATAAGAAAGTGTGTGTATGGACATAAACTTTTATATAATGAGCTACATATTTAATTACAAATAATTTACAGTCATTTTACATGATTTGTTTGTGTAATTTAAGAAAGCAGAACATTTGATCAAATAAAAACAAAAAGCAAACAAATAAAATGTGGATTTTCCACAGCTTATATCTTGCTCATTTGTTATGCGTTCCTGGGTAATTGTCGGAGATTTTTCGAAAACTACATTGGTCATAAATTGTCTGTATTGAATCTGTATTGAGTTGACATCCAAACATCCACTCTGGATATTATCATTGTCAAAATTAGAGGATTAAAAAAAAATGCTAACAAGGTACTTGAAATAATAAAAGTGCCATAAAAATCTTAGTACAACCTCGGTGCTTAACCCTTAGCAAATAATCCATAAGCCAGGAAAAGTAGGGTATGATGAGATAAAGCCTCAAGCTATGATTTAACAAACGCTAAAACTGAACCTTTTTGCATATTTATCTGACATTTAATTTAAGTTAGTCCTTTGAGCAAAACCAAACAATCCTGAAAAAGGACGGGTGCTACTCCTCTGGCACTTTGCTTATGACAAATGATAACGACTGAAGTTTACTTTTCATCGCAGGGCTGCAGGATACACAGCCTCTTTGTGGACAGTCCCACTTTGCTCTCTGTGAGGTTCCACAGCCACACATCTAACAGAGAGTTTAGTCTTTCTGTTCCCTGACACTGGAATGTGAGCTAAGCAGTGGTTCCCCGAGCCGTGGACGTGTTCAGACAGTAGCCTGCAGGCCCACAGATAGAGCCACTACGACAGCACGGTCTTGTAATGCTGGAGGAGACTGCACCCAACGCTTTTTTTTTTACCAGCGATGACAAACATGCTCAAACAACATTAAAGCAGATGGCAGCAGTACCTGGAGCGAGTTTCAAAAAAAAAAAGAAAGTTAAACCAAACTGATGAATTCATGATCTGGTAACGTTGTCGTATCCCTGGAAAGATGAAGACATGCTGCTGCAGCCATACGCATCAATAGGTTTTGACATGTGGAGACAAAACACCTTGTCTGAGTGATTTAATGTATTTCATCTTTCTTTATGTATCTGACACAACAAGCATAAAATGAGTTGCCAGGAATGTAACGAACAAGGTTTTCACATCTCAACAAATCCAAGAAAGAAAATAAAATGTAAAAGGAGAATAACCCAGCACGTCACACCAAACAAAATAAAAAAACAAACTCTACCAACAGTATTTACATCAGGCAGACAGCAGGGCATTAATTAATAGTACAGGACCCCAATCAAGTGTTCCCTCTGCAAGGCTCGGAAAGAAAACCAACTGTACCCTCTGGTGGCCATCTTGTGAAAGTGCAGCGTGCCCCCAATTTAGCTCACAGCCAAATCAAATACTAACTGTTGGATTAATCTGAATTTTAATCTGATTTAGTCATCTCCAGTTTCATCATCATCAGAGCTGAGGGTGAAAGTGCAGCTCATATTTATATCACATCATATTACCTTGTTAATAAATTCATGCTCCAAAGCACCTTCTCAAGTTTTAAGATCCATCTTCAGAATGTGTTCAAAACAATAACAGAGAGATTTTTTGGGGGGGGGGGGTTTGATGTGAAATCACGTGGAGCTACTTCGACCAAGTATTCTAACAATACAGAAGTTACATTTGAGGAATGCAACGATACAACCTGGATCTTCCTCAGGTAGGGCTCACCTTCCTCTTACCCCTGAGCAACATAAACCAAAGCAAACACGTCTCTCACTGAGACTTCATGGGCTCATTGTCCCGCTGAGTCCTGTGAGATGTGAGGCGGCTGCAGCTGGAGAGGCTGCGGTGACAGAGTACACACAGCGTGATGGCTGCAGATCCTCCGCTGGAACAACTTCAGTTTGCACAGCTCAAGCTGCACTTTTTCATCTTTTCACATCCACTCCAGGCAAAGTCCACACAGGGTTTGTCAGAGAGGACACAGACACACAATAACTACAATAATAATAATACTTTATTATTAGTGGTATTAGTAGTAGTAGTAGTATTATCAGGTGGTATCATCTTCCTTTGTTTGAAACATCCCTCGTCAGTTTTATTTTATCTTGTGGAGTGAAAATATACATTTAATGGATTCCTCTCATTGCCAACATACTAAAAGAGAATTAGAAATACTTATCAAAACACATGCTCATAATAATGAGCTCTCCTAGAATCTGTTATTCATACTTTATTCCTCCCCTTTACGTTATATCTATATCAAATGTTCTCTTTATATAAAGTTTATCAGGGATTTTGTTTTGTTATGTGTTGCTGCCTTTACTTTACGGGTGTGGTTTGCAGCCATTAGTGGTTTCTACCACATCCCACACTTACTTTTACATGTCATGTATGTATTTAGTTTTTCGTTTGTGTTGGATAAACAATGTTCATATTGGTAATAGAATCATTATATGGCTATTTGTTTTTTATTATCATCAGTAATAGAAGTAGGAATCATATTATTATTGCCATGATTGTTATTATTACCTATTTTTGTTGTTTTATAATTAGTAGTATCTTCATCACAGTGTATTGTGTATTTATTTATTTACTTATTAGGGTGGGGGGGAGCTGGGGGCTGACACGTGTCCCTGAACTCTAATTGCAGGTTGACAGACGTTGGAGGTGGTTCCCTTCTAGGACCTGGCGGAAGTCCCCGCTGTGCGCCCCTGGTCTCACCTCTCTCTCTCTCTCGTCACTCTCTCTCTACTCCCTCGTCGTCCTCTCCTCTCCCATACTCCCATCCTCCCGCCCACCCCTCTCCATCTCCCCCCCTCTCTCTCTCTTCTCTCTTCTCCTCCACCTCCTCTACCTCTCTCCCCCCCCCCCCCTCTCTCCCCTCCCTCTCTCTCTCCTCTCTCCCCTCCTCTCCCCCCCCCCTCTCTCTCTCTCCCTCTCCCCCCCCCCTCTCTCTCCTCCCTCCCTCTCTCTCCTCTCTCTCTCACTCCTCCTCTCTGTCTCCAGTGGAGCTGCCGCCGTGTCTCCATCAGCTGTTCTGGCATCGTGCTGCAGCGGTGCTGGACACTCTTCCGCCTCGATACCAGGGAAAAAGAAGCAGAAGCAGAATAAGAAATCAACATGAGGTACTTGTAACGGACCTGTTCTCCCCCCCCCCCACCCCCTGTTGCACTGAGCCGAGTTGTGGATGTGAGACTTGTGTGCTCTGGTTCCTCTGCAGGTGTTGTCCGTGGCTGCAGCGCCTCGCCTGCTGCGTCCTGCTCCTCGTCGGTCCGGCGGCGTCGCAGTGGCCAGGTGAGAGAAACACAGGCGCAGGGACGTCCGGGCTCCGGTGACACGTTCATAACCCCACACATTCATAACTCTGTCTCTATCCCTCACTGTCTGTGGTGGATGTAAATATTACAATGCTGGGTTTTCACTGGTTTAATATCCTTTTTTTTGGGATGTGGCTGGAGTTTATCAGCCCATGTGGTCTGTGAGGGTAGTTGTGACTTTTTTTATTTATGTCCCTTCATTGACACGAAAAGTTCCGAGAAGTTTTACAAACTGCAGAACGTTGGCACATCTCTGTCATGATGCTGGGTTGCTGCTGTGGGTTGACGCCTGCTCCCTGCTTCACATTATTCCTCTGACACATCGAGGACTCTGCAGCTTCAACCTTCTTATCGAACCACTTGTTGACTGAAGTCTCACGGCCGTGATGACCCGTGGAGTCAGGATCCAGCTTCAGCAGGTTGTTGGTCTCAGAAGGTCAAAGTTGAGAGGGTTTACAGGTTTTTCCTCGAGTCCAAAGTTCACAAGTGTTCAGAAACATACGCCGTGTCTGTGTCTTTACTCTGTGTCTGACCAGAGACGTATCCCCCCCCCCCACCACCACCCATGTAATGACCTGTTAACCCAAACGGCACAAGCAGCATTGCCAACTAGTCTCTTTCCAGATGTTATCAAGTCAGTGCATCTGAACAGGAGGCAGTGGCCCATCTGTAACAGTGTCAGGGGGGGGGCGACAGGAGCCTCTCTTCTGGTCCTGAATAATTTATCTCTGAAGCTCGCAGACGTCCCACGTTTCATTTAGTCACCGTACAGCTGGAGAGACGTGTCGCTGTCAGGTGATCGGGAGAGGAAACCGAGAGGATGCCCATTAATATTTGATCGCTAACGGAGGGATGCAGCATTTGGGGGCTTCGATGAACTTGTTAAATTGACTCGTATATCTTTACTTATTGTGTATCGCATCTTGTAGTGAAGCAGGTTTTATGGGACATTGTTTTTTAGGGGTAAACCATTTTCAAGTGAACTCTCCAACAGTGTGACATTCTCCCAGGAATGCTGTGCTGTCTGTGTGTGTCCAGGCTGAAAGGGCCTGTCGCTCAGTCTCAGGAGCAGTGCCTTTGGTCGCCCGCGACATGGTTGAATTAGGTCCGATTCATTCCCCAGTCCCTGACTGGGTCAGGAATCCCTATTGTCATGTGATCTTTGACATGCACCCAGCGTGGTTTTTGCCTGAAGGGAACCGGGGCGAGGTGGGGGGAGGGGAGTGGCTGTAAGGGGACACCCCGCCGTGCTATTTAATGGCTGAATTAGATGCCACATTAAAAATCACAGCTGGTTTTGAGGGTTTTCTCCTTTTCAGAGTCGGCCAGAGGGACATGAAAGCCATTTGAAACATTACACATAAGGGATGAGTGGAACTGGCTGTGCTGGGAAGTGTTAACAAAATGATAACATTTATATTTTGTCATTTTAAAATATATTTTATTAAATGGCCTGTTAAAGGTTGTTCTGTAGCTTCCATCTGATCATAGTGAGCTCTGATTGGTGAAGCTGTTGTTGTAGTAACATGTGATGGAGCAGTTTGACTGCAGCAGAGAAGACTTTGACAAACATCTGTCGACGTGTCACTGTATGGCTGTAACATCTGCTTCTATACATAGATGATGATCTTTATTTCCTGTTGTTGCAAAAATACGTTAATAGCTCATAAGAAATCTTTAAAGTGTGACAGATTTTCATTTTGTCTTCTAGTTTTCATCGTACAGCTGTTTCAATTTATATATATAAATAGCTGGAAGTAAAATGAAATAAAAGTCTTTTAAAGTTTCTTCTGGCCAAAATAAATGTGCTAAACTTACAATATGTACAAAGCATTTAGTGGCTTTTATTAAAATGTCACGTTAGATGTTGAACTTATATTGATAGACTTACATAGATCCCCAAAACATAGACACTATGATGAACACTGGATATGCAATGACACACACATTTCTTATTAAGTGGCTTTTGCAAATGATAATAGATGCCAAATATCTTATACGCTGTATATGCGCTGACACCCCCTCATACATCATATTTTTTAAAGCATATACAAATTACATGTGAGATCAGTTAAATAAAAATCATCAAATGTGCAAGTACAGCAATTCCTAGAAAACATGTGATTCTGCACGTTGTGTTACTTCATGAGTAATAGAGACTCGCTGATTGATGTCCACTCATTAATTTAAAAGTTCCTCACCTCAAGAATAAACAGTTTTCCCTGCTGCCATTGCATCGGGGCCTCGGTTGGGATCATAGTGGCTCTTAAATGAAATAAATGGAGCGACTGTGCCCAGATTCTGTTGACTCAGTGAACCTTGTGATGTCTAATCCCTGGATTTTCTAGTCAGTAAACCTACTTATTCATGATCGACATTTCTGCCGCTTTCCCATTAGGTCTGTAAGTTCCCTCCAGCAGTAGCTTTGTCATGTTGTGTCAGCCACCAGCATTTACACAGACCGTTTAACCTCCGCCGGGGAGATGTTTATGTCTTGGACTGTGCGAGACGGGCTCTGCTTTTGCGACTTTCAGTGCAATCTTACGGGTGCGTGTGAGGTTGTGGGTGGGGGGTCATCCAAAATGTCAAGTGGACGTCTGGATGTCCGTGTCTGGCTCCCTGTTGTTTCTGCATTTTCCCAAAAAACCTCCACTCAGGCAGCCGATGCTTCCCTTTATGCCTTTATGCTCTTACATGAGCCACTTTGTCGACTGTCAGTCAACGAGTCACACGTCAGGGACCAGGTCGCTGATCATATCGGTCAGAAGTCTCCGTAATGGACTGGATGGGCCTTTTAAAGTTGCATGCGATGCTTAGCTTTACAAACATCTGAGACTCCACATGTGGCTGTTTCTTTAGTTGCATGAAGAACAATCAAAACAATGTTTACAAGCTCATTTCAAGCAGAGGGGACTTGTGTGTCTCTTAAAACCCATCCAGCGTAACTGGACCTATCTCTTAACACGGCACAGCTGTCAGGGACCGGGACAGAGACAAGTGAAACACACGAGGGGGGGAGAGGCTGAAAAAAAGGAAATGCAGATTTGGTATAGTTTACTTCAATGTAGATGTGTTTTTGTAAGAAACCCACAGTGGTCACATCCTGCTTTGATTACTTAATCCGACCCATCTGGAGCCCGTAGTGAACCTACACAGTTGTATATCTGTGCTGGATGTAGGAGCCGTGATGCTAAATGTGGCCGATGCTTTGCTTTTCACATTATCTTTTCAAAATTTCTCACTGTCAGTAAAATATGTTGTGTTTCGTCAACTTTTTAAGGCAATTTAGACAATTTGTTTTTGTGTATTACCTTTATTCTTAATATCACTCTCTCATATTTATTATAACGTCTTTTTAAGAGCCCCCCCCTATGTCTGTGGGTGTGCGGGGGGGCGCCCACCCACAGACATACATACCAACTAGAATGCAAGTCCCCCTTTAATTGAATCAAGCTGCACCAAATTTCAACACGCTCGTAGTATCAGTCGTCTAAAGTTTCATCAAGATCCATGAATTATTCCCTAGGAAATCAGTGAAAACGTCCAAAGAGTACCCGATGTTCCTCCATCGGATCTCGAGCCGCAACACAAATCTATTAATAACAATGTTCTACAGCTACTGAGTTCATGGTTGCATCATTATGTGGTGAAAATAAGGTCGAAGAGCATCAGGGCAAATTCCGAGATCAACCAGAAAAGAATGTTTTTCTGACTAAAGGCAGATGGAAGAAACTGGACGGCAGCTGAGGTCCAACCTGTGGAGTGTGCAGAGAAACATCATAACACAGGCAGAAGAGTGACCTGATATAGAAATCTGATATTGATTATTGATAAAATACACATTTGTCAGCATTGCCATATATGCAAAGGGCTCCGTTCTGTATTCTCTCTTTATCCCCATCGTGTTTTCCGGCCTCCTCTTCGCCGCTGACAGCTGTTGTCAGTATTTTTATGTGCTCCCGCCGCTCAGCGTTTCAGGTGCGCGCGGCTGCTCTCTCATGCCGATGTCAAAATGCCGGGTTCGACAGAGGCAAAATACAGAGCGACACCGTAATTGCTACTTGTGTTCCGGGAGGAGAGGACTTGTAGGGCCACTTGCTCTGCACACCCGACTATCTCCACCGCTAATGGCACACTGAGTGGCCTCTTAGCGCCCAGCGCCCTTTCCTGTTTGCGGTGAAACCCTCACTTATTTGCTGGTCTTTCCCAGGTCTCTTGAAGGTGCGAAGCCGCACTCTGCAAATAACAGGACTTTACAGCACGAGCAGGTTTTTGTTTTAAACAACCGAGCATCAAGCAAAATGGGAAAAGCACAGACATTACCAACTTTCGAAAGTGACTCCCCCCACATCCAGATTTCATTATTTGAAGAAAAATGGAAATGTGTTTGCTTCAGAAAAGGTTTTTCCTCAGCTTTTCCACAAATTGCATTTATGAGGATTGATAGTGTGCTTAAAAAAAAAACCAAGATTACATGAGCCATGGGTCGACATACAGTAACAACAGTATTGCTGCTATTATGTAAAACATGCTGTGTTATAAACCCGATGACCTCTCCAACTACCCTGGAAAAGGGGCATTCAGCTGCTTTAGAGCGCATTAGAGTCGAGGGCAGGCTTACATCTCCTCTGTGTGGTCAGTGTGTCAGCACTGTACGCTGCTTTCAGTGGGAACACTGGTTTCCATGGCCACCAGGTGCAGATTTTTTCCACCACAAAGCTGTATTTGGCCGTAGCAAAGGAAACCGGATCCATCTACCTGGCACTTTGTCTCAGTCACCAGCTTTAGGGAGTGATCGCTCGTTCTTATACTGACAGTCTGCTGAACGCAGGGAGACATGAAACTAGAGACCCCCCCCCCCCCCCCCCCACCCCCCCCCCCACCCCCTTCTCCACCCATTTACGTTCTCTTGTCCTAAAGAAATCTATACCATCAGCTTTTCACTCTCCTTGAACTGGGACGGGGGGTTCAGAGTGACCGAGGCTGCCTCATGTCTGCAGCTGGGTTGTGATGATCCCCCCCCCCCCAGACGTTGTTATTTTCAGGTAACCCTGCAGATTCAAACCTGAAATAAGCATGTTTTCAGCTGTCAGACGTGAACACTGTTGATACAAGCCCAAGCTACCACCCAATGCGTTTTTTTCTTTTTAATGAATGAATAGACCATTCAGCATTTCATGAGGCCCCTCTTGGGAATGTCATTGTGTGTTTCGAACCTCACTTGCCCGTTATATTCCTCTTTTTTCTTTTTTGCTCTCCATGTCTTCTTATCTTTCGATTGACTCTCGTGGCGCGCGGGCCGCTTTTCAAGGCATCCTTGAATTCCACTCATTCACCCGTCCTTCAAGAGCTGCCACGTCTGTAGGCCACACTCTTTTTAACCCCTCTCGCAAATCTCACACCATGGGGGTGTGAACGGAGGAGAATCCCATGGGACGGGGAGATTACCATCAAGTGTAGAGCTCCTGTGACAAAAGAGGGATTTGCCGAGTCCTGTACCTCTGTCCTCTACTTTTGTATGGTCTTGCTGGAAGTGGGACTCGAAGGGGATTCGAGGCGAGGTATGGAATCCGATGACATGACCTGTCTTCACTGTACCTGTCAGAAAACGGAGAGGGGGGACTTTTCAGATCTCGTCGGGATTGGTGTAAAGTTGGGTAATAAAACCCAGAAAAGGGAAGAACAACAGTTTGTGTTGTCGTTCGCTGAGCCTCCCGGTGTTTGTACTCTGAAGTTAAGTGCCTCACGTCACCATCTTTTTAAAGACGTGCCATTATCTGCTTTTGTGCGAACGTCCTTGCTTGGCGGCGCAGCGAGACGGAGGGCTTGGGGTCTTGTTGGATCATGCGCTGAGCCCGGATTTGTGCAAAGCAAAAGCCTCGGCTGCTCATAACTTGGAAGCTGCTAATTGTTGTGTGAATCATGAGCTTCCAGACAATAAAGGGTGCCCTCTATTCACTCTGTGGATGTTACGGGCCAGGTGGCACGGTGCCATCCATTGAGAGGTTTAGAGAGCAGGAACATAGGCCAACCAAGGGGATGTTAAATATTTAGAGGGCCAGTGAAAGATTTGCAAGGCTGTTCATCTACTGAGACGGTGGCATTTTCAGTCGGGGAGACAAGCTGGAAGGTCCGCAGTCGAATTCCCAACCTCATTGGTCACCTCACTGGCTGAGACGTCCCTTGAAACGCAGTTACTGCCGTGTTCAGCAGAACCCCGTGGTTTCACAAGGGCCGTTTATAACCTTATTATTTGGACTTGTTAATGTCTGAATTAAAGTCTCCGTAACCTTGAGTTTCCTGGGTTGAGTGAAAATCTGGATAGACGGTAAGAATGCAAGAGAATACTTCACGGCTAAATGTATGCAGGATTAGATATGCCTCTGTTTGAATCAACACAGCTGTCTACACACACACACACACACACACACACACACACACACACACACACACACACACACACACACACACAATGCTTGCATTTCGCTGCATTTCTACACACATCACCACAACCCAGAGTGTGTTTGTGCTTTACCGAGCACCGAGAATAATCTCTGGGCCAAAGTTCAAAGAACTGGTGAGAATAGAATGAAGCGGCGAGGTGGACTCACGCCATCGCCTCACGTTTCCTCATGACCGGGCCATACCTGGTGGTCCACTGTCGGCTCGGTGTGCCAGGCCGTGCTCACCTCGGGCCTTATAGTGGGTTCTGTGCTTGTTTTCACTATAAATACCTTAGGCTTAGAATAACATGTGTATCTACGCATGTATGAGCATACCATACATTCATAGATCAGATCAGACGAGGAAGTTGTGTTTGAGAAGAAATCCCCGACCCTCCGTGTATATTTAATCTTTTTCTGCATCGCTTGTGTGTCTGCACTGCACATGACATCGATACAGGTATAATAACAACAAGTCTCACCGCCCATGTTGGGTATCATGTTTGAAATACTGTACTTTAACTCAACACACTTCATTTAGAAGTCCGTGGAGCCCAAATATATTTTCCCCGGTTGGTTCACGAAGTTCATTTGTTTCACATCAGGTTGGAGCACCAGCTTACCAAAGCCCCGTCACGTGGATTGTAACATGCCTTTGCTTGGCTTAAGCTGAAACAGAGGAAGACCATGACCTGTGGGCTTTTTGTGCTAAAGAACCCATCAGGGGGGAACAATGAATGCTGGCACCCTGGACCCCTAGTCTGGCCTGTACTAATTGAGGGCCCTGATATTGTCTCGTCAATGAAAGCCCTCTTTGTCCCACTTACTGATCTTCATCTACTGTATCTCCCAGGCCTCTGATATAGCCCTGGGCATAACGTCATTCCCCTCCGGCCGTTGTCACCGTTCATTAGAGGGGATTAAAGTGTCAGATGAAGGTGAAGCATATGATGCCCGATCTGATTCACTGAGGGGAGGTGGGAAGTGTTTTGCCGCGTAAGCTCAAAGTTTGTGCCCCCTTCAACACCCCTTGCCGGGGTGACGGAGACTTTGCCTTTGGGGGGTGTATCGATTCTGAAACCAAGACTGAAACCATGATATTAATGTCCACAGAGTTGTATTGTGTTACGGGACAATGAAAGTGGGACACCCAAACCCACTGCCACTGCCGTTGAGCTCTTGTTACGCTTCCGATGTAACAAAACCAATTTTTGCATTTCAAAATCAACACTATATCACATCTTAAATATGAGTCCATTTAAAGTTAGGGTTAAAACATAAGAATGAGGGTCAAAGTCCACGTTTCTTATTAATCTTTGTGTGATTGATGCTGAGTAGCCGAGCAACACGGATCAGGGCTGAAAGGCGGCTGGTGGCGCTCAGCTGTGAGTTTCTCTTAAATGAGGTGACAGGTCTGAGCACCAATCAACTCAGAAAGATTTTGTCCACTTGAACCACATTTACATATGTGAGTGTCCGGTCCCGGGCAGATGAGTGGGAGATCGCACACATACCTTTACTTTCACGTCACTTGTTTTCAGATGTTTTCCCCCCGAGTGTGAAATTTCTATCAGTCGGCTGATGTCAAGGGTTTTCACCTATGGTTTCCTTCAATGCACAGAGGAAGCTTTGCAACATAAAGAGAAGTGTTTCGCCCCCAGCCCGTCCCCCGCCACCACCCCCCCCCCCCTTTCATGGTTGGATTTACTGTCAAAGTGTTGATCTGCATTGACATGTTCTTGAAGTGCTTTGCAAACCCCCGAAACTCAACACTTCGAGCGAGGCCTATAGTGGGTTCAAAGAAACCCAGCGGAAGGACAAAGAGAGACGGCACCGGCCAGCCGACCCGATCTGACAATCTGCTGCTTGCACAATGCAGCGCGTGCAGAAACGAGATCTGCTGCCTGCACATTCTTTCCACATGAAGCCCACGTCTTCTGTGAGGATGCCATTTACTTCTGCACTCAGGAACAACAGCAGCAGCAGGAGTGGATGGAGATTCGTTCTTGTGCTCGTGCGTTTTCCCCCCTGCCAGCATTTTCAGCTGCTCCGTAAATCACAGACCTGTGTGGGCAGGTAGAATTTGCGCATTCGTGGTGAATGCGATGATATTACAGACAGATGAGTGAGGGCGTTGTTGAAATGTCATAATATGCAGTAGTTATAACCGTCGCTTTATCAAAGCAGCTTCTTCACATCCACTGTGTATTTCCAGATAGGATCAAATCTCTTGAAGCTGCAGGAAAGGTGTCTTTATAATTTACCGGGACTGACAGAACACTGTTTTTAACACACTGTAAGTAGAGGAGAGTTTGTCGCACAAAAAAGGTTCTAATCTGAGAACGCTGAGAATGATGAAAAAGGTTTAAATTACAGACACCTTGCACAGAAATTACTCCTCGTTTCACTTTTAATCTCAACTCCATTAAGACATCATACAGTTAAACATAAACTCTCTAGACATCTTCGTCGGCTGGTGGATTTCTACAGACCTTATACTCGGAGGCACACGTGCACTTCCTCCGGAGAAGTTACGTAGGAACTGGGGAGATGTCAGCATCAGTCATTGCAGAATGGGGCCTCGAAAGCACGAAACATATACGGAATTAATTTAACAACACTGGATCGCTGTCTTTTTGATTACTACAAAAAGATTATGGAACTATCACTTAACTCTGTGATTCTATCAGGCGAATCCATCCCTGTCATCTTGATAAAAACAAGATAAAATCCGGTGTGTTATCACTGTCTGGTTCTCTTTGCTTTTGGCCGCAGATCAGTGCAGGCACAAGCCCAGACACGGGCTTTACAATCTGTGGCTAATGATCAACGCTGCTTTCTAAGAGGTATGATGTTTGAGTCATTGTCTTAATCCCCTCGGGCGGCGAAGAAGAAAAAAAAACTAAACCCCATTCCAGCCGAGAAATCCCACAAGTGTCGGTGTTGCCGAGCAGCTTTAACTGTTCCTGTGCTTCACGTCTTACTGATGCAAAAAGTAAGAGCTGTTTTTTTTCCCCCCTCCGTGTTGAAGCAAACGCATCGAGGTTGTCAGATGGTCAGTCAATAAATTGTCCTGTGTGACTGGCAGGAGAATCTCAAGAATGCTGATAACCTGGGAAATTTGTCAGCGGACGGCCCACACTCCTCAGAGGTGGGCCTCTATTTTATTAGATATGAGCATGTCTTTGGAATGTGACCATAATGTACCTTTTGACTCGCAGGGCGAACGAGCGTCAGAGAGCTGCAGAGGTCTTCAGTCCTTTGAGTTCTGTAGCCTCGAGACAGTTTTTGTCAAAAATACCAATTTGCTTCTCATATTTTTGCTTCAAAGATTGTTGTTATGGTGTCGGATTCTCAAAGGAAGTTATATCCTGTCAAAGATAGCGATCTCTAACCTCCTTTTAAAAAAAATGTTGGGTCCCCACCACCTTTTCTCTACACTCTCCCAACAAGAGCTTGAGCCTCAGCTGGATGCAAACAACAGCAGATGTCTGTTGTCACGCAGCAGGTGCATTCACTGAACCTCTGATGCACACTCAGCGCATTCTGCAGCTGCTTCACAATAAAAGCATCTGAGCAATCTCTGAGTCATGATTTTTTTGTTTTGTTAAATCGCTCTTGCTGAATAATCCTGTTGACTAATGACCTCCAGCTGCAGAGATTTATCATTATTCGGGGGTAAAAAAAAAACCTGCAGCTAATTAAACCAACTGAAAAATGTCTACGAGCTGCTCCCAGATCTGTCAACACATCAACAAACACACTTTCGACCTTTCTCTGTTCTTGGAAAGACGCCACCAGCTACCGTCGTGACAACGTTGATTATAAGACATACACTGGCTCTGTAACCTGTATTCAAGTGGTGTTAACTTTATTTTAAATGCATTATGATGCTAATTATTTATCAGCATCCCTCCTATCGGAAGCTCGGCACTTCCTGCAGTGGTTTGGTTCTGACCTGATCCTTTGTTGTGCGTCTTCCCACACCCTCTATCCCCACTTCACGCTTACTATACTGTCAATAAAGGTGAACGTTTAAAAAGAAACCTCCCTCTTATAGTGGTTACACACACACACTGTATTATTGACATAAGGCTACTTGAACAGAAACTCCCTCTCTGCTACGCTATTGGTGGTTTTCTGTTTGAGCCGCGGAGCTGCTGGGAAAATGGGTCAAGTTGGCAGATTAGAGAGCTCAAGCACACAGTGTGCGAACCCAATGGTCTGTGGTTCAGACCCATTTTGTGTAGTGGTTTATTTCATAGCAGCAGTTCCTGCTTAGCCTGTGTACACTGTTCCTTCCTCTTGTGTAGAAACAATCATATGGTTTCCTCATCCTTTTTTTTTTCTCCATTTCAGGCCGGTCTTGTAAACGAGTTCTCGGTTTCCAAGGACGTTGTTTTGAGTTGCTGAGATGTGGCGTGCCCTTACGAGTTCTCTGTCAGATCCCACACACGTTAAAGAATATGCAGTCAGAGAAGAATCTGTGTGTTTTATCTCACTGAATGCAGCCTGACACTGAGTAATGGGAGCAACGTGTTGCTTGAGGTGAAAACCTTTAGGCGGAAATGTTTTTAGTTTAAACTCTGGATTATTAAATGAATAGTTTGATCCACTTAATCCACTAACTTCACAGCACAAAAAGCCCAGATGAAGCTACTCGTGTTATTTTTAACTTTAGAAACTTGTTCACTCAAGTTTGAAAAACTGTGATTTGGTGTGGATTTGACCTTAAAACCACGTAACGTGTGTTGTTGGTAGAACTCCCGTCGATTTAGATCAAATCTTTTCGTAAATAAACCAATGGTAACGTCAGAACAAGATTGTGATAAAATGCCACTGGGCTGATTTATATCTGACTCCTGATGTTGGATGGACTGCAGGTTTTGGTTCTAGCAGTGAAGAACAACAGGAATCGGTGCAGCGTCGGTTCAGAGACACACATCCTACCGCAGACGTTTCACAGGCTGCAACTTGTTCACGGAAAGCCTCTGAAAGCCGAGGTTTCCATTAGCACCGACAGCCGACTACTCATTTGAGTCCAGCCTGTTGCTTTGTCACAATCGTTTTAAAATTCTAATGAAATAGGTTTGAATTGCACCACGTGTGACATTTAAGAGCAGTAGCCTCCATTTCAGAACAATTTCTCCTGCAGCCCGATGATAGAGGAACTTCTGTCTCTGTGCGTCCTCTCCCCTGTGTGCAGTGTGTGTGTGCACGGTCAGCTGAGAGGATTTGACCTGCCGAGTACAGAGCTGTCGTCAGTGTCTGACAATTATTAGCGGATTAACTGATGACACAACTCATGGAGAATTACATTGACTGCAGGGGACACTATCTTCAGACGGGCTTCTTTGAGAGCAGCTTGACGACTCTGCGTTACAAATTAAAAGTCCACTGAAAGCTGCGACTTCCACGAATTATCGTTATTTACACAGTGCTTTTTTTTTTTTTTACAGTAGAACTGTCTCTTAGACGATTTGCAAACACCAAAACAAGCAGTGTTGTCACAGCAACAGGCCTCTGTCGTGTGAGGACAAGTTTCTCAGCTCACTGTGATGTTTCTGTTTAAAATGCTTTTGTAGTTTTTTCTACAAAAGTAAGGGCAGATGACCCAAATCATGTTTTTTTTTTTACAATAAAACAGAACTTCCTGCAGTAATAATATGTTATTTCTCATACATTGGACCCAGAGTTAAATGACCCACAAGTCAGGAGTTGTTCTTGTTTTAAATATTGTTCGGTGTTTACAGGCTGTGTGGGCTGAGACGCACAAGAAGCCTAATATCTCCTACACAATAATTAACTACACGGGTAAGAAAACGTATTAAAATATGCGATCATAAAATCAGTTTATATGAGAGAGAGGGAGCAGTGATACCCTGCTGGAAATCTCCCTCCAGCCATGTGATCACTCGACGAGTGGCCGTTTATAGTTTCACACTATTGTGATTTATGTTTTTTTCTCACAGTCACAACAGTTGATGTGTGTAAATGTCTCTTTACCGCATCCAGCTGAACGTTTAATTTGTGTTTCAGACCCGTTTGGAGTTGATATATTGAGCAATAAACCGCGACAGACTTGTTTTCTCACCAGCGAGTCCACTGTAAAGTTACAGAATGTGGTGGGGGGGGGGGGGGAGTGTCCTGCTGTAACGCTGCATTGATGGATGATTTTCTTTTTTACCCTCAACACCACCACAGTATGCTTCCCCTGAGGGCGAGTCAAGCCTCTCACTTCCCCACCCCATAGAGCCCAAGTCTTGCCTGAGGCTCTGACTGTGACTCAGGCCAGGACAGAGAAGGTGGGCTAGTGAGGTGTGTCTGTGTAAGTAGTGGGGGGGGGGGGGGTGGGGGTTAAGAGTGTGGCCTCATTGTAAATCCACAAAGGGGTGAAAAGTACAACCAATTACTCCTCGATAAACCCGGTGGAGAGCGGCGCTGACGGCGGAGGGGTTTTTCAAAAGGAGAGAGGATCAGGTGGACGTTCGACAGGTTCCCTGTGTTGTTCGCCTCCTCTTGCCTGCGCCTTACCTTCCTCCTGCCGACGCCCAGGCATTTTGGACACATTCCGGCCACGCATACCGCCGCTCAGCCCGTACGGCCGCGCACCGTTATTGGGTTACTTAGTTTTGATCTGGGGAGGCTCAAAAGCAGCATAGTTGCAGGATCGGCTCGGTTATCGGAGGCGGAGGAGTCTTTTCCTCCGGCAGGTTACGACGGCACAGCCCAAACCCTCACACCTACTGTACCTTCAAATTAAGTGCTCAAATTGTTTTTCCTCCTGAAACCACAGAGCCGTATAATTTCCTTCCAAACGAAAACCCGAGAGATGAAAGTTGATCCCCTGACGCTGCCAGACATCATACATCAGAGCAGAAGCCCACAGTCCTCCCTACAGGTTATTAAATGCTTATGAACACTCATCACCTACTAACAAGCCATGACTGATAGTTTCCTGGACTTTTATTATGAAGTAGGAGGTCAGAGATGTGTTTTTTCACTCATGTTGAAGTAGATAGCTCGGGTCGTTTTTATTCTCCTCCATAAATGTTTAGCTTGAAACAGATGAAATGTAAAGTTGAGAGAATCTGTTCAATCATTCACGATAGATCGGCCTTTTCATCGTTCCGTCCTGCAACAATTTGTAGCTGCCGCGGCAAAACTTTTGTAGTTTTTGTTGTATTTATTCCGCCATGTGAATGGTGCATTGTCTGTGTGGAAAGAAGAGAACGAGGCCACACAGACACACACCACCCCACCACCACACACACAGACACACACACACACACACACACACACACACACACACACACACACACACACACACACACACACCACACACACACACACACACACACACACACACACACACACACACACACACACACACACACACACACACACACACACAGACACAGACACACACACCAGCTCCTCCTCTTCCCAACTGGAGTTCACCTTCCTGCACTGCCAGAAATGCCATGGTGTTAGTCTGTGTGTGTGTGTGTGTGTGTGTGTGTGTGTGTGTGTGTGTGTGTGTGTGTGTGTGTGGCGTGCGGTGTGTGGGTTGGTTTGTTTGGTGTGTGCTCTGCGCCGTGCTTAAGTTTAGTCAGTTTATCTGTCTCGTCACCCACACACACAAGTCCCAGCACACACACCCCCACACACCCCACACCCACCCAACTCATCCACACCATACCCTCACACACACACACACACACACACACACACACACACACACACACACACACACACACGCACACACACTGAAGTCTCCTTGGTGAATAGTCACTGCTTGTGGGGAATGCCTCAGAGCAGACAATAGCCATGTATCCTTACTTACCATCTCCCACCGCTCATCTGGAACTCCACGGTACTCGGAGATCTCGTCTGTTCCCCCTCGGTTCAAAGTGACTTAGTGAAGTACATCGCTGAGCTTTAACCATGCAGATGTAAATGTTCCCTCATTGCCTGGATACTTGGCGCCCCCAAAGTAAAGTAGACTTGAAATCTAAAAAATGCCAGTCACGCCAAGTACGGACCTTGGCACTCGGGGCAGTTGGGCCCGAAACCAAAATGTGTTCTGAATAAATCGAGGCAAGAAGAAGAACACTGAGTACAAACAGAGAGAAAGACACTGGGAGTGGGTGGATGACTCCTCTCATCATAACGACTGACTCATGTGTTTTGAACAGTGGTGCTTTAAGCTAAATGATAATAGACACTGGTGTTTATAATTAATATGTTTACATGGCAATACTTCAATATTAATCTGATCAGGAAAATAGTATGAATAAATCACAGAAGCCATGTAAACAGCATCATTAAACCAATAATAGGGAATAGTCACATTATATGATGTCCTAACCTCAGTATAAAGTCCCAATGGAGTTTTAATAACTAATGCAAACAATATGAATAATGTCTTTTATTAGAATGAGGTCATTAGTCAGACTATCTATCACAGTTGCTTTCGACGGCAACAGTTTTTACTTGGCACAAAATGCAACGTGCGTCTGGTCAGAAACCAAAGTACTAGAGAAATTAAACTGTTGAACTGATGCGAGAGGAAAAAGTGATTAAAGTCGATCCTGAGGGCGACATGAACGTCCTCCCTGTTGTTGTTGTTGAGTCATTTCAGTAAAAAAAACACAAATGTGAACCTCATGCTGATGTTGCAGATGTTCGTCCTCGGGAGGAAAAAAAAAAGAACGGATGTTGAAATAGAGCAAATACACGGGATCATGAAGTTCTATTTCATGAAGTCAACCAGCCAAGGGGTCGAGATCGTGATTCATGTTTTTGTGAAGCAGCGGTGGCGGCGTCCTCGCTGCGGTGGTCCGAGCGATACACTGATGTGTGTGTGTGTGTGTGTGTGTGTGCGAGAGAGCGACAGAGTGTGTCTTCGTCCCTCCGCCGTCTACTTGTGGGTCTGGGTTCGCTCTGTCAAAATCTTTGATGTCCCGGGATGAAAGGATGTGGGCTTCCCGTTGCGTCTCTCGTCTACAGGGGACGGCCTGTGTACGTTTAAGTGTCCTCCACTCCCCTGGAGGAACCTTGCATTTTCTAGTCATAAAAAGGGACGAGAGAGGGACAAGTAAAGAGAGGCAGGTATTCAGGATGGCCGGACATCGTGTGCCCCACCCGGACTTTAAAAGGTGTGTGGCAGCACTGTGTCTGGATGACCGATCCTTCAGGGCTCTTCCTGTTTTTCACTGTGGCCTTGTAAGTTTTTGATGAGGTTGATGTGTTTTGTTCAGTTTTCACAAGCGTCAGTGTGGGTTTAGTGTCTGTGTCTCAAGCACCGAGTTTCTAAAAGGGAGAAGTTGGAATCATTTCTTTATTCATGGATGAGATATTATCAGATTTAAAGTTTTCTTTCCCCCCCCCCAATAATTAACTTAAAACAATGCATCTGAGAAGTTTGATTTATTTAGTTATAATCAATCTGAGAGATGGAAGCTGCACCCATTCACACACAGACTCACACAGACCTTCTACATGCAGGGCTTCACTGCCTTATCATCATCATCTAACCATCTCACCCCCAATAACATAAATTAACAGGTGAGAATTAGCTCAAATGAAGTCAGCACATCCAGTAGCAGATCTTCAGAAGTACAACCCAGGTTCTCTATGTCCTCACAGGTCTGGAATGCAGCCAGCTTCACTTCTTCTCAAAATTGTTTTGGGGGATATTTCCGTGACTTTCCTTGTATGCATTTTTAGGATTGTTGATCCCAAAACTAAAAAGGACTATGTTTAAGAACTACTTGTCCAACAATATTCACCCCCATATCAATTAGATCAACCTGAAACACCCGCAAGAGTCAACACTTAAAATACACAAAATTTAAAACAAGTGATGCAGTTGTTATTGCCGTATTTATAATGTATACGCTCACTTTAAGTCACATTCCAGGAAGTTTAGAATCCCTTCGCCGCTGAGCAACAACATGACTAATGCGGAGCAACGATGAAGTTAAACCGTGCACGTCTGTTTAAATGATTGAGGCCCCGCAGTATAATCCAGTTGCTGTGTTATGTGTCTGGAAGATTACCCGTTCTGCCACAACCTCTCCCTTTCTGTCTCCCGCTCTCCCTCCCTCCCACACTGTCAGCTGTATTTGTTCCTGATGCTTCGTGAATGCGCCGCAGATGGGAAATAAATCACACAGCGGTTTGAAAAACACCTCCAATCTTTTCCTTCTCCTGAATCCCTCCGAGATCGCTTCAGTCATGCTTTACCAATCACCGACACTGGATTCTGTGACTTCCCCCGCTTTTTCCCCCTTACGATTTTTTTTAAAGGAAATCGTAGGTGGGTTGATATTCTCGTTTTACACCTGAGGGACCATAGTTTTTGAAATCAACTTTTGCCAACCGAATGCGTTGGAGTTTCCTGCATGTGATGTTGTACAAAAGACTGATTGCAACTTCCTGGATGCCCTTTATGTCAGAAAGTCTTTCTGACCGACGACTGAACTGATCAGCCTGTTTCCGGGGGGGGGGGGCTGTAGGTAGAAGAAGACCCCGCCCTCTGTCGCTGACCACACAAAACCAGAGCCCCGGGGCCATGCTTCTGGTTCGCCCGCCCGCCTGCCGTTCCCCTTTCACATGCAGTATTTTGTTGTTGCAAAAAGCCTGAACCAACATGATTGGAATGCATTTTTTTTTTCCTCTTTTGTCCCCATTTTGGGAGAGAGGCTCTTTTGTTCTAATGGGATAATTTAAGTAGGAATGTTTTCACTTTGGGCCGTTGAGTTGGAGGTGGGGGGCTGTTCAGGGTTTGCGCCGGGTGAAGATTGAAAAGGTGGGACGCTGCAGAAGCAGCTCAGAGGTTCTGGGGTTTCTCAGTGTCTCAGACTCAATATCCTTCATTAAAGGCCATTATTCATGAATGTTTATGTGTTGCTTTGACGCGGCATCCAAACAACACTTTCCTGGTATCGAACCCTCCCAGTGTAACATGAGTTTATACTCAGTGGAGCCATAAACACACTCAACAGGTTGTAAACACAAGAATATAAACATTAATATACAGTAGCAGCCAACATCTTTTTTTTTTCTATGTTAAGAGTAATTAGGGTAATGGCTTCCTGAGACAAACTTAATCTGTGTGTTGTGATGCAAACTTCTCTTCACATATTCGAATGCAGCCGGATGTCGTGTGGGGTCGAACTTCTCTTGGAGCCACGCTGCGGATTTGCTTCGCCACAGGAAACCATTTTGAGATTTGAAGTCACTGGGAGACAATGGGTTGCCACTGCTACAGTTGTGTGTGTGTGACCTCGCCCTCAGGTGGAAAAGCTAATTTGCTAATTTCTTTCAGGGCACACACACTGTAAACAGACCATTTCCTAAGAACAGCACAGTACAGCTATGCTAACGATGCTGGCTATGCTAATTAGCTGCTAGCCACTATGAAGGCCCGCGGACATTGTGCCGTGCTCAGCGCAACAAGAGTGAGCACAGCCTTGAAATCATTCTTTTTAAAACTCATGTACCAACAGTAGCGTCCCACACAGACGAGCTCCTGTGTAAGTTTAACGTCACTTCCGCTGGACTGAAAGAAAGGGCGGAGTCGTGGCTGGAGGTGCGGCCTGCGATGCTGGTGCTAGTGCGACACCTAGTGGTAGCGAATATTGCACAACATTTAACTCGCTAGACACATTTAAAGGACCACTTCATTAATTTTACACAGAAAGGTCAGTTCTCGTAGTTACGGTTATTACTCATTAGAGATTCGTGACAGAAAGCCTGTGTAAAGACATCATATCATCACATTGTGTAAAAATAGGTTACTCGTTTTATTTATTGGTGTTTTATCACGATTAGTCAGGATGTCTCAGCTTCAAATTTCATTTTCACCTACAGTCTTGGTCATATCTTGAAAGTTATTCTAAAGTAGAGGATGTAAATGATCAACCATTAAAATATATTGTTTTCCTCAGAGATCAACGGTGTCTGGTCGGTGTCTCTGTTTTTCTGCTGGTTTGAATGCTGCATGATTAATGGAAGATGTGAGTCCTAATATGAATCGAAGTGACAGTAAACTGCTGTATTAGCAGAAGAATAAAACACGAACCAGATGAACAAATAGGGAACATCAGTTAATCACGGTTTTCCAGGCGTGTTCCCAAATGTCCCCAATAAAAGGAACTCTGTTTTGGATTTGAATCAAAATGTTAAGCACCCAGTTACCTGGATATCATACCTGGCGTGAACAGACACTTTAAACACAGTGTCGTCCTCATCCTGTTTTTTTGTGACTTGTGATATTCCGCTGTATTGTGACGATGAGTCAGCACTTTCCTTGGCCACCTCTGCATCCTTGTATTGTCGTGTCTCGCATGAAGGCTTTGATCTGCAAACAGCTTCTTTGCTTGCAGTGGATTACGGAGATAAAGTTCCACTGAGCATGCAAAGCCGCATAATTTCCTCTTTCTTATCCCCGGCCTTTCCTCCACAAGCGGTTGTTTCGGAACAGATCTGCTGAACTGGGAGAACAGTTCCCTTTGAAATAGGCAACATGTTCCCACACCGCTGACTTCAGTGCGTCCAGGGGGTCTGAGATCTCAGGCTTATTTTCCATCTTGAGCGAATTAAACTTTTTTACTGCAGATGCGATCACTCGATCACGATTGGACCAAATAAATCACATGAAAAATGCAATAAAATAGGTGTTATATGTTATAGTTGAGATTTACTTGTATTTTTATTATGTTCTCTGCTTGTAAATGCCACAGAGATGTGCAAGTAGTTAGATTACAACCGTATTGGTATTGGAATTTGTTCACGTCATTTTATTGTTTTGTAATAGATTACTTTCGGGGGGGCTTGAAGCTCGGTCGGTTGAGCGAGGTTTCTGGAAACGTCTCCCTTTCATTGGCCTGGTCACAGAAGAATGCTCCTCTAACGGCCACAGTCCGAGGACCTTTTGATGTTCAAACACATGCTGCATTCATTTTGGGATTAACAGGCTGAGGGAATGGCCTGGTTGATATTGCTGGAATTGCCCAATGAATTGTGAAGTCTGAGGCTTAATTCCTGCTCCTTCAGCTCCTTTAACTGGGTTGTTGGGTTTGATGCGAGCTCAGAGACACAATGAACCTGAACGTGTCGAAACCAGGCCCACAAAATAACGTTCGATTTAGAGATTGAGAGTCGAACTGAGGATAGAATCAGTTTAAGTGACTGTCTTCAAGTCTTGCTGCTCAACGAGTCTCAAGGAAATTCAAATGTGTTCGTAGATGGATAGATTTACATAAAACAAGTGCACAGTAGAATAAAATAACGTAGCATCCAGCTCATGAGCGTATGCTATGGTTGAAAACTAAAAAAGATAGTGTTTATTTGTTTGTATAGTGTAAACAGACATCAAAAATGATCTTATTGAATAAATAATAGATAAATATGGTTCAAACAGACAAGGATGCAAGCAACTGAATGATATTATCCGTATTGAATGAATCTGATGTGAACAGACATGAGAGACATTCCACATATTGGATGAAGTTGCACGTACAAAGCCCATCGTCATGCACAGAGTTCATTCAATGTGTCACACAGATAATGTGTTGTCTTGCGCAGGCCTCTCTGTAACCGTGGCGTAAATATTTGTGCAGGTTTAAATGTTTGCATGCAAAGACCAGTCCTCTGTCTGCTCTTCGAAAAAAGGTATTTCCCCTCCATCTGTATGCGTGGGAGAAGTTTCCTAAGTTTACCTCTGCTTCTTCTGACTCACGCTGTTTAAACACAGAACACAGAACTCATCTTGGCGTGAGTCAGCGAGCGGAAACACAGACTGTCTGAGACGGAGGTATAATCTCAATCTCATACGCCGAGTCCGCGATGCTTCGCTTTGATTGTTCTCCAGCAACCATGACACATGAAATCACAACCCGAGCTCCTCAGACAAACATGGACAGTAGTTGACGTAGATGTACGAGTTTGTCTGTCTCCTACAGTTTGTAATATTTAGGAATTTACACAAGAGAACAGCTCATGGTGTGATATGAGGATAAATAACCAAAAAGAATGCTTCAGATCTTAAATGAAAAAGAAGAATCCCGTGTCTGACTTCGTGTCTCAGCTCATCCCCCGTCTCAGTCAGTTCCTGGCAGAGCGGCGGTGGTTACCAGCCTGTCGACCACGTCTGAGGTCACCACCACTTAAAAAAATCAACTTTCAATGTGTGTTGCAGGAAATTGTTCCAAAGAACGTGAAGTGAAGACTTGTTACAAAAGCTAATGAAAGAGAACCTGGCCACAACAATGAGGATTTTTCTTTTTATATCGTGGGGGTTATCATGTTAATGGCGTCTTTCACGGCGTATTAAACGTAGCGAGACCAAACAAACGCAGGAAGTTTTTCCTCCTATTCACAGAAGTTTTCATTCTTTACACTTTGCCTTTAGTTTTTTCATCTTGCTTAATTCAGCTTTAAGGAATCTGGGACTTGAAACAGCTGTTTTACTTCAAGTTTCCTGCTGATTAAAGGCAGAAACCCTTAAAAAGATGCAAAGATGCAAAGCGGGAACATCTTAACTCGTCCTGAGGTAGTGTTGAAAAGGATTTGTGAGCATTTGATTGATTTTGCTGTTTCCTAGTCTACACAATCTGAGTGTTGACGTTAGTTTGTGTTTTGGTTTGTGCCGGTGTTGCTGCCGGAGGATCAGGGGTTTTCTCCCACCACGTCCCTGACACAACTCTATCAACAGAAATTCTCATAACCCACATTCATCTCGCCCCGCTCATGTGGGAAAGGATAATAGTAAAAACAACAATCACGCTCGCAAAAAATAAATATGGACTTGGAACGAATCCCCGGGAGACAGACGCAGCGTATGAATGTGCACAGACATGTCACAGAGTAAGAGACGCAACAGCCTCTCTGAGAGAAGACAAAAAGGTCAAGGGTTCTCTTTAAAGGATGCCAGTTCTGTTTTCCATGTCCCTGCAGACAGACAGACACACACACACACACACACACACACACACACACACACACACACACACACACACACACACACACACACACACACACACACACACACACACACACACACGTCTCTCAAAGAAGTATCTGGATAATTTCTCCTTTTTCTACCCATCCGGTTATGGATCCTAATCCCCAAAGTCAACACTGCTAACTCCGGACTTCCGATCTCCACGTCGCTTCATCCCTGTGGGACGTGAGCATGACAGCGTTGTCGTCACCGTCCGGACAAACATTCCCCAAACAGAACGCTGCAGCTGATCAGGTGGCGAGCGCCAGGATTCCTCTTTGATCGGCGACGAGCCGTATCTGCAAAACCCCAAATTATTTAACCTTCTGATCTTCAGCCAGTGGGTTTTCATCTCTCCTTCTCAAGCATGGGTGATAAACGCTGCTCAGTGTTTTTGCAGTTTGAGTTGATTTTCTTAAACATTGGCTTCGCGTGGAATCTTGACGTTTTTTATGAGGTGACAAAATATGGCCCCGGTATTTGGCCCCAAATTGGACCCCTTGGCGTCTTTCATGTGTGTCAGATGTCTGGTGGAAGGAAGAGTTCAGACTTGCTGTGCATGGACTGTCCTGTTAGGCAGGGAAACAGCTGGTGGGAGCAATTCCTCCACTAACCTCTGCACCTTCTCACACTCACCTCAAAGTGGGTTTAGCGATGTAAAGGAAAAGAGAAATGAACCCTTCTCCTTTCTCTTTCCTGCAGGTGAACACACATTGGGCAGAAATCAGTCAGAATATAGGTTGCATTAATATAGCACCAGTAGATTAGGGTGTATGGAAAACAACTGTAATTTACTGGTGGGTGGACAACCATTCAGAACATGAACAAATCAAATCCAAGCTGAAAACACAGGTTAAACTTGGGTGAAGTGGTGGAACTATGCTCTCAACCTGGTAACAACCCCTCAAGTCATTTATCATCAGGCCGCCAGCCGCTCCAGTGGAAGGTGAAGTGTCTTGCTCCAGGACATCTTCGTGCCACTTCATCAAAGCAGATGACTCATTCAGGGCCCCCCCCCCAGCCCAGGATTTCCCAGATGCTCCCTGGAGTTAAACTAGTGACCCTGCAGCCAAAAGGCCCAATCGTGTGACCTGCAGCCACCTGGTGCCCGAGAAGGACCCTGCTCCGAAAGAGAAAGCACAACTCCTGCAGTGTTTGTTGGATTATTCACCAGCCATTAATAATAGCGTGTATCATACATGCTCTCCTGTCCCAGACCCAGATAATCTGTAGTAAATATGTAACCAACCTTGAATGGGACATTTTCAACTCCGTGACCCTCCGGCCCTGCCCCCGGTAGACAAGCAGGGTCTGGATTCCAGGTGTGGGTGTGTCCCTCTTCTTTCTTCTCAGGTCCAGAAAGCAGGTAAATGATTTGTCAGAGTAAGACGACTCCTCGCTTCAAGTTCACCCGCAGACTCACCACGCTGCACGCTGAGCTTTTTGATGGATTTTAAAACAGTTACATCTGCAGCATGTTGTTATTTGTCTTATTTTGAAACCAGTGATCATAAGAAATCAGAGGGGAAGTTAAGTGTATCGTATCAAAAAAGGAAAACGGTAACTAAAAAAGGAAAACATGAATTATAAATGAAGTTAAAGTGGAATTCTCTGTAGCTGCTGTTGAAAGTTGGAGGAACCTTCTCGTCCAACACGGCACTTTATTGCAAGTTAGTGAAACTAAATATTTAAGGTCTGTTTCCTGTGGTGACCTTAAATATTTAGATTTGACCTTGATGGACTTTGTCATCCTGTTTGTCGGCCCCACCTGTCTCTCAGTTGGTGTGTGTGTGTGTGTCTGTGTGTGTGTGTGTCTGTGTGTGTGTGTGTGTGTTAATGACAGCCCTGTGACCTTAGCGCCTTGGCCTGTAATGAGGTCAGTGTCCCGGAGAAACTCACAGCAGACCACACAGTGATTTGGTCGCCCTCTACTGTTGAAAACAGAGAATAGCACGAGTGGCCGAGGCTGCGTTAACACGTTCTTCTCTATATCTTCCATAAGTATCTGGAGATCATGTTGCTTAAAGATCTGTGTTGAATGAATCACTGGAGCAGAGGTTTACTCTGGCAGCGAGTGTGATTCTATAATCCTTCCATATGTTTCTGTGCGAGTCGTCTCACGGGCTATTAAATGTCAAGCAGGCGGCACCTTGAGGGGCTTGATGGCTGAGTCCCCTCATCAGGAAACAGAATAACTGTGAACACGTGTCTGTGGGTTTTTTCTTCGTGCTGTGACATCAGTGCAGGTGTGGGGAGAGTTTTTGCCGAAGGCCCGGCTTCTCTGCACCGGTGTAGCTGACCAAACCAAACCCGTTCTAATGACTTTATTATCTCAGGGAGCTTTCAGACTTGTTTGGTCTGGACCTTCTGCTTTATCAGTTTAGTTTGATGAAGTAACAGGTGGAGGCTCGGACCCACGGTGCGGACCAACAGAACAGAGTCCAGTCAGAACAACAGACCAGAGTCCAGTCAGAACAACAGAGGTAGACTTGGTCCGGATCGAATAAACCATGTTTCTGATGGTTTGCACTTTTAATTATACATTTTAATAACAGAGAACTCAATAGAGAGGAGACGAGAACAATACACACAATCATACAACACCAAAATCACACTAAACAATAACAATAACAAACGTTGTAAATTGATAAATATTTTTAAAAATAAATATGAATGATCAAGTTAATCATGTAACTGTCGCACTCTTTGGGATCTTTTGGACTCTAGGATAAATTGCAATATATTATGCATTACATTAAACAGTAGAAGAAGAAGCAGCGGCTTTTAATCTTCACCACCGACTGAATGATGTTTGAATGACGAGGACATTCATTCCACTGGTAGTAAAACTATAATGATATTACAGTGTCAAAAAAAATCAGTTCATTCCTTTTCTCTATTCAAACTGTAAACCTACTACTTTTTCTATGTACTTAATCCCAAAAAGTTAGCGAATATATAAGCTGAATTGACGTCAGCCACCCCCCCCCCCCCCCTCAGTGTCTTGACCGTGGGCTTCACCTGCCATGACGTACTGTCCGTTGCTGACAGGCCTCATAGACGGTTTGTGTTTGATTTCCCACAGGTGTGGCTTTGCTGGGAGAGCACCACCTGTCCAGTGTCGTGTGCTGGAGTCGGCAGCAGCCGTCAAACAGGATGTATTCATCTTCATGCGACTGTAAATCCCATGTTGGGAGGAATGAGCACGTTTCATTCCGGCTTGGTTGCATTTTAAAAAGTATTTATAATAGAGAGTTGAGGCAAAGCAGTTTGTCTATATGTGTTATACTACATGTGGACGTTAGAGGGAGCTGTTTCCCCACAGTTGCACCTCCCCTCCCTGGGTGGTGATGTGATGTGATGCCTCTGGTAGAAATATTCTGTTGCACAATCGGACTCTCTGAAGCTGCCGCTGCTGCTGCTGGAGATCTGTCATGCGTGTGTGTCTTGCTGCTTAGTGCGTAAGTCTGCGGTGAGGACTCTGTATCCCCAGGGTTCTTCAGAACAATGGAAACAGTCTTCCTTACTAGAAAACACCTGCCGCTAATAGCCTGTAATAGGTGGCAATAAAAACAGCTAGGAACCAGCCACACAACTCTTAAATGTCAAAGTGTAACAAGCACTCTGTCGTGGCCAATATGCACTTTAATGGTAAACAGTTATTAGTTTCAGCTTCAGTCTCGACTCAGATCAGGGAGCTTTTTTTTGTTTCAGGCAGAAGAATCCACACGGCGTCTGTCATTAGCCGGGATCACACCTCACGGGCATTTTGGGCCAATTACAGTACATTTCCAGGATGCTCCGACTTGACAGTGTGCTAATTAGTGGAGTCGCTCCAGGTACAAGAACTCTTCAGGAAGTCCTTGATGAGTTTGAAGGCTCACTGGAAAGGAAACCGGCTTTCAGGTCTTGTGTATTTTCCTGCATTAGAGATTTTTTAAAAGGTGATTTTCAATACATTTCAAGTTATAATGCCTAATGAGATATTTATTATGAATAGTATAATATTCAAGCAGCCTCAGTCAAACTCAAACTTTTTCGGCAACAAGCTTATAGAATAAAGAAATGTGTCCATCTTGATGTCCGTGCGACTGAGTTATAAAAGTCGACTCTGTTGTTTATTTGTATAAAACATGTAAAGAATTTGATGTTCTCTGTTCTCACTGTTCCCAAAACAAACATGTTTCATTGGTTTTGATTAAATGTCAAAGCAGCCAATCAGCCCTTTTCTCAGCAGGGGCATTTCGTGGTCTTTTCAAACTGAGCGGAACGTGTGGCTGCCGTCTTCCCAGGGTTCCCTGCGTGTTTAGAAAAATCAATTGAGCTTTGATGTGATGGCGTTAGCAGAGGAAATAACATTTCTTTAATGCACTGAATGTGGAAAAACATGGGAGCCCTTTGTTCTGTGCTACATACAGTACGGCGCACCCCCTCTCTCTGCTATACTGTAACCGTTGTTTAGGCACCACGGGCTACGTCGTCTCCTGTTGTTAGGGAATGTGTCTTATTCAGAGTGACAGCCGAGCTGTTTCTGCTTGCCTGAGCAGGACTGTGAGGAGCCCCGCAGGGCTCTGTCTGACGCTCTGTCTCTTTCCACAGGACACTGGATCCTTCGGTGGAAGGATGCAGCTCAGCTCTTAAGGGCCTGTACGGGATCTTTGCCGCCTTTCAGCACAAGCAGTAGTTACAGTTATATAGAAGTAGATATATAGAGGTAATAGTTCTTTGTTGAATCTTACACCCTTTGGATTTAGAGTCAGTGCTGGAGACTCGCCTGAGACAATGTTGTATTTACAACTAACGACTGATAGTAAAATGAGAACGGTTGTTAAAAAACCCTTTAAAAGAGAAACACACTTTCAGCTTTACACACTTTTTATTACAAACGCCTTCCAAAGGGCAGATTTTCATTTTGTATCTCTGTGCAGTGATATATATACAGGTTTTCTACATCAGTCGAATTAGTCCAATTACAAGTTTGCTGCTAAATTTAGCTTCACATTTCCAGAGGGCTTGTAAGTCGCCCAGTGTTGTTCTCTGGTATTTGACTGATCATGGATGTAGACTTCATCGCCACCTGGTGGCCAGCATGCTTGTTTGAGCATTTTGTAGTTTTTTGTGTTCTCGTGGACGGACACATTTAAAAAAATGTAGGGGAAAATATCAGTAGAACAGAAGGAAAGGCCTTGATTATCATTTAGAGCCACAACTAATGATTCTTTTTGTCATTCATCAATTGTTTTATAATTTTTTTTGTCCATGAAACATCTGATTAATAGTCTGACAATGACATTGAGGTAAAATAAAGTAAATATCTTAATATAACAGCAAAAACAATTGATCATTTGATGAACTTTGACCTCTGTACAATGCAGTGTAACTATGGAACTCATTGTTCATCTGTCCAACACACACACAACTGTTGACTCTATTGAATCGTCAACATGTGAAAACTCATTTTTTAATTCTGCAGCTCTGCAACACAGTGACTGTGTTAAAGTCACAAACAACATGTCTGACTGACAGTGTTCTACAGGCACCAGGCAGGGCCACTCACTCACTGCCTCTCTCCTGCAGCACTGTGATAAGTCTCTATTTGTGGGAGGCAGGACCCCTTTCCCTCCTAATCTGATAGCTGTGACCTTCTGACCTCTCTTCTGTCAGCCAACCCCCCACCTTCCATTCTCTGCCTCACTCACACACACACACACACACACACACACACACACACACACACACACACACACACACACACACACACACACACACACACACAGTGACACACATTCACCGGCTGAAGAGCTCAGAGATGTTAAAGAAGATGTTTGAACACTGCGGTGTGGCCATGTGCTGCACGTCTCCTGCTGCCATTTTAAATGAACCCTCGAACATACATTGACACTGCTGATACAATGGGGCTCAAGCTGAAGCAGCTCATTCTCCAATCCCAGCATTGAATCAGTGGGCGACACTCAAACCTTCTAAAGAAGGCGATTCAGTTTGCCTTTGTGGGGTTTTCCCCCCAAAGCGTCATGTTCGACGTCAGGAATGCACTGAAAACTGAAATGCTCTCTCACCTCGATGTCTTGCCAAATTTTCACATTCACGTTTCCATCACTGCCGATTGAATCCCAGTAATTTGAACCCGGGAGTGAATTCTGTATCAATTCACATTTTGCAGACAAAGGCCGGATGTTAGTGGGCGTAAGTTTTGACCAGTGGAAAACATCCGTTACTCTCTGGTGCCACTGTCCTTGCCATCAATCCAACCTTTACTCTCAAGAAAGTCAAGTTTACGCTTCTGGGACAAACTGTATATTACACCACACTTCCCACGGCACCGGGACAGGAGACAACAGGACATTATCACAAACTGCTGATTTAAGACCTGACTTCACAAGAGGCTTTAAATTTACTCAAAGGCCACTGAATAGTCCCTTTATGTAGCCTGATTCACCACTGTGTGTGTGTGTGTGTGTGTGTGTGTGTGTGTGTCTGTGCACGTCTATCTATAGTTATGAGGGTTAGAATTAGGTTAGGGTTAGGGTTAGGCATTTAGTTAGGGGGGTTAGGGTTAGGGGCTAGGGAATGCATTATGTCAATGAATGTCCTCACTAAGATAGATGTACACAAGTCTGTGTGTGTGTGTGTGTGTGTGTTACAGACATATGTTCACTGGGGTGATTTGTATATGTTTATCTTGCTGTTTACAATGCTGCTCAGCTGTGTCGTGCTGTGCAACTGCATCCCAAAGTTTGTTTGTGTGTGTGTGTGTGTGTGTGTGGTGTGGGTGTGTGTCTGTGTGTGTGTGTGTGTGTGTGTGTGTGTCCAAATGTGGGCTCGTCCACCGGAGTCTGTACGACCCTAAGTTGTGTTGTGTCATTTAAAACCCCCAGGCGCTCAGTGTCCCGGAGCTAAATGCTTGTGTAACCACCGAGACAGCAGCCGCACTACGACTCACAGCAAGAGGTCAACGACCCCCACTCGCTGAAATAACACCAGTGAAGGTGCAGGGTTTTTTTTCCGGGGGGGGGGGGGGGTTTAGCCAAAAGGCCCTCTAGCTGTTCTGAAGGCTGCAGAGAAAATAGACCCTTGCGTTTCTTGAATTGTCGACCTGTGTTTGTGCAGCGGTTTCACCTCAGGCCAGAGGGACGCACACTGTGGACGGTTGCCACGCAGCAGAATCCTCACTGAGCCTTCGCATCAACAACACACGACTTCTAAACGCACGGTGGACGTTGGGAGAAGTTAAGAAGCAGCTGCAGTGTTAGTGGGTTCATGTTTAAGTTGCAGGGAAGTTTGACTTTAAATGCATCCTCCCCCCCCTCTTTGCATATGTATGACCTCGTGTTCTTCAATTATTCACCACAGCTATATTTAGCACCAATGAAAAGTGGCCCGACGAAGATGAAACGTGATACCTGAATGACAGCCAGCGTGGCACAGAACACCGCCAGGCAGTGGCACATAATTGGACGCCCTCGGCCCCCACTCGTGGATTATGTTCTGCGGGGGTTTTGTTGGCGTTGTAATTAGTCGATCATTTATCCTCCCGCTGACGGTCCCGGGGCCTCAGACTCACTCCTGGTCTTAGGTTTCACGCTTTTGTCCGTGCATTGTGAGGACAGACACTGGGGAGGCCTGGAATTTCAGCTCAGCCGGGGCTCAAACGTCTCCGGGTTTCACAGGTCACAGACGCTGCAGACGTTTATAAGGGAATACCTCCGTGCAGCATCTACACTGGTGTAATAAAGGCAGTCTTTGTTTGTCCGGAAGGAAAAACATATAGGTTATGGGATAAACAAAATGTGACTGTAAATGCATGAATTCAACACTTTTATAGTCAATTTTTAGATTCCAGAGCTGACTCCATGTGTCAAAGATGAATTACCTTTAATATAATGATATAATGGGTTATTTATTTTAAGTTTAGCACATTACATGCTTAGTTTTCTTCTGAAAATATTAAACATATTAACTCAAATCACGAGATATTTCTATTCTTTGCGTCAGTCACATGTTAGAAACATCCAGGGAGCCTCTCGCTGGCGGTGAATCCTGCAGATCATCTCCAGCTCTTTTCTCACTTTCAGCTCAATCTGACATTCTCCAGTTTTCTTTGTGGCGTTGGCAGGAAAAACTCTGGAGAATGTCCAAAGCAACTAACTCGGTCATTTGTGTTTCTCACGGATAATCTCCGGAGATTACCTGGAGTTCAGTGCATGTCTGAAAGCAGCTTTGGTACCGAGCCATGGAATTAGTTTTGGTTTGATTATTGGTTTCATCTGCTGTGAAGATGTTCTGCAGACTCCCAATTAAAATGGGATTAGTCCTTGACAACAAGTCCCCAGAATGTCAAGTGGGAAACAAGAATCTCTTTGACCCTTGAAAAGCTTCAGAGTGAGAATCACTGAATTTGCAATCAAAGAAAAATATGAAAAACACAATATTTAGCTTCTGTTTCATTTTAGTTTAGCTCTGACTCATAACAGACGGTTAAGTAAACCTTTGCCGTGCATGTCAAGTATTAACATTCATTAACAATATCACCCACGTATTAACAAACCGAAAACATCCAGCTGTCAACTGCACAGAAAGATCCACCGCAGCGTTTTTTCAGCCGAACACAAACCCGCATGTTAATCAGCGCAGGTGTCTGCACGGGAGCTCGAGTTCCGCTCACATCAAACACATGTAACGTGTCCCGAAGCGTTTGTAGCGTTCTGAGCTAAACGTGGGGGATCTGTACTCGACGCTGTGCCTGAACGCATCCTGTGCGGAGATACATTCTGCACTTTCTGAAATAATGCAGGTAGAAATACAGTGTGAGCCTTTCTTACTGTAATGACCTGTTGCCATTACAAGTGAAAACAGGATTCCTCTTGATAACTCCCACAGACTGAGGGTAGTTCTTTACATAAAAAAGGACGTTGAAAAGAGGAACATGTTCTTTTCCTGCAGAACACGTCAGATCAGACCTTTGCCGTAAAAGCTGTCACTCCAAAAGCGTGACTGCGGTGACATCATCCGGTGTAATTTTGCCTTTTCCTTGTCAGTGAAGCGTTTCCCTAAACCCGAGGAGACGTTTGACAGTGAGTCAGCGGGTATGCTCGGCCACCCAAGTCTGTTTTGGCAAGTTTTCCACCTTTCAACTTTGAATCAAATGCTATAAAAACAACCTGCGGCTGTTTGGGTGTCATCTCTGGAAGAGCCCCGTCTCTAACTGGAATCTCCAGATGAGGCGTTCTGCTTCTGACAGTTTCTCTTTGTCTGGATTTTGGCAGTTCAGTATTGTAACCTCTGCCACATTGATCTGGTTCTGAACAGCCCTGGTATAAATATTTAGACATTATCTCTGAAAAAAAAAAAAGGCTCAATGCTTTAATGATGTTCTATAATCCGAACCTGCACAATAACACAATGAGCCACTGGAGTCCATGAGAGGGGGTTTTGATGTTTGGGGCTAATCATTACCTGTCACCAGAAGGACTTTATTACCTCAGGGTTTGTTTAACAGAGTTCCTCCTATAAACAGTGTTTGTTTAGGTTTTTACACACTGACAAATTGAAACTGACAATTGCTTTGATCACTGAGCTCGTCCGACCACAGAAATGTCGGTTTCCTCGAAACATTTGGTGATCGTCCCTTTGCAGCGTCTTGGAAGTCACCTTGAAAATAACTTATTTTCCCACAGAAAGTTCATTCATTCTTCATGTTTTTCTCATGGCCATAATTAAATTGTCTATTTTTTGACGGCTTTTAGAGTGAGCGATTACATGGGAACAGTCAAGAATGTTAACTCCTTCTCTCCCAGAGGGAAACCCAAACGCTGAAATCACGTTTCACAACCCTCCTCAAACTGGCTTCACCCAACTTATTCTTTTCTCTTCTGTTCCTCGAAGAATACATGTTCTTATTAATAAAAAAAAAAGTAAGCCTGTAAACTGAGATGGGCTCCAGCCAAAGACAATCACGAGTCCCCGATACTCATGTTTGCCCAAAAGGAAGCTGCTTTTCAATAGGACACAACACAAACACAGCATTTTCCTTTCATTGGGGCAGAAAGTCCAGAAATAATCAAGTCTTGTGATAAAATAACTGAGCGCCCTTATTTTCTTTAATATGTCCCAGTTTAGTCAACATCTTTGTTTTCATTAGCTGTATACGTACAAATATTGAAGGCTTTACATTTCTTTAGTTACATTTCTGTTGTTCGCTGTCTTTCAACAACAGACTTGCAGACGGGGGTCAGTTGGTTCCTCAGTGACCTAAAGGATGAACATGTGGATGGTGCACAAATGACCTGAGTTCCTATTCTATCAGCAGCTGCAGGTTATATGTGCAAAAATATCTGTCTTCATTTTAAAACCCCGGCACTATTAGAGAGACACTTGCACAAACCTCCTGTTCCTTTAATCACTAATCTGCGATTAGCAGATGTGGAGGGTCTCAGTCAACTGATCCCGTCGGCAGTAGGAGAAAACCCGTCTGGACAAGAAAGTGAGGGCCTGGATTACTGTGTAACCACCGGGGGAGACTGGTCTAAACTGGACTGGGTAGTAAACTGCATTTTATAGAGTCGAGACGATGCAAGCAGGGATTTAATCTTGAGTTTTTGCAGTGGAATGGATTAAATTCCACTGGTTTCATCAAATGTGGATTTAAAATGGTAAAAAAACACAAATACAATTTCTTTATATCACAGAAAAACTTTGCTCAGTAAGTTGTTGCACCTTTGAGTGGAATGGGACTAATTTAAATCTAATTGTGATAAATAAAGCATAACTTTGGCTCCCGCTGCATTTTCACCCAATTTCCTCCAGGCGATATCTGTAGTCGTTCTTATATCAGGTCTGAACAAAGAGAAGAAGTCATGGGGAACAAATTGCCCCTCTCCGTACTGAAGCACTGGAAGCATCAGTATTGTACACGGAAAGGCAAGGCAGCTGTAATTCTAAGGTATCAGTCAGCAGGAGAGATCGCTTTTCACTGCTGTGACAAAGGGAGGAGGAGAAGGAAGGAGGAGTTGGGAGAGGAAATATTGGCAGAGCAGCCAATGCGGAGAACATCTCCTTCTGCTCCCCCCCCCCCCCCCCCCCTTCACTCTTTTGAATGGGGCACTCCCCCTCACTTTTCCTCTCTGCTTAGTGGAGTGTGCGTGGGGACAGAGCTGGAGGGAAGTGTCTGCAAGGAGGGTCGTGGCTCTGTGGACATGTCACAGTCATCTCTGGGACCCTAATCAAGCAGCTGGACAAGACTTGACATTGTGCCCAAGATGAGGACCCAGGCTGGAGTTTTGTTTTTGTTGGCCCAGTGGGTGGTCTGCTCTGATGCTTGGTTCTGGTCCCGGACCGGTACCACAACTCTGGCCCCACCAATGGATGAGGGCTCTGGCAGTCCGGCAGGTAGTGGAGAACAACCAACAGAGGCCCGGGTTGGAACAAAGATCATGGATGAGGCACATGGAATCCAAGTGACTGGGCAGTCTTGGGTTGACACCACTGAATCTGCAGCACTGACCACTTTAATACCTACCACACCACTGGAGAATGAGCAGTCAACAGGAAAGGGCCCAATGGGGATTTCGTCACCCGTAATCAAACCTGGTAATGGCACATCTTCATTAAAGGGTATGGGGTCTGAAGGATTTGATCGTGAAAGTCTTACAGGAAAGGTATCAGGACTCGAATCTGGTCTGGAGTCTGAATTGGCAGCAGAGCCAGACCCAGGTCTTTGGTCTGGAGACAGGTTTGAATCTGGGTTTGCAGCAGTGGCTCAAACTAGCAGGGGATCTGAATTTGAAACTCACAGGATTTTTAAGGAAAGTGAAAAAGAAGCAGTCGTACCTACAGATCAGAACAGAACAGACGAGGCCCTTAATCCTGGTGTCAGGAAGTCAGAGCAAAGTCTTGATTTGTTTGTTGAAGTTCCCAATAACACGAGCAGAATTAGAAGTCTTAACAGTAGTAGCTTTAGTTTGACTAAGCCCTCTCATGCAAACTTCACCCCAGGGGATCTGCAAACTCCAGTTGAGGACAACAGCTCCGTGGAGATTACCACAGTATCTAAGGGCAACCAAATGGTGGCAGTTACTCATTTACCGGCTGGTGAGTCAACAGCTGCTCAGGAGGTTTTTGCCGACCAAGTTTTACAGACTAGCCGAGCTTCATTTGTTAGCCAGACATTTTCTACAAGCCCAACAGCGACTAATACCCAACCAGGTTAATTTACCAACAACAAACACCGAGCAAGAGACCAGATACTACTTATAATGCTGCCATAGCTACACAACATCAAGACCTCACTGCTGCAGCAGCAACTAGTCAAACCGTGACAACCAGTCAAATCAATGTCACTTCAGGTGCTGCACAAACATCAGTGAGTGAACAAGAGCCGAGCAAAGCAACTTTATTTAGCCAGACAGCTGAACGCCACACAGAAGTAGCAACTTCAGCGCTGTTGGTAGAATCCCCTCGATGCCTGTGCTGGATAGACCACTTCCGTTCTGCTCCTTCATGCTTGGGGAAAGATTTCTTGTGCCCAATTACCTTAACCAGAGCAGCGTGGAGGAGGTGCAGGCACTCCTGAACAAGTGGGCATGGCTGTTGAGTTCACGCTGCCACCATAGTGTGGAGCGGTTTTTCTGCCTTCTCTCGGTACCAAAGTGTGGCTCCCGGGTGCGCCGCCGGTGCTGCCGTGCCGCAGCTTCTGCGAGGTCTTGCGGGACAGTTGCTGGACGCTCCTGGATGAGGGACACCTCCCCGTGGAGTGCCACACTCTACCGGATGAGGAGGAGGAGGGATGGGTATCAGTGCTTATCAGTTAGTAACCAGAAAGGTAATCACTGGTTCAAAATGAATCCTAGAATTAGGAATCATTTTGAACCAGTTTTCAAAATCCCCACCGCCCCAGTTTGTCTGGTGTTTCCACCCAATACCCAGAACCCCCCCCCCCCCAATTAATTGACATGTGTCCCTGTTAAAAACTTCCTTGGTAAAAGATCCGGCACATTAATCTGGTCACAAACACTAACAAGCATGATGCCAGAATGCTTTGCAGTGTTTAACCTGTTGTATGTGTTTCCCTTGTCCTTTGGATTGCATGCAACTTACTCCTCACTCACACACACACACACACACATACACACACACACACACACACACACACACACACTTCAGTGGGGTTGTGGTTCATTAGCAAACCAGATGATGTACATATCCTCTGCAGCTTATTGATTTAACGGGTCCTGTTTGCTCAGAGGGACAGCTCTTGGTTTTGTATACATTTTGTTTCCTGTCCTGCAGTTCAGCCGTAACATCGACAGACACACAGCCCGTAGTGTTAAACAGTGTCGAGCTGACACGACACTTTAATGTGAGTTGAAAGAGCTTCTCTCTTCCAGTTGAACTGCAGCTTCTAAATGCTGGTTTTAAATAACTGAAAACTCAAAATCTTTGTTTCCAATGCAGTTCTTGTCTTTCTTATTTAGAAACAAAGTAAAATACCATTTTGCCATCATCACATTTTTAGGGTTACTAGATCAAATGGATCTGTTGGCTTTCTCTCTCAATCGCAAGACAGAAGCCTTCTTCTGTGAACAGGTTGTGCATGAAGTACTGTAGATACTCTGGCATGTGGAATCGCATGTCTCTTTTGACAGTGAGTGACTTGCAGGCGGCTTGATTTGCATTTGTCTAATCGGACGGATTACTGTAGGTTTGTCGTGCATGGGAAACAGTCATGTTTGCATCTGTGGTTTTCAAAGTGGGATGTCAAAAACACCTCTGACACCAGCTGGAGGGTGACTGCACACAGGTAACACATTTTTAATAAGTGAACGTTTTAACATCAAAGAAATGAATCAGCATTCAAAGCATGTGTTTCTGTCTGATCTTGAGTGATGTGTATGTTCTAGATGGCTGCAGTTTTGATCTCATGTGCTTGTTAGTGCCAAAAATACATTCAGATCCAATGAATACGGCAATCAATTACCAGAGTAGTTCATTTGTTGCAGTGAACTAATATAATGTGGGGTTTATGGATACATTTAACAGGACGTGTTTTAGTACATCCTCTGTAGGATTTAAAGTAATAAACACAGCCCCTGCCCCTGGTGACTTAAATTGATGGAGAACATGACTCAGATATTTACTGCTGCTACTGATTCACGTGAGAACATCCTGTGTCCTCAGTCCTGTCTCAAACGAACCAAACCTCCCCCCCCCGTCACTCTGCTGCCCTCCTCTTCATATCACCGAGTTCAAGACTGTGTCCTTTTACAGCTTTGCCATCTCTCCGACAGCCGGCTCCGTGGACAGACATGAGTGGACATGAGTTTCTGGCTCAAGAGACACATCTGGGCCCAAACTGATTTGTATATGTGAACTGTTTGAGCTTTGTGTTGCTGGTGTGGTTTCTCTACAGGAGGAAGGTTAGTAAAAGGGGATTATGGTTTCATTTTCTGGCCCATAAAGTGGAAAAAAAATAGATTGAGATGTTATAGGGGCTAGACCCAGCAGCCCTGACACAGCGTAGATCAGGTACCATGATTAAATGTTGGGGTTGATCAGTGTAGGCTCATGACAGGGCTGAACGGAATTCTGAATAAAATCATATTGCGATTGTTTTGAGTCGCGATTTTAGTGGGAATTAAATTGCAGTCTGTACCAAACAAGCGTGTTCTGAATATTATGAATTCATCATGCAGTAAATTGTCAGCCATTTCCAGCCAAGGCTTGTGTTTGTATGCACTAAGACCTGAAACTGGAGAGATCGACAGAAAGCCACCGTAATCAATACCATCTATAATCAATCATTCAAATGCATTGCAATGGACAGTGCTCACTACTTTTGACGTTTATTAAACTTGATGTATAACTTAGTTCTGTCCCTGTGAGGTTCCTCTGCTGCCAGATCCTGAGGATTACTTGTAAACTTTAGATTCAGTTAAACTACGACTTTACGATCTCCTCCTGCTTATGAGCCGGTGTGTGATCTGATAAATCCGAAAAGAAGAATAAGATGTCTGACTGACGTCGCTGATAATGTGTCACAAAGCTCTGTTGGTTGCTTCGACCTCTAGGACTCACTAATCAGAACCCACACTGGGCAGCGTCTGGGAAGGTTCAGACACTCCGCAGCTCCGTGGCTGGATGTGTGTGGGAGGAGGGCACTCGTATACACTCTTCATCGCTCCGGGCCTTAATACCGTCCCAACTCCCGCATCGCTTGAACGATGACCTGTCATGAAAGAATGCCTCGTGATATATTTACAGCTTTTTAAGTCGGTGTATTATTTTTTAAAGACGGGGCCATCGACACAGAAAGAGCCTGCATTCACTGAAATATCGTTCCCTATAGATGTGCATATATATATATATATATATATATATGTGGGCGATTACTGAGGGGAAAATTGCATTTCAGGGCATGAAAACTTTTTAGAAAAATCTGTCAGATGTGGTCCCTCGCGCCCGGGTGGGAGAGACGGGATTGTCGGGGGCACAATAGGTCTTTTAATGATGTTTTCCCATGGTTACCGGCCCCCTGCCTGGAAGATGAGCACTCATTCATATCAGGGTCTAAAGGTCAACAGCAATTTATTTTGTTGCCGGCTCTCGATGGTAAAGCCACATCCTATAAGAGAAACTCCATGTGTTAGAAATATCCTGTTTGATTGAAACTGACAGAATCCTGCGCCCGGCCACGATGCAAAGGATCCTGAACTGTGAAGATTACAAACTGCTCTTTTTTTAAATGGTGTCTCCGTGTCCGTGTACACTGTGTTTTTTGGGGGCTCGTTCACCTTTCTGGTGGTCTGACGCCGATCTGCAGCACCATGGTTCCATTGAGGCGAGATTGATATTGTACCTCATGACAGGAGGGGCCTGACGCTGGCTCCGGCTCCTCCGTGCGCCGCTTGCCAGTGAATCATTTTTGACTCGGCGCTCAGGAGGGTTCCAATTATGGGCACAGTCTTGTCCGACTTCCTGCCGCCAGAAACCCGTTGCCCCCTCTGGTTTGTGTTGCATCGGTAGAAAACCCAGCACTGATGAGGCAGTGTTGCTAAACACGGCTCAGAAGCGCGGGGGATGAGATGGATAATTGCCCATTTGTGACACTCTCAGAGTAACAGTCTCTGACATGTGTTTCTGAAGGAGAGCAGGGAATGTGAACCTATTCAAACGAATATTCATAAAGTGATATTTTTCCTTCCCCGCAAATCTCAGAGGACATATTTGTGGTATGTGCAGACGGGTTTGTTTACACCTCGTGTGTGTTTCTTCAAAGCCTCTATACGTACAGGTAGAAAACATGAACAGTCTCACGTTACTCCTTCCGCAAAGAGCAAGTGCACAGGTTGTGGTCGACCTGTCTTCTTTTTAGTGGTTTCAGGATTACAGCTTAGTGGGAGCCAACATAAAGTTCTCCTTCCTGGCCTGTGATGTGGTTTGTTTGGGTTTCCAATCTTTTTTCCCGAGCATTCTGCTTCATTGGGTTAATGATACTTCACGGAAAATAAACTTTGCAGGGAGAAAGATATAATATTCATGTTGTGGATAACTTGTATTTAAAACACACTGTCTTCTTATTACCGTCAGTTTATTGACAAATTAGATTCGACACCTTATCTGGAGCATTAGAGGATATTTCCACATGCTGCTTTAGGTTTAATGTTAAAAAGTGTCAGGTTCCATAAATCCATCACATTATTATATCTCTAGAGAAAAAAGCCTTATGAATCAGTATTCAGAAAGTACTTCACAGTGATTTAATGTTTGCAGTACTTTGAAACTAAAATATACAACAGGGATTAAAGAAGCAGAGGACAAGACAACCGCTGTATCATGTGGCCAAAGTTTAATTTACCTTTAAAATCAATTGGCTGAGAAGCCGTAACACGGTTTATGCTGCGAATGCATCACGATTGTAGACGATTTGTTTTTACAATCACGGGGCGTCGATGTGCCCTGACACTCCAAACACAGGGTGAGAGCTCTGACCGGCTCTGTGCGGAGCGAGGAGAGATCCCTGCCCCTGTCAGCAGGACTCGAGGGAGGTTTTACACGGTGATGGAGTGAAGTCAGTGAAACGGTGAAGTTTCCTGGCACTGTCCAGATGTTTCGAATGTTTTCCCGTGGATTACACAGGATCCCGTACTTCCCAAAGCTGTGTATATACAGTTTCACGCTGTGTATATATACAGCTTTATCAACAGGGAATCGCAAAACTGGGTTCCTGGAATGTGAGGAAACGAAGGAGAGCCGCGGGTCCGTGGTCAGTGAGTGGTCGTCCTGACAAGACAGACTAGCCCCCGTAAATCCAGCGGCGCGCCATTCATCAGCCGCTCCTTTCTACAGCCAATCGGCCTTGAAGCTGTCACCGGACAACAAAAGCTGTGTGGAGACCTGAATTGAGATTGCACTTAAAATGCTAATGGTGGCGGCCTTTGTACACCCAGTGGATTTTTTTTTTGATCTGTGAGAAGGAGTGACCCGCTGGCCCTTTGCTGACACTGCAGGCACATTGGAAACGCATTCCTACGGAAGTCTTAAGGCAGATCAAACCTTTTCATCAAGCTTTTACATCCGGTAATGAAATTCACAGTCCCGAGCTTTTGACATCGGGGCCTAATAACATTGAAGTCACCTTTTTAAGATCTGAGTTACTTTTGATAATCTGGTTCACATGGATGTTTCTTTCTTTTTGGTAAATTCTGAAAATATTCCACTTCTTGCTGGTTCGAATCTTGACCAACGGGCAGACGTTTCCCTAATGGGAGTTCAGGAAAGCTCGTGCACGCGCGTTTCAAAAGGATGTTTGCCGGTTCTTTTGGCAAAACGCATTAGAGAATCCGATGTTTTGAGAAAGAGATGATGATATTACCGTGACTGTGAAGCCTCAGTTTGAACTCTAGAGGAATGCTGCATGCTGCAACCGGGCTCTGTTTTAGAGATGTGCCTCACATTCCAATTTATTACAGACCTTGAAGTTTAATCTACACACAAATCACATCGTTTTTTTGGGGGGTTTTTTTGGGACTACCTGCATATTGAAAAAAAACACATTTTTCTTGCACATAAACAAGGAAGTGAAGTATTTTTATAACACAATCAACATCATTCAGAGCTTTTTCTTCTCAGGTGGAAGAAGAGTTGGCTCACACGTCGGCTGCAGCACCTGTAGCAGGAGGATTTCACAAATTAAAATGGTGTGCTTTCCATCGTGATGGATTTCACCACTGATTTACTACACAGGGGTTTTGCCTTCTTCAGTCCCACCCTGGCAGAGACGGCGTCTAGGAGGGCGCCAGGTTCAGACATGTGAGCACAGGCCCACTCGCAGAGACCCTCGAGCTTTCTCATTCTGACTCTATCAGAGTAAACATCTGCTCGGCCCCGGTGCAAATGACACTTAATTTGTTTACTGCCATCCATGCAGCAGTCGAGGACCCCCGGTCTACCTGCTGTTCTCAACCTGAGTTCCACTGAGAACTATGCACGAAAGATTTATTAGGTTTTTACCCAATGGCACTTTAGATGGATATGGGACAGATAATATCCTAAACAATGCTATATTTCTTGTGTTATTGAATTTCCACCAAGATCCTGTTTAAATCTGAACTGAGGAGGATTGTTTTACAATTAATTTATTAGAGAATGATGCAAAAATACTTTTTCAATTTTAGCTATTAAGGTGTTCCATTTTAAGTATTGGCACATTTCATGCTTATTGATTATATTTTCATGCATTTGTACAGTTTAAAATACAGCGTGGCTCACTTTTAAATATATGTCTGATTGGCACCAGGTGAACTTCCGAGGTACTACTGGAAGGTATTTTTATTGCTGTCCTGTTACAGCTTGACTGGGTCGTCTGTTATGGCTTCGACCCAAATGAAAGCGTCATATTCTTTAGACAGAATGCAGAATATTCAGACTGCTGTTGGTGGTTATACGGCACAAAGCAGCGCCTCGGGTCCGGCTGAACACTTTGCATGTTTACGCTCTCAACAAAGCCGACTGCAGACCCCACTGATCTCCAGCAGTCGTGGCCGAGAGGAGCCTTTGAACCGAGCACGTTAGTCACCGGGTGGGTGAAGCAAGCGTTTCTTCAAAGCTCCAGAAACTGCATCAGGTGGTTTCCCAAAACAGTGGTTTTTGGTCATTTGCCTTTTTAACGTGAGGTAATATTATTTTGGGAAAAGCAGAGAGGTCTAGACAAAAGGTTGACGTAATACCGCCTCTGACGTGGGTGTGAACGAATACACACGGCTCTTTGTGTGTCCTTGCATTTCCTTAAACGCCTCCGATAATTATGTGCTGACCTCGCCCGAGTCACCCAGGGTGATGGAAGACTGAGCACGGATATGCAGGAGGCCCCAGCTGTTGGGCCCTGCGCCCCCAGGGCCCTGACATTCAGCAGATGTCACACAAGTCGGAAGAGTTTTCTTTTTTTTTGTTGATGTACCTTTTGGAAAGTGATGCATAGATATCCATCTTAATATAACAGGAGATTGATGAAGGTTCAAAATATGTGATTTTTCTGCCACAGACATTTGCAGAGATATGAATTTAGATTCCCAACAACTCTTCACGTTTCTCTTTTTCGGTTTAGCGCCTGTGGCAGATTTACTGTGAGATCTAAATCAACTCTCAAGTCACGCACTGTATCACCAGGTCGCTGCCTGTGTGGATCGTCCCACAGTTTAGGAAGTAGGAGTTTAGGGTTCAGCTGGTTTTGTATTTGGATTAGAGAACTTAAAATGTCTCCTGAAGTGATTTACATAAGTCTCTTATGACCCTTGCATCCTGTGGCCCTATTTGAGGAACGTCAACCCTTCCATGTTGTGGTGTAGTTAGAAAAAAATGTGTTTGCTTGTTTTTCCTCCCCTGAGAAGAACTGTCAGAACTTTATCACCAGTTCAGATGTTGATTTAAATTTTTGTTTTCATAGAACAAAGACCTCTGTCCCGGTGACACTGATCACACATTCACCTTAAATCAACCACCAACAGAGCCTTGTCTAACGTTACACCCGGTCCTGCTGCCCTCCCTTCTAACCCACACTGTATTTTATGCTTATTGGGGCCTAACATCTATTTTCTCCCCCCCCCCTAGAAGACACTGGAGTCTCCCTGATGCAGCTGATCGGGGATCCTCCTCCCGATGAGATCACCCGAGTCTTTGGGCCCGACAACAGCTCCAGATACGTCTTTGGCCCCGAAGCCAACACCGGCCAGCTGGCACGCGCCCACCTGCCGAGCCCGTTCCACAGAGACTTCTCCCTCATCTTCAACCTGAAGCCCACCTCTGACAAGGGGGGGGTCATCTTCTCCGTCACAGATGCCTCGCAGCAGATCATGTACGTGGGTGTTAAACTGTCGCCCGTGCAGGGCAGAGACCAGAACATCATCCTGTACTACACAGAACCCGGCTCGCAGCGGTCGTATGAAGCAGCCCGGTTCCCCGTGCCCTCCATGAGGAACACCTGGACCCGGTTCGCTATCGCTGTGAGGGACAACAAGGTGATGTTGTACCTCAACTGTGCCACGGAGCCTTCGGTGAAGCGCATGGAGAGGTCCCCGGACGACATGGAGCTGGACCCCGGTGCTGGGGTGTTCGTCGGGCAAGCTGGGGGGGCGGATCCCGACAAGTTCCTGGTGCGTATATACAAAGGCTTTGTCTGTTTTCATTTGAGGGATATATAACCCAATAAGTTATAACTAATTTAGTTTAAAAGCTTTAATTCAGATATATATTCAGAAACACTTGGCTCTGAGTAACTATGACACTGACGGCCACGTGATGGTGAGTCCCGCTGCAGGAATCTGTGGAAAGGTGCCGTGTCATGTTTTGATTTCCCATAGTCAGGCATGTGAAACACCTTGCCTGAATAACCCTCATATGACTTGATTGCCCAAATTGGCCGACTCCAAAAGCATAACATAAATGTCCACGGCTCCGTCCTGCTCAGAGCTGCCTGCACATAGTTGGAAAAGCTCACTGCTGGGACCTAATTAGCCGGAGTCATTTGACTGCAGTAAATGTTGACCTGAGCTGTAAAAGGGTTAGAGGAGTTCAGCCGTGGCTCCCTGCTCAGACCCGGCGTGCCAGCAGAAATATGTAACTTGTGATGGCTGTTCATTCTGTTTCTGGTCAGGCAGCTAATAAACCACGGGCAGTAGATACGGCGCACAGAAGGGAAAACCCAGAACTCTGTGTACTCGTTGGTGTCGAGGGAAAAGACACTTGGACTCTTCAGAAAGAGTTTCACGAGTTTAATCCCCGATACAAAAAGATAGCTCATCACCTCATCGCTTTTGAAGTCAGGTTTGAAATTAGGTGCTAACATGACCTTCTGGCCTCGGTGTCCTTCTCACATTGAGTTAAACTTTAACATGATGGTCGTCCTCTAACTTGCAGCTTACACGTCTCAGCGTTTCTAAATATAGAGTCCTGCTGGTTACATGGACGTGAATGAGCTTCTTCTGTTAACAGGACACAACTGAAACCATTAAGAGCTGATAGAGGGAGTTACTGATTATAGAAGTATCTTGGTGATTTATATTGTGTCACATTAAAGGAATATGACATAGAGGAAAACACTATAAACACTTTAACTTTCAAATTCCAAATGAATACTTTCCTTCTGGTGATAAAACAATCCAATTAAAGTTTATAGTGTTTGTCTAGATCGTTTCTTACTTCCTCTCTCAGATGTATGTTTTGATCTATTTCATCTAGGGTTTTTTCCCGTTTTCAAAAGCTGTTTTATAAGTTCTTATTTAAAAACATCTTCTTTCAGGTCTCGCTGACTATGTGCTATTAGTTGACCTTAGCACTGTCGGCCCCTGAGGTCTTGTGGATTTAATTAACCTAATCACATTAAGACTTGGCTTCTTACGCTTCTAAATATTTACATATTGGATTTATAAAATGTACATTCCACTCTCCGAATATGATTCGTCCTTATTTCTTATCACGCATCGCCGGCAAAATCCTGCTGCAGGGACAGTTCAGTGAAGAGGATGTAATTAAATGTAAAGATCTGAAGCCGTTTGTTTGAAAAAGACCAAAACATGTCAGCTACATCAGTGCGATCATTAAAGGACAGTTTGAAGTACAGTGTCAAAGAGCTTTTGCTATTTGCCTTCAAAGATCTTTAGAAAATGCATTAGACTTCTTTTCTCAGGACGTAAAGACTAAACATCAAGTAACTCATCAGCAGAGAAACCACCGACACATACAGAGCGAGTGGCCCTTTGATAGGAAGATAGTATTCATACTATCTGTGAGCATCCTGTGTGGGAACATCAGATTATGACTGTGTGTGTCTGTGTGTGTGTGTGTGTGTGTGTGTGTGTGTGTGTGTGTGTTGTGTGTGTGTGTGTGTGGGGGGGGGGGGGCAGACGATAGAGGCCCTTCACAGGTCGAGGCTAAAACTGTAGACATCAAGAGGCTCCTCTGATTTTGTGGAAACGGGGAATTCCCTGAGAGCTGCTGCCAAAACCCTGAGCAGGAACTGCACAGATGAATATCCATAGTTATAAGTTGAAAGTGAGACATGTGATGTGTGTGTGTGTCTGTGTGTGTGTGTGTGTGTGTGTGTGTGTGTGTGTGTGTGTGTGTGTGTGCGCTGCTCTGACTCTTATCATCACACATCCAAACGCCACGTTCCTTGTCTTGGAAACAGGGGGAGATCGAGGAGCTGAGGCTGGTGGGAGACCCCCGAGCTGCTGAGACATACTGTGACGACGGCGAGGACGGGGACGACTCCGATATGGTGAGCTCATCACATTTAGAAGATAACAGCCGACATGCAGTAGTTGATTGAGGGGATATGAGGGGTATGTCGTCACCCCCCCCCCCCCCCCCCCCCCCCTATTAGCAGAGAGTGCAGGGGTTGTTCAGCACAACGTACATTGTGTTCTTCACAAGAAATGTAGATACTTAGATAATGCAAGGGGTCATTTGGTTCATATCATTTAAAATGGGAAAATCCATATGGATTTTAAAGTTGTATTGACTTATTTCATTATTCACAGTTATAAAAAACGAGTAGAACGATACAAGGCACAACAGGATAACATTAGAAGTGTCACAGTCATGGTTAAGGTGTGGTATAACATTGCTCTTGTGCATGTCTGTGTATTGGTTGGTGGTGTGTGAGCAGCAGGGTGCCCCCTATGGGCCATACCCCCCCCCCTCCACCTTCTGACTACACGTGACTGAAGTTCTGCAGAAGTTCCCAAAGTTTTCATTCCCTGGTCGTCAAAGCAACGGTGGCACGGAATTGAAACGGCCGTCATACCTGGAGGTGGTTGAAGCACACAAAGGATCTTGATTCAAGCTAGTTTTATAAATAAAAATAATAAATCACTTAAGTGCACATGTCCCCTGTGGTCTGTCTGTTTTAATCACCTCAGGAATCATGTGAGGACAGAGAAAATCGAAAGGCAGATGAAAACGGCTCAAATAGGCTTTTTTTTATTAAATGTTCTTCTTCCAACCAGCTAGGAAGCCAGTGGATACTTTTGTTTACCCTGTTTGAAAGCAGCGTCCCGTAGCTTCTCTCAAACGTAAGGAATATTGTCCTGAAGTCACACGACTGATGAAATGATACCGGTGCATTCCAGCGTGTTTCCTCACTAATAACCACAGTAAATCTGCAGCAGATAAGAGTCGGCGAGGAGCCGCTGACCCCGACCACCCACACACAACACAGGTGCCTCTCTGCGGCCCACCAGCAGCCTTTACTGTCAAACGTTGCCGTCACAGCTGTCCCCCCCCCTCGCTGAGACCACCACAAACCAACCGAGAGAATAAAGTTCAAGACTCCACTGCTTGTTGTCATCAAATCGTAAAAATGTTGTTTGGATTAAATGGGGGGGGGGATTGTATTCCCAGTGGATGTGTCTTTTATCTGGAAAGACGCAGGTGTCTGCCGGTAAAGACGACACGTCCACATCAGAAAAGATATTTGTCCAGATATTCAAGAACAACATTGGCATAAAATTCTTAAATGTCGTTTATCGCTGACTTGACTGAATGAGTTCATGAACAGATCCTTATGGTAGAAGGACAAGGGGCACTGTAAAATGTAGAAGGTTAAAAAGCTAAAAGCTAACTTTTTAATATTAAATGTTCAACGTATGTTTGGTCTCCTCAGGCTTCAGGGGACGGAAGTGGCGACGAGGTACCGAGACCACCAGACCGGCTGTGGAGAATCGCAGATGGACGGTATGGAACAACCTCTTCTCCCTTTACTTCTACTTGGTTACTGCTACTTACCTTCCTCGTTATTTAAATTAGACTAAATGGTTCTGTATAGAATAGAACTGGATGAACTTCATTAAGCCCCAGAGACAGAATCACACAATATATTGAGAAGCTGTATGTGAGAATGCAATTTACGGCCAGGCCCCGGGTAAAATGTCCCAAAAATGTCTGAGTGACACCAGGAGAAGGTCCAGAAAGTTCCCAGCGAGCGAGCGGGTGCGTTGATGATGTTTCTAACATGCACCAGACACGAAACTGGAGGGATACAAATATCTGAGGATGAGAAAGAGGAGCCATAGGACACTCGAGATACGAGAGCTTTCGGCGATAAGGGCTGACGCAGGTGACAACGTGCAGGAAACAGCATTCTGTTATTATCTAAACGTCCTGAACTTTCCACAAATGTTCCTGTCGCTGTAAAACGTGTCTGAACCGACAATATCCCGTTGCATTTTCATATGGGAAAGGGAAATTCCACAATATTACAAAATTCAGAGTTCATGTCTGAAAACACTCATAATGTTTTTACATTGAAACATTGTTGATTGATTTCCTTCCGGGATATTGCTCAGGGACTTAAACTGTAAAATCAAGAGTGCACCAGACAGTAAAAATGAGAAATGCTTTCCTCCCTAAAGATGATCAAAGATTCCAAACAGCCGACTGTGCCTCTCTCCTCCCGGTGCTGGACGCACCGCTCACGTCTCGAGTTACTGCGCGAGTGTAAGCGAGCGAACGCTGGTCCCTCAAGAGAGATTAAAAACTGCTGAGTGGACGCCTGGAAACGGAGCTGCCTCTGTCTTATACATTTAGAGACAAAGACCTTTTTACATAGAGAGAGTTCCCTGTTGAATATACAAAAAAAATAAACACTGGTGCGTTGAAAGTTGCCCACACAGAATGAATCCTTTTGAATTTAAATCACACTTCATTTGCTGATAGCACACCACAGCAAGTCAGGTCAGCTGGAGACGTTTTTATTGCAAGTTTGAGGACAGCAATTCAGAATGAAAGGGATTTTCCTGTTGTGTGTGAGGCGTGTCTGCTCCGGGTTCGACTAGCTGGAGACTTCTCACCTGTAAGAAGACCTCGACCAACAGAGAGCAGCAGATAACGCTCCTTACTGCAGTGACTCTGAAATCACTGCGTCTATTTGTGTCTCTGTGTCTCTTCCTTCATCGCTCCATCTGTCACTCCGTCTATCTCTCTGCTCCTCCACCCTTCCTCTGTCTGCTTTCTGTCAAATTCCACAGACACCCACTCACGTCTCCCCCCCCTCAGAGATAGCCACGCAAGTTGAAACACACCGCAGCACGAGCACCCCCCCCCCCCCCGCCGCCGCCGCCGCCGCCGTGCGTGCGTGCATTCACTCCCACTCGCAATTACAGTGGAGAGGCGGAAAAACCAGATGTTAAATTGGACTCGATCTGATCCAAGGAAGAACCCCCCCACCACCCACCCCCCCAGAATCCCGCTTCAAGGTTGTGTTATTCTGACTGGTTTCTCAATCAGCTGCACACAGGAAGTGACAGAGGTGGAAACAGAGTTAGAGAAGCAGACAGGGGGGGGGGGGGGGCTCTTCATCTCGATGCTCTGTAGGTTTTACAAGGGGCTTTCCCATCTGTTCTGCATGGTGTAATACGCAGTGTAATGCAGGAGACAAACAGCTGCCGTCTAATTCCTACCTGCTGAGGTTTTTTTATTTTGCTTTCCACTTGATGTGTGTTCACAGAGAGTCGAACCCGCACTCTGCACAATGGTCCAACCGGGGCAATTATGGCAAGTCCGGGCAGAGACAAGTGAGACAGGAAGAGCTGTATAAGTGAAACTTTCCATTTTGTCATCCCGGAGTTGATGGTGATGGATGGCAGAGCTCGTCAGTCATCCTGAAAAGTGCCACTGCTCTAAAGTCAGCGTGGAACCTGGGAAACTTAATACTGTGTGTTTTATTGTTTCTGATACGTTAGTTAGTTCGTAGTCTAATATCCATAATGTTCACGAATGTCATTCAACCACATGGAATCTTCTGAGTTTATAAATGTGAACATATTTACAGATTATTCTATGTTTGCAATTGGAGTTAAAGGCTTTTTCCACGCAGACATGTTGACTGTCCGAGTGTCTGCACAGGTCACACGTCTGATTGATCCCATTAACAATGGTTCTGTTCAGGTCCCAGTGGAGTTTCCCAGTAAGACGTGACCGTGTGACAGTGAGCCAGCATTCAAAATCCCAGACCGTGAAGCAGCTCAATTGAATTCAGTCACAAATCATAGCTTTTGCTAATACAGTAACCATATGACACATATCTCAAATAAAAACATATACCCCCAAACTGTTTAAATCAACAGATGCTCAGTAAAGAATTAAACGTAGATTGTAAAAGTACGTTTTAGATAAAAATGGAAAGGATAAAATCGAATCTTCTTCTTCATCTTCATAATAACAGCCTGTGGAAAATCTGTTGCAGCTACATCATGCTCTGTTTACATAGGAAAGGCAAACATCCTCAAGAGCCTTGATTTTTACTTCTTTAAATTAAAATACCAAGAAGCAAAGTTTCATCTGACGGGCAAACTGTGTTCCCAGCTTTGACAGCAGAGCTGGTGTTGTTTAACCCTGCTTGTGTGTGTGTGTGGCCCTGGAGAGAAAACGTGTAGTGAGAACTCCCAAAGAGGAAGTTGTGAGTACTTTGGGAAGTTTTTATACCAAACATACAAGATACAGTCACACAACTAGGTGTTCAGAGTGCAACCCATTAACCGTGACATTGATTTGAAGTCATATCTCCCAGCCTTGGTCAAGGTTATTAAAAGGAGTTAATGTTGATGCTGTAGTAATATTTCTTTTGTGTGTTTGTGTGTGTGTGGGGTCAAGTTTCTCCTCCATCATTTGTTTTCTCTGTATTTCTTCTTTCTCTGTGTTGCACAAGAGTCAGAGCTGCTTCATTTCATAAACAGCTGGACTGTTATTTCTTTATCCTCCGGCGAAAACACTAATAAGTTTCCTCTGTGCGCCTCATCAGACCTGCACTGGGGTAAAAACCAAAAAGCTTCCCTCCTGCAGAGGTGGAATATGTTTCCAACAGAGCTGCATACCTGCTCTTAAAGTCAGCGGGTTTGTGTGGGTCAGGTCTGTCAACACTACGTCCTAAAGGGGGGGGCCTCCCACCGATCATCCCTGAACAAGCCCAGTATTCTTCATCACATTAATACATACATCAACTTAGAACTGTCAGGGAAGGTCTGCTCTGAATTCTTAGCATAGTCGGTGCTGTGAAACTCACCAGGGGTGGGGGGGGGGGGGACTGGTTAATGGTTGATTAACAAGGACGTCCCCCCCCCCCCCCCCCCCCCCCCCGCCCACCTCCTCTTTCCCACTCCTCTCTTGAATTCCTCAGGTGACAATTCGAAAATGTGTCACCGGTGAAGAATGAGCTACGGGGGGGGGGGAAATTTCTCCTCCCCCCCCGAGCAAATATTCAATTGCTCCTGTTGCTTCTCTTCAGTCCTGCTGTGTTTCAGTGGCAGGAGACTGTTGGCACACAGCAGGCCTGTCTTTCTATTGTCCACAGAACCTACACACACACACACACACACACACACACACACACCACACACACACACACACAACACACACACACACACACACACACACACCACACACCACACACACACACACAAGGAGAAGTGTTGAGTTAGGCAGAAAGGGGGGGGGGGGTGCACAAGTCTTGTAATTCTATCTTAGTGAGGACACTTATTATCGTGCATTCTCTGCTCAAGCCCCTCACACACTCTATCCTTCCCTATATTCAAATACCTATGAGGCTGGTGTGTCAGTCGTTGTCCTCCAGGTGTCGCTGTAACTCTCGGTCCTGACACGTTGCAGCTGCAGGAGGGATAAGCGTGTGGACTCGGTCCGGGGCCTGTGTTTCCTGACAAGTTTTAATGAGGTTCACACAAAGAGACACGAGTTGTAATCAGTCTTTTTTAGTTATGTTTACGCAATCGTGTTTAAGCTGGGAAACTGTCTCCCGCCAGTTAGAAATAGAGCTTTGGCTGCTCGAGCTATAAACATCAGTGCGGTTGAATGGTAACACTGGGCGGAAGCGTGAGTCATTTGTGTTGGGTTTGTTTGGGACTAATGTGAACAAGAACAACATTTTCCCATGCAGGGACATGCAGTGTGTGTGTGTGTGTGTGTGTCTGTGTGTCATCGATTGCCCTTTTTAAATGTGTCTGTCTCTTGTTGCTTGATTAATTCTCCTGCAGACCGCCCCCCCGTCCTCTGGGCCCATTCCGATGCCGCCGCTCAGCAAGAAAGAGGAGACGTCTGTTGCGAGGGAGACGGGTGAGTTCAACTGGAAACAGTCGACACCTCCTGAAAAGACGTTTGTTTGTTATTTATAAATCATCTTTATCGAGTTAGCCCATTGTGCACACAGCAGCTGGAGAACATGAATATATTGTGTAGATGTATGGAAGTAGCTGCTGTTCGGTCACATGCTGACATGTGACTCACCTGCTGGGTAGAGGGGGGGTGGGGGGGTGGGGGGGGGAATCACATTCACTGCCACACGTCTCCATCTAGTGGACATCCAGGCTAACGCAGTATGTGGACACTCATCACTTACTGTGTACATTGAATGAATTTGATCTCTATCGCCGTTTGGTGGTGGCAACAGGAATGACACATTAGGCATGTATGTTAAAAAAATGACATGGGTTTCATTTCTTCACCTTCAGTACCTTTGTGTATTTGTTTGGACCTGGTGAGGTCACAGTCTCCCACATAAAGTACACAAGATTACAAATGTTTTTTTTAATAAAGCATAAAAAATAATACTAAATAAAGATATTTGACACTCAGTCGTTACTTAGTCGTCATACGAGGGAAATGTCAGAATAGAAAACAGATGCAGCATTTTGTTTCTTGTAGAGAAATTTCCATAAACTACCTTTAACTTGAAGCACACAGAGCAATGTACTGAATAACTAATCAATATAAAATTGGATAAATTATTACTTGTAACTGTTATTTAGTTATATTCACGATTGTGCTGCATTTATATATTTTATTTAACTCTCAAGGTTGTTGAAGAGTGTATGTTTACATGAATAAGGAAGAACATTACAGTGTATCAAGCAGTACTCTGTGAATACGAATGTTTTTAGAATCCGCAGTAGGGCTGTCACTTTTTCTAAAAATCAAATTATCCAATATATTGGAATAGCTCTTTATTTATAGCAAAACAACGAGACATTACCGACTTGCTTCCCTGACAGGTCAACAGGGCAGGTAATAGGTCAAGCTGACAGTGAGCGCCCTCTGCTGGATCAGGAGAGAAACTACTTCAGTCGTCTGATGGTGCTTCTAGACTGTGTATTTTTTAACAGGTCATTACAGGTCGAACTTTCCCCTCATGGTTGAATGAAGGTTCAAGTTCAAATAAAAAGTCGGAGCCCTAAGCTACATTAGTGAACTTTTATTTATCCTTTATTCTACCAGGAAGTTCCCAGTAAGATACAACATCTCTTCTGTGGGAGTCCTGGTCAAGATGGGCAGCAAATGAAAAAGATATAAATACAAGAAGGGAAAAAAAACATACTTAGACACGACTAACAGATGAAAAACAAGAATACATACATAGAAACAAACGGGATTCAATGTAAAAAAATGAATTATGGAAAAGACAAAAGCAATATTAAAACTCATTTAAACATGCAGAGAGAAGGTAATGATTCTAAGTTTAGGTTGTCCTTAATGTCCTTAATGCATCACACTGTCTTCTGCCTTCAGCCAGTGACTCCCAGCTCCTTTCAGGACTCCCGGGGTCGGCAGGTGGGTCGAAGGGAGTCGAAAACAGAGACAAGCTTCCACATTTCCTGTTTTACTTTATCTCCTTCCTGTCCTGTGTGCTTCATGTGTGCAAGTCGTGACCTCACATGGATTTGAAAAGCACGAGGATGCATGAATTAATCTGCTTCATACGGTGGTGGACATGTCTGTGTATCGGTCAGAGGGATTTACCTGTGGGAGGTTCAGGCTTTAAGAGTTTTCAGTTGTATCAGGTTTAGTTTTCTGGTGGATCTAATGGTTTCGGGTTTAAAAACTGTATAAATATGGTTTTGGATTCATGTTCTTTGCTCATTTATTCATTCAGCGGCACGCATTCCATGTTTCTGCTCCTGAACTGTAACCGCTGAGGTGAAATATTGCCGAAGGCTTCCCCCACGGTGGATATCATTTTGCTGTGCATGTCAGCAGTGATGGAGTTTGGTGATTTCTGCACAGGAGTGGGCTGCATTTCATCCACTCCTGGGAAAGTGACACGTTCAGCTGGAGGAGTGTAGAGTCAAATCGACTTACACCAGAAAAAATAAATATAGGGATGGTGGAGCATGCGGTGGATGGGGGGGGGGGGGTGCTCAATTACCACCTCGAACATTGACACGGCCGATAAATCGCAGCTGTGCACACTGGGATTCCTGCTACATCGAGCAAATAGTCATTTTCCTTCCTCTTCTTCTCTTGGGAGCAGGAAACGACCTGTTTGTTGTCGGGCTCGTGGGAAAACGATCGTTTATCATTTGTGAGAAGTCTTTTCACGAGGGCGCTAAAGGATCTGACCTTTGTCATTGTGTTCCAGGAGCAGCTGGGGCTAAAGGAGAGAGAGGTGACCGCGGGGACAGGGGAGGGAAAGGAGACAGGGGACCAATCGGCTCGAAGGGAGAGTCGGGCTCCGGCTCCAGCTCTCGGGGGGGAGCCCGTGGAGAGAAGGTTTGGATCTTCTTTTATTTTGGTGATGAATGTGAGCTTTAATGAAATGTCAACACTCAAAGACAAACACTAGAGGGCGCTGCTAGTCCTGATTTGATGAAAGCATATGCAATGGATTAAGACTTGTTTTACATTTTGCATTTCATGTTTTTATTTCATTTGTACATATTTTATGTTTGATAGGAGTAAGATGTGTGCAGATGTGTGTTTATGTGTAATTGCTCTGTTGTCCATGTGAGGAGATTCTCATTCAATGTCTTTGACATAAAAACATAAAGACACAAACAAGGAACAAGGACAAACAGGATATAGACATAAAAACACTCACAAATCAAGATGATACAATTGAAACATGCCACAGGACAAATAGACAAATTTAACTATTTCCACTGACCGACAAAAGTTAGATTCTGAGCAATGATGATGATGAAGATGATGATGATGTAATAATGATGATGAGGGATTAGATGGGGTTGGTGTTTAAAATAGAATTTGATTTTATATTTTTGTATATATATGTGTTCACCCAATGGGGGGAATTCTCTGTGGATATGAACGTCACAGTCGTCACTGACTTCACTTTTCTTTTTAATTGTCAGGGAGAACCTGGAGAAAAGGGATTGAAGGTGAGTTACAGATTATCTTTTTTTCTCCGGGGTAAATCACCATGGTAACTAATGCTGAAACACTAACCTGCTCCAGAGCAGTTTACAGCAAAGTGAGAGATAATAGATGTCAGCAGATTTCTTCGTAGATGAGAGGAATCGTTTTCCCTCGGCTTCACTTAACATTTGGATCTGCTTCCTCATGTCAGTGAGTTGGTTATTGGAGAAGTTCTTTGAAAGTCACGGCTCAGAAAACTGTTAAAAAGAATTCACCTTAAATTGACAGATATGGAAACGATTTTTTAAAATTTGTTTCTTCATCTCCAGGGCAGCGCAGGATTTGGCTACCAAGGAAAGAAGGGGGATTCCGGCCCCGCTGGGCTCCCCGGCCCCCCCGGCCCTCCAGGAACTCCACTGAGGTTTCAGTTAGCAGTGATGGCTCAGTTCTTTCGGAAGCGCCTGGACCCCGAGGACCAGCCGGACCACAAGGTGCCGCAGGCTCCGGGGGACCACCAGGAGCTGATGGAGAGCCTGTTAGTAAACTGCAGATACATTTCTTGTTTAAGCACAGACTTTTAAATCTTATACTCAACTGGAACTTGTTGAGGCCATGTTGATTTTATTTATACTGTACTGTATATTCCCAGATCCCAATTGTGTTGTAGAAGAATGATTCTTTATTTCAATCTTGCAGGGTGATCCTGGTGAGGATGGAAAAACTGTAAGTTGTTTTATTAGTCTAAATAGAAAACACTGATCAGTAGCTTTACATGTTATTCATAATCAAACGGTTGTGTGATGATTGGTTGTTTAGTTTGAGACAATCTGTCGAGCCCTGACTTTATGGTTTCTTCACCACAGGGTGCTGATGGACCTCCGGGCTTCCCAGGAACCCCAGGTGACCTTGGAACCAAAGGAGCGAAGGTACGGTCCTCAGGTGTATTCACAAAAAAAAACATAAAATATATATCTTTAGAGCACAAGTACAATTTAATAACAGAAGAAATCCCTTCAGTTAAAATTCCAGTTATATAAATCGCTGAGTCTAAATGGTCTTGTTCATACAGGGAGACCGTGGAGAGGGTCAACCGGGCCCTAGGGGGGTCCCAGGACTTCCCGGGCCCCCTGGAACAGGAGTCAGATCTGTGAGTGAATCTCGGCCTCAGTCACATACTCAATCAGGCACTGTTTGTATCAGCAGAGAACTGTCGGCCTTTGTGAATCATTTGTTTTAATAATACAATTGATTTGAATTGATGTATTTCAGACCTTTGTGGACATGGAGGGTTCAGGTTTCCCCGACCTGGAATCCATTCGGGTGAGTTTAGTTTGACAAGCTTGAGTCCTGATTGTTAAAATCAGAACATGCAGCAGATTAATTGTTGATGAAAGTCCTTTCTGTTTGTAGTTTAATTTCTCTGTAAAGCAGCTTCTTACCTGCGGACTCATCACAGATCAATGTAAATTAATTACATGTTTTTGTTGTTGTAGGGACTACCTGGCCCACCAGGTGTCCCTGGTCCCCCCGGGGCTCCTGGTCCTGCCACAGCCAGCACAGCCTTGAGTTCTGGAGCCTTTGGTCCACCAGGAAAGGATGGGGCGCCTGGTCAACCTGTAAGTGTCAATGCTTGTGTCTCTAACCACCACTGGTCAAATAACTCCCCAATGCAACAGTAGAACTCACATTCTAACCAAATCAACAACGTATGTGTACCTGAACCAAATCTTTTGGGCCTCCAGGGTTTGTCTGGTTTACCGGGTACTGACGGCCTCCCAGGAGCTCTCGGTCCCAAGGGAGAAAAGGTATTTTACTTTGAAAGATTCTTTCTTCTCTAAAGACAATAACCAGACTCAATTGGACAAACAGGTCTTTAACCAGCTGTTTTGTTTGAGTCAAAGTTCAGTTAAATAACATGTTTTGTCTTTGCCTTCCTTCTCTAGGGTGATACAGCCGAGCTGGGTCTTCCAGGAGTCGCTGGAGTGAAGGTGCAGATTCATGACTTTCATATGTTTAATTAGCTTTTTAAAAAATGTTACCCTAACGTTGCTGCCACTTTGCAATAAGTTCCACTGTCCAGTAGAGACGACTTCTTTAGATATAGTCCTGAGAGGAGACTTAGATTCAAGTCTTCTGTGTGATGTCGACTCTTTCTTAAACCTTACCGTCCCTTTCATTTCTCCAGCCAATCTCCTACTTCTCTTTTCTCACCAATCTGCTGCCTCACTATTTATCCTCCTCCTCCTCCTCCTCCTCCTCCTCCTCCTCCTCCCCTCCTCTCTCCTCTCCTACCCTCCCTCCCTTCGTCCTCATCCTCCCCCCCTCTCTCCTCCTCCTCCCTCTCTCTCTAAGCCGTCCTCAGGTACACGTCAGACGTCACGGGGGATTTGTGTCGTCTAACAATATGCAAATGTTTTGTCAAATATCGTCAGCTACAGACTTGACTTGAAGTTTAATCTGAGTGCTGGCTATGGTTTGATTCAACATCTAGTGACATATTTGATCCCCAGGGAAATGAGCATGGTGTTTGTGGAGTGATACTTTGCACTTTGAAACACTCACTAGTTCTGTTCTGTTCTAATGCTGCACGACACAGGCATTAGTAGTTCTTTTGTGACGACACATTCGAAACAACAATCCTTCCTTTACCTTATTTACACGCACGTCATTATAGATGAAACCTTTGTGTTTGCCTTTAGTTATTTATCCACTCTGAACACTGGTTTTATCTCTATCTTATCGTCCCACAGGGAGATCAGGGAAACCCTGGTTTACCGGGACGTGCAGGAGAGTCCGGACTCGCTGGTCTGCCTGGACCCATCGGACCGGTGGGGCAGCCCGGGCTCCCCGGACCTCCTGGACCAAGTTATCGTGTTGGATTTGTAAGTTCACTTCCAGGCTGAAGATCTTGCTTGAAACAACTGTCAAATACAATTCACGATAAAAGATTATTACTCCGAATATTAAGTCTAGTCTCAGAGAGTTTGTCTGTTTGTCACAACTTCTCTGTCGGTGTTTGCAGGATGACATGGAAGGCTCGGGAGGAGGTTTCAGCAATGGACTTCCTGGTGTCAGAGGACCTGAAGGAAGACAGGTAAGAGCTGCGTATTAAATAACATAAGACTACAGGACCTGCAGAAGATAATATCTGCCTCAGTTAAGCAGTATGAGACATCTGTGACATCACCACAACCTCATATTTTATATTTAAATGTCATTTTGATTCACAATGATCAGTAACCTAACATAACCAGACTGATCCTTTAGGTCTGTTGGCTGTTGATGGCATTTAATCCTATTGGCTATTGGCCAAGCTTTCATAAAGTCAGTTAAAATGTCACTTTCTATTAAAGCCACGTAGCATTTATTTAATACATTTCTACATTTGACATGTGTGTAATAAATAACATTTAATATATTTCTTGAGTAGGAAGTTTCAATATATATCTGCTGTGTGCTTTCAGGGTTCTCCTGGTTTTCCTGGTATTCCTGTGAGTAAATAATCCATTGTTCTTCTTCTTCTTCTATTGCTGCTGATTACTGTCAGTACGTGGTTTTATAATATCGTTCTTTGTGCATGTTTCATTGGTGTTTGTCTGTTTGACCACTTTACCTCGAACGTGTAGGGTAAACCTGGGTTGCCTGGGATGCCGGGTCAGAAGGGCAGCGAAGGGGCTGCAGGACGAGAGGGGCGAGCTGGACTGGACGGCTTCCAGGGACCTCAGGTAAACACGGGATTTCCCTCTAGACCCGGTCGTCTGACTCACACTGTGACACCAGAGCTCACATGGTTGTTCAGAGCTCACATGGTATTATGTTAATGTTTGAAACCCGTGTGACAGATATGAGAAGCTCTAATAAGGTCCCTTGATCTTTCAGAACATTTTATTGCATGTGAAACTGTTGAATTTCTTTGGATTGGTCATATATACATTTTTTATTTTGGTATAATCTGTTGAAATATATGTTGTAGACATTTTTGGGTCTATAAAGTTAAAATCTAATGTTTGATGAACTCTTCTTTTGCCTATTTTGACAATTTGGGGAACATAGAGTATTTCATAAATGTGTTTGAAGGCAAGACGACCGATTTGCTTAAGTAAACATCAATCGAATTTAACATGTTAACAAAGTGTAATTATTTTAACTAAGTCTTAATCCTATTTAAAAGGTGTTATTATATAATGATAGCATATAGCAGGTGTGTGGATCTCTGTTAAAGTATCTTCCGTTTCATTCTTGTTGAATCTTACAGGGACCAAAGGGAGACGCTGGCGACAAAGGCGACAGGGTAAATATCATCTGTTAATTAGTCTTTAAATATACAGGAAATAAACATTATTATATGCTCACTGCAGAAACTTTAAGAGAAATGTGTGTTAACGTGTTAATGTGTGTTGAATTGAGCATTTGATGTCTTGCGGTTTTAGGGAGAAACGGGTCGAGATGGAACCGGACTCCAAGGTCCACCAGGCCCACCTGGACCACCCGGACAAATCATCTACTCTACATCTGGAAACGTAAGTGACGGAGGGCGAACACCGTGACGTGTGCGTTATGAGCAGCTTTCATCTCGACAGTGTGCAGCTGATTCTCATTCACCGTGTTCTCTGTCTGTGTCTCTGCAGTTTGACGGAGGCAGTGCTGGGCCTAAGGTAAAATTGCTCAGTGATACTGAAACATGACATTTCTCATTGTGTAAGATCTACAGTGAGAGAAAGAAGCTCACACGTTTACTAAACACACAGATCATCAGTCGAATGAAGCTAAATGTAACGTGTAATGTTTCCTGTGCAGGGTGGACCTGGTTTACCTGGCCACGCTGGATTCCCTGTAAGTCTCCCCGTGTTTCATAATCAATGTAACTTTCCCCTGTTATAACCACTGATGTGAAGTTTATTGATATGCATCTTTGGTGAGTTTATCCTTAAGATAAGTAAATGAGAAGTTCATGGATTTTCGGCAGATACTGATTAAATTACAGACCAAACCAACATTATGCTGCATTCAACATTTACTTTTTATTTCCCTGCTGAACTCCTAAATGTTTAAGAATGTTACAAAGATATAAAGTATGACCTACTCTTAAAGGAGTAAATAGCTTTGGAAGACAGTGGAGCTTTATGAACATATTATACAATGATCAATTCATTTGTATCTTTGATTTAATCGTTACACTCAGATCAGCCCATATTTCTTTCAATGACCCATGATGCTTCCAGAAAATGTACAGTTTGACATCCACTGAATTTACTACTTCTTTACTACAGTTGTACCATATTGGCAATGCATGAACACTGACTGTCACACTGTCTTCCTGCAGGGTCCTATTGGACCAAAGGGGGACTTTGGTGACCCAGGACCTCCTGGCTTTGGGGTGAAGGTAAACTCCTCCTCCTCCTCCTCCTCCTCCTCCTCCTCCTCCCAATAGAACTGTAACTGAGTCTGTGTTGTCTTGTTCTGTGCTCAGGGAGAGAAAGGTGAGCCCGGCTTGGTGATCGGACCTGATGGAAATCTCCTGTATCTGGATGGGTTGAGTGGCCTGAAGGTGAGTTGTGTTGTTCTGGTGTTGTCGGCTATAATTCCCTCATTAAAAACACATACTGTACATGCAAATACATGCAGGTACCTTTAGCCTACAGCACACTACAGTATAAGTAAGAGTGTTGTGTTACGGTCGTACATTTCCTGTTGAAACTGATCAGCTTCTTTTCCCCTGCAGGGAGACAGAGGACCTTCTGGTCCCGTTGGACCTCCTGTAAGTTTATCAGATATTCAAGCTATTGCACCAAAAGAGTTTTAATTAAAAACTTTGATCTCATTGATCTCATCGTCTTGTATTTCATGATGTGTTGTTGCAGGGCCAGTACGGCCTCCTGGAATAAAGGGTGAATTTGGAATGCCTGGAAGACCTGTAAGTGCTTTTCATAGTGTTTTATGTTGCTATATTTACTCATAAATATCAGAAACTATTCAGACCTCTTTACTTTTCACACACTTCTGTTGTCAATTTGACTCTAAATAGATATAAGTGACCTTTTGGGCCAATGCAGAATGTACATGGGGTTTGAATACTTTCTGAAACCACTGTGCTGATTACGTTGTGTTCATGGTTTCACCAGTATCATTATATTTTAACCTCATGGTTCGTTTTTTTTTCTAATGGTGGGAACAAATTAATGAATTGGTTTCTCCCTTCAGGGTCGCCCTGGTGTAAATGGATACAAGGGAGAGAAAGGAGACGTGACAGTTGGATCTGGCTATAGTTACCCTGTGAGTATTCATATAATCAACAACACCTCATATAGGTTCATCAACAACACATCTCTTTTTCAAGTGGTGTTCAACTGCTAGACGTTCCTCAGGGAGTGGATCGTCCACAGTCGGTGTCAAAGCTGTTAAACGTTTCAGATCAATGTGACCGATCACTGTGTCACAGCAGCTGCCAGCAATAATAAAATACTGTCAAAGCTGTTGACGGGCTCACAGCAGAGTTCTGATGATGAGTCGCTCTGTATCGACGCATCAAATAGTGACAAAGGGGGGGGATTTACTTTGTTTTCATCAGGGAGTCTCTGGACCTCCAGGACTGCCCGGACCACCTGGACCCCCAGGGCCACCCACTCCTCTGGACCGCTTCAACGTGAGTACACGAGGTTCCTAAACATATTAAAATACATGAAGACCTTTCTGTGGAGCAGTCAGTGTTCAAACAACAGCTCATGTCTCTTGTGTGTGTTGTGTGGTGGCTCAATCCTCATAACAACAACAACCAATCATAGTTTCCCGCTCAGGACACACAACCCAGCTGGCTGTGGTCCCAATGTGCCATGTGAGCTGTATCCAAGCAAGTTCATAGGGAAATACACAGGAAATAAATCCACCACCAGATGAACACATACCAGCTGCCTCCTCGCTACAGGCTCACTCTGACATGAGATGTTAGACAGGACCTGTGTTTGTTTGAATGGGATTTGATTGTTGTGATTGAGACTGAATATAAAGATGGACGACATGACAGCTCCTCAAAAGAGAAGCTAAATCATCTGGATCACCTCCTGGTGGCTGGCGGCAGTATAGGTCCCACTCCTCCATGTTAGTAGATGGGACAGGGACCAAAGGTCAGAAGGACATGTTAAATATATATTTTTCAAAGATGGTTCATGTCATTTTAGACATTTCTTATCACTGAATTAGTTATTTGATGCTATAGAAACAGGGTGAAACATCATGACTGACAGCTGAGTCTGACTCCTGATTGGTTGAGTGCCTGTATTATTGTTAAAGCCTCGTTGCATAGTTTAGCTTAAAACCCTAAACAGATGTTTTTCCTCTGTTGCTGCTGGTGTCATCAAGTATTTCTCTCTTTTTGTTCTCAGCGATACGATGACACTTCAAGGAATTACCAAGGTATGGTCTCCTAACACACACACACCTACACACACACACACACACCTACAGACACACCTACACACACACACTGAACACATAGTGCTGTAAGACAGAGATGGAAGAGAGATTTAGAAAAGATTTGAAGTGTCTGTGAGAGATAAACAGTTCTGTCTTAACTTGGGTTGGATCCAGCTGCCTCAGCCTGAAGAGGATCTACGCTGTATTGTTAAGAGATTACACTGTCGAGTCCAGATGTGGAGAATGAACTGATAAAACAAAGACGTCACTATCGATGAATCCGATTAGCACAGTGTTGCAGTGGCGATGTCAGACACACCTGTTGGAGACTGCGTCTAACAGTGTTGCATGTTTTGTTGTTGTTGTAGTTAAAGGGGAAAAAGGAGAACGTGGTGACCGAGGAGTTCAGGGAATCCCAGGTGACTCCTAAACTTTGTATAAAATACAAACACAGTATCATGGCTGCATGCAAATCCTCTCTCCTGCAGGATCGATTTAAAGGGAATTGTTTGGACTAAAATGTCTGTTGTGTGTCTTTTTTTCTAGGAACAGCGTCTAATTTAGATATTTACACATTCAAGGTAAACCACCTTATTGCTACAGTCAGTTTTTATTAGTATGATGGATGTACTGTAGGAAGAGAACTCGTCCTAATGTCAACACTGTTCCCAACAGAATGAGATGAAGGGACAGTCGGGAGATCCAGGTGTGAAGGGAGAGAAGGGAGAGCCTGCTGGTGGTTACTATGACCAACGTTTTGGAGGCGTGCAGGGCCAACCGGGGTCTCCTGGCAAACCAGGCCTACCGGTGAGTTCTGAGAGCGAAATGTCCGTCAGGAACGAACCCTCATTCATTCAGGCCTCCTGTTATACATTTATAATAAATATATAAAGTCCAAAATCAACTAATCCTTCATCAGTCCCACAACTGGGAAATTTGACTGTGCCTGTCATGTTCCAGTAACGTCAATTTTCCTCTTTGTATCTAAGGGTCCCAAAGGAGATTCCATAATTGGCCCCTCTGGGCCCCAGGGACCACAAGGGTCACCAGGCATTGGTTACGATGGACGCCAAGGTCCTCCAGGACCACCTGGACCTCCAGGACCTACAGGCTCGCAGCATGGACCATATAGGCCCACTCACTGTAAGTTTGGATATTCAAGATATTTATACAGTTCATGAGGACATTGTAGAGCTTCAGAGATGAACCCAGCATCTATAGAGTCAGACCTTGAGCTACTGCCTCCTGCTGCTGCAGTGTTCTGTTGACCACTGGAGATTTTCACAAGTCAAAACTTAATCAAACTTTTGTTTTAATTTGAAGCCGTCAGTATCCCTGGACCTCCTGGTCCTCCTGGCCCACCTGGAAGTTCTGGTTCCTCCTCTGGTGTAAGTACCATCAATGCATTTTTTTTTATAATTCTGTCATTAATTGTGAGTTCTCAGCAGACGCTGTCAGTACGTTCAACAGATAACTTCATAATGATCCGTCCACTGGCCCAGTTCTTATCTAATTAGTAGTGAAAATACAGAATCTTATCAAACACAGAATCTTATTTCCTTATCTGTTTTCCACAGATCACAGTTTTGAGGTCGTATGACACAATGATGGCTTCAGCCAGACGTCAGGCAGAGGGCAGCCTCATCTACCTCATCGACAAATCAGACCTGTATCTAAGAGTTCGAGACGGACTGCGACAAGTCATGGTACAGCTGCACATCTGTTTTTCACCTCCGGAAATATGATTGTTCTGAATCGTATCATATAGTTCATGACAGGCTTTAAAACTATAGACTGCGCCAAAGAGCTTTCAGCAGTAACTGTGTTTCTTGTCTAATAACTTTTCCCCCCCCTCAGCTCGGAGACTACCGACCATTCTTCAGAGATCTGGTGAGTTGAACTCCACAAAAGAACAAAACAGAAACAGCTGATTCTGCTGACCGTTTGTTTGACCATCTTTTTGATGAATCTGTTTTTTTGATTACCAGGAGAACGAGGTGGCAGAGGTCCAGCCCCCGCCTGTGATCCACTACCCTCAGTCCCAGGACCGGTCCCACAACAACAACGGAGCTGGCCATTACTCCCAGGGCGGCTCTGCCATTCGTCCCATTGAGCCTCCACCTCAACCAGCCGCCGAGCCCGTGTACCCCCCACACTACGATCCCAGGTTCCCCGACCCCAGACAGACGGGTCAGACGGATGGAAGGTTAGCCACCCAGAACACCGACAACAGATACCCAGTCACTCCACAGAGAGTGGGCCACGTGGACGGATCAGGATCAGGAGTGAGTAGATCTGGACCAGGAGAACTCACCATGTACATTCATGAATCACTTCATTAGGGAGTTTGTTACTTAGATCCAGGATAGTTTGGTGTAAACCCCCCAGCCTCAGATACGTGACCTTTAAGGCTCAGTGATTTCTGTCTGGTATCAGTCTGTCGATCTGTTTCCCAGAGATCAGAGAGAACTGAATCCTCCTCACCCCCCTACAAATTGACTCATGTACTTTCATAAACTTAATTTATTAAAGAATTAGCCTTATATTGATCTGTAAGAAGAGCAGGTGGAAGAGAGGCTGCCGTTCTAACATAAACCTTCTTCCCGTCTTCAACAGCTACACATCATCGCCTTGAACGCCCCTTATACTGGTAACATGCGAGGGATCCGCGGGGCAGACTTCCTGTGCTTCCAGCAGGCCCGTGCTGTGGGCCTGAAGGGAACCTACAGAGCGTTCCTGTCCTCCAAGCTTCAAGACCTCCACACCATCGTCCGCAGGTCGGACAGGGAGAGCCTCCCCATCATGAACCTGAAGGTGAGATACTGCCGCTGAGGACGCAGCGATACGGCTGAAGGGCATTGTGTTCTCTGTATCTTGTCTCTTCCTGAAGATCACAGTTAATAAAGAAGAAATGTCATTTTCAACATGATCTTCTCTCCTCCTTTCAGGACCAAGTGTTGTTCAGCAGTTGGGAGTCGCTCTTTGGAGACAACGCGAGCAAAATGAGGGATAATGTACCAATCTACTCGTTCGACGGTAGAGATATCATCAGGGACAGCGCATGGTGAGTCCGTCAAAAGATCAGTGCAGCATCCTGTAGCTTTTAATCTAGCGTGAGCCCAAATCTCCTTTTCATCTGCAAGTACAGTTTTTTTTTTTTTCAATTTCCAGTCAGTTTTGAATTCGCAGGAAAACAAATAACGGATATGTAGTTTTCTAAAGCTGCTCTTGTTTTTGCTTCTGCTACAGGCCAGAGAAAATGGTCTGGCATGGATCGAGCAACAAAGGCCACAGGCAAACAGACCACTACTGTGAAACATGGCGAGCGGGCGACCACGCCGTCACCGGGCTGGCTTCATCATTACAGAGCGGCCACCTCCTGCAGCAAACCTCCAGCAGCTGCTCCGGCTCCTACATCGTCCTCTGCATCGAGAACGCCTTCGTATCACCCTCCAAAAAATAAATCCCGTCCATCCTCCATATTTTTGGTTTCCCGGGCCCGAGTTAAACCCAGTTTTTTACTGTCCGAGCAGACGATGTGTTTGATTCCCTGTGACCACACGGCGTCCAGTGAACTTGGCCCTGCCTCCTTTTTGCCTGGCAGAGACGCTTTGCATTGTCTGCTCCTCCCCCTCCAGGAACGCCAAAGAGATGGGTCGAACAGAGGGGGGCGGGGGGGGGGGTCGGTCCGGTTATTATCTTCAGGGCACTGGCAAATATTTTTCGTTGAGCGGTGGAACAGCAGCGGAGAAGCTTAACACATTCTCAAATTGTATCCATTTAAAAAAAAAAATCTGTATATTACATGTTTGTTGTATGTTCTTATTTTGACGTTATCAATGTTTTTAACTTTTGAAATATGCTATATCCATTCAGTTTGTATTTTTTAGGTATGGATCATTTCCACTTTTTTTTTTTTTTACTATTTCATTTTAGAATTGTGGGTTATGACGGGGTGCAGCAAACATTCAAGGACTGTTTTGAATTTAAAGAAGATAATAGATATTTATTTTTAAATGAAGTTATGTAAGAAGATTAGGAAAAATATAAAAAAAATAAGCTAAATACCCACATTTATATTCTACACAGCACAGAGCAGTTCTTTCTGATCAGACACAACCGGGGACTGGACTCATATCGTCGACCACTTCCTTTGTACACACTATTCTACGAATATATCACTGTGATCTTCAGATGCTTTTACATCGCTCCCCAAATTGAAATTGAACCTTGTTCCACACAAACACTGCTGTAATGAATAAACTAAAAAAAATGATTCTTTCCCCACTTTCTAAAAAAAAAAAAGCAGAGAAGCAGTGAGTGAGCTGGAGATGATTAGTTTGAGGCTAATCTTCGCTGGAGTGAAAACCCAGTTTGTTAAAGGGGCAGTTGTGTTTTTCTGAACTCCAGAGACACAACCTGTGGATGTCCATTTTTTTTTATAACAATATGTGCTGTACTGTTTCTCCCAGGCACTGAATTAAAGTCTTTTTCAACCACAGCGATATTGTGATGCGCTCACACATCAGCCTACACAGCGTGGTGACTTATTTGACTCGGTCTCGTGACAACCTGCGGCGACAGCTCCCGTGACCTTGACGTGTGTCACTCAGCCGCCCTGAACCAGCAGGTTTATGTCCTGCTCCTGGTTCTACATCATGTGTTAACCTTCACAGTCACTCTCCACCTGCGGGATAATTCAATTCAATTCACTCATAATATCTATTTGTCACATCTACTGGCCGGCGTTCAGGAAGCAGCTCATTGAGGTTAATTGGGGTGACCTCATACTACAGTGCAGCCACAAGAGTGATGACTGCTTTTTTATTGATATGCTTAAACATTTACACCAACAAGAATTTCATAGACTCCATCACTGTGTCTTAATTAAAGTTTTTCTTGGGGAAGTAATTGCTTGTATAAAAGAGAAGGGAATTTGTACATCAAGTTTGTTTCTTTGTGAAAAATAATTGTGTAAAACCTTAAGTTGCTCCTGAGAAATGTTTCTACTATATCACTGCTACAAACATGTTTGAAAATGTGGGTGTGATGTTAGAAAAATACGAGTTTACGAGCCTTTCTGCTCCTCGTCTTCATTTAAGGCGGGTCTCGCATCGCCAGATCTCCATAGCAATCCAGATGTTCGGCAAAAGTTGCCATTTTCAGTCTCTAGGTAGCGAGCTTGGAGCTTGTTGTTTCTTGTAGTGAAGGGGTGGAGGGGTGGATGAGACATGCAGCTAATGGCAGATTTCACACAGTCTACATTTGGTGAGCCAGATTAAGGCTGGATGAGCTGCAACTGCCATAACACGGCCGAATCTCTGAATTGTTGGATGGTCACGTTTGCATTGTGGGTAATGTTGGTATTTCTTTAGCCGTCCATTTATACTCTGAATGTGTTTAAGTTGCTTCCAGCTGCAATAGTCTCTGCTGATGAAGTACAACTCTCCTGAACACGTCAACATGGACATCTGTATGCTTCAAGGCCAAAATACCTACTTTTGTTAAATTCTTTTAAAATCTTTATACACATATTTGGCCATAACTTGAGCTTTCAAACACCCATTATGACAACATACATCTTTGACGGACATGCATGTAAACTGCAACTTGCCTGGTTGGAGGAGGCATTCGACCGTGTGGCTGTAATTCTTGTTGAAAATGAAATTACCAGCTAATCATAAATCTGTCGACTGTAGGTTTAAGTAAAGTGGATTTCAAAAGAGAACTGAATTGGGTCACCAGTCATTGGCGATGGCTTCTGAAATCCCCTTAAATCTCTTCTTTAAAGTTAGGAGGCATTTTCCAAGATAATACTTGATTAAGAAGATTAATCTGAATTATTCAAAGTTGCCCTAATTTGCCGGTTATTCTAAAAGTAAGAGTGGTGGGCGTGTCTTACCTTGAGCTCATCATAGTGGATTTAAGCTCAATCATCCCTGTAGCTGCAGAGCATGCTGGGAAGCTGTCGTCATGGCACCAGGGAAGTAACACAATGGGGATTTAATAATAATAATAAACTAAATTACAGCATTGAGCAGAATAATATGGTTGATTGCTGGAGCCAGCCCAACACAAGGCATAGTATTTAACACTGATTCAATTCAGATGTATTAGTTAAGGTCAACTGTTGTGACGTAGACATACACAGGTAGAGATGATGACTTTAAAAAGACTAAAACACATTTGGCAGAAATCAAATGCGTCCCCCCACACGCTCCAGGTTTCATCTCTGCAGGATCACTTTCTGAAATTTGTAAAAAAATGTCCTGGGCAACTAACAAGGTTTTTTCCTGGCTCAGAAACTGAGGTCCTGAGGCACAGCAACGTTTTCAGTGACGGGTGGAGGTTTGATTTTTCTCAAACTTCAGGGATTTGGCCTCCGTGCACGTACTTTGTGCTCGTTTGCAGTTCAACCAGAGTTCAACACGTTGGGACACTTGGGTGAAGAAGAACCACGTTGGGAAAACATGTAGGTTTAGCTGACGTGACTAACTAACGATATATAGATTATATTTGTATATTTAATTCGTTTTACTGCTTTATTCATTTGTTTGTTTAACAAGTTCTCATTTGTACTTTCAAAACAATCTCAAACTATGTTCATTCCTTTATTCGTGTATGTTTTAAAGTTACTGTATTTTTCATAAAGCAAGTGCAGCATGGGGAATATAAAGCAGGTGGATCAGTCTGGGAGACAATTTATAGATTATTTGTTCTGACAAAACATTCCCATGTACCTCAGGAAAGTCTCCTCTGGCTGTTTGCCTGTCAGGTCACGATGAGGGTGAAGAAAACCCACAGGTAGATGGTCACGTGTCATCGCTCATGAGCAACATGGCGCCTGGTTTGAGGAAGGAGGAGGAAGGAGGAAGAATTAGAGCTGGAAACACGAAGCTGAAGCAGGAGTCACAAGGTCAAATGCTCTTGGCTGAAGGTTAAACTCTTCAGTGGAGTTGATGAGACCAACAAGCAGCTTTAAGACGCAGAGACAATGTCCCACAGGTAAGTTTGTGGTGAGTGAACTGAGTGAACAGAACCTGAGGACAGAGACAAATCATGTCTTCAACAATTTAGTATGGCCTGCAAATGGTTTTATGAAGATTTTATGGCAGGTCAATCCACACAAGTAGATAGATAAACAGTATAAATAGACAATTAAGAACAGTGATATGGAAATATATAGGACCTGGCATCAACCATACTAACCAAGCCTGACCAGCAGGTGTCGCACTTTGTCAGAGCTCTTCATCAGTACGTCCATACGGGGCTGTGGCATCAAGGTGTAGTTGAAACAAGTTGACCATCTGGTGGTTTTATGCCTCTGACAACCCATCAGTGACCGATGGACTGATGTCATGATCCCTGGAGTTAACAGCTAGCATAGAGAGAAATGTACGCAATACCAATAATTGATATTTTCTTGTCTTACAAATATTCCCGACAGATGAAGTGGAGGCAAGATACGAGATGAAAAGTCGTATTGCGTCGCCTCTGCTTGACTTGTATTCTGTCGCACAACACCTCAGAGGGCAGCATCGATTTGAATTACCTCTAAACCAACTGTGTGATTTAAAGAAAAGATACTCTTCACCTAATCAGAATAAGCAGTACCTCTTTTGAACGACTGCTGGTATCAATAGACCAATCAATAGGTCTTGATATCTTCAGATCCAGAGGCAAGCGATTGAGGTCACTAATCTTTAAGCCTGCTCTAGATCTCCAGAGATCGAGGGTTCTCGCTGTAGTCACCATTTTAGTGTCCAATTGACCTTATCTTTTATTATTTACATATTATTTTGTGTTGTATGATCTACAAAACTTTATTTTTAAGATGCTTAGAGCCTGTGAATATGCATCTAAATCTCTTCTTGGTTTGCTCGTGAGCCCGTTCGTGTTGATATCGTTTATAACTTCATGGATTTGTGTGATAGACAAGCCTATAATTGAATCCTATAGGACGGCGACACTGTAGAAACTTTGCTGGGGTCAGTTTCTCTCCAGATTGACATTTCAGTAAACTCATGCTCAAGTCTGTATTAAATACGTGACGCCTGAAGGCATCATCCTCTGCGGCACGTCAGCTGAGACGACGTGTCGCCGATAGGACGCCAGCCCAAATTCATCCAGTCGCCAACCCCATAATAACAAAAATCAGCATTCCTAAAAGTAATCAGTACATACAGTCACTCCCCCCCCCCCCCCCCCCCCCCCCCCCCCCCCCACACTCAATTTCATCAAATCTGCCGCTTAAGCATCTCAACCCACTGAGCGCCCCTACGAGAGCTATAAGGCTTATAATAATTCCCCCCGTTTGAAAGAAAATAAACTAGCATAATAACTCCTGTCCAATTCCTCACTGTCCCTGCTCGGGTAAATCTTCAGGAGGAGAAAAAAAAAAAACATAACTCACTGAGTGGCATATCATCCATTAAGTCTTGACTGACTGAGGTTAGAGTGGGTGGGGGGGTTGTTGGGATGTAACAACCCACAGCTGGCTTTTGCTGCAAAGTGCTATCACACGGGCTGCCACGGGGAAAGCTATATTTAGTGGGTGCTAAGTAATAACTAAGTACGATGGAACGACCCAGCGACAGTAATTATACAACAAGGTGACAAGCAGATATCTGGTGGGAGCAAAAAGCCGCAGTTACCAGATCTCTGGACTGTGTTTATCCGGCGCCCGTGACTCACCGTCACATTAACCTCAATCTACAACTGCACTCGTGCTGCTGTTGGTGGAGGCTGCACAGTTTGTGACCTTCTCATGGGTTTTTATCGGAGAGAGCAGATGCATTGATTTTACTGTGATATCAAACGTAAGCATTGGGTATCGTATGTTTGTTTTTGTTCCTATACCAGATAAAACAACACTTTAAAAAGGGTTTTGGTGCCAGAACAGACTTTATTTTGAAAAAAGACTGAGAAAAGGACAAAAGACGGACGTTCCACAGTAAGAGCTGCTTTTCTCTATCGCTAAGGGAAATTGAAATTTAACATATTAACAGTTTAAAGTATACTGAATTTAGATATACAAATATAAATAAGTGAACTAATTTACATAACTAAATCACTCAATGCATAAAACCTAATCCAACTACAATAATTACAAAAATAAATGTATAAAAAGGATTTTTATTTATTTATAAAAATGTAAGTTTCAGGGCAAAATACTCCAGCTTCAAAAATCATCATCATGTTTCTACCCACAGCGTCGTAAGGTGCTTCATTAAGTTTGTCGCCTTCCTCCTTTTCCTCCTCCTCCTCCTCCTCCTCTTCCATCTCAGACTTAACTGTCAGATGGAAAATAACAACATCTTACCAGCACCAGCTCAACAAGCTGAAGCCCCAGGGACCAAGCAGCAGCAGCAGCAGCAGCAGCAGCAAGGTCCAGGCACTCTGCTCCCTGTCGGCTATTGCTCGGACATTTGCTGCACGTCCTGGAGCCGGAAACCTTCTGTGCGACGTACAGCCACAGTTCCGACCCTTTAGTTCCAGACGACTCTAGTTTGAAAAGGCGATAACGTCACGTGCAGCCAGAGCCGCGTAGAGATTGTGTTGTCACCAGCGTGTAATGTTATCTATGCACCTGTGGTGATAATTAAATTGCCTGTAAACAGGGAAATTATTTCCGTACACAGCTCAGGCCCCCTGAAATGAGGAACTGAAATCAGCCCTGCGCTCCGGTCTGGTAGGTAACAGCGGTGTAGGGTTTCCGTGCACAGCCACAGTGGATAAAGACCGCTGCCATTAATCATTACGAAACGTCGGCGAGCATCACCGCATTAATGGATTCTGCCTCCGACTAGTCCAGCGTGTTTCCCCCCGTCAAGTGAACGGGTAATGAGGAGGCCTGAAGCAACGTTTGTGTAGTGACTGAAGTGCTTAAGTCCTTCTGCAAGGCTTTCACATCCCTCTGACATTTAGATAGATAATGAGTAACAATCCCCCAGTCTTTAAATCCCCCCGTGAATCTTCTGGCATTTAAGTCTATATATTTTTTTTCCCCCTCCTGACTTTAAATATTTGATGAGGGAGGATGATGTTATCCAGAGTGGATATTCCTGGCATTGTGAAGATGGGCTTTGACCACACTGTCATGCATCATCCTCTCTTTTCCTCTCGTGCAGGTGGGTTCCATATCTTCCATACCTTTTTGTCATTTGAAAAGAAGCTTCAAAGAATTCCAGTTAAAACTTAAAGCCACTTTCTGTCACACTGCGAGGACAGGATGTTGTCTGAAGATTTACTGTTCTGCCCAATCCATGACTTTCTCTGACTGATTGCATTTCTAGTAATTGCTTAAATCAATTAATGCAATCTGTGCCCGTGCATTTACGTTAATGCATATTTTATGAATTTTCTTTCCCCCCCCCCCCCCCTGCATGAAAATGTCACTTAGCGCTGGGGGGATAAATAATTCTCCGGCTCCTGCCAAAAGTCTCAGCCAAGCCAGAGCAGCTCCTTGGCAACATGGTTAGTCTTTGTAACTGATCATCAAGGAGTGAATCAAACCAGAGCAAGTATTTCTAATCTCCTTTAACGATAAACCTCAAACTAACCACTTATATATATCTTCTTTTCCCACGAGACCTCTGCGACGGCGATATTTAGAATTCACCCAGGTCAGGTCCACAGCGCCACGCGGCCACGCTCCTCGCCGGCCTCTCACAGCTCAGTAGCCGCGGCCGTCAGTGCAGCTGGCTACATATCCGATATGACATCTCCTTCCATCTTCTAATGAATTTTTTATGTCCCTGCCTCTCCCACTCGCACGCAGACGGGGCCTGTATCAGCCCCGTTGTGTAAAACTATGCTACCGTAAACGACAGTGTTGCCTTCGCGCTCTGCGACCCGAGTGCTATGGATCGCTCCACTGCAGCCTCCGCACTGATTGGTTTGGTTGTTTTGTGCACGTTGTAATGCACAGTGTCTGCACATTCACAAATTGATTGACAGCCATTGTGTTGTTAAGATGCAAACTCGTCCGCGGAGAGAAGTCACGTCAACAGTAAATATCCATGTAATGATTTTTCCTGATTAGGACTCGTGCATGTATACGTCTGATCTCAGATAACCATTAAACAGGCAAAGAGCATTAGCTGGATGTTTGCTCTGCAGCCTCTCCGGTGTAGAGGCACATTTCTGGATTTGACTCGATGCTAAACTGACGGTTGTTGTGGATACCTGACCATGTTACAATGCAGTGAGGTATTGACGAGCTCATTGATTTGCAGAGCCCCCCCCGCAAACCATCGCTCAAAGCGGAGAGCGAGGTGGAGTCCTGCAGGCCCCACGCATGCAACAGTGCTGCCTGGGTGGAGGAAGAATATATTCCATCTGGTCGTCTTATCTACAATCTCCTCTAAACTCCTCTAAGAGCTTTTTAATAATTAAGTAGCATTATCAATATGATGCAGAATCGTCCGCAACAAACAGGAAAAAGCACAGAATTAAGTGCTGTGTGTAGCTTTGTAATTCAATTAGAGCCAGAACACTCAGTCGATTGATGGAAAAGTAGTTTTCAGTTGTTTTGATTGATTAAGTGTGAATCGTTCAGTCCCATGAAAGTACACGGCTGCTCGTACATGGAAGTGCACCAGGTTCACTTATAGGTGGAAATGATGTTTCAACCTCAAACAAAGATGTTTAAAACCAGACCAGAGGAAATATTCTGGACATTTGAGATTTTAAAGTCTTTAAAACCACATTCCAATTAAAACACGTCTGGGGAATTACTCTTCCAGTGCAACGCAACACGGCATTTATTGCTACTGCTAATTAAAATAACATATAAAACATATTTACTGACAGAGTTACACATTTCTTATTCATAAGAAATCATCTTAATTAAGCAGGAAACCGCGACTAAGTCAAAGTAAAAGTGGAGGAGTTCTGTAAAGCTGTCATGGGCCAAAAATGACTTTCACTTTGAACCATATTTACATTTACACTAATTAATTCAGCGAGCTTCTGCCGCTTCTTGTCACTTTACCTCCGCTGTTTTGGCAGCTTTCAGGTTCTCGGTGGAACAGAAGTATGGATGGAGTGTGAGTGTGATTGTGTTTGTGTGTTATACGGGAGTGAGACATGTGTAAAGTCTAAACAGACTGTTGCTGGTGTCCCTTAACGTTACATTCTGTAAGTACCACTCATTTAAACACACACACATTCATAAACAGAGGACCCAGGTTGGAAATGACAGGAATTCTCCTTTAACCCTGAGTCTAGCTACCGACCAGTCCAGGTTTCCTCCTCCCTCTTATTCAAATGCATGCTCTGATTGGCTCTTACACCCCCCCCCCCCCCCAACCCCTCACCATCCTTGTTGAGAAAATGGATGCATGTTTTTCTTTGGGGGGACACTTTCCCAAAGTGGAACAGATTTGTCGTTAAACCAACGAACATTGTGAAGAAACCCTGAGTTTTCCGCAGCAGTATTATTAAAACCCTGCTTCCTCAACAGCTGGCGGCCCCTGAGATCTCCCTCCAGAAACACCTGGCGTTCAGCAAGTGGCAGCGTCGTGTGTCTGCTGAGTGGCCGACTACAGAGCTCCTGCTTCTCCATGTTCTTAATGTAACATTACAGGAGGGGGGGGGTTTCCTTCACTTTCCCCCGAGCGGAGTCACGATGTGCTTTTCATTCCTCAACCTGACAGTTCGCCATTGATCATGCGTTAAGCTGGGCGCATGCCAGAGCCATCGAGTGTGTGTGTGTGTGTGTGTGTGTGTGTGTGTGGTAGGACTTGAGGAAGTGGAGTGTGCTTCTTGGTGAACATGTGACAAATAGCACCCGATGAAACTTCACACTTTGCTCCTATTATCCGCTCAGAGTCGTTGATGGCGGCCGCAGGAGGTCGCTGAGTGTAAATCTGTTTGTACGTGGCACGAGGGAATTGATAATGAGGAAGTCAATCTGAGTTCACGTGTGCCTCTGTCATGTCTTTGCTTGTTTGGACCGGACATGAGGAATCCTCTGTTTCCCCGCTGACTGAGGGCTCCTCCTCTGTTTGGCTGCAGGTCGTTCACCAGGGCTGCAGAGAGGCATGCTGGGATATTGTGCTGGGTTAAGTGGCCCAGAATCTAATCACCCTAATGTCTGTGGCAGCACTGAATCACGCTCGCTGGCTGGAGAGCGACGCTTGGCCTGTCCTTCAAAAAAAAAGGGGAAGCTTTCCCTTCCATACTGTAATTATTCCAACTGGGTATGAGCTATTGCACTTATTGGCTGGGGTAAGGCACCGGCTGCCTCCGCTGTCATTGGCTCGCTGCCGTCCTCTCTGCAGCCTCCCATTGGCCGCCCCGGAGGAGAGTGGGAGGAGAGCTCACCCCATCCTCTCCCTGTGGCAGAGTGTGTAAATGTAAAGACTCCTTCTCTGCCTATTATCTGAGTGACTCCGGGTTTTGGTGTCTGCCTGCGAGCGCGTGTCAGAGAGTGTGTGTGTGTGTGTGTGGATGTCGGAGGGAGACCAGAGATAAAGAGAGAGAGAGAAAGGGAGGGAGAGGCGAGCGGCGTTTCTTCTCCCCCCTCTAGCCTTCCCCATCTCCCTGCTCCCTGTCACTCCATCCTTCCTCCCCTTCTCCCGGACCACCCCTCCAGCCCTGCTCCGAGCCGGACCGAGACCCCCCCCCCCCCCCCTCTCCTACCTACCTACCACCCAGACCACCCCGGGACCCTTTGACTCTCCTCACTTCTCCGTCCCACCAACCACAACCTCCGAGCAGGTAAGACTCTGCTTATTCCAGCACATGCTGACTGCTTTAAAAGTAGTTCCTGCCCTCTCCTCCTCTCCCCCCCCCCCCACCCCCCCTCACTCTGAAACTGCTGCTCTTGTTTGATCATGTCTTTCCTCTCACTTGTTTCGCTGCTCTATGGCCTCTCTGCTTTTCCTGTTTGCATATTTTACAAGTCCCCCCCCCCCTGCAGCACTTCTGACCCTCTCCCTTAAAGATGCTATCAGCGAGGTCACTTGTGTTTTTACCTCTCCTCTGATATTCTACACTGATATCAACTTCCTCCCTCCCTCCCTCCACAATCTCTTCATCTCCTCTCTGCGATCTCATCCCCTGTGGTGCAAATTCAGCCAGAAAAGTGAAAGAAGTGTTTTTATTTCTCGTTGTGCCACGGGGCACAAGTCGACACGGACACGGTGCTGTGTTGTGCCTGTGGAAAAATGCATGTCTAATTTGATTATTTCAAGAAAAAGTGTTTACGATTGTTGGTGACGGCTATTTATAGGCTCTGACGTGACAGGCACACGTGCTTCCGCTGTATCTGCTTCCCCGACGCCGGGACAGAACGCAGCACTGTCCACTGGCTCCAGAACGCATGACACTGCACAAAGTGTAATGACTTCACCAGGCAGTGACTGGCTTGATTGAATCGAGCCGTCTCTCCGGCAGGAGAACTTCAGTATTAACATGGCACATAAAGCATTCCTGGCAGTGGAGACGAAAAAAAGAAACTGCTTAGTTCTCCATCCTGACATCCTGTACTTTACCAGGAAGGGGGAGGTGGATTGTGTGTGTGTGTGTGTTGTGTGTGTGTGTGTGTGTGTGTGTGTGTGTGTGTGTGTGTGTGTGTGTGTGTGAGTGTGTGTGTGTGTGTGTTCATGCATGCGTGCATGTGTGAGGGAGACAGATACAACTTAAGTGCTTTAGACATCAATACTGCCAGCCCGGAGTTTTTTAAAGCTGCTCTGTCATATCTGAACAATCGGATCTTACAACACAATGTCAACAACTGAGGACAATGCTTCTGGAGATTTGGTGTTTTTGTTTTGCCAGAAGAGCAAAGATGGATCAACATCCACATTTTTTAGTCACGTATATTGTTATGTGATCGTCACGTTTATATTTATGGAAGCCACCACAATCCCTTACATTGTGGATTTTAATGATCAAGTCTTATACCACCACATCGCAGGCGAGATCTCCTTCATTTTGTTAGTATATAGTATATAAGTTTATCCTGTGACCTTTAATCTTTATAAAAACTGGCGTTCCCCAGCAGGTAGTTTGACCTTTCTGTCCGTTATCAACATTTTCATAACTGTGAAAAAAAAGCCTTTTGGGAATTGGGTGGGGGGGGGGGGGGGGGGGGGGGGGGGGGGGGGGTCTTCCCGACAGGGTCACCTCGAGGGAGCCCTGCTTTCACTGAAAGGCTTTTATTCTGATAGTTTGTGCTGAAACACCGAATGAAGAAAACTGAAATCCCTGACTTCCGAATTTGACTGTGACCGTTTTTGTCTATTTTATTTTTTATTTTATGAGCTTTTAGACCATAAACACGTCCAGGAGGCAGATATTTACGATGCTGTTGCCCTGCGTCACATATCATCACTCGGCTGTGGAGCAGTGGGTTTATTAGGAAGCGTACATTGAGTGTCTTTACTTCTGGAAGAAAAACATGCAGGTGTTTGTCTGCATGACTCTAATTTGCATTCGAATTTAAAAATCTAGAAAAGCTTGTTGATACGTGACAATTAAACTGTAGTAGACCCCAGAATGGATGGAACGATATCGCTCATTATCAAAATAACACAAATTCCAATGAAGGTGTAAAACACTCGTAAATAGCATCGTTGTTGAATTTTGTGGAATTTGTTGCAATTGCAATTTTGTTGCTCTTTCACACTAATGCTTAAAAATGTATCCACAGTATCTTCATGTCACAGACCAGGTGTATTTATGATCATCAATGTTTAAACCTCACTGTAACCTCCATAGAGCTGTGAAATAAAATGGCCTTGCTATCTTCCACAAACCCCCCCCCCCCCCCCCCGCCACATTAGCCTGGCAGCTCGGGTCTGCAGCTATATTTAATGCACTTACCGCACACCAACTTTTCCGTGTGTAAGCTCTCGTAAGAATGCATACGTGGAATCCCTTGTAGAATGACATATTTATGAGCCTCTGTGATGTGTTGGTGCTCGCGTGCCTTCAGAAGCCGCTGCCTCCAGCCGCGTTGAGCTGCCACGCGGCTAATGCAGACAATGAGTGTGGCTCAGCGTGTCACGGTTGTTTTTTTTTACACTTTCACGTCACATACAATGCCACAGATGTCAGTTAGGGCTCGAGGTGTTGTGCCGGTACAGAGAATTGATTTGACCAAAACACACAAACGAAGAGATGAAGTGGCGGCGAAAATGAAATGAGTCGACAGGGTTTTTGTCTTTTTTTTACTTCTTAACAATGTCCCTGAGAAACGATGGATTAAAGCTGGGGAAGCATACGACTCACTGGTTGATCATGGGGTACTTGCTCATAATTATTCCGGTGAATCGTGAGTAATTACACACATAAATAAATAAAGAGTTAGTTTTCAATGGGGTGCCTGTCTCACCCAGTAATCTTCCATTTGGAATAACCGCACTATAAAAAAGGAGGGATTGCATGTATCCAGTATATTCAGTAAGCCCCACTTCCTTCCATGTAAAGCCAGTGCTCTGCAAGCAGCTGGTCCCTTTGTGCCTTGGCTTGTTCGAGCCGTTCCGGATCTCCTGCTGGCCTGGCTCAGTCCCGGCTAGGGACTGGCACAGTGTGGGAAAGGCCACTGACACCGACTGGCTGCCGTCTCGGTAGCGGTCACACAGAGACTCAGGGCAAATGGTCACAAACAAAAGGGCTGTAGAGGAATTGCTGACTTTAGACTTAATATGGGAAACTGACTGTACTCTGGAGTCTCCACACTGTAGCATCATTTTATTATTATTAATTAAATAAACGAAGGATTAATCTCCCCCGTCACATCTTGTCACGATCATTTAATTGTTGTGATCAGGTTGTGATGCTGCAAAACAAGGAGAATTACAAAGTAGTTCTATAACGTATTGAACAAAGTCTGATGATACTGTCAAGAATTATCTCTAATACCTTTTCTTTTAATCTTTGAAAATGCATACGCAGACGAAAAAAAAAGCATAATTTATATCTTTAAGTTACCTTTTATATAAAAAGATTTCAAACATTGGGATTTGTTGTTTAAATGCTGAACCTCATTGCCTTTTAACGATATTAAGGAACTTAACTAGACTGAGACTGAATTATTAATATATATTGATATATTTTACAGGATTTATTTTAGTTTTAATCATCATCATCTAATCCTTCAGTATGCTCCTTTGTCTACATTTATCTGACCCGTCCTCACTCATCTCCTGAAGTCACATCAAAGCTCTGAAAGCCCAGAATCTGTGGGATCTGAACACTTATGCACATTTCTGTATCATCTAAACACACCAGGTTATCCAGTAATGTTTGCCCCTCGGCTTGAAAAATGAAAGAATTGCCACTTACACAAAATCAGCGTATCTATTATTCCTTTTTTTTCCTCCACCCACTTAATGTTGTGGACATGGTATGATATTCGTTGAGCCTATGAAATGTAAAGATCTGATTGATTCTATGAACCACAGCATAAACAGACTGTCTAGTTTGTGGAACAAAAACAAGTTAAAGGGGATTCACCATCTGGGGCCTTGGCTGGTTGAAGACCTCCATCGGGCCCCCCTGGGGGGTTTTAAGATAAAAGACATACCCACTTCAGTCACACACACACACACACACATAAGCACACACACAGAAATAAACATCCGGGGGCAGCTAGCTTCACAAAATTAACCATAACGACAACGAGGCATCTCGAGGTCACCGATTACACAATAGCACCAATGGAGCAAATTATTTAATCAGAGAATCCATCAATTAGGCCAGAGGATAAAAATGTTATTACCTTGGTAGTTAATTGCATTTTTTGTTCTTGTCTTTAATCCACCACCATGACCTTTTTTTTTGCAGACGCTCCCGCCATGTTCCTCTGGCTAACTTGTGTTTTACTATCCCGCTGCTTGTACTTGATGAAACTGTGCCGGTGCGTTCCCACTGTCACTGTCCGTTAACTCCGTTCTTTTTGCCTCATGAAGTAGTTATTGCTGGAATGATAAATATACCAATTTGCTGTTGTAGCTTTACCCCCGTGTTTCACTTAACGGTTGTACACCTGTTCTTGGTCCTCGCTTGCACTCTTTAAAAGCTGATGTTTGCTTGGATATATATATCGTGAGACACTTTCCCCCTGGGACGTAATGGTTCATTCCATCTTCTCCAGGGTTATTATTTGGACCCCACAGACAGTGAGAGGCCACATTATTCAGGGGATTGGTCCAAACTGTCGGCACCAGATCTTCAGTTGTCCAGGCAGCCGCAGTCTTGATGAAGTTCCCCTGAACGTTGACGATATTCTGTCTTTGACTGCGCTTGCTCTTCGTCATTGAGGCTTGCATTGTATCACCTGCCCAGGCTTTTGATAGGCTGCTCAAACACTGTTGGTATCTGGTCGACGCCGCTGCAAACATGTGAACCTCTAAACATCCCATAACTATATTCAAGCCTCCATATTTGCCTGTTCAAGTCAGGACCGCATCTATGTTTGCGATTTGGGTTTTAAGCAACTGTACATGTGTGTAATTGACAGAACACTGTACACTGTGCACTGCACTGGACGGTCCTGCAGTCACTGTCTGTTTCCTCCTTCTTGCCTCCTCCAGGCAGCGTTCTGTCACTGAGCTGGGCTGTAAACTTAAAAAACAATCCCGAGTCATAATTCCTATCAGAATGCGATGGGGGGTGGGGGGTGGGTGGGGTGGGGGGGGGGGGGGGGGGGGGGGGGTGGTGAGGCATTTGCCAGAGGCTGAAATTGAACATGGCACCTTTTTAGAAGTTGAAGCTATTAGAGAGAATTATGATCAGTGAAAACTGAGGGCCCCTTTTTTTTTTTTTTTTGTCTCTGTGCAAAAGCCATTGGCTGATGTAATTTAAGCTAGTGAAGGGTTGCAAGATCAATCAGACAGGATGAAGTCTTGGGATGGGGGGGGGGGGGGGGGGGGGGGGAGGATGGATGGAAGAGGCTGAGCATTAAGAAGGGAGAGGTGGAGCAGGAGCAGAGCGTTGGCCTTCCCCTGCCGCTTTCCAAGCATCACTCTGGGGGGTCAAGGGTGGTCATAAATAGGCCCCTGTGCCGGTGCTATTTTTAAACCTGCTAATACAGGGGGGGGGGGGGGGGTTTGGTGAACCAGCTCCGGAGGTGGAGTGACAAGAACACGTTATTGTTGGCTTTGAATTAAGAGAGCTGCAGTGATCAAAGGACTATGCACATTCCCGTGGAGGAGCTGCTGTGGCAGAATTAGCCTGTGTTGTTATTTTTTTATTAGACCCGAGCTTTAATGGGCTCATTTTGTGATTCCGGCCGAGGTCCCATCTGACACGTGTCATCATCACAATCCTTCTTTTAGATTGTGATGGTGTTTTGGATTAAGATCCACTCCCACCTTTTCCCTGCAGAGACAGATTGTCCCGCAGGCAAAACAAAATGTGCGTGTGTCCCCAACCTCCAATCCTTCCATCATATTTTCTCATTCATATATCCATTAATCGCCTTTGTTTTGTGGTCTTAATGGTCTGAAGGAAATGATGAATGGGAATATTTTGGCAACGTAATGTTGGCACGTTCTCAGCAAAGCACTGTTGAACTTTCTCTCTCTGCTCAGACGTCCGTCTCTTCCTGCTGCAACACAGCGACTCCTCCTCCTCTCTGTTTCCATTGGTGCACATTTACCACAGCGGCACAAACAGTTCTGCGCGGTTTTCCTCATGTGTTCATGTTTTTAATAAGTTATTTTATGCCATAAAAATGGGGTGAAACATAATGATTGACAGCTCAGACTGACTCAGGATTGGTCGAGCTTGTTTATCAAGGTGACCTCACTACCGTGGCAGTCAGTTGGGTTGTCCATCTTTACAGTATATGATCTTTGTTTAGTATGTTAGCATGTAAACGCCAATTAGCTCTGCAAGAGGATGATAAAATTAATTTTGCATGATCATTATTTGGTCAAAATATTTGATTTAAACAAATGTGTCCTCCTTGTATCAGCAGATGAAGAGTCAGGAGAAGCTAACAGGATTTGTTTCATGAACAACGTGGATTTCTGTGCATTTCAACGCAATCTGGAGCTATTTCAGTTGAAATCATGGTGGAGACAGACCAATAGTTCTGTCCCCAGAGCTACTGTGGCTAAGAATGTTAGAGATTAAGTTCTTGTTTCTCTAACAGTTTAAATCTCATCACACACACAGAATAGAAGAGAGTAGAACGTCCGACACATTTAACAGCACTGAATTCATTCACAAGCTCTTTTTGTGATTTAGAAAGTGATTTTGACAAACTATGACTGCACATGAACCATTTGGACAGACATATAACCTCACTTATGTTTCAATAGCACTTTCAAACAGACGTGTGACAGGAGGACACGTGGTTCTCCTTTCACACGTCTAAGAACATTCTGCAAATGGAGAGAAGTCATTTTCCTTTTTGTTCAACAAGGCAACAAAAGCATAAACATCTCTGATCTTTGTTGTTCACATTGTGTCACAGCTAGTTGTGTTTGTCACCTGAAAACTTCTGTACAAATGTTAGTTCCCTGCAACTGGCCCTTTAACATTAACTCCTGCTGAAACGTTTAATATTGTCCACAGACATTAACAACTCAAGGGTTACAATTTATTGAATAAATCCAATATACTATATAATATATATTATATATTATTCTCTGGTCTAGAAAAATGTAGACTTGTTCATTTGATTGTATATTTATAGTTGTAGAAACTAAGCAGCTTATGAACATCAACGCTTAAAAAAGAGACGTTAAAACAAAACTTTGAAGTGTACTCTAACTTTTTATTTTTGATCCGTGTCCCATACACTAACGTGGAGGGGCTTATGACCTATGCTGCAGCCATTAGACTTTGGCTTCACCTTTTGGGTCGTCCATCTTTATATTCAGTCCATGGTAAGTACTCACAGGTAGTAGGTACAGTAAGGGCAGAACAGTGGGATTATGACAGTAGCAAATAATCTGTGAATTGACCCGGGGAAGAGTGTGTGGGTGGGGAACAGATGTGTTGGTAGGCGGGGAAGTTGAAATGAGTCGGTGGATACCGAGACAGAAGGAAAGTCCTGGGACATGTGCCGGGCAGGTGGAGGATGAGAGGGAACATGCAGGTTAGGGTGAGGGAACAAACGAGCCCAGAGACGAATTATGACATGTTCATACTAAACAACCCGACTGACAGCAGCGTCTCACATCGTGCAGTGGGTCACTGAGGACAGTGGTTTAACAAAACAACACATTTGTTCACACTGAGCGTGGAAACATCAGAAAAGAATCGTGGAACTCTGACGTAGTTTCTTTCAACGTGAGGATTCACATGAAATAAAACTCATTGTGTCCTTTTTAGGGTAAAAAAAAAAAACCCCACACATTTCTGCAGCTTACAGTCAAAATGCACGTCAGGTGATGTCGGGAGAAAGTGTAACAGATATTGTAAAGCTCATCTCTCAGCCTGGACTCTTGGCACTCACCACTGCCTCTCAGCGGTTTTCCTTGATTAAAAAGCACCCAGGAGTTTGTAAGCGCGTGGTAGGTGCGAGCGCACACACCCCGGCAGCTTAACATACTGATTATTCAAGCCTCTTAGGCTAAGCCACGGCGCCCGAATGATGAACGTCAACTCCCCTCTCTCCCTCACACAGTCTCGATTTCTCCCACTCTTTATTCTTCATTGAAAGAGTGGAAAGCCGGTGACAGCTTGCAAACCTGTTGTCTGGGAAGCAGAGGGGGATCAGAGACACAGTGATTCATACACCGCTTTATTTAGACATAATCCAGCCAGCATAGGGTCCTCGCTTGCAAACGCTCACTACGGAACCGGCTAGCGGTAGCCAGGGTGTTGTCCTTCACCGTGGTTCAGGCAAAAGTCCCTCAGGTTTAATGCTTCAGTGGTTACATTTGCATCTTCCTTGGAAAGAGGAGAGCACAGATACGCACCAACACAGCAAATCACACCGTATGTATTTCTAGCATTTTGTACGAAATCCGGTGTCAATCGGGCACCTCAAGGCTCGAGTCAACACGTCAACAAAATGCTTAACGCTAACTGGTGTAGCTTTATTTCACGTGAGAGGATTCTCGACACCCGGAGCTGCAGCTTGTAGGGTCGGTTAGCACCTTGTTGTCTCGTGAACCGAGAGAAGAGAGGGAAGGGAGGAGCACGACAAACTGAGGTCCCTGAACGCGGCCGTGGGGGCGACGTCGATGGAAAGTTTGGAGCTCGAGTTATTTGGTGTAATGTTTATTGGTGTTAATTGTTGTTTGTAAGGTTTATGTTTACGTTATTTTAATTATTTGTATATTTCAATTAAGTATACTATATCGATGAAGCACTGGTATCGGTAAGGAAACCAATCGACACCCAACCTTAGTATTGGCGAGTGACTGCAGGGTGTAGGATTCTACTACCTTGTGCTCTGTGGGGGTGTTAGTGGCCACATCGCTGTCTGCAACGAGGAAGCTTTGTTCTGACTTCACTTCATTCACAACTGCAGAATAATCACGTTTCCATTCAAATACCGTTCTAGACTGGGAAACATTTCTATTTTGTTACCAGTGAACGGCCACAGGGATATGTTGTGTCCGTGTTGCACTGCAGACTGAGCGTCCTTGTATCGGCCTGTGCCTGGAAGTCCTCTCAGCTCGCTGGTGAGAGCGTGGCTGCCACCGCCGAGCCACACCTGACCGACAGATTGGCCCCAGCTGGAGGCTGAGGCAGGAACTCAGACCAGCGGACGCTCGCCCTCGAGATTCAGCCGATACCGTGGACATGTTCAGTGAAAGAGTTGCAGGTCGTTTACCAGATGGGATTTGATTTCCGGGCAAACGGGAGTGAAAATACTGGTTGCTTGTGGGAAACTATATCCAGCCTCAGACTCTGTGTACTAATGAGTACGTGTGTCTGCAGGAAGGTGCATGTGGGACTGACTGAATCTGCGAATCCCAACACAACAGGAGGACAACAGCTAAACTTAGCAGCAAAGGATTCAACCAGCTGTGGCATTGCAGGGACTCAGCTCACAGCTGAACACAGAAGTGGATTCTTCTAATTCTCTTTTTATAGAAGACTATGACTTCAATTGTACTGCAATAGACAGCAATATTACAATATCAAGCATTCTACATGAAACTATGTCAGGGTGTTGAATAACGTTGGATGTAATGTTGTAGTGGACGTGTCAGGACGACGAGTCACAACCAGACTTTGCTCTGTAACATGTCAACTGGAATATGAATGGGATATTCTACTGTAAACACCATAATCTAAATAATGTCTTATTCTGAATCAGGTCAGCAGTTGTAACATCGGTGTCCATGTGAACGTAGTCTGACTTTTCAACACAGGTTAAAGTCTGTTGAACCTGCTGTGAACTTTAAAGCCTGTGGTTTCATCTCTTTCGTCTCATTCACCTATTTAAGGGGAGGAAGAATTCCGTGGCAGTGCTTTGTTATATATATATATATATATATATATATAATATATATATATATATACGCACACATCTGCAGAAGAGGCTGCTAAGTCAGCGAGTACGCAGCCGTCTGAGCTTAAGCAGATGTAGAAAATGAGACGTGCGCTTCAGGAGCTTGAGGAAATACTTCCCCTGGTCGCTGCTGCTGGCGTGTGCTCCACGTCTTAGGTCGGGGGTTTGACGGGGGGGGGTGGCGGGAGCGGGTGTGATGAAATGGGGGCAGGTCTGAAAAACCCAAGCTGTGATTTTAGGGGGGAGTTTTTTTTTTTTTCTACCTCCCCATATGGACAGTCTAATTTATTAATCACTGAAATTTTCAGACACCCCACCCTGGGGACATGTTTAAGAATTCCATTATGTACTATTAGGAGAAACATTCAGACGACTGAATATTATTTTCGTGTGCGCAAGGACTCCCGGTAAAACGTCACCTTGCACACACGCCCTGTCGCACGCTCTTATCTGTCCTTCCACATTCGGAGAAGCACTTAAACCGGCCCCTTCTTTCTCTATTATTCATTTCAGTGAGTACTGAACTGTGTCAGTGCAACTTCTCACAAACTGTAGCAGGCCCCGTGTTCAACCCTCGTTTTTTTTTGCCTGGTAATTGTTTCGCACGTTGTTTAGCAACCGTGTCCTCTTATCTCTTCACGTCCTGCCTCGTCACCTGATGACATTAGAGAAGCAGGAGACACACACACTGTCTGATTCAGATAAACAACGCTAAACAATAACAGCTAAGACCGAGCGTCGTCGTCTTGTCGGGTGCAAAACATTACTGTGTCTCTGTCTAAGACACAGCAACTGTAAGATCTTCATTTTTTTATTTTTTGTTGTTGACATTTTGCACTTGCTCCTCATGAGCCACAATCTGTTTCCCTGCAGGCGAGTGAAAAGTGGAAGCAGATTATTTAACCAGCATGGTGTGATCTCCGCACACACACACACACACACACACACACACACACACACACACACACACACACACACACACACACACACACACACACACACACACACACACTCGACGGAACTTGATCCATCGGCTAATTCGCTTTTCGTCGTTCTGCAAGAGGGAGCTGTATGACATCATGATTACCCCCCCCCCCCCCCCCCCCCCCACCCCTCATTCCAAACTCTAGCAATCATTGTACCACACACAAGCAGATCGCTCCTGTCACATGCAAACCGTGTAACTCTGATTGTCTGGGGAATTTCATTGTGTTTGTGGGTTAAAAGGATCTGTACATTCTTAGAGAAGCCCTTTGAATTATCAACAGGACAAATATAATATGCATGGATGTCAAGCTAGAAAAGCCCTGTATACCCTATACATATATATAGTGTGTGTGTGTGAGTGTGTGTTTACAAAAATGATATTCAAATGTAGGAGGTTCTTAATTTTTCCCCTCCTCTTTGGGATTAAGTGGTGAAGGACTGCCACATCAAAGAGTTCCTGTGTTGTCTGCACGTTCAAGCAAAGGCTCAATACTGAAGGTGCGAAGTGGGGATTAATATTTTTTTACTGAAAGTTGAACCTTTTTCTCTCGTGAGAATACCAGGAAATACAAGTGTACGAGGTATAACTTCAGATTCTGTCAAAAACAATAAATGCATATCAGAGGAAATGTGCGTGACCTTTAGAGACTCTGAAGGCACCAACCTGAGGATGAGGTGGAACAAATTCATTTTACAGATATGTGCAGCAGCTCAGTCGTGTTGTTATTGTCCAGCCAAGGGTAATAAAACCAGAATGTAACGTCTACTGGAGCCTGTAGGACAATCAGTCGTGTTCGGGGTTGTCCCTGGGAGAACTAACGGAAACGTGTGTCCCACCTTTGACAAACTCGCCTGCTGGCAACAGGAAAGGAGTCAGTTGCCTTGTTTGAGTGGGTCTCCGTCCATGTAAAACACATTTTTGGCGTAAAAAGGTTTGAATTAGTCAAACTCTAGCATTTGTGTCCACGTGGTGGATGAAGGTAAAGACCTAGATTATGAAAATATGTATTTAAGTAGGGATGGGATGAAAATATATTGTTGTCCACCTATTTGGTTTTTACTCTTAGAATGTAAACATTTTTAATTGACTGTCTTCCATTGATATTAACCAAGAAATGAGAAATAGTTTGAAAGTGGATCCTGGGATTAAACACTAGCGTGAAGACTCAAACCAATGCACGATATTAAGCTTCTCCTGACAGGTACACAAAGGATTCAGACACACACATAATTTACATCATATAAGCAGTTGGACCATCGCACAATGAGGTTTTCACAAACTGGGGGACTCCCAGTATTTGTATCGGCACATTAACACTTCTAATATCTGGTCATTGGTTCAATTAGCAGCTTCAAAGCTTCGAGGGATTTGGACAATTTTTACCTTTGATGTGAAGCTGCATTCATCTGCGTGTGCATCCGAGTACCGCTGCTGTCCAAAGGTCGTCTGAGCCACTGACCTCATTAACGTGCTTGGATCAAACAGGCTTCTTGTTATCAGATGCTATCCACCAATCAGCTACGAGGGTCTCACCACACGGTCAGAACCCCACAGTGGGTCCAAAGACACTTAAGTGTGCTCGCATTTTTGGGGTGGAACCAAATTTTAAAGGATTCAAATCAGATTTTTTCTAATCTGTTTATTAATTAGACTTATTTTTAATTTTTGTAGAGACTGCTGTTAATTATTGGATATTTATATAACCTGTTAGCCTTTAACCCTGCAGATATATGGGTATGCAAGCTGTGTCTGTACATTAAAAGTAAATTTTTTTTGTCCATTAGTAGAGCAACACGTCAATACACCGGCAAAGAATTTAAGAATTATTCTCTATTACACAATTTGTCCACTAGAGGGCACTAACAGAACTGTTCATGTACATAGGTCGGTCTTAATTCTTCAAAAACTACAATTTCTTCAGGATGTCTGCAAAACATGTGGCTGAAGTTGTCACAGTTTCTGTTCTGACCCTGCAAAATCAATTCTAGAATATTATTTATAGAATTTGCTATACAGAAGGGAAGTCCCTGCATCTTTGGATCTCAGCCAATCCAGTTCCTGGGGTTTTGAAACCTGCAATCATAGATATTAAAGTACGATCATGTGCATCAGTGGAAAAACGGTGTCTAACATGAGAAAGAGTGAGAAGCTGAATTAGTTAAACATCATGAATCCTGCCGCTCACCACCTCGGGGAGCAATCAAGCTCCATTTGCAATACGTCTTCATAGAAAAGGAGAAAATCAGGTAATGCACCCTATCAGAGAAAAAAATTGACTGGTCAACAGTTTGCATCTGGTAATTTATCCGGTTTATTAGAGCTGGCACTTTTTGTCTGCAGAAAAATTGTATCAGTAAGGGGAAAAGCAGCTGTGCAATTTCCACACACGTAAGGGTCCATGTCTCATGATGCATGGAAAGTATTTTTGGCTGACTGTGTTATTTATATAGAATTGGGGCAAACTGGACAGATTAATAAGGCACATTGTAGAAATTCCCTTTTCAATTTAATCAGAGATATATAAAGTTATTTCTTAAGCTAGAAGTTGGGTGATGCCATCAATCAATTAATCAAACTTTATTGATATAGCACCTTTCAAACAATTGCAGTTTGACAAAATATTAAAGAAGGAATAATAAGTTCAGACTCATACATTGTAAAATATTACAAAGTGAATGATAATAAAACAGTAAAATGTTAATAAAACTAGATTAAATAAGACAAATTTAATTACAAAAACACCAAAAAGTATATTAAAAAATACTACTTAAATACTTATAATTCATATTTTGAGCTCCTCTCAGATCAGTAAGGCTGTTCCATCGTCTCACTGGTTTAGGAACCAAGAAGCATCTCTGACCAGCAGTCTGGTGCAAGGCCACATTAGTGCTTTATAAACCAATAAAAGGATTTTCAAAATCAATATGAAAATGAACAGGCAACCAGAGTAGGGACTTTAGAAAACTCTAATGCGTTCTCTCTCTTTTCGGTCTCAGTCAGCGTTCGTGCAGCAGAGTTTTGACTTGAGTGGAGCTGATTTAATGTGTTTTTTGGGGGTTGAACAGAAAAGGAGAGCATTGCACTAGACTAGTCTGCTGCTTATGAAACGCAAAAGCACGAGGAAATATGAAAATTACCTGACTAACCATAAAATGTTATGTCCATGGCCTTTCTTTGTTTCTAAAACGTCCACAGACATGAGGTTGTGAGCACTGCGATCCCGCTGCACTGAAGGAGAGATCTTGACATGTTTTGAATGTCTGGTGTAACTCATAAACACAACTGTGTGGTCAGTCGCTTCATATCTTTCTGGGTTTCTTGACTAGTTTCTGCGGATTGATGTCCAGCGGTTAATATCTGTCTCCGGCGCAGCCTGTGTGAGGCTGATTCTGTGAGAGGAGCTGAGCCTCCCAACCAGCTTTTCTTCATCATCATCTTCTCCTCTTGGCAACACGGAGCCATTAAACGCTCTGAGCCGGGCTCACTGATTTAAGATTTCACAAGAATTGTATTTCCCCTCATGTGACCCTCTTTAAAAAGTGGAATTCAGCAACACATACAGTACTTGGACTGTGGGAATGTTTCAGTGGATTTTAATGGTTTGTCAAGCCGTGCCCACTTTGGTTACTGTGGCTTCCATAGACGATGTGTGTATATATAAATATATATATAAGTCCAGCTTGGTATAGTCAGGTCTGCAGCCTGATATTTGCAGCGTGCATTACACTGGATAGTTGTAGTATCATAATGTGGAATCTCATTTATATTCCCGATTTGTAAACTTAGAATCTAAACTTTGTTGACCATGTTTTTGCAACACATAATACTTGATGATACTAGGGTTATATTTTGTATTCATGATCCATTTCTCGTGCACTACAGCTCAGTGCCTGAATTGCATGTGCAGGACACACAGCTCATGCAGTTTACAGAGGGCACGTGCACATGGGTCTGGTCTTATCAACACACGCACAGAGCCCCAGCAGATCCTACACACACCTCACTGCCTGACAGTGGCTGTGATGAGCAGGCAGGAAGGCGAGCCTCGCTGGGCATAAATATGTCCTGCATCAAGATATACAACCGGCAATTCCATTTAGCTGAAGCCTCCGCGATTGCCTTTTTGCCCCCACCCGGCAACCCGTGCAGTGCACGCAGACAAATGCGTGGCCTCGCACACGTGCGTGCACATCATGCACACACCGTAAAGGGGGTCAAAGAAAGGATATCTAACAAAATGAAAATAACCTCTCAGTTTATATGAGGATCATGCAAACGCCATCCATCACTCATACACGGAGGCTTTGTGCAGTGGAGCGGGAGCCGACAACCGGGGAAGCAGTTTGCCTCATAACCCTCAGAGTGTGTGTGTGTGTGTGTGTGTGTGTGTGTGTGTGTGTGTGTGGTGGGGGGGGGGGGGTACACTTTGAACAGACATCAAAGTAACCATGGAAATGATTGTTTCCTTATTAAACCTTTTCTGTTACTAGGTAGGTTTTACTAAATCATCTTTCACGATAGACTAGTCCAAAACAGATGTGAAGCATGACGGACATATTTGTATTACCTCTCTATTTGTTAGGATGTGTTACCGTTAATTTACTAAGCAAGGCTACGTCCACAATAACCAAGAATTTATTTTATAATACTTGATATCAGCTGAGACACACACACAAGCCCACAGTGTCCCTGCAGAAGTGTTCATGGTTATAGATAATGAATAAAAGGTCAACATAACCAGCGCTGTTTTCAGGTTTTATTAAGGAAATTAGAAAAAAGGACAGGATAGAAAGTTTTAGCTGTGAATCCTGAACTGCGTCAGAACTAACAGCGCTCCTCATATCAAAAACAAAAAACCTATACAACAACAAAATGCATAAAAAGAACAAACTTAATCAACTTAACAACCTTGAAACCTAAAATGTAAATGCATTACTCAATCCATTCACCAAAACTATGAAACAGCATCACACCCAAATATACAATACAATACCACAGCTACAACTAATACAAAATGTTCCACACTTTAAATAAAGATTAATATTGTTAGAAGTTCACAGCTGACGAGACTCCGAAGGTCTCTTTTTGCTTTAAAGTCTCCAAACGCACGATAACGCTGCACGGCTGGCGGCACATCAAAGTTCCACAAGCTCCAACTCTCTATTGTGAAATAGAGAGTTGGACTTTGCAGGATGTGGAAGTCGTTCACGTGTTGTTCTCTCGCAGTGTCAGTATTCGGCAACCCCCCCCCCCCCCCCCCCCCCCCCACCTCTGAAGCAAACACAATCCCTTAAAACGCGGCAGTGGAGGAAGCGATGCACACTCTGCAATAAACATAGCACGACTAATCCCTCCTCACAAACGACAAGGCCTAGTCGTCTTACACACAAAGACTCCAGAGGGAACCGTTTGCCACAACTTTGGACCTGAGCGATGGAGCTGCATTCCTCTCAGCGGCGCACAGGGTTAACTAAGCGAGCGATTTCACCACGCCGGCATTTGCTAAAAGAGCTTGATGGGGCCAAGCTAAGCTCCTGTGATTGGCCTTTGTGCGTGAGAGTGACCACTTAAGTGCAGCGCAGCTCCTCCTGAGCGCGTTCGGAGGCATAAGCATTTCCTCCGACTTCTTTCCGCCTGCTCCCACTCTGCGTGTTTGTGTGTGTGTGCGTGTGTGTGTGTGAATGCATTGGTGTGTGCTTATATGCTCACTGGTGCGTTTGTGTTTGTTTTGCTGTGTGTGCATGTGTGTGTCTGTGTTTTCCATCTATATATGTTGGTGTTATATGTTTGCATCATCATTAAAGCAGCTTTCAAGAGCATATTGATGGATTCACTAAAAGTATTCTGACCAAAATAACGTCCATGCGCATAAATATTAGTCATCTCAACTTAAAGTGTGATGTGTTATCTCATTTTAAGTTGTATGAAAGTTTATAAAAAAGCTCTGCACACAGCGTCCAGCACACGAACAATAAAAAGTGACAGTTTATTGTCGATCTAGTTTGAGAACGACTGACGAGGAATCATTCTGAAGTGGCTCCAGAGAACAGAACGTTCCACACAGGCAGGTTTACAACGGACACTGCACCAGTCCAAGATTCACAATCTACTTTCCAAAGTTTTTGTTCCACTCCAGCATGTTTCTGATTGGTTGTGAGACTTTCAGCTGTAAAGGGTATTTCTGTACGTTTACATCCATACGAGCTGAACAGCGTCGGACTGGTTGCCTCCTTTTTATAACTTTTTTTATAAAACACAGCGGCACATTCTCCACAAATAAACACGGCACAGCAGGAGTTGCTTTCAGCCCCATAGGGGGAGGGGGGGGTTCCACCTGCTCTGCACTCGTGTGACCTCACTCTAACTAGTTCTGTGTTTAACTTTAACCTGTTTAATTTTTCATAAGAAGAGGGGGGGGGGGGGGGGGGTTAATGGCTGTAGGACTGACCTGACAGAACGATACCAGAGATGATACCAGGGTTTGCTGCCGTCGGGTCAGAGACCTGAACCAGTGACTGACTGCACAGCACAATGACGCGTTTCCCTCTCTGCACAGAAAGAGCCAGATTCCTGCAGCGCTCACAAGTCTGCTGGAGACTTTTCATCTGGCACCATCATCAGGCCAGAGTTAGAATTTGGTCCAAGACTTTAGTTTTATGACACACACAAACACAGGATGGTCTCCATGGTGAACATAAAACCTGCTCATCATCTGGATTTTCAGCACTTTGGAGTTTAGGAACATACAACACAGTGCCAACAGAGTAAGAAGCACGAGCATCAGAAAAGCCAACATCGGTATCAACGGACTCACGTGTGTGTTTGATGCCAAGACGCTGCTCCTGAACCCTATGATGTCACCCTGTTCTAAAGTTAGCACAGGGTGACATCATGCATGCTGAGCTGCATTGTGGCTCCGTCGTGTTTCCTTTGCTGATCTCTGTGTCAACGCGACTGTAACGATGAGCCAAAGTTGAACTGGGATATAAGCCTGTAAGTTTCTACAGTGGACCTTTCTATAACCTTGTAACTTGTTCAGTTGTGAGTGCAAATGTGTGTGTGTGACAAAGTCAGTGTCCTGTCGACAAACCTTTTTAATCGATTCCATGACAACACAAGTTATAGTAATCAGCAAAAAGTTATTTTAAGGCAGGGACACATAAGCCTGTATTTGATGTGCAATGACTAACCACGGGAATGGTCCATTGATATTTAATATAAGGAGTTCTATCCTTTATAATGGATAAATAATAAAATAGAAATGCCTAATTTGCTGTGTTACTCTGGAGTCACACACAGATCAGAGTCACATGTTAAATATTTATTTACAATCCAAAACTGTGTCCTGTAAAATCTTTCATAATCTTTCCCTAATCTAAATCTGTTCTGTGATAAACCAAGTCAACTTTTGATATCACCTCTATATATAATCATATGCATATTGTGACATGGGACATTAGCTTCCTGCAGCAGATGACTGTGGCCTTCAGGAACGACCTTTGACTGACACGATGCCTGCTGACATGGAGAAGGCCGTGTCAGGCACTGGGTGTCACTGGGTGTCACTGGGAATTGCCTCCACACCCTTCACTGTGTCCATCTCCTTTCCATAGTGTCCTTGTGGGTTCTGCCTGCACACATGAATCACACGTGTTCCGTGGCTGACCTTGTTTCTCCAGGCTTATGAAAGTTCATCATGGCCGGTCTATATGTATATTCATGTCTCCCTCCTGTTGTTGCATTGAAAGTCTGTCAGGTAGTTCCTCCCCTGTAGTTACACCTGAACAGGCCTCGTTCACATATTTCAGTATTTGAGTATTTGAGTTTCACACGGTGCCCATTTTTATTTTTAATGAATCCCTGAGCAGATAATTTACGTCGCTGCTTTCGCTTTGATCAAATGTACGTTTAAGAGCTGCCTCCGACAAACATGTGGACGTGCAATGTGCCGCCCCTCTCTCACTTCATTACTGCCCAGTATGTCTGGTGGTGGCCTCATCAAGGTGGTGAGCCTTCTCCTCAATTCCTCCCATTTGTGTGTGTGTGTGTGTGTGTGTGTGTGTGTGTGTGTGTGTGTGTGTGTGTGTGTGTGTGTGTGTGTGTGTGGTGTGTGTGTGTGTGTGTGTGTGTGTGTGTGTGTGTGTGTGTGTGTGTGTCTGTGTGTGGTGTGTGTGTGTAAGAGAGAGAGAGAGAGAGAGAGAGATCTGCTTTTACCATCGGTGAAAGGCGAGTCCTTCAGCAGATGGGGTCAGTGCTCTAATCTGAGGAGGTGACGATATTGTGAGGATATTTAATGAGAGTATAAGAGCTAAAGTGAACGGGGGGGGGGGGGGGGGGGTTGAGTATTAGCCTTTTTAGATATCATTAAACATTAATACCGACGGGGGACTGGAACACACTGGGGTCCTTTTTTTCATTGACTTTCATGCTGCTCGCTAATCGAGTTTCACCTCCGGGGACCTCCACACACCCCACCCCCCCACCCGGTGCAGCACTAAAGCCGGGGAAAGATCAGATTGCCACCCCGCTTCTGAGGATGAGATTAGTGAGTGAGTGTGTGTGTGTGTGTGTGTGTGAGGTGTGTGTGTGTGTTAATTGTAGATTATGTGAGGTTATGCACTCTCTCCTGCTCCCTCTCTGTCCTTGGCTCATGGTGTATGATTCATATGATTCATGCAAAAATATAACTGTTCTAAAACTATTAAAATCCCTTTGGGGTTTCGCATATATTAACCCAACACTTAATCCCGAGAAGCTTTTTCAAATATCTTCCTGCATAATGTTATTTTTGTGTGTTTTTTACATTATAACTCTTTTGAGCATCTGCAATTTCTTTTACGAGTTTAAACTAGAAATTATTAAAAGTATGCACATTTCAGACACAGTCTTTCTCAGGATAGTTGTGTATCAGTCATCATTTGCTTATTTGTCTGATTTGTGTGGATTGGTCAAAGCTTGCAGTCTTTAGTTTGAAGCCATGAAATACATAAAACACACAAATATATATTAAACGCATATAAAACAATAATACTGTCAGTTATATAGAACTATTTCATGCTCTTGATTTTGCGTTCATTATATGTTAAATGATGATTACAAAATTAAAAAAAATTGGATAGGGTTACACATACATACATGTATAACCTTATGTTATCAATATAATAGAAACAAAATTGTATCAATAATAAAATCATATGATAGTCTATTTATTTTATAGTCAGTCAACTAATCAATTTAATCTTCACAGGCTGATAATTTGCAGTTGCACGTCTTATATACTACATTTGTTGTCCAGACTTGTCCACATTACCATACTTTGCTATATAAATATACATTACCTATTTCCTAAATTAACTTTATAGACAATGCACGACAGCAGCAACTTACTCAGTCAGATGTGCCTCGAAGTCGAGCACCAACAGAGGGCAGCACTCTCCTTCTAAAGAAATCAGCTGTGTGTGTTTAATGTGCGTGTGTGTGTGTTTAATGTGCGTGCTCTGCAGGGAATGAATGAGCTACTGTACAAAGCTGATGTTACAATGAATGACACCAACATTAATGAGTTCATCTCATTCACAGGGATTCCTCACCTGCCTCCCCCCCCCCCCCCTCCTTCATCCCCAGGAGTGCTGTCTGTGAAAACATCTGCACAGTGTAAGAAACATCAGCTCAACACAACCACTGATGAGTCAATCAGGTCCAATTCAAAACATCAACACAACAATTCTCTCTCATGGTTTGTTTTTAAATATTCAATCCTGCATTAAAGCAGCATTTTCCTTTTTCTCTGACAGATCCACGAAATACACACGTTCCACATTGATTTGATTGATCTGAGTTCACCTCTGCTGGTGAGGCGCAGCCAAGTAAGTGGTCGCTTTGAATTGTAATCTTACGAACACACACTCACAGTAGTTGCATCATAATAACTTTGAAGTTTTAGTTTCACAAAGATAGGGCCTCTGGATTAACAAGTATATTTATTGAGTGTACAGAGGATAAGTTATGTAGAGTCTATAAACTGTTATGAATTATCTATCATCTTGTGCTGAATATTAACAATATAGAAATGTTGGGTTCAAAAAAATATAATTCTTGCAGTAAAAGGGGAATGAAAAATTATTGTTTTCAGTTTGGAAAACTTCTCTAAAATGTGCCGACTGGGTAAAGTCGAGCACATGTAAGTTTAATGACCGCAGAACGATCGTTTTCATGATTATTACAGTGGCAGCAGAAGTGTGGTAGTAAAAGTTCTGGCATGAAAAGCGAAAGCAATGAATCAGCGTTATGAATCATTAATGGATTCATACATAGAGGATTTTGCTAAGGTTCCCATCAGGACATAAAGTAGTGAAAGTCAGCGCCCACACTGAACACATGTACAGTTTAACATTCAGTGTAAACCTATATGCACTTTTCTACTTTCGTACTTTTTAAAAATTCCTTTATTCCACCTGTACTATTAAATATTCATATTTTATTTACCCCTGAATGAAGAACAATGTCAATCATGTTGCTGAAATGCCTGACAGCCACTTCTCAGTTCACTTTTTGGGGTTTTATAACCCGTGCATTCTCTTATATGTTGAGCCTGCAACTCTTTTCAAAAAAGTTCTGACCCCGTAAAAACACCAAGCAGATGACCAACAAAATAAGAGCCCAGTAAATCAAAAAAGGGCCCCGGGATGAACCATGACATTTATCTATGTATTGATTTATTGACAGATTTGTCAGATGAGCAGGAACACCGCTCTCACTCAATGTTCATGTAGCACTCACTGGGTTTGCTGGATGTGCAAGTGGGTCACTGGGAATCCGCCAGTGGACCATCAGAATATCTTTTACACAACCATCTCGGCTCCTGTGACTCCGCCTCCAAACACCAAACTGTGAAATTACCTCAGCAAAACACTGTTTGACCCTGATTTCCTGTCCTGACTCTGGGATGTGTTCAGGTGCATCGGCCGGACATCCCCCCCCCCCCCCCCCCCCATGAGTATTAATATATGTACATCAGAAGCATTTTTGTACTCAACACATTTAAAATGAAATGAAATCATAACATATGACAACTTTGAAAATATGACTGTTATTACCGAGGCAACATGCTACACCAGTTTTAATATGAAATGATTTTTTATGCATACGATTCATTTTATTTAACATTTGAGATGTTACCTTCACTTTAACTACAATATAAAAGATGTATAACACACACCGAAATGACTGTTGAATGACGATTGGCTCCATCTAGTGGTGTGGAGGGGAAATAAAGGGCATCAAAGCTGATGGGAGAATCTCTTGTTCTCTGTTTTAACTTCTCTCTTTATGTCGTCTGTGTTCTCTCTCTGGGCGTTAGCATGGGCCGGCTCTCTACCTGAGGGGAAGTCCAGAGGCTGATGAACTGACCTGTGTCTGTGTGAGACCACACTGCTCTGCTTGCTGCCCTTTATGCCCTGGGCACACAGCATCCAGCACAGATCTGGTGAGTAACAGCGCCGATGTGATGGAAGGCACCTCTTTACATCACAGAGGAGGCGATGCCAGCAGGCGTCCGAGCTTTGAAGCAGTCATGACGGTGAAGGTGATGGTCGGTGACGGTTTGTGCCGCCGGCAATGAATCTAATCATCTAATTTAGTTTGGTTGCAACACTTCCCTCTGTTTGCTTCAGTCCATCTCCGGACCTTTGGGTAAAGCAACACATCACTGTCAGTCCACGTTTCTTTTATAGTTCCCTCTCCGCTGTTTGACTGTGCCGTGATTCAGCTTTAGAGCTACTCTCACAAACGATTATTACAAATTATGGTGTAAAAACAAACAAGTATTCTCACAGGGCTCTCGGATGTTTACCTCCCCGACACTGAACACCACTTTCATGAGCAGGAGACCTGGTGGGTGAACCCTGGGCACCACCCACTAATCATTTTTATGACTCCTATAGTTTGTATCTTCAGCTCGTTAACTTGTCGGGTCCTGACGATTTGTTGGGTCATGCTTTATTTCTTCATCTTTTGTTAAAAACACCGAGCATTATTAGTAGTTCTACAGAACCAACCACTTACCGAACTGAGTCCCAACACTGATTTCTGTAGTGAAATAGCTCTCCTGCTTACAGGCAACATAAACACCTCTGCATGTGTCTAGTTAACATCACACTAACTACATATCTCGGGCAGCATGCAACTTTAAATGTAAATGGTCTGTTTTGTAGAGAGAGCGTTTCTAGTCTTGATGACCTGGCTCTGCTTCCATCTCTGTTAGTTTTTGTGGTTCAGTCATTTCAAGACAAGTCTCAGTCTGTTGAGTCCACATCCTTCCACACTGCTGCTCTGTGCACTGAGCGGCAGGTGCCAACAAAACTAGAGTGGCAATAAGTAGAGACGCTCTGCCAAAGCCCGACAGGCGCAACTTAAAATTCAATCAAGCTGCACCAAACTTCACACACTCATAGATATCGGTCCCCTTAAATTTTTAAAAAGTCAAGATCCATGAATAACTGTCAGGGAAATTAATAAAAAATGTTGAAAAAAAATGTTGAAAAGATGACTTTTCTAACAAGCAAAAACCCCAAATCATACAAATATCTCTGCATGAAAAAGCGACGCCATATGACGCAGGCGAAGATATCAAGAGAGTTTCTTGTGATAAGAGCCAACGCCGGTGTCAATGTGCTGCAAAACAAAAAATCACGTGATCTCTGCAGCAGAGTGAATACTGTACTTTCTGCCTCTGCCTGCTTGTGTGTGTGTGTGAAAGTCAAACTCTGGAGAAAGTCCACATCCAAATTCTGCCGAGCTCCTCCGGAGGTCTTATCTGCAAACGGCTTTAGTTATCCTGTCATTTTTACATAATGCTTGCTGACACACAAACAAACAGACAGACAGAGGGGGGGGACATCACCTGCCTGGCGGAGGTAAAAATACACTAAGTCGACTATGGGGGACGATTTGACTGATGCATCTACTTGTCGACTTTGCACTCTCTCTATCAACAAGGGCAGAGGAGGACAACAACTTCCTTCAGGCAGATTCTCCCCCTTGTCAGTGTGACAAGCTTCTGCCATGTTGGCAGTTACCAAGAAAAAGCATAACAGACACAAATATCACATCAAGTTTTAATAAACACATAAACCTTAAGGGAACAAGTTACATATAATAGATAGTGTAAGTTAATAAATAAACTGTTGTCCTGCCTGCTCTTTAGGAAAATGTTCGGAAGGTCTCAGGATGAAAAGACGTAGGAGACGAGAATGTCAACTTTCGGTGATAAGGGCAGACGCCAGTGTTGATGTGCCGTAAACCAGAGACATTTTCTGAAGGCCGGATGTGAAAATGGCTGTTGTGTCATCGTTCTTGTACAGTCTTTTGCATCACTGCCACCTGGTGGATTGGAGTGGAACGACATTTTGTCCATCCATCAGCAGGAAAGTTTTAGTTGCTTGACAGAGGTTCCTGGGACTGGAAAGTTCCAAGGACTTCCAGGTTAACACCACGTCATTCCCCTTCGGTCTTATCCTACAGTCCCCTACTATTCCCCCCCCCCCCCACACTTTCTCTACTGTCCCCCCGCTGTCTTCACCATCCATATCCATTAGACGCATGAACACACCCACAAAGCAACTTGAAAGAGATCAAAACGAAAATGTCCCAGCTGACATTGGGCTCCCACGGTCCAAAGACACGCAGGTTATGATAATTAGAGACTCTGAATTGCCCGTAGGTGGGAATGTGAGTGTGAGTGTCTACGTGTCAGTCCTCTGATGGACGGCCCGACCTGTCCAGGGTGAACGCTGCCTTCCACCCAATGTCAGCTGGGATTGGCTCCACCCAAAGGCTCAAAGGTCAAGTGGTAAAGATAATGAAAGGATGGATGGAAACTAAACATGCATTTGTGCTACTCTTGTCTTTTTTCAATTCAAACTTTTGAAATCAAACCAGTGTTAGAAATATTAACCGTGTGGCTTTGTTACTTATTTGTTGGTTGGTTTGTTTGTAAGAAACTTTTCGGCAAAAAGCAATAACTCGGGGTAAATCCATGAGTATGTTTTTAACCACATTATTGCCAGATATGGTGTTTTTTGATAGTTTCACTAATTTCCCAGGAAAAATATATATTTAATGGATCTAGATCACTTTACTGAGTGAGATTCTGGTTTTCAACATGCGATGGATAAATATTGTACCAATGACACAGTGGAATGGGGAAAAGTGGAATGTGTGCTTTTTAGTGCATTCCTTACCCATAATTAAAATGGGCTGCTTTTTAAAAAATGAGCTTTTCTCATTCATTCAGTTTATGTACAGACCTGGTTGATATAGAACGTTTCAAAACTGGAGACAGAACTCCTGACTGCACCGTTCAGTGTGGACTGAGAGATTCTGTCAGAACAGTGTCGGCCATATTTGAGCAGAAGAAGGCAGAGTGCCTTTGGGACACGACAGTCTGTAATGACGTATTGAGCCTTGAAATGTGCAGCCCCTGAACCGGAACCCAGTTCGACCACTTTATATGACTTAAGATGTCAATGAACTCTGCAGGGACATGAGATAAATCATCATCAGTAGGTGGAGAGACCTCCTCAGATACATTTATAACAATGTACAGATCCAAGAGTGTCGAGTCCACGGAGCAGGAAACGTGTTATTCCCTCGGCTCTCACTGCGCTAGACCCGCATCTGACTCCTACTCAAACTGCCCTGCTGTGTTGTAGACGTGTGTGTGTGTGTGTGTGTGTGTGTGTGTGTGTTGTGTGTGTGTGTGTGTGTGTGTGTGTGTGTGTGGTGTGTGAGACTTCTCTAGTCTATTTGACTTCAGTGCATTTCCACAGAGCTTTAGTGCTCCCAGTGCTGAACTTAATAGGAAAATATAGGAAGTAATTTAGGTTATATTTAGGTTTTTAGTCGTTAAAAAAGTTGTGCAAGACCATTATCTGCTGACACAGCGTGGATTAATTTGGTCTTGAGACCTCCCTCTGTGTGTGTGTGTGTGTGTGTGTGTCTGTGTGTGCGTGTGCGTGTGTGTGTGCGTGCGCAGAATAACTTGGCAAAACATTAAAAGTTTTTTTGGAAGTTTCACTTAAAGGTCAATTATAAATAACACATTTTCCACAAATAGCTAGAGAGAGATCCAAAGCCTGATTAAATCACAACATGATTTTCCATTAGGATTCATGATAAGAAACATCAGACGTGGCTCAGGGGACAGAGAGGGTTGTCCACTAACCGGACGGTCGGTTGTTCGATCCCCAGCTCCTCCTCCAGTCTGGTCACAACTCATTTCTTCCAGTAGAATAATCGCTGACTGTCGTTGTTACTCATGAGCAAAGCGAAGTTCTCTGCTTATTCAGTCCATCGGCAAAATAACAAATGGAATTTTGTGCAGCAGATATGAAATATTCTCGGCCACCAGCTAAACACAGCGGGGCTACAATGTCCCGGTCAGATTACAGAGAGGCCCGTGTGGCTGATATCACCTCCGGTAGCTTCAGCTCTTTTCTCAGTCCACTGTCAATGCTTCGATTTATAGAGAAAAGAAAATCCCATCATGACAGCGAGGGAGAGGGAAGGAAATAAATGTGCACAAGTCTCCCGTTGAGTTTTTCTGCATGAATATATTGGTCTGTCTCTATCTGCTTTGAGCATGTTTGTACGTGCCTGCGCGTACACGCACGTGTGTGTATTGACTGTTAATACATGCAGCAAAGCTTCATAGATTGATCCTGTGGGGGAAGCAGACATGGCTCGGTACTGATCCGACTGAGTCAGCAGATACCGGCTTCCTTTCACAGTCTTATTGGCAAAAAAACCCTGTGGCTCCACTTACCTCTGGTCCTAATATTGATTCTGTAGCATATGGCTTCCAGGCAAATTAGCTGCACACAAAAAACATCCAATATTTCACACACACATGCACAAATGCTCAGTTAACTCCTTCGCAAAGCACAATTAATTAGTTAAATTAAATTAAATTCTAATGGCTGAATAATATCATAAAATGCTAAGTAATTGAACGCCGGAAAATAAAACTAGATTCATTATTCATTTGTTAATCACCGCACCATCTGGAGTGATTAGGTTAACTCCACATATTAAAGCTTTATTTATATCGATCGAAAGGCGCTCTTTAGTTTCATGGATTCACTAACATGCAGAGAGAGCAGCTTGTTTCTTTAATCGACAACCAGCAGTGTAATCACCACTTATTTTATCTTTGTCTTGCTGTTTGTTCCTTTTAATATTCTGACACGGTTTGCTAATAAAACATCCCAGGCAGGGAGGGGGGGGGGGGGGAGGGGGGGAGGGACGCAGGCAGAGTCAGTGGAGATACTTCTAATGGAAGATAAACACGCTCGCAGGCAGGCGGGTGGATAATCAGGCAGGAAATAGAGATTCGACACACAAACACAGGTATCAGATTCACTGGAGAGCGTGAAACAGATGAACCGACAAGGAGCCGGTGACGACGGCCGGTTGAGAGGAGAGACTTGTGTGATGAGGGAACTGGGATCGGGTGTGGGAGTGATACCTGTGACCAAGGACCATGGACTGTAAATTAAGATGGCATGACAACTCCTAAAAGGGAAGATTTATGTGATGGCCCCCTGGTGGCTGGCTGCAGCACCGGTTATGAACCCTGCCTCCTCCAAGTTATGGATAAGACATGGGCCCAAGCTAAAGAGTGAAATAACATGTTACAGCTGTTGTTGATAGGCCTGAAACAGAAAACACAGGAACATCCACTGCTAGAAGATTGTTTTCACTTAGGTTTGTGATGCTATAAAAAAACGGGGCTAGAACATCGTGATACTGACACGCGATTGGTCGAGAGACCTTGATACCGCACAGTGTTATATTTATATAATAGTAATATAACAGACAGCACCACCACACGAGCACACAGCCATCTCTGCTGAGGCTGATAAATAAATAAAAGGTTTTCAATGAGTGCAGTCAGTCAAACTAAAAGTTCAGAACAGTTTGTCCAACTCAAACACGGAGGTGTGCGCTGAGTCTTAAATAAAAACTAAAAACCCATCGCCCACATTTATTCTCAGGTGGTTCCACTGGGAATATGAGCTCATTCTCAGCAATTTCACACCTCACTTTGATATCCTGCAGTGGCTGATATTATAACTTAACCGTGGTCACCAAGCAGCGCCGAGGGAACCACTGGGGAATAGATGGCGTAGACGGTGGCATAGAGGAATACAGATCCTGTTGATGGAAGGGGAGTTTGTCTAAAAGCTCAAACTTCAGCTCTTCCCTGATTATTCTCCTATTAAGTCCAGCACTCTCTAGCACACTGTCCCTAAACTAAAGCACTTGAGCTCTGTAGAAATGCACTGAAGTCTAATAATAATTGAGCTGGTCCAAATCTGACTTCTGTAACTGATCCCGGAGACTCGGCACACGACGGGCACCACAGGTCAGTTGGGTCACAAATTAGTTTTGCTTCTGCTTTGGAAAGTTGAACATTGGCATTAAACCACTGATTCACTGTTAATTATACACATGTTTCACAAGTGGACAAAAACATTAATACACTTCAGTCCAGTGATATTTAAAAATGATGATTTAGCATTTTTTAATTGAAAATCTGTTCATTTTGAATCTCACAGAGATTTGATTCTTTCTGCTACTGTCTCTCATCAGCAGCGTGCGTCAGTCGACTCCACTGTAGAAGCTGGGATGTGTCAGTTCTGGGGGTGAATGGATAGAATGGCAGCTTTTCTACCCAGTTGACAGACGTGAGTGCAGTTTGACAGGCGTCAGGATGCAGCCTGTGTGGGCGTCCAGTGAAAAACAAAGGGATGCTTTGACTTGCATCTCAGCTCAAGAGTTTAACTACATCTCATAAGTTATTGCTGAAGCAGCAACCTTAAGATTGGACTTTGTTACGACAACAACCCAAAGGATTCCTCCTATTCCAGCACGGACAGATAAACAATGCTCAGCGTCAAATACTTTTAAAGACTTCCCTGTTCTTCCGGCTCTGAGCTCCAGCACATTTAATTTGAAATCAAATTAAAATGATTTACTCGTTTTTAAAAAAGAGTGACTCCTACTTTCTCCAAGGTCCAACAGTTTCCCTGAGTTCAAACAAGCTGCGACAAATTCCACACACTCATCAAAATCCACCAATTGTTCCCTGTCAAACAAAGGCTGGATCAACGCAATGTTAAATCAAGTGAAAGAACATCCCTGATCTGTATCTGCACCTAAATGTAATGGTTTCCTTTCCCGGACGTACACCACATCCATCCATCAGGTTTTCGTGGAAGTCTGTTCAGTTAGTTTTTTTGTGTAATCTTGCTCACTAACAAACACACTGACAGGGGTGGAAGCGAATCCTCCTCGGCAGAGGAAATACAAACAATCCCATAGAGCACCACGGGTGTAGGTCTTTGAATGAGTTGTTTTTGGGGGCATTGTTATTGCTATGTAAACAAAAGGGTCTGAAGTCAGTGATGCAGTATTACGCTGTTACTCTACATGCACATCAACCACCTTCACAAACTCCATAAGACGTGTGGGGTGACCAGGTCATTTGCTCTTTTCTAATCTTCCTGTACACACTTTCTTCTTTTTTATATTTAGAAAAGCACCTTGCAACTCCCCCTCTGATCCACATCTGAGCTCTTCTGTGCATGAAGTCATTATACAAGATTCATGAGCAGCAATGGGAGCCCTTACTTAATATCACTTGTAGTTTGAGCACTTTGTGATATAAGGTCCACATCTCACACACACACAGTTCTTTCAAAGGTTATGCTAAGTTATTCCAATAAATCTGAGACATGGCAAAGTATTATCGATTGTAGTATTTCAATTTGAATGTGTGGAAGCTGCTTCTTTTGTTCTGACAAATTATATTTTCAAGCTCGACTGACAAAAATAGTGCAGCTGTCACACTGAGCAGGATAAATGTTTCCGATTTGTGCGCGAGCTGTTTCTTTATCGTCGCTCGTTGTTTCCTCTTAAACTGTGACTGTCGGAGCTCAGCTCACACACAGAGAGACACTGGATGTTCCACACAACATCCAACAATGGCTGATGACAGTTCAAGTACAGGCTGCTGCTCACAGGCTTCAGTCAGATACACAGCTGTGGACTACAACACAGTGTCTGTCTCTCTGCCTGCCTGCCTGTCTGCCTGTCTGCCTGTCTGCCTGTCTGCCTGCCTGCCTGCCTGCCTGCCTGCTGTCTGTCTGTCTGTCTGTCTGTCTGTCTCTCTGCCTGCCTGCCTGTCTGCCTGCCTGCCTGCCTGCCTGCCTGCCTACCTGTCTGCCTGTCTGCCTGTCTGCCTGTCTGCCTGCCTGCCTGCCTGTCTGCCTGCCTGCCTGTCTGCCTGTCTGCCTGTCTGCCTGTCTGCCTGTCTGCCTGCCTGCCTGTCTGCCTACCTGTCTGCCTGTCTGCCTGTCTGCCTGCCTGCCTGCCTGCCTGCCTGCCTGTCTGCCTGTCTGCCTGCCTGCCTGCCTGTCTGCCTGTCTGCCTGCCGTTCACTTCCCTTTTCTCCATTCACAGTTTTGCAGCTCCATGTTTGACTCACTGATACTTAATAGTTTTCAATAGAAAGGATTACGCAATAACTACACAATCACTGCAATTAAAACCTGGCAGCGGGTGTGTGTACACAAGCCCAAAGTGATGGATCGAAATTAATTATTTAAATACAAAGTGTTTTCTCATGTGCTGCCAGGAAATGCAGCATCCAGACAAGGCTACACCTTTTTCTACTTCCTCCTTTCATGTGAAGCATCAGAGACCAGCGGGGATGACAAACACGATTCGGCACGACACGGTTTTGACGTGAAAAATATATCTACCTGACACTAGGAGCCGCCGGGACGACTTCAAATGCTGTCATTTACTGGACTATTTAAATACCCTTATCAGCAAAAACAGCATTTTTTTGTGTGTATTATTAGAAAGGAAAAAAACACGACGGCAGCAACTACAGAAAGAAACCACTAATACGTTTCCCCTGCAAATACACCACCACACATTTCCTTGGATTCACTGTCATTAGAGCTCACTCAGGTGAAATGAGTTAATACTGAAAACAACTACAGAATGAGATGTTGCGAATCAGCATCACCTTTAATATCCCACATGTAGACATAACGTGATGGTGATGTGAATATTATATCTATGTTTAGGACCAGTGGTGGTGAAAATTGATGGTTATCCTGCCGTGTTGTCCGATAAACTGGTTCATTAATCAGTCGATAGAGTTAGGTTGTGATAATCAATTCAATATATTTGAAAGGCACACGGCCGGCATTGAGAAACGTGCCTTTACATGTGCAGTTACCACTTTTACACCAAGGCAGGTCCACATTGTGTGTTGTGTGTGGTGTGTGTGTGTGTGTGTGTGTGGTGTGTGTGTGTGTGGTGTGTGTGTGTGTGTGTGTGTGTGTGTGTGTGTGTGTGTGTGTGTGTGTGTGTGTGTGTGTGTGTGTGTGTGTGTGTGTGTGTGTGTGTGTGTGTGTGTGTGTGTGTCTACATGTCAGCGGTTGTGAGAGAGAGAGAGAGGAAGAGAGTGAACGGAGTCAGGAGGGGCTCAATAAAAGAGTGAATGCTACGATGAACAGATTTTATTAATTTAAGACAAGTATGGATCATTGTGCGTTGATCAGTTTTGATGATCTGTGGTTTTCCATCCACCCAAAGGTTTGACTTGATTTGTATTGAGCCCTTTCTCCGCTCACCATATTTGTAAAGAACATTTTTCTAACATTAACATTACCTGAAGCTGCTGACCTGTATCTTCTGTGTTTATTGAATTGCGTTGCCTAAGCGTTTGTGTTTATAATGAAGTGCTTATTGGGTGGAAATCCATTATACTGAACCAAAGTTTAGTTACTATGGAGACCACGCAGCTATAAAGCTATTAAGACTTTGCTTCAGTCTTGCCGGTGATACATGATGCATTTTAATCAAATTTAATTAGTGTGGTTACTGTATTGATGTCATTGACACACACACACACACACACACACACACACACACACACACACACAGCGTCTTCATTAAAATGGTCATATCTTTGACTTACAGACATCGGCGGCAGCTTGCGCTATCAGAACTGATCACAAATTAGCAAAACAAACATAAAAGCAGCAGGAATAAGATAACACTAAAGTTTGCAGGTGTCGTTATTGACCTGGAAAAAGTAATTGCAAATGTGTTATCGGACAATCAAAAATAATCCCACCCCGCAGAACGTTTGGGACAGAGAAATGGAATCGTTCAATTTCAGAGTTGATTGGCCCTCAATCTGTAAATCACAGCTGTGTGGTCATTTGTATGTAGCAGGGAATAAGATCGGGGGGGCAGCGTGATTTCACTGTACTGAACTCCACAGTGAGGCAAAGGTCTGTGGGGGGGATGTTGGAAGGTTTGTCAGGAATGAAGCCCAAGGCAGGGAAACGGTGGAATGGGTGAAGGGAAACTTTAAGGTCAATGATGATGTTTATTCATTATGTCAATGTTGCAAGGTACGATACACAAAACCAGCGGGGGGCGGTATGGAAGCTGATTCTAGCAGCAAGCAGACATTAGCATCAAGCTAGCATGTTCGATTGCTTTGCCGACCTGTCACTCAGAAAATCAAGGCACCCATTTCATTTGTTTGCCATCTCTAACACCCCTTCCCCTTGGACCCTGAGGGGCACCCTGATCTGGGGCACCCATCACGTCTTCTGCCCGTGTAGATCAGAACCCTTCCCCATTCGGCGGTTGAAGCCCGATGAAGCTCCAGCATTCGTCAGAACTCGGAAGTATTTTTTCCGGTTGCACGACCGAATGTTGACGTCACAAGCTGTGATGCGTCGCCCCCCCGTGTGACTCCCGTGTCTTGGCCAATGGCGTGCCAGCTTTGCATCTTGTCTTAGCGACAGGAGATGTAATACTTTGATTTCCATTTTGCCAACCTTTTGTCAACAGCTGAAAGGGGCGGTCAACTGTTTGGAACCGTGAAAGGTAAATACTGTGTAAATAATTACAGATGGGGTCAAAAATGTGTATTTAAATTGTGTGGTCAGGGGGTTATGATTGTCGGTCAATGGTAAACGGTAAATATCTTATTGCAGGGCCGGTCTGCTCTTCAATGATTTATGTGTGCATGTAGGGTGACATCATTAGGGGGGGAAGTTATCAGAGCAGACAACAAGTTTCACAGTGAATCTTCCTGATTAGATGAGAAGTTAATGTCAAGTCGTGTTTATTGTAGAACTATGGATTCATGATTAGTAACAGAAATCCGAGGCTTTGTTGTTGCGCTGTTGTCCATCTGTGTCTTGATTGTACATTATCTCGGCTGCCATTACATCCTTGAGTTTTCAAGTGTCGGGGGGGGGGGGGTGTGTGCCGCGAATCTGAAGCACTTCTATTTATACGATAACAGAGAAAACCCCTTCACCCGTACGCTCTGTCTGAATCATGATCTAACGAGTTGGACGGATGGACGGTTAGTTCACCATTAAGCATCATGATTAACAACAGCATGTCGGAAAAGGAGCGTCGTCTTTTCAACGAGTCAGACTGAAGACAAAGGGGAACTGTCAGCCGGCGTGACTTATTAGCGCTCGCACACACACGAGCAAATATATTATGTTAGCTCTCTAAGCTAATGCTAGTTGGCAGAGGAACAATGCAAAGGGGTCGTGAGCTTGAGATTCAACCAGGCCGACTGATCGGAGATGACATGTCCACAGTCCGCTTCAGGGGCAAATGGGTCTGGCAGGGGCGGCGGTGGCTGCTCCATCAGCTTGGAGACCATTTTGAAAACGCTGGGAAATGTTGACAGCGCTAATAGGCCGCGCTGGCTTGGAGGTGACGATTAACCCAAACAGAGGGATGACTCCTTGTTCAAGGTTATTATCTCAAAGATGTTCTCTGCAAAGTCAATTCACTTAATTGGTCCTTGGCGCTATATTTAGAAACACGGCATCCAATTAGGTGCTCGCTAAAATTCATCCGTGTCACTTATCATCTGCGTAAATAAAAAAAAAAAGGCTTCAGGAGATAATATTCTCAGAGGATCGCGTAATTTGAGACAACATCCAAGAAGAGGCACTTTGCTCTGAGTGCATAGAAAGTCTTTCTCGTGAATAGAGGGATCAGTTTGTTTAAGGATAAAATGGAGGATGTTGAATACATTTAAACTGAATTGCAATACAGACTGATGTGTGCACACGTGTATATATATAGATATACAGATATAGATATATAGATATATACATATATACATACAGTGGAAGTGAATATCCTGTTTGTTCTTGAATCAGTTATTTTTTATAAACTGTGAATAATCTATTCACTTATGTCTATATGACAGCCATGGGGTCATCACTAAGACAACATTCAATTTACTCCTTTATTCCTATTACTGTGGAACATCAAGTCAGCTCTATGCTTCTGCTGTACCATCGTGTCTAAGGATAATTGCATCCCTCAAGCACTGGTTGTCCTTGAGAACACCATGAATGGATACTGGGAGTGATGAATTGGACGTTCAGTACCGCCTCTGAACATTATTTATGTAAATATGATATATATGGATATGTGTATATAAGGTTTACCTTTCAAATGAAATTCACAGCGACTCATTAAAGGTGATTTGTTATGGAAATAGCAAAAGAAAGAAGGTTGACCTTGACGTGAGGAGGCTGGTCGCATGCAGAGACTCATCATAGCATTAATGATCTTTTCCAAACAAATAATTTGATCTTGTTATCGCACCTCCGCCCGCTCAATACTCCTACTGCAGTGAGATTTGCTCTCTGCCGTGATTCACCCCGGTTCTGTGGTTTCAAAATAAGCAAACGAGAACTCTGCAACATTAATTAGAATTAATTAGAATTAATTAGAGAGAATCACTGTTTTCCTGATGATCCTCTGTTGAACGTGCCAGTTGTCTAACAGCTGTCAAACCCAAGAAAGCACCTGCTTCACAAGACAAATTGAGATAATGACACAGACGCTCAGTGACATTTACTCTTTAAAGCTTTAGAAGTGTCTCGCTGAAGCCATTTCTGTCGAGAGGAAACAAATTAACTACAAATAGGAAGACTAGGAAGTGCCTGGTCCATCAGCAGCATTAGAACACTAAGTGTGACAGTTTAAAACAATGTGTTAGATATCTTTACTCTCAAAGTCATTCTAATTCGTCTGTCTTACAACTTGTTGTTTGTGCGTACTGAGTCGTGCTTCGCTGAACTTTGAATGAACAGGTGAACAGCTCTCTGTGCAGCAGCGGTCGGTGCAGCTTCAGGGTTCTGTGGACTGAGTCCAGTAGAATACGGCAGCTGGCTTCACCACAGGCCGAGCAAACAGCCCATTCCCAACAGGCAGGTTTAGACCAGGCACGGCACTAGTTCAATACAGAGTGAAAGTCTGCTGGCAGTTAGCCTAGCTTAGCATAAAGAGCAGAAACACACGCTAACCCTGCACTAATCAACACAGTGTCTCGGCTGTTTAATTTGTACAAAATGTCAAAATGCCTAGTTGTAGTTTAACGGGGGGGAAATGGGCCAGACCGTCTCTTGTTGTTGTCACTGAGGCTGCCAGGCAACCAGTGGAGATGCCAGGAAGCTGCTTGCTCTCCTCCACAAATGATGAACTGCAATAAGGCCCAAAGGTTTCGGGCAGTTTACATTCATATTCATTACGAAGCACCATCAGGGCTGCTGCTGATCAGTCCCAGATTCATTACGTAGCTGGATAACAAGCCCGATCACACAGAAGAACAAGGAGTCATGGTGTGTGGCCCCAGCGGAGACCTGATGTAATCATCATGGAGTCGGTCTGGGATCATAGAAAGAGACAGAGGACGCCATGTTGAAAGGAATGCAGAACAGAAAGGTCCACCCCCCCCAATCAGCAGCAGACGACAACAAACATAACAATAAACTTCAATGTACAATAAGATGAAAGAAACAAAGCTTCACAATGTGTCTGAGTGGTACGACCGAGATCATTGATGATTTTCCCCAGTGGGAGAAGAGCTGTTTTCAGGAAAGTCTGCTGCAGCAAAAAATATAGTTAACACAGATTTCTAAATAAAACAAAGACAACAGTGTGATTTTTTTATTCATAGCATAAGTTTGAGCTACTGAGGAAAATGTTCTGGGGGTGAATAGATGTGATAAAGGTGTAAAGTACATTTAAAAAACAATCCCATTGCAAATCTGGATCCATAAATGTTACTCCCAGAGCACTCTCCCACTACACCATGGTAAGATGAAGAATAGATTATATAGCATATTTCTCCTCGATGACATTATGGCAGTTGCAAGCCGACCCTGGTTTTCTTAAAAGAGACTTGATTGACAATTGTGGATATAGTTTGTGAAGTGACCTACAGGCCTGTAAGATCTGAAATGCCCTCAGAAGTCCAGTCCATCAAACCAGGCACTCCTAATCTGGTTTGAGTTCACTGTCCAGGAGAACAAACAGAAGTCATATAAGGAATATTTTTAAATATGTCCTTGCGTCCCTCCGAAACCCGCTGTGCATTCTAATGCTCTCCGGGCCTTTTTTCTGATGAGAGGTTTAGGAGATAAGGTGTTTAGTCACATCCTGGATCATAGCAGGAGTCACATCCTGGATCATAGCAGGAGTCACATCCTGGATCATAGCAGGAGTCACATCCTGGATCATAGCAGGAGACACTGGAGCAGTTTTATCATCCATCCAAAGTTGTGACGGCGCAGAAGGAGTCGATGCTAAAAATGTGATGTGTTGATGTGTATATATAAGAGTGTATGAATTGATTTGATGTGCTTGCAGAGGAGGACTGATCCACATGAGGCCATTAAAACCACCAGACTGGAATACCAGGCTCCAGCAGTATAGTGATTAAACATTAAAACTGTCTGTGATATTACGAGAGATGAGTCACACACTTCAGGAATATGTTGTTTAAGCATCGATCCTTTTCCCTCATGTTAGAAAACTAAAGAATTAGCTGCAGCTCTTTAATTCTGCGAATGGGCGAGAGAAAAACATTCTCATTCCACTATTTAATGCATTTTGCTGCTCAGAGTGGAACCGACGAATAAAAGCTATTCACAGCATCATTTTTTTAATCGTCCTCATTTTACTTTTAGAGCAGAAAGTGATTGCGCAGAACAAAGCTTTATGAGCTGGGGCTAACTAACCAGGTGATGGGGGAAGAGGCGCATGTGTGGAAAAAGTAGAACTCAAAAGTCGTAAATGTTCAAACAATGGCGATCGTTTAAAGAGGCCGAGTTGCCGTAGTGAGAGGTACACGGGGGGGAAGCAAGCAGTGGGCAGATTGTTGAGCAAGAACAGGAAAAGAACTGAGTGCTGTAGGAGAACCAGGAAGTCAGAGATCGATTCATAAATCAAGTTAAATTTAATGTGGTGACGGGCAGCAGGCGAATTGTGAATACTTTTCTTGACAGTCGCCATGATGCTTGTTAGTTATGACATGTGACAACTACCTGTGTGTGTTTCGACATTTTAGTCCACGATTTCATTTAATTTTCCTTTTATTTCCCCAAAATAATAACCTCCTGTTATTAGAAAGTTTTGTATCTGACGTTTTATTTATTTCAGGGATTGTCTCTTGGGTTAAATGAGGCCTGGAGATGGTAGGTTCTCTCCTCCCCTGGTTTATTTAACATGTAATCCTTTGTTTGGGTACAGAGTTTGTGAGTTTTGTTTTTTCGCCTTGAATGGGCACAACACAATAACATCCTCAGGTTTCATCTGGCTCATACGGATGTGGACCTGGTCTATATTTCACAAAGGGCCAATCAGGTCCTGGCCCAATTTTTAAAGTTAAATTCACATGAATAAAGTTTCAGTCCTAACTCAGCAACCATGCAGACACTTCTCTGCTCAGTCTTACATGATTTATCTGTTCTATACTTAGTGTTGACTTTGCAAAATACATAAATGAACAGAACACTGGGACATTACTAATAACGTTCACTTTCCGGCGCTGCCATCAGTGCAACGCAGAGCTGCCTTGCTCACCTTCGCCTCGGTGGCAAAGGGGAGGAAAGTAATTAGATTCCATTGTAATGGGGGGAGGGGGGGGGGGGGGGGGGGGGGGGGGGGGGGGGGGCACTGGAGGAAAACTCGGCTGACTCGTAAAAAAGAGCCTCGTACAGTTGAGGACTTCCCCGGTGATTGTTCCCCCGTGCTGCACCGTCACGTGGAGATGATAAGAATTCATGAGAGATTCATGTTCAGGAGTTTAAACAATGCATTCATTTAGTTAAATCTCTAATGCACTCCTTTGTGGCAAACGGGGGGGGGTGCACAGCTCAAGCGTGGCACATTCCTTACACTCTTCATATCAGAGGCTGGCAGCTTTGCTCCTTGTCTTCATTTTGAAAAGCAAAACAATTGGTTGACTTTTAAAAACACCCTAGGGACCTGAATCTAATTACGTTTGGGTATCTTCAGATCTTCTCTGCACATTTATGCATCATTCATGGGGCAAATATTATGTGGGGACCTCGTAAAAGCTTCGCCCCTCCCGAGTCGTAAGCCAGGGTTTTAGTTTTCACCCAAATGTTTGTCTGGAGTATCGGCTGCAGCCTGTAAAGCTCCTAAAATAAGTTTTTTCCAAGAGTTAATGAATAATAGGCCCCAATTAAAGACCCAGCACTCGAAATCCTCATTTGGTGCAAAAGTAATGTGAAGTCAAATGAGAAACTAACCAGTTTTTGTGTCTCCCAGTTTTAATATGGACACGTGATCCCTTAATTATTGATACAAATTGAATAAACAGGAAACCAGTGCTCCGTAGTGGGGGGCGGGGGAGTGTGTGCCTTCGGTTTGTGGACAGAGTTGAACACGGCTGCTTCTAGGTTGTAGAAGTAAATCATTCAAACTTTTATATAAGCCACACGTGTGAAGAGTAACAAAGCAAATTCAGTGTCATTTTATGAAAAAACATTCACTATAAAATATTCATTGTTTTCTAACTTCACTCTGCACCATAGACTGTTTTATAAAAAGCTCTGCACACAACGTCCAGCACACAAACAATAAGAAGTGTCTGTATTGTTGTAGAACTGTTTGAGGAGGACTCACAAGGAATAATTCTGAAGTAGCTCTGCAGCATTAACACAGACGAAGAGAACGTCTGTAAACTATGAATATGTAAATATGAGAATATGTAAACCAAATCGTGTAAAAGGTGTTTTTCTTGTGTGTGGCAGGTGACCGGCCGGCTGGAACACCACCCCTCCTCCTTCTCCTTCTGAGGACATCCCATTCCAGGACCCCGTCATACGTCCCCCCCCCAGCATGGAGCCCGCCAAAGTCCAGTCCGAGGGTGGCCTCAATGTCACCCTCACCATCCGCCTCCTCATGCACGGAAAAGTAAGCAGGCGCCGAGTGTTCCACCGGCTGTGGGGAAGGCTGAGAAATAGCATATTGCAGGTTTTTAAGTTATTTATGATATTGGGAACGACAAGTTGGACTTGCAGGGAATAAAACACGACACCTTTGGTGTTTGGGATGACGGCGCTGGGCTCAGCTGCTTCCTGTGAAGTTTACAGCTTCGTAGGTCTTTATACTGTACAGGTTGGCACATCTGTATTAGCTTTATTCTGCCACATTTCCAGCTCTCTTGTTACATCGGCTGCTGCAAAGCCTTTTGGAAATATAAACTCCACTTCAGGACTTTAAGAGTGACGAGCTTTTACCGCTGTGTTTCTCTTCTTTCCACTGCTCAGTGTGTTCCTGTCAGCCTTTAGTGTTTTTTCCCACATTTCCCAGGGTGTGGGTTGTAAACCCTAAGTGGGCACCGACATCTTGTTTGTGTGTTTTTACTTTCCAGGCAGTTATGAGTAGCGCTCTCTCTCCCTCCTCTAAACCCCCCGAACCCTTTAAGAGGTGGTCAGAGTCGGAGTGTGAGTGTTGGCCTGTCTGTGTAAGTTCGGTCATGCTTGGTTAACGTGGCTCTTGCTTTCTTGCTCCGATTGCAGTCAGGTGCTAAAACTGCAGTGCGCAATTTTTTCAACAACTGTTAGCTACAGGCAGCTATCATCAGAGCAAGTCTGTGGAGTATTTAAAATGGCAAAGTGCTGCATGTGTGTAATATACTGAGGGTTGAAGGTCTCCTGGCGCTTAGACTAAACACATCTCCACTGAGTCAGACATATTGGTGGGGGTGGTGGGGGGGGGTGCCACATAGACCAGAGCCAACACCATCCCCTGTTTTATGTGCCAGGCATTCTGCAGCTCGGTGATTCAACTACTGCATGGCTGCTCGTGCAGAAACTCCAGACTCTGGTGACCAGGTGATAGTTTGAATAACCCTGCAGCCGGACAAGCCCACACAGACGCCAGAGCCTGCCAGGAGATGGCGTGCGACTGCCACAGGGGGGAGGACTTTGGCAGCAAGACCCACATCTGTCTTCCACGGATGTAGAAGGGCCATCCCCCCCCCCCCCACTTAGTGGCAATTGGCTGGGCTGGGTTAGGTATTGGAGCATATTCAGCGAGGTCTGTTGAGTGCAGGTTCTCTGCCAGCACCCTTCCTTCACCACACTGATCCAAATGAACCGTAGACTGCTCCACAAACATGTTTTCACCAGATTCACCCAATGGGCACTTTCCACTCCTCCACACTTAAGTTTTGTTGTCAAGGACGTCTGAATGACTTTGTGTTGAATTCAGGCGTGTCTCCTTGAACGTGGTTTGATGGATGATTCTCCACTGCCCCTGAATTTATATGAGCAGATTAGCACAGGACGTATAGACACCTGGTGGGTTTTCAGTTATTTACAGTTATTATTATTGTATATTTTTACCATTGTTCTACTATTTTAAAGTGTAGGGGATTTGATCTTATGTATATTATAGTATATTCATATTTTTGCACAGCCCTATAAGAGCACAACTTGCTATTTACACAAGCCTGCATTGGAAGAACAGACAGATAAGTGCTTCTGCCTCGGCCCCAGTCCTGCATGAAAACAACCCCTCCGCCGTCCAAGAACAGAAAATGGCAATAAACTGCAAGAGTAGACGTCGCATGAATACCGCCGGCTTATCCATTTGTCACATGAAACCAAATAATGTTGTTTGGATGAGATGGGGTCCAGAATGTGTGTTGAGGATCCGGCCAGGACCATCAGAGTGACTGCCGAGGGCCAACAGTTAACCACAGAGGTGGAGGGGGGGGGGGGGGATGATATGGGGTGGAGGGTAGAACACATTTTGTTTGCCCGAGTCCTGATGGAAAAGATGGTTCCCAGTCTCAAGACGATTGGCACGAGAGGGAGTTTCCGACATGACAATGATCCAAGACACACCAGAGTTTGTAAAGAGGAAAGAAATGAAAACCATGCTCTGTACCAGTGTGACCCCGGACTTCAATGAATCCAATAGAGCACCTTTCTATTTTTAAAGTAGAAGATAGATCAGTAAAACCCCTCCAGCACGAAGGAATGTATCGTGAAGCAAAGCATCTCCCGGTGTCTTTATGCCCGGGAGGATCAAACCTGTCGCCCAGTATGGAATCACGGATTCTCCCTAATGAAAGGTGCACTGGCTTTGGTTGCAGCTGGTTCTTAAATGTCCGTCTTACTGGTTTCACTGTAGCGCTGACTGTGTGTTTTCCCAGGGGCGAGTTTGAAGCATTACTTTAGCAGTAGATAGTGCATGTGATTGATGGTGTACTTGTCCGATGTGAGAGACGCATCATTGTTTAGGAGCTGGAGGAGCTGTTGTAATAAAGTTGCTGAATGCACAGAAAGAGACAGCGTGTAATTGTGGCATCGTGGCAGATTAAATGCCTGATGAAAGCAGATGTTGAGTCAGTTCAAAATAACAAAGGCAATTTGATTAAATTACAATTTGAAATAACTCTTAAAACACATTTGAGGACATCAACAGAGGATTTCTACTGTCTGACTTTTACGCAGTGCTTAGTAGATACAGATGGACGGAGGCTCTGCACAACGAGCATTCTGCAGCTTCACACTGACGCAACCTTCACAGTCACCGAGGAGACGTCTGGAAGTTTTGACGTCGGCAGCCAGCACCGCCTGCCCCTCTGCTCTCTGCCCACTGTGCCACACCAGCCTCATGAAGAGCGATTACATGCATATGGAAAGTGCAGCCCCCCCCCCCGGACGCCCCAGTGTAGCCGCGCGTGTGTCCTCTGCACCACCCTGCACTCTGACACCACGTCCTGGGAAAACAACAGCAAGCAGCGCTAATACTGCACATTTACCCAGAGGATTCTCTGCTGACTCACGATTGTTTTCTCTTTTCTGTGTTTTATTGCAGGAGGTGGGAAGTATAATAGGAAAGGTATGTATTTTCATTTCGACGTGTTTATGCCAGTATTCGTTGTCAAAGTGCGGTCACGCCAAAACGCGAAGTGAATTGTTTTGACAATGAGATTGCAAAAATTTTGTTTTGGGGCCCGGTCACACATTCACACACGATTATTCTCAGCAGGTTGTGTTTACTCGCTTTGCTCCAAATAATCCTGCAGAACTTCTGCGATCAACACAATGTTAAAATTCCATTCACGTTTGGTGTGAACGCAGCTGCAGGAAAACAACAGCACAAATGTCATAAAATGCTGGTCTCTTTTTTTTTTCCAGAAAGGGGAAACAGTGAAAAAGATGCGAGAAGAGGTGAGAAGCATCATTTTAATTATAAGACAACTACATATTTTCCATTTCCCCAACGTTTACTAATCAGCCAACACAAATATCTTGAAATAAATGAGAATCTCATGTAGATTTTTATTCACGAGGCTTTCATTTAATTAGAAATGAATAAACAATACAAATTTGGACAAGATACATTCCGGGGGTTAAGATCTCACATCGACTTCTGTATATTGGCTCCATACTTTTTTTCCAGAGTGGAGCACGGATCAATATTTCCGAGGGCAACTGTCCAGAGAGGATTGTGACCATCACTGGACCAACAGACACCATCTTCAAGGCTTTTGCCATGATTGCCTACAAATTTGAGGAGGTTTGATACGACAGTTTTCCATATCGTGTAAAATATGCAGTCTTGTGCGTTTACTCTGACAAATTTACATTTTGAGCTCATTATGCGGATGAAGTCCAACAGCAGCTCAAATCCCTTTTGCCCTCTTTATGTTCATACTCCGCCTGCCGGGCTCCATTTGTCTTCATTTGTCTTTTATTTTCCCGCAGGCTTGTATACATTTTCAATTCTACACATCCTATTCATAATCCTCCTGCTTGTGCCAGATTTTTCTCTTTTGTTATTGTGTGATGCCTAAAACAGGCTAACAAGAAAAAGTACAGACTGTATATCGAAAGAAAGAAACCCCCCCAAAAAACTAAACAAATAAAGGATTTAGAAGCATTGATAGTCAAAATAAAAAATATTGTTCTTGTTTTCTAGGACATAATCAATTCCATGAGCAACAGCCCAGCAACCAGCAAGCCCCCCGTCACCTTAAGGCTCGTTGTGCCAGCCAGCCAGTGTGGCTCCCTCATAGGGAAAGGAGGCTCCAAAATAAAAGAAATGAGAGAGGTATGATATGGATTTGTTTTTTCGTGGATAACCTATAATTTTGTATACGTATATAAGAGTGTGCTGATACTGTGGCGGTCATTTCGAGAGAGAGAGAGAGAGAGAGAGAGAGAGAGAGAGAGAGAGAAAGAGAGAGAGAAGAGAGAGAGAGAGAGAGAGAGAGAGAGAGAGAGAGAGAGAGAGAGAGAGAGAGAGAGAGATATGCTGTGTGTGCACGCATACGCAAGTGCAATTTCTGTGACTGTAATACAGAAGCTACGCAATTTGGCTCTACTAATCAACTTTTTTGGAATCAACTTTACTGTATTTGCTTTGAATTGGTTCATGCAGTATCTTTTAATTTGACAAAGTAATATCTACGGTAGTTTATAGCTTTGTTTATTGCGCTCGTTCAACTCTGGGTGACATCACTTTTCTCTCTATAGCACATGTCAAGTTTTAACTGTGCTAGATGATTTGGGGCCAAAAGCAGAGGCGTGTTCCTAAAGGCAGCATTTTGTGCTCCCGGGTGCACCATCCTCACGGGTTATTTATCGTGGTGCTCTTTCAAGGGTGTTGATAAAGGGGTAAAGTTTTTCCTCCAGCCTGCACCAGGAAGAGTTGGTCGAACGAGGCTTGGTTGGCACGTGGAGAACTTTTTGGAATTTCAGTGTGTGGAAGAAGTGAGTGCCTGTCGAAGGGCACTGCAGCGTATGAACTAAAAATTAAAATCCTGTCAAGTTTCTCAAAGTGCCGTCGTCTACTCCAGTCCACAGGGGCCCAGGTCCAGGTGGCAGGGGACATGCTGCCCAACTCCACAGAACGTGCTGTGACAATCTCCGGGACCCCGGAAGCCATCATCCAGTGTGTCAAACAAATCTGTGTGGTGATGCTGGAGGTAGAGTGTGTTTGACTTTTAGTGCCAATGATACTAAGAAGGAAGTTCTGTTATTCTTATAGAGCATTTTTGGCAATTAACTCATTCACCTATGCACCTTAAGTAATACCGTGCACTACTTGTGGCCATATAAATATATTTTCTCAGGTTTTTTTAGGTTTCTGAATTGGCTTCCACAAGAATAAAGAGAGTTAAGCATGTCCATGACCCTGTTGAGACCTGTTATTAACACCCACAGGTGGACAGCTCTATGAAATGTGTGAAAACACTCAGTTGCTTACTGGAAAGCAACTCAAATCAGTAGAGGAAGTAGCACACATAACACATTTGGCAATTATGCGTATAACTATTCAACAGAACTGTGAGGAAAGCCAGAGCTTTGTTTGTGTCGCATAAATATCTGTCTCCTCATATTGTATTTGAAACACATACTGCACATAAGTGGCTACTCCTCCCGCTACAGGACAGCAGCTGTGGAGGAAATCTGATTAAGCCCCCTCCACTGTCTTGAGCAGCACACTGAATGAATCAGTACAGCATGAATCAATAACACGCAGGAAACTCCTCGGCTTCCTCCCTGAAAACCACCTCCCTGCTGTCTGAGAGTAACAAGCAGATTCATTTGCAAACAAAATAGGGACATGGAGATGCATTTAATCTGTGAATCATGGTTCACTCATGCGAACCCTTTTTCTTTTCTATTCTCCACGACTAGAAGTGAAACAGTATTTTCAAGGAATAGTTTGAGACATTTTGGGGAAATGGCTAATTAGCTTCATTGAAGAGAATTAGATGAGAAGATCGAAAGCACTAAATATGAAGCTAAAGCCAATAGATGGTTATCTTTGCTTAGCTTAGCATAAAAGGCCAGAAACAGACAGAACCTGTCAGCAACAAACTCCAGCTCCTACCTGCACCTCTCAACTTCAGTATTTCTCCTTTGTTTAATAGAAAAGTGAAGTTAACCCTTGGCCCCTCAGTCAGTCCGTCGGTAAAAAACTCTTTTACACCAGAATCAACATGTATTCCCAGGTTTGTGTGATTTGTTTTCTCCGGTTGACGTCACAAACCCACTGAAACCTGTGGCGCTCTCTCACCTTGCTGTCTTGCCAATTAGCACATTCATGTGGGTGTTTTGTTTTCTTCACTACCGATGGGAGCTGGAGGGGATTAAAACCCCCGGAGAGACCGATTGACCTTGAAGGGAATGCAGATTGAATCAATTCCCATTGGAGTTAAAAGCTGGATATTGGTGGGGTTTTTGACCAATGGGAAAGGGGCTCGGATTAAGACACTAATAGGCTCACAACCCCTCCCCTAATAAAGTCAGGACCCATGAACATGTGAGAGCCAGAGTTTCCTATTGGCAGAAGCCACAGGAATTGAGAGTGGTATCAATCTTTTCATCAAGCAGAATGTTACCTTCAGGCTAGCTGTATCCCCCTGTTTCTAGTCTTTATGCTAAGCTAAGCTAACATGTTTAGTGTACATATATTAGAAAACGCATTTGTATTTCTTGTACTCTACTTCTTCCTTCTCCTCTCTTTTTCCTAGTCCCCACCAAAAGGTGCCACCATCCCGTATCGCCCAAAGCCGGCCTCCACCCCAGTCATTTTTTCTGGTGGTCAGGTAAGAGCTGAGCTAGCTTTAGCTCATTAGTTCGTGCCTACAGCCAACGTGAGAGTTTTACTGCAGCATCAGCCGCTGACTGCTTCTGCATGTCTGTTGACTTTCATATACACACGTTTATACCACCACAGCCCTTTTTACAAGTAAGGCTGGGGAAACTAATGGGGGGGGGGGGGCAGAGAGCTCTGTACCTGTAAGCACCATAACATGGCAACGTGCTCATTGTGGTTCCTTTTGAAACAGCAGTTTGTTTGTATAACGTCAAACTCCAGTCATTTGAAATTGAGGTGTGTAACTTCACGTCACACTATCATTGTCTCTACTTGGATTGTAAACTTCCGTCTTATTTATCGACTTGAATAAAAGATTAAACAGAAGATGAAAGCTATAAATTGCCAAGTAGCAGTGGAGACACTTTATATACATTTTGAGTGATGGGTGGCAATATAATGTAAGAACATACACTCACTGAGCATTTTATTAGAAACACCATAGAAATACGGTTTAGTGCCTCGTGTATCTCTCAAAACAGCCCGAGGTGTTTGTGGCAGTGATTCGACAGGATGTTGGACACATTCTGCTCCATGTTGACGTTATTGTTGCACATAATTTTCTGCTGATGTGTCAGCTGCACATTAATGCTGCCAAGAAAACATTCCTATCATTACACCAGCAGCAGCAGCAGCAGTAGCAGCCTGGACTCTTGACATAAGGTAGGTTGGGTCCATGGTTAGATGCCGGTGATCTGCTGCTGATGCCAGATTCTGACTCCACCATCTGCAGCCTCTCAGCAGAAATCCTGATCGATCAAACCTGGCTTCATTTAGTTGTGAGGAGTCTGTGTCCACTGCAGCCTCAGGGGTCTGCAGCTGTTGTAGACCATCCACCTCAGAGTTGGACGTGGTCTTCGTTCTGAGATGGTGCTCTGCTCAGCATAGTTGTGAGTAGTTGTTCTCTGGGTTAGCAAAGCTTTGCTGTCATGTTTTGTGCAGAGGTGCTGGTAACTTCAGGTTTTTCTATTCGGTTCTCTGTGAATATACCCTATCATGCCACGGTTGATGCCACATGATTGACTGACCAAATACTTGTATGAATAAGCAGGTGTACAGGTGTTCATATTAAAGTGCTCAGTGAGTGAACAGTAATCTTGCTTGCCAGTCATTAAAGTTGTCATTTCTAAGACTTGAATGTACATGGTATTACTACGCTTGACATTTGTTGACGAATCAAAAGCTGTTCTCCACTTTGGCACTGCTGTGAATATGGTAATGATAAGTAACTAAATAAGTAAATTAACGATTACATGCTGATTTTATTCTTCATTTGATGTTATTTTCCTCTTAATTGATGTAAGATGCTAAAAATGTGTCGTTTGTTATATTTTTCATATTTCCAGGCCTACACAATTCAGGGACAGTACGCCATACCACACCCAGATGTGAGTTCTATAGTCTCTTCTTAATTTGTTCAAATGATGATTTCTGTATTTAAGAGTTTTGTCAGTGGAATCGAGTTCGGCTGTTTACAATATTTTGAAAGGGGTTAGCATAAAATGTCAGGGTGACATCACTGTTCACATAATCTAGTAAATAAGCCAAGCTATACCTCCAAGCTAATGTGTGATGGAGAGATCCTAAACCTTTGGAGGCTGCATTTGAAGACCGATCATGTCCCGGAGGCGCGACCAGACTGTCCCAATTCGAAGGCTCATCCAAATGTGTCCACCAATGTGTCCAACTTCCAAACCCAACATATCCCATGATTCATTGCACTTCTGTGACAAAACTGTTTTCCAAAAAGGTAATAGCGTCAGGAAGAGAGGCGAGAACGTATAATAATTTTCAATAATCATCTTTTCAGCGCTTTTAATCAACCAAAGAACTTGTTTCTGTTGCTAGGCAATGGCTTTAAGGGCAGGAAAAGCTGGTGATGCAATAGGAAGAACTAGACCATCTAATTCTGCTTTGGCCGACGCAGTCTTCACGGCCGATGAAGGATGCAGCCGACAACGGCTCCTGAATTGAGACACAGCTTATATTCATTAAGTGTCTCTCAGACTGAGTCCAAGTCTGCTGCTTGTACGCCTCAAGTGGACCAAGCGACTTGACTCAACTTGAAGAATTTCAGTCCAATGTGGGGTCTTAAACTGATGTATCAAATCTTCGACTTTCAGGGAGCAGCCATGAGATGTAAAATTAAAATGGTAGTTAGTATTTAGATACATGGACAAACCAGCTTTTTGAAGTTATTTAAAAGGCAAGTCATACATCATGACTTTAAAAACTTGCCGTCCATATATGGAGGTTGTTCTGCAGCTCAGCCGCTGGACAGAGCTCCCACCAGACCTGGTTGATAACAAACAGTAACTACTGGTAACAATTATAAAGCCAAAGTCACTAATGGCAACACTCCTTTAATTCCAGTGGACCTTATACTCTCCATTATTTTATCTGCCTTCATCTGTCCTTGTCGTGGGAGCTCTCAGGAGCTATCTTGTGTCAGATCCACTAATACAGCGCCGGGCAGTGATTGATGCCGGTGCAGGTGGTGGTTGACGGTACGATCGCTCAAGTACGGACTTGACAGTCTCTTCCACCCTCATTAAAACTCAAAGGAGAAGAAGACTTGGAACGCATCCGTCTTCCCACACTCCTGATGGAAATGATACACAGCGGGGGGGATGGACAGGGCGTGACCGTTTCAGGGGGGTAAGCGACTGCCCTGACCTGATATGAGTTTTGACTGCCAACTAGAGGCAGATCGTAATCAAGTGGGCAATTTGGGATGAAATCCTTCATTTGGTTAATGAGAAGCTGTCTCTCTCCATTTTGTGAAATGAAAAATGACATCAGAGCCCGAGACAGTGACGGGGAGATAGATACAAATCTAAATCGCCTCGCACTTTGCAACTCCATTACAGACAATCTCCCTCTGTCCGTATCTCTTCTTCTCTTCCGTTTTTTGTCCCCCACCACCTCCCTGTTCCATGGCCTCCTTCTCCTCACCATGTCTTCACCTCTGGTTTTTTGGTTTGGCTCCATTTCTCGGTGTGACCTGTGTATCAGTAACCTCTTAGTTCTACTTTCCCTCCAAACCCTTCAGCAGTTGACCAAGCTCCACCAGTTGGCTATGCAGCAAACCCCCTTTACCCCTCTCGGACAGACCACCCCTGCTTTCCCTGGTACGTACCCACAAGGCCCTTTAGATACTTCCTTCTCTTTGCATCCAGAGAAACATTTTTCTTTCCCCCCCTACCTTGCACCTTATCTCTCTTTTGGCACAGCATGACATGCTCCCTGTGGATTTTCTCCTTCTTTATTTTTTTCCCTCATGTGGATTTTCTCTTGGCTCTGTCTGATAAAATGCCGGTGAAAGGCATAAACAAAAGTGACACTGGGTTTCACTATAAAACAGCGTATTAAAAATTGCATCATCAGTTTACATCATACGTCTGTATCATGTCCTGCGTGTGTGTTGTACGACTAATGGAGGTTCTCATGAATAAACACAGTAATGTTTAATTCTTCTTTCACCACTTTCAGGCGAAGTTCAACATATATGGGAGTGGTTTCAAAATTCTCGATTCTCTAACAAGTGCGCAAACATATTTCCCCAAATGACAAAATATAATTTTTAAAGTTACCATTTAAATTCTTCTTTTTTCATTCCATCGCTCCTCCACTCAGGTTTGGATGCCAGTCCACCGGCCAGCACCCATGAACTCACCATTCCTAATGATGTGAGTAATGCTGGAAAGGTTATGGCTTATCAAATAAATGCAAATGTTATCGAGAAGGGTAAATAGCAACTAACAGATAAGAAAACATTTGCAAATAGTAGTTTCATAAAGTATAATCGTGTTCTTCCAAACGTTTAACAAAAGATATACAGCACCAACAGTGATCTTTAATTAATCCTGATCTTTAGGATTTAAACTAAACCTAAACCATTTCATGACCTTTTCAAATGTATTATAAATGTGTGAAACATAAATGTATGAATCATGTAAATGTCCCTGTATGTAAGATAACATGGAGGTGTCCGGCTTCCTGATCGAAGACCTTCTGTTTATCTTGTTTGTGTGTGTGCAGCTAATAGGCTGCATCATTGGACGCCAGGGAACCAAAATAAATGAGATTCGCCAGATGTCTGGGGCGCAGATCAAAATTGCAAACGCCATGGAGGGCTCATCTGAGCGCCAGATCACCATCACAGGGACGCCCGCTAACATCAGCCTGGCCCAGTATCTCATCAATGCAAGGTAACCTTTTCAGACTTATTGCTGGACTCCGACTCCGTATAAAACCTAAAAAGCAGCACCTGAATAAATGGGCTCAAGCAAACTGCTTTCTGTGAAAGGAGAAAATCTTTAGTTTCTGTTTTTGACAACCTCGACACTGAGTCGCCAGAAAATGGTCAATATCTGTCAGTTGTGACAAGCCACAGAAAAGCGTATGAATTCTGTATTTTCTTTCCTTGGTGTTCTTTATCATTTTCGTCCCTTATTTCCAACCAAGTGTAGGCATGAAAATGCATTAAGGTTTCTGCAAGCACACCCCTTCCACATAAGTGGCTCGTGGGAGCAATGCCAACTACTCAGAGCAGTCGGCTGTGTGTTTGAGCGGAACCTGCAGATTAGTTTATTTGGATGATCACTGAATGAATCATCAAAAGTTCGATGCTTTGACGCAGTTTGTGGACAAATCGCTCATAATGTAATGAATTCATAAAACACAGAACATTATAGGGCCTCAGCAGATCCCACAGTTATTTTTCCACATAAGAACTTTGTGTTATAAGATAATCGTATGTTCCCAGATAAATGACTTAAAAATGTGCTTATTCTATATTATCTGTATACCAGTCAAATTCAGAGGGATACAGTTTCCATGAACAAATATTTTTGCCGTGCTTCACTATCCCCGTTTCTTTTTCAATTCATCCACCGAAACCTCTTATTCATCACCTGCAAAGAAAAATGAATGTGTTATCCACAGTTCTGAGAAAACTGAAGCCCACTGATGTCCACAGGAAACCGGCGCCTCAAAGTCAAATGTTATTTGCAATACTCTTCAGGGGAAGCCACATGCTCACCAACGGGACTTTCATGTCTTTCACCTCTTCAGGGGGTTTTCACAAAGCGGTCCGCAGGAAAACTAATGGCTATTGCTTTCCCCACAATTCCGATGGCAGGTTCAGGGACGTGGCCGCCATGTGGAATGACCCCTCGTCCATGACAACATCCTGAAGTCCCCCCCCCCCCCCCCCCACCACCCACATAAATCTGCTTCTCTTTTCAGAAGCTAACACCAAAACTGCAGCGTCAAAAATTAACCACAATGTGTTATCCCATAGAACTTCCCCCCATGTAGCCCCTTGGTTGTTTGTAACACGTTAGCATCAGTCAGTGGAGGATCTGTAGTAACAGTCAGATTTACATGTGGCATTTGTTGAAAATCGATGTAGCCAGTGTTTGGTTAAGAACCAGTTTGACATCATGGGAAATATAGTTATTTGCTTTTTTTAAAAACCAATGCATAAAGTTAGGTCCGGGAGATGGTTAGCTTAGATTAGTTTAGCATATTTAGAAGTAGGAAACTGGCAATTTGACAAAACTCCAAGTGAAACTGGAAGTTGTTGATTTTGCACATAAGCTTTTATGTGAATTGAACAAACAAGCTTTAATACGCCAATAAATGAGTTTTGAAGAAGCTTGTGGGCAGATTTAGTTACCCTTAGACGGCTAGCTGTTTCCCCTTGTTCCAGTCTTTGTGCTAAGCTAAGCTAAGCTAACCAAACCATTGCTTTATTGTACAACAAGCGAGTGGTGTCGATGTTTGAAAGAAAGCCAATAAGGGAACTTCCCAAAATGTCCAACTGTTCCTTTTTTAAGTATTTATTTAGCATGCTTACTTCCGAGAACAATATGGTATTTCTTTCTCTGTCATTGCTATATTAGAAACATTTACCCATCAAGTCATATTGTGTCATTGTATAGAAAATGAATTAGGAAAAAAAAAATAGAAAATTTACAACAAAAAAAGAAAAGCAAAGAAAAAAGACGCACCGCGAACACGACTGCCACAAAGCGACGCTCTCAGGAGGAGGACGAGTGAAATGACGCCTTTTGTCAGGGACGCAAACCGTTTCTACACTTTCAGGATATTTCCGACACTTTCACGTGTTGGTTGTTGTTTTTTGTTTTTTTTATGTTCAGTTCACTGCATGGCTTCCAGGGGGCGCTCTGCTCTGCATGGTTATTTTCACCCACTCCGAGATGTTCTCTGTGAAACGAGTATGATGAAAGTTTGCTGTCATAGAAAAGGTGACGCAGCATAACTTTCACTTTGGAGCGAAAGTTCCTCTTTCACACTTGTTTTACTTTCTCTGTCCCCCCCCCCCTCCCCCCATCTCCCTCTGAACTGTTCTAGGCTGACGTCTGAAGTCACTGGAATGGGCACACTCTAATTTCTACCCACACCCCCCCCCCCCACCCCCCCCCCCCCCAGTGCATCACATGACCCCTGAGCTTATGGCACAGCTGTGCCTGGTTTCTTTACTTCTCCCCCCCCCCCCCCCCCCCGATATTTAAATGACTTTTTGAAATCGTATAGTTTCCAGTATTTCTCTGTAAAGACGTGTATCTGCACTGTTCCACCTGTTTCTGAAAGGTCACTTGATTTCCTCACACGCCGCCCACACCGCTTTGTTTCACCTCATGTTTTCACATCACGTCACGTTTTCGCTCTGCCCTGCAGGCGCCGGAGAGGATATGCAAAGATCGGCGTAACGTTTGAAAGCGAGGTTTTCATCTCCATCTCACACTTTTTTTTTAGACCAGTACAGCGATTCAACACAAATGGTCAACAAGCCACGATCAACCAGATATTTTGTATTTCACACTGATTTCACAAAGTGATGAAATGGGTGTTTTGCCGTGTGCCTGTAGACATTTGCCTGTTTGACTCTTGTGCTGCATCTGCACCGTAGGTTGATCTGCATGATGTATTTCACATTCACTTTAATATTAAATGTGTAGAGACGGAGAGGGAGGGATATGGAACAAGCCACGAACAGTCTGCATATGACCTGGACTGGTTCCGGTGTGATATTACCGTACCTGCTGGGTAAGCCAGTAAACATCCACTCTAATGCACAAATATTATTCTTTTCATGAGTTTCACGACCCAAAGATTAGATGAAAAAAAAAAACGACTGCAGCGAAGAGTGAAATTCAATTGCATGTTAGGGATTTTGCCGCATTTTTATTCACCTGTATTCCACACACACACGTACTGGTTTGTTACTTATTTATCTCATAGCGTCTAAGTATCAGATGCACGGTCTGGGAATCATCCGCGGAATATATTTGCACTCATATTTAGCGAGGTGCGGTTCCCGTAGTGCGTCCGAAGGGCTTAAGAGCTCCTGGGCAGCGAGACTCTCATTAGTCAATCACATCTATTTTTCAGCTCCTTCCTCGAAGAAGCTCATTACAGTTTGGAAGTCACCAAATCACTGCAGGTACTGGAGAGGTTGTGGGTTTTCTGTTTGGCATGTAGAAAACATACCTGCACTCATTATTGGCTTTGCAGGTATTCTCTACATATATAAATGCTATATATATATATATATGTATGTATGACCTCTGCATTGGCCATCCACACCCCCTGCGTGAGCCGCTCTTCCAGGAGTCGGGGTCTCGCTTGTTTTCTCATGGACGTGATGAAGGATGTTTCACCACAGTCTACATGTCACGGACATAAATCATCTCTACAGTTACCCCGTCGCACTTCTCGCATGATGCCGACTCAAGATCCAGTTGTTCAATCTAAAGCTGAATGTATTTTAAAATGTATTTTATCCACCAACATTTACACACCGGATTAAAAACACTTTAATCTGGTACTTACCGTCGAAAATATGATACTGGCGGCTATTTTATCTAAATGTGTTGAATGTCATGAGGTTGGGCAGCTTAGTACTTTTAGTACACTAGATACATACGGTGTTATGTAACCGGTAACATGTTAAATATGAAGCATAAACTTACAGCGAGAGTTTCCTGTGTTTTCAGGCTATAAAATGAAATAGAAATACAGTATATCTCCACTAACACTTCACAGTAAAACTCCACACGGCTGGGATTTACTGGTTGCAGGTATAACAGATATTTTTACTCCACATTACCTTAACACATTTATGCATTTTGCTCCCCCCCCCCCCCCCCCCCCCCGCAGCCTGGCTCGTCATAACTCCAGCTCTAATTATAGAAAACAACATCTGGGCATCGCTGTTTGTGTCATTGCGGTTTTACGCTCAGATACTCGGCTTGTGATTAGGTTTGATTACACACCATGACTCTGTAATGTGTGTCGTTAAAACGCGGCTGCTTGTGCGACAGCGATACGCTCACACATCGCTCCACCTACACATTCACATCACAACACACGTACAGGTCGATATACGTGAGCACACATCTGGCTGCATCCAGATGTGCTTCAGTTGAACCAAATGGAGGAAAGGCTGATTGAGGGTGCGGAGATTTTTAATAAAAAGGAAAAAACTTCCCGTTATCTACAGAGTCTGATCATTAAAATTAGTTTGCAGGTTCGAGGCGTCGGCCAGTTAAGGGATCGTGACCCATTTGCGAACATCTCAGTTGCCTTTTTTTGTTTTTTTTAATTTGTCATACTTCGATCTTTCACGTTCATCTCATCGTTCATTTCCATCCACCTCTCTTTGTGTTGCTTCTGTGATTTTAAGTGCTACATTAAACTTTTTTTTTTTGTTACTGTGCTTTAGAGCAGCAAAAAAATGTAAAGTTAGCACCGAGGTGATATAAATAATGCTGTTTGAAGAAAATGTTGTCAGATCATGTTTACGCTTGATCATTTGCTTCATGGAGATCTGTATTGGATTTATTATTTATCGAGGTTGACTCTGAAATGTTTTGTAAAAAGAAGAGAATAAAGTTTGTGTTTCTTTTCCCTTGACTTCTCGAAGTTGTGTCTTCTTGTTTATTGTGCCGGAGACGTGTCTTCATTATACAGAAACAACAACATCTTGAATATTTATTTGGCTAAAATAGTTCACCTCCCTGACTCAATGCTTTTGTGGATTGTCCAGAGAAAACTGCAAATGAATTCTGTTCAAGGATTTTTACATTTCTTGCTGATAAAATCATGAAAACCATTGATGTGATATCATTCAGGTCTTTTCCAACTACACCAATCTAAAAACATTATATATATCTTACCCAGAAACCCACAGAACTCTTGTGTCTTGTTCAAAAGCACTTAAGTCAAGTGTGAACCAACAGTTATTCACCAGGGTCTGATTTAAAACCAGGTTTTTCCGACGGGTCCCACCACGTCCTTACTGAACTGCCTAGAACCACTGTCGGACCAGAATAACCCCGAGGTCAGTTAGTCGACACTTCTACTCAACCCAACGACCATAAAGTGGAGAAATTAGCTGCAGTAAATCTCTGAAATCTACATTCCAGACAGGTTTTATGGAAATTAAGACGCTAACTGATTGTGTTTGGTTCGTTTCCCCTTGAATAAGCTGTGATTGACTCATGCACACACGGGCGCTGACGTCCCTGTTCCTCGTGTTCAGTCATCCTCTTAATGAAACTTAGGTAAAGCTGATGGGGGGGAAAGGCAGTTTTCTTGTAAACCTATAAGGCCTTTCACATATCATTATATTATTGTCAGGCTTTTAAAAGTTTTGGTTTATTTAACTCCATCTGACTCAGTGAGGGGTTGATTCAGCCACATGGAGACGCATGATGCTCATATGCAGGTTCATCATTTTAATTTGTGTTATTACTTGAGAAGGTTCATATTCTCTTACGTTCAGGAAACACTTTCCTCAGACATTGATCGATGCTCTGATTGGCCAGCTGGGCCACTCTCTTCTGATTGGTCAACAGCTTCCGCTTTCGATCTTCCTGGCGTTATTAGGGGGCGTGTCAGGCTAGCTGCTACGTTTTGCATTATGCAAATGTGGAGGACGTGACATCGCGACGCCCCTGAAGGATCAGCTGGACGCCTGACGAGGCGTTTCAGGAGCTCAATGAGGAGAAACTCACCTTATCGTTGACTTTGGGCTTTTTAACGCTGCAGACCTTTTACATACACAATCTCCCCTTTGATGCCATATCGCAGTTAACTGTCAATAGTCCTTGTCTCTACCTTTTCTACACTATAATACTGTATAACAAACCACACTACAATTCAAGCCTATTGTTTAATATCAACAGAACTCTCAGGAATGGCCACAGTCCCAGAGCACAGTGCAGCTGAGGTTAAAAGGCTCGATGGATCTAACACTTGCAGTCTCTCACATCTAAATGAGTGGCGTCTGGTAACTGGACGTAGCCGCCCACAGGGGACGTCTTCAGCTCTTAGGCATGTTGCAAATTAACTCTGTCCCTCCTGGGGCGAGGGGCGGGGGGGGGGGGGGGGGGGGGGGGGACGAGAGGTCACCTTATATGCAGCTCAGCCATCGGTCTCCACCAAATCTTTGGTGGCTGCCCAGGTTTTCGAGCAGCTTGAGATTGCTGTCCCAAAGTCCCAGATTGATTTAGCAGCACATTCACGGTGTCTAAAGACGGAGAGATTATCCCTGTGCCAAACAATTGACAACCTTGGCAGCAGGAAGGGTACGACTCATATTGTTGGAGAACTTCAGAACTCTTTGTGATTTTGCAACATTCATTAACTTCATCGAGGAAGAGATGGTCTCATGTATGTGAACGTTTCCTTTTAGTCGTATCACTGCAACTACGGTAAGAATTAGGTTCCATAAATATATTAAATATGATTAAATCATCAGCTATTGCATTAAATATCAATTTATCAGTTATATGTTTCTTTTACTTGTAAGATGTTGTTCTTGTTTTATAAGATTTGTGTTTCTTTTGTCACACAATTTAAATTAAGTTGTGTTTTTACTGAGATATGTACTGGAATCATATCTACATTTGTCAGTGTCCTATATCTGCAGCCCAGTGGCTAAGAAGGAACTGCATCTCCATATATGAATAATAGAGAGAGAGACTCATCATGGAGATTAATTGGAGTGTTTAATTTATTCTGTAATTAACAGCTGATGTGACACAATCTGCTTCCCCCTGTTGTGTTAGGTCGTCTGCATCTGGCGCTCAGTGAGGGGAACAGACTTAGTTGTGGGGTGTGGGGGGGGGGGTGGGGGGCTCTGCAGCTTGGTGAGATCAGATGTTTGATTTCCGTTGGAATGAGAACCAGCAGCTGCCTGGAGCATATTGTGGAAGACAGATTTAGTGAACCACCGCTGACAGGCGAGGAACACATTTAAAGAACCTCTGTCTACTTACGCCAAAGCAGAAAGAAACACTTGCGACGTTCATGTCTCATTGTTGTTTGCTTGTTATAGTATTTAGCAGCGAGCCAGTTAGCAATTATTATTTATTCATAATGTCACTGATCAAATGGCTCTGGACAAATCTCTGTGGCAACCTGATGAATCCCAGGTTAAATACACATGAGATGTTGTCGATACAGTTTTTCTAATAGAGTAGAAACAGTTTACAGTGATCACATCTGTCCCGGGCCAAATTGATCGGCTGATTACTGTAACCATACTTCTGTGTGATAGTCCCAGAACTTGATGGAAAGGTAACGGTGGTTTTAAAGATAAGGGTGATATCACATTACACACACACACACTTCTCTCTCTGGCTGACTGGCACACACACAAACAGAGAGACAGACTCAGCTGACGTCTCTGACCGGCTACAGTTCAAACATCGATTTGTTTGAAATGACGTCACAATATCAGCATTATGATCAATACTTTTATTAAATGAGTAAAATCTTTTTCATACTCCCTCATTCATTCACAATTCAGCTCGTCTCTCCCACTGACACAACACACACACACACACACATAAAGAGAGACAGGGTTCATTTGAAGATATTGATTATCGCTGCTTGAAGGTTCTTCAATCATGGTCTCAAGTACCTTTCGGGCTGGAGCACTTCCAATTTCACAAAAAAAGCTAATTTCCCGTAGACAGCAGCTATGACTGTGATGTTTGAACACTAATGCTCACATCATTGACGTCCTCCTGGGGATTTAAACATGACCACCAATTTCCAATGTCAACAAAGGGCTTTTTCATTCGACCCCATCTATAATTAAAACCAGTCTGAGATCAATTCTCACTTTGCTTTAAGGCCTTTGGCGTGTTATGCAGGTTTGTTATGCAGGTGGAGGTTTCATGTTTCATAAAGCTCTGGTAGGTAATTTACCTTATGAATCATTCATGGTCGTGTGTGGGGCTCTGGGGCCACAAGGGTCTGTCTGCAGAGTCATGATCATGCTTAGCCTCCACTTCATCCAATTATATAATTGATATAATTATATACCATACACTATGATTAATATAATGATTGATATAATGATATATATTTAAATAATCATTGCCTATATGAAAGGTAGTTTGTAAGGAGGCCCATTTGGTTGCTGGTTTCAGTTCCCGTCTATACTTGGACATAATATCCGGCGTAAAGTTAAAGGGATAAGGAGAGAATTCTTATATTTCTGTGAACTATGGATCCACTAACTCCAGATGGAGGAGCGGGTGAAGGGTTTGAGTCCACAAAACACTTCAGGGAGATTCAGGGGTAAACAGCGCTGCAGCCAAATCCAAAACAACTGAAGGAACCGGAGGACTGATTCTTTACACGTTAAAGAACAAACAGAAAACAGAAAACATCCCGGACCCACGATGAATAAAGGAACATTTGTTATGAACATTTTAAGACACATAGGAATGATTCTTACTGAAGACGTCTCGGTGTTTTCCACTGGGTCATCCCCCATATTATCCACTTTGAACACCATTTGATTTAGTACTGTTTTCTTTCAAATGAGTAAAATCTAATTTCATGGTAGAGCTGACGGCGCATTGATTTACTCAGCCCCCCCCCCCTCAACCCCTGTTTCTCTCTATGAATCTTTCTCTCTCTCTCACACACACACACACACACACACACACACACACACACACACACCCGTCTGACAGTCGTTAGAGTTGTTAAGTACAACATTGCTTTTGCTCTTTGGAAACAGTAATGATGTTTATTTGCATACAGAGCAGGGAAGTCAAATTCGATCGGTCACTGGAGACACTTCTACTTCCAGGTGTGAACTGGATCAATATATATTATTACAAATATCACAGATTCTTATATTTTATATATTTTTCTCTGTAAACATTTTAAAAACATTTTCAATGCAATTAAAAGCTTTTTTGCCTATTCAGCATCTAATATGACCTGCTCTGTATTGCATGTTAGCTAATTGGCTAATCACTACCGTTACTGACCACACTACTGTGGCACGTGAGAATGAGCTGATAAGTATTTCTACAGAGTTGAGGTTGAAGTTTTTGCAAATGACAGTAACTTTATTTTGGGCTCCACTACTTGTACAGGACGTCTATTAACTTTCTCTGTTGCAAAGTTTTGAAATTAAAATGAAGGTGATATTTCCAGGAGGTTTTTGGAAACTGCTGCTTGAATCTTCCATCTTTTTTTTTTATTACCCCACCACAGAGAAGCTCTTGTCTAAAAAACTATGCTCTAACTTTCCATTTAATAAATGATATAAAAGGAAGCCTATCTTTTGTTTCCGTGGCAAGAAAAGATCACACATTCATCTCCATCTGAGGTTAATATTAATACATATAAGCTAATATATTATGCATTCCTAATTACTATGATGGACACTGTGCACTGAAAACTCCATTAAAGGATGGGCTCACAAGTCTGTACTTCCTTAATGAAACAGGGTTTGCTTGCTGTCCTCGTTCCTCCTCTTCATACTGACCATTTCAAAAGAAACTTTCTTAATATGTCCAATAAAAGTGATATTACAGGTGTGAATGTATTACTGTGATTTAAGCAAGAAAAACCTGTTTAAATATATATATACGTAAGCACATTTGTGTGTAGTGTTGTTCAATATTAACATAGTGTGGATTGTATAACGTGGACACACACACATATATGCACAGTTAGTGGTTAGGTAATCCACACCACATGTTTCAGCACCTTTAATGAAATAAGAGAATAATATGGTTGGAATGGCTGATGGTAAATAATGTCCTGCTTCACGCCGTGCGTCACCACAATCTGTGTGTTACTCCGAGTCCTCCTGTCACGCAGGCAGCTCCAAATGTATCACAGCTGCTGATCAGACAGGCCTGTGGGCGCCGCTCACGCCGCTGACGCCCCCCCCCCGCTGCCCCGGACGCTGCGACACCGAGTAAACATAACTGTGATGAATGGTTTCAAACTGGCTGCCACTCGTTGGGCGCCCTGACCCACTTCCACTGAGATGAATTTACTTTGTCAAAGGAAAACACCAAAGTGATGCACATGACTAAGCAAGCAGGCGACTGGAGGTGGAGGCAGCTGAGGTGAGTAATCTGTCAGCAAATTCCATCGCACTCTGAGATTCATTACAGGGGGGGGGGGGGGGCAGGTGGACAGGAAGCTGGGGAGAGGGCCTCCTGGAACAACACTCTTTGTAAATTCTACCTCCACCACACACACACACTGTCAGTGTCACAGCTGGGGGGGATCCTCCCTGAGTTGGATGAATGTGTTTTGTGTTTGGAGCAGCTATTAGTCCTCCAAGGGGCAATTACAGGCACGGACCAGTCCAATTAGTCCTAAACCCTGTTTTATAGAAATAGATGGCGATCGTTAGAAACTTCAGCAGGGTGTTAATCGTCGGAAGAACGTGGAGAGATGCCATCTTATTCCCAGTGTCCCCAGTCCACCAATCAGCTTCACACTCCCCAAAACAGCATTTGGGACAAAACCTGTTGTTGCAGGAACAAAAACTAGGTCCGACACGGAGGAAATTCATCCGAGGCTTCATTAATTACAGTGAATTGACACAGAGGCGAACCTGTTGCTGCTGTTCATCGAGACGAATGGACGCTTCTGCTCGCAGCCCGTCCAGCTCCAGACTTTCCCCGCCTGCTCCCCTGAAATCGATTAGGCAAGGTTAGCGCAAGCTGCCGATGTGGAAAGCCTCATCTCTCTGGCAGCGTGTCGCAGGACGTTATTTCTGCTGCTCTCGCAACAGCTGCGCTCCAAACTCCTGACCTTGGCTTTCCTTTTTCTAAAAGAGTGTGCGAGTGTGTGTGTGTGTGTTTGTGTGTATTTTGGCAGAGTGAAACCACCAGCGATCACCAGAATGATCCTTCATGAGGTGTGGCAAAGGATGAAATTAACGTGTGAAGGTCTGGCTGCGTTTGTGTGCGATATATTTTTAAGATTAAATTCCCTCCCTCCATGCAGCTGCTGGTGTTGTCTCGGGTCACACTCGTCTATTCGATATCCTCGAGCTAATTTGTTCTAATTTAGCGTATTAGCGGCTGCGGATGTGGCCCTATGTTGGGACCGAGTGAAAGATGGATCAGTGATTATCAGTGGTCATGAGTGGTGGATGAAGGCGGGAGCAGAGCGGAGTGATGCTGCAGTCGGAGGCAGGAAACACAGCGTCGATAGTGGTTTAGTAAAGAAAGGCGCTCGGCTCCTTGTGCCTCCCTCCCGATATGATGGGTCCCTGTTTGGCTTGTCATCAGTGTGTGGGTGTTGTTATTGGTCCGGCCTGCACCCTGAGCCATTTAACAGCGTTTACCAACTCTGCAGAATCTTTATTTATGGACCGTATACAGTTTAATGGCTTTTATTCTCTTTTACTTCCTTTGGTTTTGTTATGATGCATCTGTGGTGCATTAAACGGGTGCATTAAAGTTTCCGAGCCGCCCCGCTGCTACGACTGTACCTGAGCGCGGAGCCTGTGGATTGTCTGTCTACAAATTCTCTTTTAAAGGAAACCAATTTAACTTCGCTTGAACATCGCACGAACCTGCGGAAATGTAATTACACAAGCAAGAAAAATTCATTTGGCTCGATGCATGACAGGCAGGACTTGGCTCTGCTGTACAGAGCAGATAGGTGAATATTGGAAATTCCACGCTCTTATCTAAACACTCACTCAGACAATATAAACACCATTAGAAAACACAAAGACCAGGAGGAAGGTGGATTCTTCCTACGGCCAAGCTGTATCTGCAGCATTGTTATTCAGATGTCCAGCATGAGGCCCGATATCTCACCACTGATCCCAGAAATGTCCCCGAATAAACTCCACCAGTGGTTGACAACTGGCTGTCAATAATATCTGTCCCATCAAACCATTTTGATGATTCAGTATTTTTCTTTTCACCATAACGGACATGTGCTGATCTCCAAATGGAAACATTCATAGAGTCACTATATCATGCTGAAATACAGAGCTTTTATTTTGAAAAGTTATGAACTTGGGTCTGTAGATTGTGTCGATTCCTCTGAAATAGCCGACATGCAATTTAAAAAAATCTACACCTGTAACGTAACTCATTCAAACTCATATATAAACCACACTCGTGAACAGAGACAAAGCCAGTTCAGTTTAATTTTTTACCAAAAACATTCATCGTAAAATCTGTGCAGCCGAACACAAAAGCTACATTGCAGATAAACCAGTTATGATAAATTACACAAAGTTTTCTATCTATAAGTTCTATATCTGTTTCAGCCTCCACCTCAGATTGTGGTTCGAACACCTGCCGTCTGTGATTTATGCTGCCATTTGAAAACTGACTTTTTTTTATTATCTGCGGATATATGATCAAATGGAATTTTCCAGGTGACGTGAGTTGATCTTTGGAAACCTGACACAAACTCTTACCTTCTTATATATCACGCAACCATAAATGATAAACTAATGGTGAAAAGCAAACTGTGGAGCAATGTCCCTGGAAATATTATGTTCATCAGAAATGAGGCTGAATACATTAATTCTCTGAAGGACGATTCACTGTATGCTTTTATTATTTTTAAAAATACTTTCCTTATAATCTAATTCAATCTTCTTAATTAAAATGTTTTTGTACACAAAAGAACTTGTCTATGAGGAAAGTTAAAAGCCTTTGAAGGTCAGAACTAGAATATTGTGATTCTCCTCAGTGGATGAGACATGGCACAAACTCACTCAATATACATCACATTCATCTTCTCAAAGATGCTTTCTGGCACCTTAGGTAGTTCTTATCACACTGACGTGTCCTCCACTGCTCGTGTTTCATGTTGAATTAGTTATTTGATGCTGTGAAAGCTGTGTGAAACCGCCTGATTGACAGCTGAGGCTGTGCTGTGACTACGTGCAGCGGCAGCATCTCGATGCCGCGGCAGGTCAGAGTCTGTTTCCAGGATGTTTGGGCTTCATGTCTGGATAGTGGGAGGAAGTAGAGACGCATCATCCATCTTTATTTACAGTCCAGGGTGGTAACAAGGTCTGTGAGAGCAGCGACTGGTAAACAAAAAAAAAAGAAATGACACATAATCATAAGAAATTACAAAACATCACTGGGATGTTTGTAATTTCCTTTCGTCCCCTTTGCAGCAGCTCTGTCATCGGAACACCTGAAACGCTGCTGCTGAGGATATCATTACTCTCACCAGGCAATTCTCCACTGGGTTAATGGAATGTGGTGCGATCATTATACACACACACACACACACACACACACACACACACACACACACACACACACACACACACACACACACACACACACACACACACACACACACACACACACACACACACACACACACACACACACACACACACACACACAGCTAAATATATGTGTGTGTGTGTGTGTGTGTGTGTATAAAGTGGATGACAATGCGCCCCATATGGCTTGGGGGGTCACTGAATGGTGGTATTTGAAAATTATGTGAATAATATGCTGTGGCTTTCACCACATGAGCAAAACAACAAATGAGTTCAGGGACTGTGTGTGTGTGTGTGTGTGTGTGTGTGTGTGTGTGTGTGTGTGTGTGTGTGTGTGTGTGTGTGTGTGTGTGTGTGTGTCTTTTGTTATCAGCTTCACACTTATTATGTGTATTACTTGTGGCCCGGGGAAAGTGCAGTTTCACAAAATATGTTCAATTTTAATAATCTTTGAAACATGTGAGGGGGCATATCTCTGGCATTTGTCTTCAAAATAAAAGCACAACAATTGTTTTGTTACTGGTGCTTTATGTCGAGCTGAATAACAGAGCTTTTATTTTGACCACTTTTGAACTTGGGTCTGAAGATTGTGTCGGTTGATTGACAGACGCGAAAAGCAATGTATGAAAAAAAAACAGCAGTTAAGTAAATCATTCAAACTTATACACAAGCCACATATGTGAACAGTAATACAGAAACATAATTAAAAACTACTTAACTTCTAAATCTTCATTGCAGATAAACCAGGAAGGATGAACACAAGGTTTTGTGACCTCACTCTTCACCATAGACTGTTTATACAAAGCTCTGCACACAGGGTCCAGCACACAGTATATATATAACACTAGACTACTGTTATATTATTTGACATCACTTTTGAGCAGTTCAGTACTTTGGTGCCACACTGGGGGTTTCGACAAGGGACTGGTTTCGACGAGGGACTGGTCCCATTAAAAACCCTCCTCTGTTGATCAAATGGCACCTGGGAGCATCTGACCTACATTTGAATCCCATGGGGGAGAGAGAGCAAATGGAATTGAAGGGGTCGGTTAAAGTCACTTTTCTATACCTACAGTACATTTGCCGATTTTTTTTCTCGCTCCGTTTTATAACCTGCACTAAATTGTAACAAGGGAACATTTTGATGACAACCGTGAGCTTAAGGCTTTGTCAGAGCTGCAGTCTGAAAGAAGAAGCCTCTGCACTGTTTGAACATCAACACTGAACGCTCCATTGAATGTGCGTCATGTACAGTCTGTTCAGGTCGGATGGGATGTGACCTCATTCACCATATCGATGCAAACTACAGTCATTGTTGTCTACAACAGCACTTCCGAGGAAAATATGCTTGTTTCTATGAAAAATATACGTCTACAATATACAATAAACAACCTCGGGACATTGTGTTTGATGAATTCCACTTTGTTGGCTGTGGCTGAGGGGTAGAGCGGTCGTCCTCCTCCTCCAACCGAAAGGTCAGTTGCTCGAATCCCAGCCGAAGTGTCCATGGGCAGGATGCTGAACCTCGAATGGCCCCTCGTGGATAAGATACGCTATAATAAAATAGCCCACAGTAGTATTAGAGGACGTTGAATGCACTAATTGGAAGTTGCTCTGGATAAAAGCGTCAAAGCTAAATGTCATGTAAAGTTATGAGGTTGCTTTGAGCCCTATGCAGACAAACCTCGAGCATAGTGTGTCTTTGAGCTGTTCCAGGAGAAGCAACGTGCAGTTTGTGGGATGTGGGACCAGCAGAGAACAACGTGCACGGACCCCGGAGCTGACATCTTGATCCACTGCTGTGCAAACAAATCCCCGACATCCTGGTTCGTCTGATACAGCACTTACACTGATTATAATAATCAATACACCTTTGGTCCACACGGCAGCAACACAGCCTCCTTCACACGCGAGAATCAATTCCAGATATATTGTGTTCCTTTTTTGTGTTTATAACTAATTATATCGTTCCAGGATTTAAGGAACTTTCTCAGGTCTAAGGCTGTTTGGATTTATGATAATAATATTAATACTACTACTACTAATACGATACTACTAATACTAATAATAATAATATTATTTATAATACTGATGGCAGCAGAGTGAAAAGCGGAAGCGACTCAGGAACTTGTCCTGAGTTTTCCTTCTCCTTCAGCGTCCAGAGACAATTTTCAGATTCACCGTTCTTAATGATGTAGATAATTGTCTTAGAGGAGAGAGGAGGGCAACTGACAGAGACACAGACAGACAGACAGACAGGCAGAGAGACAGGCAGGCAGGCAGACAGACAGACAGACAGACAGACAGACAGGCAGGCAGGCAGGACAGACAGACAGACAGACAGGCAGACAGACAGACAGACAGACAGAGACAGACAGACAGGCAGGCAGGCAGACAGACAGACAGACAGGCAGGCAGACAGACAGACAGGGAGGCAGACAGACAGACAGACAGCTGGGGGAGATGGAGGACAGCGGAGCAGCCAACAGAACAGCAGACTGATCCACACGCGCACGGGACTCCTTCTGGCACCATGCGTGATATGAAAGTGGGCGGGGATCGAGGGTGTGACGTGTGGGAACCCCCCCTCTCTCCTGAACACCCCCACCGTCCTCAACAAGTGCAGCTGCCTCTGTCACAGGGAGACATCTAAGAACAAGGAACAACGTCCGGAGACATGAGTCTTTCCACTAACTTCCCCGCGCGCTGCCTCGGAACTTTGGCGCGTCCTGTCCCTCAGCCCCGGAGCGGCGCGTGGCCGCGTGGAGACACATGTCCTCCTGTCTGTCCAGAGACCTCGGTCCGGACGTGTGAACCGCTTCTTATACCGCTGCAGCACTTTGCTGTGATTCACACCGGAGGGGAAAGACCATTATTGTCATCAGGATCAAACTCTTTCCTGGTGAGTACACTTTTACAAATGCTGCTGTATTTAATAATCAAGTTGTTGTATTGATTGCATCTGTAATATTAACCACACAACCACTACATGTGATGTGATGCAGATGCCTAATGTGCTGGTTATTAAATGCTATGAAATATTCTTATTCTCCACTGAAATCTTCTTTCCCACATCAGATGTGAGGCTGTGACAGTTTCTAGGTTTTAATATGAGATGTTCTCTTTAAACCTGACGGGACACATGTGTGGTGTTGCGGCTCAATTCGCTTATTAAAGATCAGATCACTATGAACAGTGTGTGTCCACACGTGGAGCCTTAATATAAACTGGTTCATGATGTGTTATAAGATCACTGCAGGGTGCACTACAGCCACACTCGTGTACGTGCTTGTGTGCTTGTGTGTGTGCGTGTGTGTGTGCGTGCTGGTGCCCACATCCTGTTCACACCTCCTGCTGAGCTTATCACAACCCAGGGTCTTATTTAAAGTGTGCGTGTGTGTGTGTGTGTGTGTGTGTGTGTGTGGTGTGGTGTGCGTGCGTGCGTGTGGCCTTGAGCTATGAAGTCGTTGCCAAAGACAAACAGTTAAAAAAAGAAAGAAGAGAGAGATGGAAACCAGTGGCTCCGTGGGGCAGATGCCCGCGAGCACAGCGAGGGGTTGCGTGTGTGATCGGGTTTAGCCCACCAGAGGGTGCACAGCAGTAAAGTGATGATCCCTGCATGACACGCACAACACACACACACACACACACACGCACTCATCATGTGCGCATGAATGAACGAGACACACACAAGTCTTGAAACAAAGGATGAAAAATCATCGTTGTTGGAGTCAGGGAAGAGGAGATTTGTCATTGTCGACATGAAATAATGTAGTAATTGATATAATGACTTCGTAATTTGTATTGAGGACAAACAAACAAGATGAGGCTTGTCGACAGCAATGCTCAAATGCCAAATAGTTTTTTTCTCAGTAATCATATTATACGTGTTTATCACATTTAGTCTAGTGAGACCACTAAAGCAGCCAAGATGCCTTCTCCTGTCACACTGTGTGGTCGAGCTTGATTAATGTTCATTTCCAGCTATTACTGCCTTCTCTCTGCTTTCAATAACTATTTACCTGTTCAACAATAACACTATTGTCTTCTATTCTTTCAGTTGCCACAGAACACGTTGATTCCGGCTCCGGGCTCTTGGAAGATTCCTGTGATATTACCGTTCCCTGCTGTCGCTGGAATATGCTCGATATATGGATGAGCTCTTTGGAAATCTTTTTCAAAAGAACACGTGTCGAATCAATTTTGAAGGATTATCCTGTGATGAGCCCACATGTCTTCTGAGGATAAGCTGATGAGTTTTTTGTCTTCCTGAAAGGTAATGACCCGGCAGTTATCACCATTTAACGTGGATAAAACAGGTGAGAGTATGATCGCTCTTGCCTGACAGGCCTCGTGGGAGGTCACTGCTGAATATGCAGGACTTAGCCGGGCCTGATATGCCCAGGAAACATCCGACCTTTGATGGCTTTGCCCTGGTGCGGGGCTTGCTCCTCGGATTAGTCATGGCAAGTGCACCGGCGCTGGCTTGCCCTACAAGTTGTCACTGCATAGAGAAGGGCGGCATGACGGTCGTCCAGTGTGTGTCTCACAACTTGGAGAAGATCCCGACAGATCTGCCCGGTGACACTGTCGTCCTGCATTTGGCGTCCAACCACATCACGCACATCCCCAACCACGCCTTCAGCGAGCTGCGCTACCTTCAGGAGGTGGACCTGTCGAACAATGACATCGAGACTCTGGACGCCGGAGCGTTCCAGGGCGTTTCTGACAGCCTCCTCGTGCTGGACCTGTCCAACAATCGCATCCAGAGTGTCCCGAAAGAGGCCTTTGCCCGGGACTCCGAGCGAAGATCCGGCTCTCGAACAACCCGTGGCACTGCGAGTGCACGCTGCAGGAGGTGCTGAGGGAGCTGCGGCTGGACCCCGAGACAGTGAACGAGGTGATGTGCCACACGGCGGTGCAGGAGGAGTACGCGGGCAAGCCGGTGATCCAGGTGCTGGACTCAGGGATCAACTTCTGCAACTTTCACCACAAGACCACGGACGTAGCCATGTTCGTCACCATGTTCGGATGGTTCACCATGGTGATCGCGTACGTCATCTACTACGTGAGGCACAATCAAGAGGACGCTCGACGGCACCTGGAGTACCTCAAGTCGCTGCCCAGCAGCACTCAGATCAGCAAGGACTTCGACACTATCAGCACGGTTCTTTAGCAGGAGGCGTGTGTGTCTGTACATATGTGAGTAAATGTGTGCGTCCGTGTACAAAAAATGACTAAACAGCTGTTGCAAACAGAAAATCGCAAACGTTTTTTACAACATTATTCGAGGTCTCACTGCAAATAGAAAAATTGTTTACCAACTTAAAAAAAACGATTTGAATTGGTAGCACACTAAAGTTAACATGTTATCTACCTACTAATTCCTCAAACGTCTCTCTCTGTGTGTGTGTGTGTGTGTGTGTGTGTGTGTGTGTGTGTGTGTGTGTGTGTGTGTGTGTGTGTGTGTGTGTGTGTGTGTGCGTGTGCGTGTGTGTGTCTACCATGTGAACTGTTCATCTAATCGGCTTCACACGTGTGTTCTTAGTTTCCTCAGTCCAAGCCAAGTGTACATTCAATATTAATACAAATTTAATAAACAGGCGACCAGTGCTCTGTAGCAGTCAGTGTGTGGGGGGGGGGGGGGGGGGGGCAGTGGTCCTTCAACTCGTTTTGTCAGTGTTCGCTAACTTTTGATGTTTTTTCTCTTGGCCTCTTAGATTTTATCTTTTGTACCGTTTTAAAACGTTGGACCTAATTAAATACGAGTACATGTGTCTGTACGAGCAGATCAGGCAGCAGTGTCAACATTTACAGCACAAAATAAGCAGAAACAATAATGCTCATAAAAGTCACATTTCCACGAGGGAGGATACATCTACAGTGGAGAGATGAATGCGCCCCGGTGTCGATCCGGCGGGGGGGAATCTGGACTGAGACGGAGGAGGAGGACGGCCGTGTCTCCCAGCTACTTTGTATTGATTGATTTATGTACTTACTGTCTCACAGTCATGGCGAAGGCTACTTTACAAGACACAGGGGGTTCGCTTTATCTGTGCAGACACATGCATAAACCATGGGAATAAAACTGCTGCTCCGGCAAATTAGGTCACGCTGCTCTGAGTTCATGTGTAACCGCGGCGTCATGACATGTTAACGATTCAAATCTGTTTTATCAACGTCTAAAATATGTCACCGATACGTCAGCCCCTCACCATTATGTAAGGAAAGGATGTAATCATGTTTATAAGCAGGTAATGTTCCAGCATTTAAGAGTTCATTTCACAGAGAGCTTAACAAAATATCTCCATCCCGTCGAGAACAGAAAAATGACTCCAAACGCTCACAGATATCAGCATTAGTGTGTGACAGGGATCTAATTTCTGTCCCGTAATGTGAATGAGGGACACATACAATAGGTAAAATGTCATTTCAGCCTCAGTATGTAAGCTAAGTGATTAAATGACAATATCAGAGCCAAAAGCCCCATTTCCTGTCCAGGAGGAGAAAACCATTTGGCACCAATCCATCACAGACCGACTTTCAGTTCAGTTCAAATGTTTGATTAAACTCAGAAGAGTAAATTATAACACGGTGTATGTATGAATGTGTGAAAGTTGAACGTCTCTTGTCTCATATACTTTGTGTTACATGGTGAACAAACAGCAGCACATTAACTCGCCACAGCTAATTACTCCTGTTGATTGGATTGTATCATAGAACTGTGTCCAAGTGCCTACTCTGGGAATCCTACACCATAGCACTGTGCATGAAGATGGGCAACTCGAGCGTTGAGTCCTCGCCACCCCCCCCCCCCCCCCCCCCACCTGGCCATTGTAGAACCCAGATTCAGATGCAACCTATAGGCCGAGCCACTTCCTGTGCGAGGCCGGGAACCTGAGTCATAAAGGTGTCAGAAGGATGGATCTCTCCGAAAGCAGTGATACAAAACACTGTCAAAATGACCTTTATATGCTTTTCTGTGATTTGAAATCTGTCTGTAGCTTTCCTTATGTTGTGATTCCCCACTCATCCAATCGATCCAACAGGTTAAAGGTATAGAGACTTGTTTCTTGATTAAAGCATTTTAGCTTTGTTATCCGACAAAGTCCTGTTTTTACAGAGTACCACTGAAAGGGTTCTCTGCTCCAGAGGTGTCTGTGTGTGTGTGTGTGTAGTTTTGACTCGTCATATAACAATGTCCGTGCTGGCCCACATGTACACAACTTCTACAACCTGGAGAAATGCACATGTCCTCTGTGTCGTTGTGTGAAACACTGTACTGTTCTGGATGTCTAGAAGAACTTGTGCTTGTCTTTTCTCCATCGTTAGAGAACAACTGGTCTGTGAGCTCCGTGATGGAAATGAAAGGGCTCCGATACTTTTGTGATAATAATGTGATTGTCTGTTTTCTATCTGTTTAAACAGTCACTGTGTGTTGGTTTTACTGTCTGGATTTCAACACCTTACCAGCATTTGAAAATAAACGAAACAAATCTTATTTTTTTTCCCCCCGTGGGAAGTTTCGTCTTTTTCTCCAGAGACAGAACGGTTCAGATCATTTTTCTGAAGAAATCCAAGACTTCAGTGTTCTCACTTAATTAACTTCCACTCCTTAGATTAAATTTAGCAGCAGAAGAGAGAGAGCGTATCTGTGACACTTTGTTAAAGCAAGCTATATTTCCCCTGCGTGGATGTTAAACGTTACTGACAGGAACTAATACCCTTTGGATGAAGAAAAAAAAAAAAAAGCACAGAAGGATTTTGGCTCATTTCGTGTTTGTGAGAACGTTTCATGAGGGAACGGGCATTTCTATGATAAATAACTGATTTTTAATCTTCCAAGCTGCTGAACTCCAGTGCAGGTTTCCCAGAAGAACTGAAATCGATGAAAGACTCATTACTGAGAGAAACCTGTGCCTGCTGCGTCGCTTTGAAAAGCCCGTGTCTCAGAAGCTTTGTGACACACTGGAGTAATTATTTGTTGGTGTTTTCTTTTAACCTTCAGCACCACACTTGTGCGTTGTGGCTTTCCCCCCCCCCCCCCCCCCCTGCTGGACTTTGTGTGAGCAGCTTTTCAGTTTCTGCAAATAATTCTGAGATGCAAATGGTGGAAGTGAGTTTGTTAGAACGGGGCTGTGTTGGTGTGTGGTCCTAAAGAGAGGATCCACGATTAGACTGTGTTTAAACAGACGAGACACTTTCCGCTGAGTTGAGAATGTACACATGCTGTGGGAAAACATTCAATGTGGAGGTCTGACCACCCATCCATCATTTAATCTTTATCTCCTCCGCTGATCAGGTTCCCGATCGCGCCTGCGGGAGTCTAGGACCAGAGGCTGAAACAAGCCAACTGTATCACCAGACAAGGTCAATCTGCACATGTTATCTACAGCACGGTTCAGGTTAGGGAAAGATTGTGCTCATGGAAAGTAAACGACCTGATAAGGGAGCGGTTTGCATTAACTGCTGTTTACTGAACAGTCGTCCTCGCTGCTTCAGCTCAATCTGGTTGTATATTATTCTTAAAGATTAACGAAATAATGTCACAATATGTCTGTGAAACTACACGTTCGTAGTATTATTAATGAACCGTGGATTATTTGTTATCATTAACGTGACGTGTAAACGAGCGATAGAAAACCGATTCGCCCCAAATGTTAACCTTCTTCTTTTTCTTTTTGCGAGCGCCCTACCGACTCAAATCGTCTTCTCACAAGCTCAGAGATCACAGATAACCTACCTCAGCAGGAAGTACACCTGATCCTGTACTCCATTACACCTCACGTCGTCAACGAGACCCGAGATAATCCTCGCTGTAGGGAGTTGATACCCACAGCAGAACCACAGCCTCAGATTTAAAGGTGTTGACCCTCATCCCAAACCTCCCAGCGCCAGGAAACAGAAACACAGGATGCTTACCTCACTTTTTCTTTCTCAGTTGTCCTTGATATTTTTACCATGTTGTGTTTTTGGAGAGTTTAGCTAATTGTTTGCTATCTCCTGATGATTAACATGTAGTAACGAGGCACTTAGCTGGAACGTGGCCGTTCGTTTGGCTCCCTGTGTTTGTTCACGCTGTCCGTTTGCACCTTTACACCATCTGTTCGCCGGAATGTTGTTAGCATCTTTGTTTGAGACCCGGACGCTTCTCACGAGGAAGACACGACGAGCCAATTCATCCCGGTTCAGGAGCCTTTGAGTTTAGCTGAGTTTAACATCCGGCCCGTTTACCTGATCCAGTAGCTCTTCTGTTCACCACGGGGCTCAGATGCTACCTCGTAATAAATCCAGTTTTATTCATGGGTGTTGGAGTGCTCAACCAACGCTTCAGACAAATATGGTGTTTTAACAAAACTGGGCGTAAAAGAAAGTTTAAAGAAAGAATGACAACCTCACAAATGATATATGCAAACATTTAACTGCTTATAAGAACCAAATTAACCATAAATAAAGTTTTTCAAAATGTCAGAAAAACACAAAAAATGATTTTGGATCATTTGGATCCGGTTGAAAAGTCAACAGTCATGTGTTTCATGATCAAAACTGCTTTTTTGTATCTATTCTGGCCAAATCACTGAGAACTGTTTGTTTTGTATGTGTTTTGTTTTTCTCTTAATGGCACGGAAATTTAAAAAATATATAAATCAAGCTAATAAAAAAAACGTCAGCCAATACGAGTTTAAATTCAAAATGATTAGTTTCGTATCCCACACAACCAAATGTTATTTCACCTACTGACAGAATATATATTGTGTTTTCTCCAAATACCATTTACTACACGTCGATGTTACTGAAAGAAATTAACAACGACAAGATGTGAAATATTAGTTTTGTCAGAGACTAATATTTCAGTCTTTGTTTTGAACATTGAGATACTTGATATTGGGGGAAAGGGGATAATTGATATTATTAAATCAGTATTTCAATTTTTCATCAAAATAAATGAAGACACGGAACAAGCACCCAGAACTAAGATTAATAATCACACTTCACAACAACCATAATCATACTTTTTTTACAATAATGACCTACAGAGGCAGTTTCAGCTGAACAAGGTTCATATTTTGAAGGTCAGACATTAAAGCTGTCGTCATATTTGATTTAGGAACTGCAGAAAATGCGCATGATGGAAAAAGGAAAACAATGAGGTGACGTTTGTAGATCATTTGGGCAAATGGTGTCATTCTGTTTATCCATTATGAACCACTGTACTTGTAGTTGTACTTTACTACCAGCCAATACCCCTAGTTCGGAGGTCACAGCATGTCAGTAAGTTGGCGCTCTCCTTGAGTCACCCGCACATGGATTAGTTTCTACACCTTTCATACAAACTGTTGCATAATGATCAATATATTGTGAATAATATAAAACTATTGATAAGTTCACGCTCAATGGAATGGGAGAGGGGGGCCTTAAAGAGACAGGAGCTATAACCAAGTGTTCCAGACAGAGGCTGAAAAGAGGAGCTGCAGCAATGGATAGTTTTCTAAACATTGTGTAATGTTCAGCATGTAAACCTGTTCCAAGTAACAACCCAAATTAAAGTTATGAACCTTAATATGAGCATGTTTCCTTTAATTGTAAGCTGTTGACCTGACCTCCTAAAGGTTTTCACTCAACAAAGACAAACTTCAAACTTTTTCCACAGCCTTAAATGACAATCCCATTTCTGGTGTATGACAGACACATAACTGCAGTTGACCAACCTCAAACTCTCTTGTCTCATATATTTGGACAGGTTCGGGCCATTTGGAGGACACGGGTAGCAGGTGGCAGCGGGGCTGCCGGAGAGAGTCACAGTTGGATTTCCAGAAATGGTAAATGTGTCTGGCTGAATCAAAGTGTCCTTGAGCAAGGCGATAACCAGCCACATGCCCACATCTCCCCAACCTCAGGGATATTTTTGATGCATTTCAGACATCTTCACTGCAACTATTTTAGTAATCCACGTTAAAAAAGAGAAGAATTTTGCAAGCTTGAAAGTTGATAAGAAGATGTTGTGTATCTTAAGAAACCAGCTTTTGTTCTGCAGTAGCGTGCGTGCTTCACATAATGCCAGTATGGTTCCACACGTCTTATCTCAAATACGGTAATAAGCATCACTTGTGAGGCTCCTGCACAGAATACCCCGGATGGCTATAGTTTTCATTTTATATGCATAATTGGATTCTCAGTTGCCACATGTATTCAGATAAAGCACCAACTGAGGGATATATCCTTGCAGCGTCATATTCAGAGTCTGAATTCCACACGACACAGTTTTAGTCACAAAGTCCTGACCTGCGACTCTCTGTATTGTTTTTCATTAATCCCATATAGACGAGAAAGCACTTTGGTTTCCCACAGGGGTCGGGAGCATTTCATCATTACGCTGTCGCGGAAAAAACTACAGTCATCGTCTCAACTCCACAGGTGTCAGGAGGAGAAAGTGTCCAATTAAACCCCCCTGCGATACTCCACCTGCCGTTTCTCTCATTTGATCACAGCCGACTTTATAAGAAGTGGTCGTCCTATTTGTAGATATTAAGTTTAGAGTGGTGTACACGTGTTTCCTGCTGCGTGAAGGGTATATGCTCAAAAAATGAATAAAGAAAATTAATTATTTTTCGCACACAGAGATTAATGGCAGGCTATTAAATACGTGTAAATGCTCGCCGTATACTGTATGACACCAGATTTTTGGAGAGCGTTGGACTTGAATCAATAACTGAATTTCAACAGTGTAGTAAATCAGATTTTCAGTGCAGCCTCTAAACTTTGTGTGGGAGAGGCTGAGAGTCAGAGCTGTGATACGCACATGAGTTCATGTCCTGTACTTTGGGTGTTAAGGTTACTTATATATAAAATACTATTGTTAATGTAGTAGAGATTGTGTGGGAATATGCTCGTTCACAGTTTTGACAGAAATTAGACGATGAATATCACTAACAAGAGGAATTACTGAATGTCATTATATTGAAAATCTATGGCAGAAAAAGAAAACACTGACCATAACTAGTATCAACACTAATGGGGTTGATGTTGGTGTCTAACAACTGGACGGATTACCCAGAAACTGGATGAGGTATGGGTCAGGTAAACCATCAAATGATGGTGTGGATCCAGTTATTTTTATATTTTTATTATCGTTTCTGTAACATTGCTGTATTTTGACAGTTTAACTATTTTCCTGGGCAACAATTCATGGATCATGATGCAGAAAATCTGATATATTTAATGGAACTGATATCTGCTGTTGGGCCTCGGTGGAGACGTGTGCTCCACTGAGTGACAGGTTCATTTCAGATCAGCATATATGTCTTTGCCACCGTTTGCACAGCTCATCTGGAATTCAGATAAACTCGATGTCCAGTGCGATGACGAGAGTGAAAAGGAAGGTGGTGGTTTGGCCAATTTACAGGATTTAATAATCTGTCTTAGATTGTTCTGCCTCACTTTAACCTGTTCTTTTTACCGCAGGTGCTTTTATATGCTTTTATTTGTCTTAAGTGACTTAATATGCAAACATCATTTGACAGATAAGATTTGTGCTGACAGATCCTGGGTTGCTCGAGGCGAATTCTTATTATTCTTGGGATGACATTGCACCATCTCATCCATGGCACGAGGATGTATCTTTGGCCTCAATTATGTATTTCTGTTCAACCCCCCCCACGGCCATTCGTGGATAGCTTTTGTGTTGGACTTGAGATGTTGACACAATAAAACTATATTGCAACCGGAGCTACACTCGGAGGACACACTATATTTAGGAGCTCCATTTTGAGAAATAAACATTGTGAGGCAGGCTGGAAGGAAGTGGGCTTAGGGAGCTTTTAACTCACACTTCATAGTCACGTCTTTCCTTTATTATACTAAAGTATCGTATTTATGTGATATCCCTTTCATATATCAAAATGTTTTCCCCAGTTTTGTTGATGCGCCTGTACTTTCTGAATTGTGCTGCGCGGGCCCTCGGAGTGCACTTTAGTTTTGAATAGAACAGAACTACAAAGAGGAGACTTGCAAGTCGGTGGCATATTTTTTAATCTTTTTTTTTTTTCTGAAGGCACAAGATGAAATAATATCCCCAGCACCATTTAGAGTCCTGTGCCAATTTTTTTTCCGACGACTGAACGGAATATGAATTAGATACCGTACATTCAGTGAGCAGCATATAGAAACATTTTCAAACGGTCATGTTGGCTCCATGGCAACATAGAGCTGCAGTACCGGCTCCTTCTTACCGTGTGAGATGTGTCAACATGTAATTAGCATAGGCGAAGGTGGCGATGACAGGATGTATGGGTTGCTGAGGGTAACGTATGCTCAGATGTCATAGTTCCCAATCAGGGGCTCAATGCCATCTGTTATATACAGGACAGAAGAATGGTGGTGGACCACGGCCGAGGTGGCAGCTGACGATGGATCCTAAATGGCGGCAGTGGACAATGACTGTGGACTATAGTGGCATCCGATCTTGATGGTGGATCGTGATCTTGCTGGCTGCTGACTATAGACTATGATCACAGCAGGACTGCTGATACAGAGAGGAGTACTTCTCCTCAGATACTTGACCGTTGATGACATTAATCCACCAATTCACCTGTTTACCCTTATCAATGCTGCTAAAACCTTTATCTTGGTCATGTTTACACTTGACATCTATTGCACTTCTGTCCATCCTGGGAGAGGGATCCCTCACATGTGGCTCTCTCTGAGGTTTCTACGTTCTTTTTACCCTGTTAAAAGGGTTTTTTAGTAGTTTTTCCTTTCTCTTGTTGAGGGTTAAGAACAGAGGATGTCACACCTTGTTAAAGCCCTATGAGACAAATTGTGATTTGTGAATATGGGCTATACAAATACAATTTGATTGATTGATTGAAAATGGAGTCACGATTCAGGCTGTTCTCCTCCGGGTTTTCGTTGGAAATGAATGTTTATTGTTTTCCGTTTATTATTCCAGTTCTGTCCGATCTTTTTGGATCCCGCTCGTCCTGCCTCGAGCTCAACCACCTGTCACCCGGTCACAAGCCAGGGACATCGTTCGATTCTTCATCCAGACAAACCAGTGAGACTTCACTGGGAAATACCTCCATCCAGTTAAAAACCTAATATTTCCTGAGACAGATATCAGACGGTCAAAATATCAAACCATCGCAGCAGAATCAACATTCTCACTGAGTCGTTATGAGCATGTCTGTATGGTAGATGGGTTTAGAATGCGGATGTGGCTTTGGCACAAACAAGCACAGCACCTCGCCTGCTTTTCAGATTTGCTAATGATAATGAGAAATGTACTGGCTGCAATGACAAGTATCTTCCATGATACAGAAAGTAATAACAATGCAGAGAAGAGCACCATTCATCAGCCTCTGTAGTCCGTCCACTGCGATGCCTTTTATTTGTTTCTTATTATCAGCTCTAAGAGAATCACGCCCGTGGAGTGTTATCCACACCTGCTTCGATACGTCACTTTATTGAACCCTGCAGGAGAAGAGGACGACGATCCCCAGAGGAAAAATAATAATGATTTGCTCTTCCTTCTCCTCTCAGTGGCTGGTGATTACTCCTAAGTGTTGCTGTGACAGTGGTATTGATCCACCCTGATATTCATCATCCGTTCGCCGCCGTGCTTTGTCCGAGCTCCGCCGGCCCGACCCCTTGAAGGACGCTAACAAAAGGTAGAGGTAGAGATTCTGGACGACATATCCAGCACAATTTCATTTTTGAAGCACTTCCTCTAATAACCACTTTCCTGAGAAACACAGCAATGAGACCACGACCATTTAGTAAAATGCCACAGACACGTAGCGCAACAGATACCCGGCAGAAGCCCGTGAAACCTGAGATATACACAAACACAAAATTCATTACACGTGGTGGCTGCTCTCTGTTGATCTAACTAAAGGCCACTGAGACAATAAGCCTCAGTGTGGTTGTGACGCTTCGATACTTTAATCCCTCACCGCTGCAAATGGACTCGCACCCGACTGGATTCTCTGCTCCGGAGAGGATGATGATCAACAGATGCTTGAAATCTTATTAGCTGGCAGGGGTGCACTCGAAATACTGATTCGGTCTGAAGTGTTCCTCTGTAAACTCTGCTCCGGCAGCAGGTCGACCAGCAGCTACCCTGTAACGTACACTGTACACACTGAATACAGATGTGCAACAACGCATGGAATGTCAAAAAGATAATTAAGTAGTGCTGTGGCTTATTCTACCAAAAAATATAAACAATAATAATCATGATAGGGGCTGGTGAATATAGTATTTTTATTGTGAACAAATCCCATGAAAAAACAATCACTGGAGAGTATATAGGCTCATGATCTGTAGTGATTGGTTGATAGATTTGCTCTCGTCCAGGCAAATTCTCAACTAGACAGATAGATGGACAGACAGACAGACAGACAGACAGACAGACAGACAGACAGACAGACAGACAGACAGACAGACAGACAGACAGACAGACAGACAGACAGACAGACAGACAGACAGACAGACAGACAGACAGACAGATATTCATCCCAGAAGGGAAATAACATTGTTCCAGCAGCCATTAAAAACACAAGACTCACATAACCCACAAAACACAAACTGGGGAAGGTGCAGAAGCAAAGTAGGTCCCAAGTATGTGCAGATACAAAGGTAAAAAGGTGAAAGAGTAAAACAGTGCTACGCTGTTCTTAGGAGAATAGTATGGATGGGGGGGGGGGGGGGGGGGGGGGCATATGGAAGTAGAACCAAAGTTCATTTGAGGATCTGTTAGTGAATTAGTTGTATGCCCTCTTAGTCAGCTCTCACATATCGATTCAGCACGGTGCTGTGTTCTCCCTGACAAGCATGAAAACACATTCCAATGACAGCGTGTTCACTCACTTTGCATTATAATTAAATGCTGGTCTGTTCTATCCAGCGCAGCATCTGCAGCTGACCTGTTTCTCTGCCCCATTTGGCACGTTGAGCGTGGTTCTGGGGAAAAAGAAAAAGAAAAGAAGTCAAACCACAAGATTAGTGTTACAACAAAACTGCCGCGGGGGGGTTTTCCTGATAAAAGTAAAATCAATCTTATAATACACGAGGGAGGATTTATTGAACCGGCCCCTCAGCCTTGAAGTGATGAACGGAGACACGAGCACTTACCCGGTGACAACTTTGAACCAATAAAGAACCGAGGGAGGAAAAGAGGAAGTTCTGTCTGCGCTGGACTATTCCTCTGGGAAGATGAGCAGCTTGTGATAAGTCATCCAGCGGCACCCTGCTGTGTCTGGCTGTTCAGCAGTGAGTGGAATTCATCACATCTACAGTATCTGACTCTCCATGGAGCAGGAGAACCAAAAAGAAAAGAGACTCAGTAAGTGCAGTAAGTTGTTGTGTGAGTTTCACCTTCTTTCTCAGAGACAGAAAAATTATATGAGCACTGGGAACGATTCAGCATATTTCACCGTAATATGTTTATACCACTGCATTAAAAAACAAGAAAAGCAGTGCATCTGCATTGTTAGATTGTTCATAACCACTGGCGACACATTCATTAATAAATAAGGTCAACGCATTACAGTAAGTCCTGTGAGAAGCAATGTGACAGTGTCACTAATTCAATCTGGGAAGCTTATTGTCCCCTTTTGGTTTCTGCCCAGGAAAACTGCACAAAGACTCCTGTCCACTGAAGAGTGGAGACGATGCTATAAACAGTCCAGCCTCCGAGTGGAATTATTTATAGTGGTGGTGCTGCCTCCATCGCTTCAAACCAGGGACACGAGAGTAAGATCTTCACTTAATCTTACTCTTATAAAGAAGCTGTCTCGACACATCCTACAACTAAAAAATTTGAGATATCTAATCTGACCCTTTAATCCCGATTGGCTCCTCTAACACCTCACGGACTCAGTAAATGTTCACATCGAAGCCAATGCTGAGAAAAACTGTTGCCATTTGCATAAGCTCTGCCTGCGGAGCTTTATTCGACTGAATAACTTTACTTTTTATATTTTATAGTTTTAATTCCGTCCACGTTTGGTGTTTTTAAATGTCTTTTCACTTAAAAGATCATTTGACAGTTGACGTGTGGTTCAATAAATCATATTTATATTTGCTCTACTTTGGATTTCAGCCCTGACTGATTTCTCACAAACGTGACTGACAGTTGAAAGGACACGCAAATCACACAATCCAGATAAGGTGTGATGAGGTGTTGATTCACGACACCTTTAAATGTAGTTTTCAGCAGAAAGTGAAAATACGCCACATTTCAATCTTCTGACCTTTGACCTCACGAGATGTTCCTGCGACAGGTGCTGACACCGAAACGTTGACAGGTGATTATGCGGAGGCTACTTCTGCGTGGGCCTCAGTATTTACACTGAGAGTCTTTTGTTTGGCTGCTCTGATGGAAGTCTGATTTACACACAACGGAGTCACGCCAGTGGGTCAGCGGCTGGATGAAAGGGGCTCAGAGAGAAAAACAAAGAATTACTAATAACTAATGTCGGGTATCATCGTGACCTCTGAGAAGGTCTTGAGGGTGTTACGCGGTTTATTGTGAGACTTACAGTGAGGGACAAAAAGAAGCGTAACCAGCGGATCGATTGCAGCCGAGGACAATAGGTCTTATCTACCGGCTGATTGTGTGAAACCTCTGCACACAAGACCTTCTCAGAGGTCACAGATAAAGGAAACCCTCCTCTGGGGCTTCATGAGTGTATTCAGCGTGCAGGTTATTCTTTGTTTATCCCAGTAGAAGAGTGTCTCGGTGAATACGCCTTGGTTTGGAACCTTTTTAAACTGGTTTCCAGTTCGTTTTAGAATTGATTTTAAGGTTCTTTGTGTCCCTTAATGGTCTGACGCAGAATACTGTGGATCTTTTATCCCGACACAACCCTGCTCACACCTTCAGATCCTGTGTCAGGGGCCTTTTAACTGTTATAGATTTTTCGACTGAAGAAAAGGGGACAGAGCTTTTGAAAGGCCACGGGCTCAGGACAAACCCTGCTCAAGGGAATAAGGGCAGGCTGTGTGGAAAGCGTCCTTAAAATCAAAGCTTAACAATACCTTTGTACCGCATTCCCTGATTTATGTATTCTTATATGACTGTGTCTTTATTTGTTTTTATGTTTTTTTTATACACTTTTACTTGTACTTTTACCCGTGAAGCAATTTTTAAGTGTGTTTTGAGAAGTTCTTTATAAATAGAGATATTTTTATTTTATAAATATTCTGTTAAAAGTAGCTCACCACTATATTCTAATTTATAATGGGAAGCTGATGAATGTCAGCCTTTAAAAAGTCTTCATTCTGTTTATATATGAAAAATGACTACACAAGCAAATGGAATCATCCATTCATTCATGAATTAGCAAGTTGCTACAAGGGAACATAAATTAATCAAAAGATGGGACAGAGCAAAAGAAAACTGCTGACACAGCAGTGTCTGTCAGTCATGTCCTTGCCTGTTATTCATAAATGACACTGTGTTCAAGTTCTTTGTATATAACTGTGGTTTTAAATGTTAATAGTATACTGACTAAAGTATGAATTTACACTTTGTAGTTCATCCACATTTAAGACCCTAAAGTCCCTGTTTTGTTCAGGTTATAGGCTCTCAAGGATGGCTGTGTGTGTGTGTGTGTGTGTGTGTGTGTGTGTGTGTGTGTGTGTGTGTGTGTGTGTGTGTGTGTGTGTGTGTGTGTGTGTGTGTGTGTTTTATGAATCCTCCAAAGGGACGCTGACACATAAATTTGAGGTGTTAAAACATTTAATAACCCCTCTCTGCTCTGATTCATCAAGAAAACATGCTACCGTCTATAATACTGCTGGGCAGATTTCCACTGATGGCAAATGGAACAGACATAGAGTGCATGTCACAATTTTCTGAACTCTGACACGAACACTATGAAATGTTAATACTTTTAGTCCCAGACTTCCCCAGACTTTGCTCTTCAGATATGAGCAACGCAGCACAAGATTCTCAGTGCATGTCTGAAAGTGGCTGTTCAAAGGCAAACACACAATTCAAGTTTGAACGAATTCGACATGACACACAACTAGTTTGAATATAATCAATATATATATATATATATATACATTTGATTATATGATCGTAACCTAATCACAATCTGGATATTCTTTGGACTGTAGGAGGAAGACAGAACCCGGTAGTGTTGTGTGGATTGCAGATATGCCCGATTCGCAGGTTTGGGTTGTGCAACTTCACTTTTCTGATTGATATGGTTTGGGGGGTTGAGGGGAAATAGGCCAATAGGACAATTAGTTTTCTTGTCAGGAGAAACAAGGCCACTCATTCCCACGGCAGCGGCAGCAGCAGCTTGCAAAGAGAATTCCTGCAACGAGCGCTGCTGTCATTCAGCAGAGCCGGGCGCACCGAGGCAATCAGGCGGAGTCGCCTCCATCCTGGCACAGTGGATGCTATTGTATTTTGGGAATATTCACAGGGAAGCATAGGGTCTCTGAATCGGAGCAAATAATTCCTTCGAGTGGATGAATCAAGCACAAGTGCGGATTGAGATGACGTAACAGGAGAAAAAAACAATGTCAGCACCTTGAATCGACCTCTGTGAATGAAAGGTGCTTCACAGTTAAAATCACCCAGCCTTGAACGGTAAGGAAAATCACATAACCAATAGATATTCAACCTGTTGACCCGAATGAGAAGAAGCCCATTCTTGTCTGTGCATTCCTACAAACAGTGGACGAGCCAGTGAGGGTTCACAGCATCTTCACGGATCAGGGCGTGTGCACGCAGCCGAGCAGCGTCTCTTAAAACCCTCTCTCGGCTCTCGCTCTCGGCTAAGTGCTCAAAGCTGCCGAGCAGGAATGTGGAGCAGGCGGCTATTTCGGAGAAGAGGCTAAGAAAAGACTGACTTTTAAAAAAAAAATCATGTCCAAATACTGCATCCATCCACTGCTCAAACCACTAATGCTGTTCGGGGGTCATGTGGGGCCGGAGCGCCTCTCCCGTCTGTCACAGGCGCCGACACACACAAAGAAGAATCCATTCTGATACCCAATCACATCAAAGGGCACATCAGGACTAACAAGTTGTGAAAACAATGTGAGAGCTGACTTGGGACCTCGGTTTGCGTTGGATTAAAGAAAACTTGGTTTAATCGGGTCACAGCTCTGGGTTGAAGTGAGATAGGATTGTGTTCTGGTTAATACGAGAAGTTCACGGTGACCTTGAACACAACACGGGCATTGACATTCAAGAAAAACCCCCGTGACATTTTCCTGACATTAACCAAAGTGCATTTTCACATTCACAGATGGACACGTGAACCTCAGGCCTCGTCTGTACTACAACAGATATATTTTTTATACACACCACCTTCATTTTACAAAATATTCCTGCACAGGAGTAGAGAGAACACAAAAAAACGACTCTGAACGCTCAAATAAGCAACCAGTAGGTGGCGCAATACCAGAGGAATGCTCCAAATATTCTCTGCAAAAGTTAAGTCACCAACTTCCAGTAGATGTTTGCAGGTGATAGCGGCCATCAGAGGGATGTAAGTTACATATCTTCAATCGTGCACCTTTACACATTTGCTCTTGCAGATTTGTCGATTATGCTCCTAATATCTATGAGACGGGGGTGAATATCAAGTGGTTCAATTCGTTTCACCAGAATTTCTTTGCTCGGCACTCGGGCAGTGTACAGTTATGTTATTGAACTTCCCAAACTTTTACTTCAGCTCTTACGAAGTGTGTGGTCGTGCTCGTGCTCGTGCTCGTGCTCGTGCTCGTGCTCGTGCTCGTGCTCGTGCTCGTGCTCGTGCTCGTGCTCGTGCTCGTGCTCGTGCTCGTGTGCCGTGGTTTTATGTAACATTTGGTGAGAGGCATCAATCACACGGAGCAGAGAGCTGCAGAGATGAGCATACAGTGTTCAAAATATCTTTAGAGATGTCCTTGTGTTTTCTGTATATACTGCTTTCTTCCTCTAATTATATCTCGTGCAGCCATCCTGCCGTTTCGCTGCGTGACACTCAGAGCACAGGCTGTTGTGAAGGCCTTTAACAGAAGTTATCCAAGGATGGAACAGGGGATTAAATGAACAGCGTTGAAAACTCTTTTATTAGATGCAATGGGAAAGTCGTCTCTGTACTTAAAGGAGAGATATTGTGCTTTTTCAGTCTTTTCCTTTGCCTCCAGTGGGTTTCTGTGTTTGTAGAAGTTTAAAAACGTCAAATTTAGGGGTTTTGGGGCCAGCACGCAGAATGGGGGGGGGGGGAGACTGGGTTCGACCCGCAAGTGGACAACCCGCTCTACCTCAATCCACAGCCGCCTGTAATCAAATATGTCTCCTTTAAAAAAAACTATACCAATCCCTGTCAGTGTTATTAAAGATCTTGTCTTTTAAATGTGAATTTCCTTTCTTTATCAACTAAGGCTGATATTTGTATATAGTTATGTTTACAAAATTAATATTTCAGCTCAAGTATATCCCTCTGTTTATAGACTTTCAGTGAATTTCATGCAAATAGAGTCATTTTTTTTCAAGCAACTGCTGTAGCAGAGTTAATGGGTTTTTGAAAACTGGATCAGGTCTTGATCTTTTACAGATGAACACGTTGTGGAAACAGGCTTCGACTTCTCGTCAGAGGCTTTATGGAAATAAGGCAGCTGCCCTCCATCGTGTAATTGGATGAAATGCTGCCTGCACCTGAGGATCTCGGCTCTGAAAGCCGGCTGCTGTGTCAAATACAAACCTGTCAATCATTCAGAAAACACATCTGCTCTAAACCCGGTTATTTTGGATGCTGAGGAGGGGGTCAGTGTTAGTAAATGGACCGGTGGGGCGTAAATAGAATACGTGGCATCTACACGTCCTCGTCTCCTCTGCTAATTCCCAACATTCAGTTCATCTCGGAGAACAAATAGGGATTTAGCATTCACCTCTTCTGAGACAAAAAAACTTTATTCAACAATCAGTCGACAAGCGTTTCAGTCAGCAAAGGTCTCGTGGGTTTCCTGACTCAGGACGAGTAAAGCTCCTGAGCATATTTACCCGCTTGTGAATCCTGAGTCTCTGTAATCTGTAGAGTTTGCTCACAGAATTATTGATGTTCTACATCAGTGGCGGGGGAACCTCTTTCCCATCAAGGGCCATTTACATTTTTGTATCATCCTTCAAAGGCCACACAGAATTATTGAAACACATATATCACAGTTACCTCTTTGGTGCAACGGCTGGCAGTGCTTCTTTTTGGTGAGGCGTCGGATGTCAAATGGTTGTGATGATGATAATATTAACTCTAATTTGTGTAGCACTTTTCAATACAAGTAACAAAGTGCTTCACAACGAACAATATGAAATTCACTAACTATTTGTGAGTACAATAATAATAAAGACACAGATAATACAATTCATCACACGATAAAAGCTTTTTTTTATGTGAAAGTGACTTGTTGGGCATCGAACCTTCACCGAAGAGTGTTTTATTACTTTATCTAAGAGCATTGTTTGTCCATTTCTCATGGAAAACACAATATTCTGCATTCACTACTCTTTTCTTGACAGTTGCATTGTGTGCGATGTCACTGAGAAGCATCATGATAACTGTCAAGAGAAGAGAAGTGGATGCAGACTATTGTGTTCACCATGAAGCTTTTCAGCGATGACAGTGACACACACACATCTGACAGATCACCCTGAATGACTGGGTGGTTCAATATCTCCTCTAATGTATTTTATAGCAGCAAAAATAACTGCTGCCATGAGAATTCCTTTTTATTCATGAGTTGCTTATTTTGTATTTACCCAATGTCTCACAGGTTGTATCCAGCCTGGCAGCCGGAGGTTCCCCTTCCACTGAAACATCCAATCCAATACATTAACTCCATTCAACTGACTGGAGCTGCAACACCCACCACACGAAGGTTTTACATTTTTCTGTCCATTCTTGACTAGATCAATAAATATACTGTAAATTAATTGACAGTAAAAGAAAGATGTCTCCCTCTCCTCAACTTCCATCCATGAAGCAGGGATCCTCCAGCCGGCTCCTGGTGTTACAGGACAGGACGTGATGCTGGTAATTGTTGGGAACCACTTTGTTGAAAGTTTAACTACAACCAACTTCATGACCATCCCTTGTTCTGTTCTGTGGTGGGGTTAAAAGGTCAAGTCACAGAGCATCACAGTGTTTTCCCCACTGACAGTGCACAGCAGATGAGTCGGACAGATCAGCTCTGTACTGAAGAAATTGATTTTAATTAGTGATCAATTATTTGATAGTGAATCACACCGATGTGGGTCAGAGAAAGAGATCGAGTCCACAGCGATGCAACGAGGCTGCACGCATCCTCACGCCAGAGATCAGCGAGCGATCGTGGTTTCAGTTGCACAAGTTCTCGCTGTTTCCTGTACTGTGGTTCGTACGCGATGAGATTATATACAAAGTCAATGCAGAAGGACACTCACTGGAGACGGGTCTTAAAACAAACCCAAGATAGCAGGTCGTCCTCATGTAGCGCTGGAAACGACCATTGTCCAGACGCAGCTGTGAAATGTCCCATGTGCTGCTGGAGGCGCAGCAGCAAACACACGGACAATAGGATGCCTTTGTCTGCAACCAATACAATAGATGTGGAGATACGGCTCAGGATGAATGTGGATACAACGTTGGCCTGGATGTGTTGCACTAGATGAGGAGTCAGGGGATCAACGGACTCATTTTGATTTATCCTCTGTGCTGTTTCAACATCCCCCCCTCCCGCCGGACTGAAGCCACGGGACCTGCAGAAGCCGCAGTGAGCTGCACCCCGAGCTCCCGTGTTTGTTCTTCTCACTTCGGTTCTTCAATTAAACACAATCCGGTTCCCAGCAGTTGTTGTTGTCGATGAAAACTCGACCAAAAGTTTCAAATAGTCCCGAGTTACTGTGGAGATACTTTTAGAGAGCGTAGAGTTCTGTGTTGAGGTCGGTGCAGCCTGCAATGCCCCCCCCCCCCCCCCCCCCACCTGGAGTAACACAGTGATTGGCTGTCTGTCTGACTTTCCAAACTTTTCTAAAGTCTCTATTATCTTCCGATCATATTCCTCGGCGCATGTCAGTGATTCTCGGAAAAGAAAAGAAACGCGTCGCTGAGGTCGACATTATTAATGTCCAGCCATGCACCTTTGGGCGAGGGCTTATTCACCCTGTGACATTGTCTATCGCCTGTTTCCTGTCTCCCACCCTGGTGTCAGTTTGTTGCCTCTGGTCCAGCTCTGGTATTTTGAAAGCGAAGCACAGCTGCCAAGTCTTGAGGTGAATCCCCCCCCCCCCCCCCCCCCCCCCCCCCCGCTGAAGATGTCACCTAGCAGGCGGCTGTCTCCTCCAAAATGACCCATTCATTCAAATCTCACTGTTCAGTTGAAAGTGCCAGAAGATATATATACTGGGTGTCAGGAATGAATTTATTTTAAAAACGTAAAAGCAAGCTGACCTTGTAGCAAGGCATCAGTACAGTATTTTATTGCCTTAGTGGATTTTACAGCGCTGAAGAATGAAAGGTCCGTGTGAAGCAGTGATAAACATGTGCTCTGAAAGATTTTATAAACTGCTCGGACTAATTTGGGTGATTAAAAAAAGCTGCCAGTAGATAAAAACAGGTTTTAAAATTGTGTAAAATAAATCAGTGAGCCCCAGTTGTCTCCAGTGAAAGTTTCTAAAAATCGATCCGGTAAAACGTTCGCTGCAGAAGCAGGTGTTTGTGGTGACCCTCAGCTCTTACTCATCTTAATCACAAAATCCATCCTCCTCTTCTTCATCTCATCACTCTCAACAAATGTAAATAAGGAGAAATGTTCTGGCATCTTGGTTCAATGTATTCGTTGGCGATTGAGCCGGAGAACCACTGATCTACAGTGTGAGGGAGGGAGTCTGGTGAGTTTGGCTTCAGCTCATCATTGATTCTTATTTTTCACAAAACACATTTACAGTATTTAGTCAAAGGGATGAAGTCATGCAGCCGGAGAGCCCTTTTGTTCCCTGCACACTCTCTACCTCTGCATCATTATGGTTTATGTCCATTTCTAACACAGAGAAAAAGCAGACAGGCCGGAGCCAGCCTCACACGGCGCCCCCTGGGTAATGCAGTTTATTATGACTCGCCCAAAGCACCTGACAGGGAGATGAGCACAAGATGAAGTCCCAGTACAGCACAGAGGGAAATGTAGAGGTGTCAGTACTGTGAGGTACTGGTGAGAATCAAATCAAATCAAAATCAAATCAAATCAAATCAAATCAAATATACTTTATTGTCCCTCAGGGGAAATCGTCTTGGGCCAAAGTGCCACAGCAGCTGCAGAACAGCACATTGTACAACAACAACAACAACAACAACAAAACACTACACACGGACATATCACGTAAGACCCTGAAAAATAATGCTGAATAAAAGTGAAAACACTCAAAGGCTCTGTGACGTCTGCCTGGTGGTAACGGGTCAGCCCTCTTTAAGCACTGTGTGTGACCTTTGTCACTAAAAAAACATCATTAAACAAGACCTAAGCTACTTTATGAAGGCATCATTAACTGACATATTAATATTGCTGATCATTAAAGTGATGTATTTAACCTTTAGCAGCATCCAGGCCTTTTAGGACGGACCACACTGTTATTTCACAGGTAATGGGAACTTCATTTCAGTTTCATTTACCCAAAATGCATACTAACGGGAAAAGGATGTCCAAAGTTAAAGATGACCGGAATGAGAAACCTTTCCCACACGGTGAAACAGGATATTTTCTCTGCTTTACTAACACAATGCAGTAAACCCTGCAGCATTGTGTGCTAGAAAAACAAAGAGAAAGTCTATCTTGGTGCTGATAAGATTAATAGAGAGCAGTCGGGGGACGGAGCCGAGAGCAAGCGCACACTTCCAGGGTAAAGAGCGAGCAGATTTCCAAATCAGTCCCAGTAGATGCAGCTATTTATGTGAAGAAATGAACCACCACTGCATCTAATTTGGGGGCAAATTGATCCCGGAGACTCGGGCTGACATCAATCCTCCTGCTTGTGTGTAAGACCGCGATTTATATATTGCCGGAGCATAGGGGGGATGTGGCCGGGAGGACAAATGTGTCAGCTGGTTGCCTCTCGGAGGCCCGTGTCACGGAAGAGCGATGGTGGCGGAGAAACAAGGATGGATTCACTCGTGCCTAAAGTAACATGAAGCTCCACGTGGCCGACGTCAGCGAGGGAGACGACCTTCGGGGGAAAGGTCACCCATTTCAAGAGGCAACGCCGAGTGGGAATGAACGATCATGTTTAATGCATAGGTGAGGTTTATTGGTTGACAAATATAATACTAAAAGTCTGGATGAACATATGTTTTACTTGGAAATAAAACTTTTAACTCATATGTGGGCTTTTTGTCAGCAGGGGGCACCAAGGACTGTCATGGCCGACCACAGCAGACGGTCACACGCGTGTTGGCTGCAGTTCTGATGGTTTGTCAAAAATCGAACAGGTCAACACATTGAGGCATTTCTGACTGAAGGAGGGTGACTGTGATGTGGTTATATGTGATGTGGTTATCTGTGATGTGGTTATATGTGATGTGGTTATATGGGATGTGGTTATCAGTTTTATATGTTTATGCAATCATGTAGAGACATGTGAGACACTGAGGATAAAAACCTGGATACACGAGTAGACACAATGAAAAACGAGATGAGGGCGTCTGTTAATGACGGACAGTGCTCTCTCCTGCGCCATCATCAAAACATGACGAGGGAATATTTGATCCAAGAAAGTGATTCTATTTTATGGGATGAAGAGGAGGTACAGGAAGTTGGCCCCCAGGAAGTAGGAGGAGCCTATTTTAATGGAGGCCCGAGACCTGGAAAGTTCCACAAATTTAGAAACAACAATAAAACAAAAGCACGTCTGTCTCTCACTAAACACCATCAAAGACCATCATCACATCTCATCATAAATAGCACTAACATCAAATACCATGAATGTTGACCATCACTCCCACTGCTGCTGCTCCTGCTCTCACTTATCAATATGTTCATCAGTGATGAATTAATAAGATTAATAACAACATATTGTTTCTGTTGGTGAGCTGACACTGTATTACCCCCATCTAGTGGTAGAAGTCAGTTGATGCACGTGCTCAGTTACTGCAGTTTAATTAACTTTCTGACTAATTCGAAGCATAATATTTACAAATGGCAGCAGATGTTCACACATGTTCAGATGTGGAATGTTTCCTGTGCTGGGATTTGTTTCATCCCTATCCTAGAAGTCTGCTGATGAAGTATAACTAATGAGAACTTGGTCAAATGAGGCCAATAACCGACCAATCACAGACGCACTCAGCCCTGTGAGGCAGTGGTTCTCAGATGGGGGGGTCATCCATTAAAAATGATCATGATACATATTCAGTGGTTAGTACATGTCTGATATCTTCCAAAGACTTTACTCTTGTGTTGTTCTTTCACATAAAGTGGAAAAGGGGACATCTTCTTTTATCTTGTGGGGGTCCTTGGCTGAGAAAAAGCCTCGGCTCTAAAAACAAAAACATTTTGCAAAGTTGGTAATTGCAAAAATAAAAACAACAACAAGTTACAGATACAAATTTAAAAGAAAGGAAATAAAACTAAAACTAGGTAAAAGTCAATTTACCTAATAAGACAAATTTTGTGATTGAATTTTGAAAAGGGTATATATATATATATATATACACGTTTTGAAATCATTATTACTTGTAATGAAGGATTATTATTATTGTTATTATTGAGAGTATTTTGATGATCACCTTTCAGACAGACAGACAGACAGACAGACAGACAGATAGATAGATGATAGATAGATAAACAGACAGATAGACAGATATACAGACCTACAGACAGACAGACAGACAGACAGATAGATAAACAGACCTACAGACAGACCTACAGACAGATCTACAGACAGACGGAGCAGTGGGCCTCGGTCGGTCAGCAGATTAAAGGGGAGGAGTTTGCTGCAGCTCTGTTGACACAGCGGCTCTAAGTGAAGAGTGAACTCGGAGTGATGGCGGTGGACCGATCTTCCTCCTCTTCCTCCTCCTCCTCCTCTTCCTCCTGTGGTTAGTTCTCCGCGGGCAGACCCGGTTCTGAGGAGCGAGCCGTCATGTTGATCCGCCTCATATCTGCGCTCGTCTTCCTCCGAGCCTCCGCCGAGCTGGCTGCACAGAGCCCGGGACGCTCCCTGCATGACAACGACCGGAACTTCTCAGACCGGGATCACATGGGACCAGAACTCACCCAGCAGCCAGAGCTGGACCCACTGCCAGGTTCGTACTGGATCCACTGGATCCAAACTCGATGATAGAGCTGGGGTGTAAAATGAACATGAATCACATTGTAAACAGCCACGTTTTTATTATTTATTTATTGACATATTTCTTTTATATTTCTGCTAGAATCACAGTATAAAGGCTTTTTTAAAATCAGATTCTATTCTAACATGTCCTGGTTTGGTCGTCCAGGACCGTCCAGGACCGTCTGTATCCGGATGTATCTGCTGATGAGTAATAAGTGGAGCTGCTCTCGCCTC